>CM071567.1:157331817-157365805 GCA_036426205.1 Ascaphus truei | reverse complement strand
TGGCCTGCTGCTATATCCTTGCAGTGGCCTGCCCTGGACGTCTGTGCTGAAGCGTTGATGCCAGCACTGGCCTGCTGCTATTCTCCTGCAGTGGCCTACCCGGGACGTCTGTGCTGAAGCGTGTTGCCAGCACCGGTACCTGCTGCATTCCCTCCTAGCAGTGGCTACCCTTCCTTTCCTGCGGCTTGCTGCGATCCTCTTGCAGTGACCTGCCTTGGACTTCTGCGCTGAAGCGTTGGTTCTTCCCGACGCTGCCCTGCGGTGTACTTCGTCCAGCCTGCTGTCTCCTCCTGCTGAGATCGGCGTCATGGGCCGAGGCCGCTCCTCGCGCAGAAGCCACCCCCGCACTCACGCTCCTAAGCTGAAGCGGGGATCTCCTGACTTCCTGTTGCCGAACTCCTGCTTCATTAACGACGATGCTGCCTTCTCCAATCCTGACCCTGCGATGTACGACTACGAACTGCGCACTCCGGATCAGTCTGCGTGGACTAAGGTCGGTGATTATATAACCCCACCTCAGCCCCGCGGTCCGGTCCCGGTTTGTGGTGAGCATCGGCGTAACAGCCCTCCAGAATCTCACGACAAACTGCGACCCTCGATCAGAGACTATGGTTTGAGGTGACCCATGGAGCCTGAAGACTTCCCTCACAAATACCTCAGCTAGTTTAGGGGTGCTGGTTAAGCCTTTGAATGGGATAAAGTGCGCTTGTTTAGAAAAGCGGTTGACCACTACTAGTATCGTGTCCATTCCCTTAGATTTGGGGAAGTCGACAATAAAGTCCATCGAGAGATTTTCCCATGGTCGTCAGCAATGAGGAGGGGTTGCAGGAGGTTAATTCCGTGATGTCTTGTTTTGTGCGCAGGTGGGACATGCAGAGACGTAATGCTGAATATCCTTTCGCATGCCTGGCCACCGGAAGGTTCGTTGCAAGAGATCTATAGTCCTTTTGATCCCTGGATGACCTGCCTTCTTGGCCGCGTGCTCTCATTGCATTACCTTCTGGTGAAAGGTAGGGGGTGTAAACAGTCGCCCAACTGGCACCCTGAGACCCTGAGGAATCTGATCTTGAACCTTGAACATTGGTGATTTCAGCCAGTGCGTCAAAAGTATTGTCCGACAGGACACAGTTAGGGGGAAGAATAGTCTCTTGATGGTCCACGGTCTTGTCTTCTACTGCGAATTGACGAAACAGTGCGTCTGCTTTAACATTCTTTGATCCCGGTATGAAATAAGAAAGTTGAACCCCGGTGAAGAAGAAGGACCAACGTGTCTGCCGGGCACTCAGAGGATGGGCAGTCTCGATATACAAGAGGTTTTTATGATCCGTAAGAATGGTGACAGGGTACTCAGCACTTTCCAGCAGGTGACGCCACTCCTCCAAGGCCATTTTGATCGCGAGGAGCTCCCGGTTTCTCACATCATAATTCCGTTCTGCTGCGGAAAATGTCTTAGAAAGGAATGCATAGGGATGCAGTCTGGCCTGTGGGTTCTTTCTTTGGGATAAGATCGCCCCTGTTCCTATGTCCGAAGCATCTACCTCAAGAGGGAAGGGCTGTCCTGGATCCGGATGGACTAAGATAGGTGCTGTGACAAAAGCTTTTTTGAGAACCTCAAATGCCATGATAGCCTCGGGAGAACATAGTGCTGGATTGGCGCTCTTCTGGCTGTGATGGATGCGACCACGGTAGAAAATGTTTTTATGAACCTGCGGTAATAATTGGCAAAACCTAAGAACCTCTGTTCCGCTTTCAGTGAGAGGGGACGGGGCCAATCTATGACTGCTTTCACCTAAGTAGGATCCATAGCAAGTCATGTGTCCGAGATTATATATCCCAAGAATGAGGTGGATGACTGGTGGAACTGGCATTTTTCAAGTTTGGCGAACAGACGGTTCTCCCGCAACCTGTGAAGTACTTGTTTGACATGCCTAATGTGTTCCAGGACGTTCTGGGAAAATATAAGGATATCGTCCAGATAGACCACCACGTGGTGGTCCAGGAGGTCTCTGAAGACGTCGTTAATGAAATCCTAGAAGACTGCAGGCGCATTGCAGAGACCGATGGGCATCACCAGGGACTCATAGTGCCCATCCCGCGTGTTGAAGTCTTCCACTCATCTCCCTGACAGACCCGGACCAAGTTGTAGGCTCCCCGGAGGTCCATAGAGAAAACGTGGTGTATGTGGTGCTCAATAATTGAACCAGGTTCCGTATGCATATGGTAATAACATCATAAATCCATAATTGGTAGTCCAGTGGTAGTGGAGTGCCCCCCAACTGAATATAAAACAACAAGGGGAATGTGACTGGTGGAGTCGGCTTAGACATCCACAGTGATGTACACAATATAACCACCCAATCAGTAATGGTATTGAAAGAGGAACAATGTCCATGGGAGACAGGATTTGAATAAGGCACTGCGGCACTTTACTGTTACAATCCAGGGGCACTCACAAAATCTTCAGCGTGCGATCCATTATGTAGATACAGGAAGAAGATAGATGTAGATAGAGCACAGCTCCAGACAAATCCTGTGTAAATATCCAGGAAAACAAACCATGGCACACTCCAAAGTACAAAAAGAGGTTATTTTAATGCTGGCTAGACATACAGGAAAAAGGGGACTGAATGAACGCACCTACGCCTTTTGTACGAAACGCGTAGTGCATCATCATTCAGTCCCCTTTTTCCCTGTATGTCTAGCCAGCATTAAATAACCTCTTTTTGTTACTACTTTGGAGTGGCCTGGTTTGTTTTCCTGGATATTTACCACAGGATGTCTGGAGCTGTGCTCTATCTACGTCTATCTTCTCCCCGGAGGTCCAGCTTGGAGAAGATAGTGGCACCCTGTAACCTATTGAAAAGTTCAGCAATCAAGAGTAGTGGGTACTGATTCTTGACAGTCACCTTGTTGAGGCCGCGATAATCAATACATGGGCGCAACGTGCCATCCTTTTTTTTACAAAACAAAAGATTCCGGATGCGCGGCCCCTATTAGAGCTTTGGGGGAATCCAGGCTAACCTCTCGATGCCGGCCTCCCCAGGTGATGGGCTGTGACTGGAGCCAGTCAATCTGGGGGTTATGAAGCTAGAGCCAGGGAAGCCCCAGTGTCACGTCTACCGCCGGCGTGTGAATGGCATCCAGCTGAATGTGTTCGGAATGGTGACCGGTCATCTTGAGACGGAGGGGAACGATCTGCTGTGATATGAATGCGTGCTGTAAAGGCCTACCGTCAATGGCACGCCTCTATTTTTTTGAACAAGTCATCATGTTCGTGTAAGCATTGACCCACCTCGGCGGAGTCCAGGTCTGTTGGGCTGAGCATAATGTCACGTGAATATACGGGTGCTCACAACAAACCGGACTGGACTGCGAGGCCGAGGTGGGGATAGAGGTAAAACACCGTCCTACAGCCGCGTGGGCGGGTCCGGTAAGCAGAGTAGTTGTGGATAGCCTGGGTCAGGGCAGGAGAGTGTAGGAACGTAGAGGTACTTGTTGGGATCAGGGTCAGAGAGGTCAAGAGTACACGAAGTCCAATGCCAGTAGGGGTGAGGAGATTGTTCAGATAGATGGGTAGCTTGCCCAGAAAGTATTTGAAGGCAAGACAGGAAAGGTGAACTTTGCGCCTAGACCAGTGGTTCCCAAACTTTTTCGGTTCAAGGCTCTCCAAGGCAATCAGGATTTTTTCAAGGCTCCCCAAGGCGATCAGGATTTTTCCACGGCGCCCAACGTAAAAACAAAGGTGTATATACATACTTAACAGTTGCAGTGCGCAGTTGGTGTCTCTCTCAGGCAGACACTCTCTCAGACAAACACACTCTCACTCTCTCAGACACACACTCTCAGACACACACACTCACTCTCTCTCAGACACACACACTCACTCTCTCTCAGACACACACACACTCACTCTCTCTCAGACACACACTCACTCTCTCTCTCTCAGACACACACTCTCTCAGACACACACTCTCTGACACACACTCTCTCAGACACACACTCAGACACACACTCAGACACACACTCAGACACACACTCAGACACACACTCAGACACACACTCAGACACACACTCAGACACACACTCAGACACACTCAGACACTCTATCAGATACTCTCACTCACTCTCACTCTCAGACACACTCACTCTCTCAGACACACACTCTCTCACTCTCTCAGACACACTCTCTCACTCTCTCAGACACACTCTCACTCACTCTCTGACACACTCTCACTCACTCTCTCAGACACATTCTCACTCACTCTCTGACAAACTGTCTCACACTCTCTCAGACACACTCTCTCAGGGAGGGAGGGGAGGGGAGGAAAGGCAGGAGATCTGTGCAGGCAGCTCCCTGTACACACACACACACACACAGATACACAGATACAGTACACACACACATTGGAGAGCAGTGGAGAGCAGAGGCAGCGATGGATGTGAGTGACTGGGGGAGGGGGGAGGGGAGGAAAGGCAGGAGATCCGTGCAGGCAGCTCACTGCACACAGCCACTGGACAGACAAATGTACAACTCCCCCCCCTACCTTCTCCTATCACCCGGGGCAGAAGGGGACGGGACACCGCGCAGCCACCAGCAGACAGAGGTGCCAGGAGCGTGAAGGCAGACACACACACTCACCATGTGCTCTGCACAAAGCGGAAGCCCTGCCCCGGCTTCCTCTGACCTGCAGCCAATCCCCTACAGCCCGGCCGGCATGAAGTAGTGATGGTGGGGAGGGATAATTGGATGGATGGTGGGGAGGGATAATCGGAGGGATGGTGGGAAGGATAATCGCGGCGCCCCTCTAGGCAAGCCACGGCACACCAGGGCGCCGCGGCGCACAGATTTTGAACCACTGGCCTAGACTCAAGTGATGACCAATCTAGTTCTTTAAGCATTTCGCAGTGATGTGTGTTGTAGTTGCATTGGAGAACAAAACGGCATATTGAATTGTAGAGGGTGTCAAGTTTGCTAGGGTGAGTTTGGGGTGCTGAGCCATATGCAGTGGCGGCAGAGTTTATTCTAACTCGGCCGTAGCCGCGGTGTGGGGAAACCGACAGCAAGCCGGCGGCTCATTTGAGGCTTTCCCTGGCGCGTGCGGCGCGTCACTCTGGCGACGGTCACACGGTCCAGGGTTCCCCGGCATCCCCGAAGGCTGCAGAGGCAGCAGAGGTAAGGGGGACGCTGCGCAAAGCTGCGCGCAGCCAGGGGAGCAGCCAGGGGTTCGGGGAAGGGGAGGGGAAGGGGAGCATTTTTCTTAAATGCGCGGGAAGGGGAAGATGCGGCTCGCTCGCGGCTCCGTTTTTGCGCCAGACGGAAAAAGCCCCGTTCATAACGGGCACATAACGGGTAAATGTTAGAATAAACTGTGTCGATACAGTACAATGTCTCCATAGTTGATAATTGGCATTAACATCTGTTGTGTGATACGCTTTCTGACCAGCAGACTTAGGGAGGATTTGTTTCTGTAAAGTACACCTAGTTTGGCATAGGTTTTGGATGTCAGGGTATCAATGTGCTTCCCAAAGTGGGAGTCAAACCATATGCCCAAGTATTTAAAACTAGTAACAGGAGTTAGGGTGGTGTTACTGTTGGTTCTGATCTGGAGCTCCATCGCTGGAAGCTTTAAAAATTTAGTCTTGGTCCCAAATACCATTGTTACAGTCTTGTCAGTGTTTAAAAACAGTTTGCTTTGGGAAATCCAGTTTTCGAGTCTCCAAAAGTCAGACTGATGTATGGGTTCAAGGTCGGAGAGGCTACGGCTGTGTGCATATAGGATTGTGTCATCTGCATACATGTGTATTGAAGCTCCCTTACGAGCTGTGGGAAGATCATTGAAGATCATTAAGAGTAGGGGCCCCAGAACAGAGCCTTGCGGGACACCACAAGTGATATCAAGGGGATTGGAGTTAGAGTCTGAGATTGACACATGTTGGGTTCTACCTGATAGGTAGGACTGAAACCAGTTTAAAGCATGCTTCCCTATTCCAGAGCTCTGGAGTTTGTTAAGCAGGATAACATGATCAACAATATCAAAAGGATTTGCAAATTCTAGGAATAATAAAGCAATCATTAATGCTTAAATTGTATCGAATATAATTCTTCCAGCCTTTCCTGTTGTTGTCATAGAATGGATACTTCATAGCAATATACTAATATATCTCAGAGAGTGATCCTCTTATCTCTACTGTCTTGAATGGCACAATATTTAAAAAAAAAAACATAGCTGCATCTCTCATTTATGTGCCATCCTAAAAACGGTCTGAGACAAATCGACCTAATGCATAAGGTGACCATACATAGTGGTTTGACTGGGACAGTACAATTTTTTGATCACTTGTCTCGGTGTCCCGAAGTGGTGACTAAAATGTCTCAATTGTACCGGTTTTGAAATTGCCAATCCAAACCTCTTGGAGCCTCAATTAGAAAACCACAACATATGAGACATTTTAGTCCTAAGCTGCATCGTGGCTTTCACAATCACCTCCTCCGCTGTCAGCATCTGATGCTGAATCCACCCCCAGAAAGTGGGCCTAACTTCTGCATCTGACCATGGGAGCAGCCCAGGACCTGAAGCTTTCAAAGTCCCCCCACCCCCCTAAAGGTAGAGTGTGTGTCTTGGGGGGGAGCTATGTGTGTGTGTGTGTTTTGAGGGGGAGCTGTGTGTGTTTGTGGAGGGAGCTGTGTGTATGTGTCTTGTGGGGGAACTGTGTGTGTAATTCATGGGGGGGAGGTGTGTGTGAATGAGTAAGCGAAAGAGGGGGTGTAAGAGAGGTGGGGAAGTGAGCGAGGAATGTGAGAGGTGGGATAGTGGGTTAAGTTGGAGAGGAATAGTTGGGGTAAATGATAGAAAGGGGGGAGAGAGAGGAAGGTTGAGTGAAGGAGAGAGAGGTGCCTGAGTGAGAGATGATTAATAAATAATTTTGTATTTTGTCCCGGTTTGTCACTTTAAAAATATGGTCACCTTACTAATGCATAGTGTTTTGAGTAAAGTGTGGTGCTGCTACTCTTGATGAAATGTACAAGGTCATATTAATCAAATAAAGGAGTGTTTTAAAGTGAGACATATCTACATTGTATCTTGTATTAAACATTAGCATACATGGCTAAAGATACTGTACAACGCCATCTGCCGTATGAAATAAATGAATCCTACTTTACAGGTCTGTGCAGATGTAGCAAGACGTACGTACTGTTTTCGGTGTCGCACAAAACCAAGTGTAAATCCCCAGCATTCATTTACAATTTGCGGCTCCCTTACGGCACCATTACATCTACTATCATAGTGCGTCAGACACACATAGTAAATAGCAATTACATAAATACCGCCACAAATAATTCTGCTGGTTGACAGTAGCCGAGCCGCGGATGAGCCACGGGGAACAAAGTGCTGTCTTAACTGCAATATCGCTGTCACGAGTAAGTGTTGCTACATCTGTTGGCTTTCTAACAGTTATTTTTTAATCTTTTATTTCATTGTTAATTGTATTTCTTTTTTCCTTTTCTCACCCTTTATGTGAAGGCTAGCAAGCTCATACAGTAATGACATACTGTATACAGTGAATCATGTGATTGATGTTTGTATAATTCATGAAAATCATATAAACAACAACATGTAGCCTTGGGATTCTTAATGACTATGGAAAGACAGAAAAGGGCTGTAATTGTAGAAACACTGGCTATTCCGTTTGTATTGTAGGCTCGTATTGAACATGTTGTGAAGTTGGTTTAACATTGAAAATGAATAGGGCTGACATTTTCCCAAACAAGGGGAAGGTGGTTTTACAGTATATTGAAATGGGGCCTCAAACGTTTGCTTCAGGCTGTAAGCATTAATAAGGTCAACCTCGGCGTTACCTGATTTTATAGTTGCAGGCGGTAGTAATGACATAGTTATTAATATTGTTCTACCAGCAGGAGGAAAATCTTTCAAAACAATATTCAAATTCTAATAGTAGCCCTTTCCAATACAGAGTGTGGAAACTGCAGGCATACGTTTGATTATTAGGACTAAAAGCCAGCAACCATAAGTCCTTCACTAAGCCATAACAATGAGAAAAATACAGTAAAGGCGAAATGAGAAATGCACTTAGTGAAAAAAGAATAGATCAAAGAACAGACACGTTGGGAGACAAATCAAAGAAAATGAGAATGACGTAAAACAAAGCACAAAAAATAAGAGGAGCGCAGAAAAAAAGTTGCAAGAAAAAATTAAAGTACAAAACTGAGGAAGATGAAGCGGCAAAATGGAGGAAGAGGGAAGAGAAAGAGAAGTGCACATTTGCACTGATTCAGGCATACTATGATAAGAAATGAATTTAACACACAAAGCTAATTATTTGGCTTTATATACAAATGTGCTTGATGAGCTAGGAGAAGGACAGAAACGTCTCTAAAATGTGTGCATTTGCAGTTTCAGTAAAATGATTTTGATAACCTTTAGGATTCCTAAATAATTACTTGGAGGGTTTTTTATTTCATGCATGCTTTATTCTATAATCACAGCACATTTTATATGCTGCTGTCACTTTTTTCCAAAACCATATCAGGTATTGAAGTTAATTAAATTATGCACTTGTGTTTTTTTTTTAAATAACATTAGCAGTAACATGACAGCTTATCTACAAAGTTTGCATTCTGTCATCATTACTTCTCTTCAGCAATGTAATCTTCCATAACGTCACAGATGGCAATCACAATGTCTGTTGTGGGGTATACCTTGTGCAAGGGAAACACACCTAGAAACAAGTATTATATAGTTTACTACAGGTCAACACATAACAACACAGAAAGGAAAGGGAACACTCACACTTTCCGCACTGTTTTAAAATAGTGAGTGACTTGAGGCGCACTCAAGGCCGCGATTATACCAAAAATTGCGCGCCGCACGCCTGAAAAACAACATTAAAAAAACAATAGAAGTGCTCATACAGTACCTGCTGCGGTGTGCGTGCCGCATGGGACTGCAGGGCGGATGTCTCCTGGTGCGATCCTCAGATCTGTTCTTGGCTGGGTACGGCCGCATCACGTGAGTGGTTCCAGCCAATGAGGGCGAGAGCCTTCAAATCATTCACTGTGATTGTTCCCTTTACCCTCTGTGTTGTGTACTGACCTGTAGTAAACTATATTACACTATCTTTGTTTCTACATGTGTTTCCCTTGCACAAGGTACAGTATACCACACAACAGACATTGTGATTGCCATCTGTGACGTTATGAAAGATAACATTGCTAGAGAGAAGTAAAGGTGTATCTGATTTGTATTCACAATCAGTGATTCACTCTGTCACGATTTATTTGCTACAAGTAATTATTTACATTGCTTGTGTGCGCCATTGATACCGATTTGTTTGCATCTTGTTTGATTGCAGTTGGAAAACTGCAGGTATCATGCAGCACCAGGTTTATTTTCACTTAAATATGGGACAATTTGTCCTTTATTTTCAATAGCACTTCATTGCACATTGGCAGTGTTCGACAATTGTATACATTTACTCGCCCGGGGCGGGTGGATTTAACCCCCGGGCGAGTAAATATTGGCACAAGCAGCACAAGTATATTTTTTAAATTTCCCGCGCTCGCGCTGGAGAAAAAAAAAAAAAGCCAGCTCTCTGATCACTGCCTTCCAGGGAAGTAGGGGGGTTCACACAGGGAGAGGGAGGGTCACCAGGACGGGAGAGGTGACACAAGGGACATGTAGAGGTTACACAGGGGTATGGAGGTGTGAACACAGGGAGAGGAAGGGTGACAGGGAGAGGGAGGGTGACACAGTGAGAGGGAGAGGGTGCACAGGGACAGGTGAGAGCGGACACAGGGACAGGGATAGGTAACACAGGGACTTGGAAGAGAGGTTGACCCCTGGAAGAGGAGAGATGGGTGAACACCGGGAGAGGGAGGGTGGGACACAGAGAGGGTGAAGATCAGGAGGAAGAGGGATGAGAGTGGAGAACAGCAGGGAGTGGAGGGAGAAGGTTTTGACACAGGAGAGGGAGGGTGACAGCAGGTAGAGTAGGGATGCACGGAGAGGGTGACAGACAGGGAGAGGGTGTACACAAAACAAGGGAGAAGGTGTGACAACAGGGAGAGGGAGAGGGGGTGGGTGACACAGGGAGAGGAGTTACAAAGGGAAGGAGTGGGTGACACAGGGACAGAGGGAGGGTGAACAAGACAGGTAGAGGGAGGGGTGACATGAGAGGGTAAATGAGGGATGAGGGAAGGGTGACAGGTACAGTGAGAGGTGACAGGGACTGGGAGGGTTGACACGGAGAGGTGAGAGGGTGACACACGAGAGAGGAGTGACAAAAACGTATGAAGTGGTTACACAGGGAGAGGGAGATATATAGGGTGACACGGGAGGGGAATGGTTACACCAGAGATGTAGAGGGTGACACAGACAGAGGGAGGGTGACACATTGGAGAGTGTACACAGGGAGAACAGGGTACAGCAAGAGGCACAAGAAGGGAGGTAGGGAGGTGAGGGTGACACGGGATATTTCAAGCGGTGACACAGGGAGATTGAGGGTGATAACTTCTATTATTATGAGTTACACGTCAGATGTTGTTACCCTGCTGCTTTTTTCCCGCACCTCCTTCTCTTTTTTGCCCCAATCTATAGAGTTTTTACACACTGTATTCATTGTAAGACCCCCACAGATTGGAGAGTGTCGTACTAACATGTCGAGGTTGTGACACCACAATATCAGCCCTGTCAGAGGCTGGGAGGGTGACGACAGGGATAGGGAGGGAGAGAGAGGTGACAAACGGGAGAGGGAGACACCAGGGAGAGGGTGACAACAGGAGAGGGAGAGGGTGACACAGTGAGGGTGACACAAACAGGGACTCGAGGGTGTACCGACAGAGGAGGAAGAGGCGAGAGCGGGTTGGACACCACTCACAGACACAGACAAAAGCCTCCCTCTCAACTCAGACAAACTCCACCACACACACACACGTCTGTCACTCACACAACACTACACTAACCCGCAAGGCGGGGTCCGCCACATGGCAGCGGGGGCCTCCCGCACGAGGAGGGCCTCATGCAAGGGGCCGCGCCCCCGTCCAGAGGGACGGCCACACCGCGTATCCTGCTTATGACCGAGCAGGGTGAGGCGCCGGTGAGGGGATTTCCCTGCTTAGAGCAGGCAAGGCCCCGTGAGGGGATTTCCCCTGCTTAGAGCAGGCAGAGGCTCCGTGAGGGATTCCCCTGCTTAGATCAGGGAGAGGCACGCGTAGGGTGTGAGGGGGGGGGCACGGAGGCCAGGAATGATTGGGGTGGATGGGGGGGTGGACTGGCCCGATGGAGGGGGTGTGGATGGCCCGATGGAGAGGGGGTGGTGTGAGGTGTCCCGATGGGAGGGTGTGGTGCGATTGGCCCGATGGGAGGGGGGTCGGCGCGGAGGCATCCCCGATGGGAGGGAGGGGGTGCGGGCATGGCCAGATTGGAGGGGTCGAGTCGGGCCCGCGGCTGGCCCCTCGATGGGAGCGAGGGGGGTGTGGCCCGATTCGGATGTGATCCTGGTGGCGATGCCGGTGGTAGGGAGGGGGGCGGATGGCCCGAGTGCGGAGGGCCTTTCTTTGTCGACTGCCCTATGGGAGGGAGGGGGCGTAGTGATGGCCTCGTATGGACGGGAGTGGGGGGGGCGGATGGGCACGATGGGAGGATCCGGGGGGGTGCGCGAATGGCCTCGGATGGGAGGGAGGGGGGGGGGCGGATGGGCCATGGGAGGATGCAGGGGGGGGACAGAGTTTCCTTGCAGGGGCCTGAGGCAGACAGGCGTGGAAGGGGCTGGCTGGCGGAAGGGGGAGGAGTGGAAGAGCTGAGGAGGGGGAAGTTGCTGAGAGGCGGCGGGGAGGAGCGAAGGCAGTGATCAGAGAGCTGGCTTTTTTTTTTTTTCTCCAGCGCGAGCGCCGGGAAGAAATTTAAAAAAATATACTTGTGCTGCTTGTGCCAATATTTACTTCATGCGCGGTTAAATCCACCCGCACCGGGCGTAAAGTAGTACTACATTGTCGAACATGCCAATGTGACAATGAAGTGCTATTGAAAATAAAGGCAAATTGTCCATATTTAAGTGAAAATAACTGGTGCTGCATGATACCTGCAGTTTTCCAACTGCAACTCAAACAAGATGGCAAACAAATCGGTATCAATGGCGCACACAATCAAGTAAATAATTACTTGTAGCAATAAATCGTGACAGAGTGAATCATGATTGTGAATACAAATCAGATACACCCTTTACTTCTCTCTAGCAATGTTATCTTTCATAACGTCCAAAGATGGCAATCACAATGTCTGTGTGTCGGTTGTCTGTACCACCTTGGCAAGGGAAAACACATGTAGAAACAAAGATAGTGGTAATATAGTTTAGTACAGGTACAGTACGACAACACAGAGGGTAAAGAGACAATCAGTGAATGATTGAAGGCTCTCGCCCTCATTGGCTGGAACCACTCACGTGATGCGGGGCCGTACCCAGCCACAGACAGATCTGAGGATCGCACCAGGAGACATGCCCTGCCCCCACGAGTCCCATGGCAGTACGCACACCGCAGCAGGTACTGTATGAGCACTTCTATTGTTTTTTTAATGTTGTTTTCAGGCGTGCGGGCGCGCGCAATTTTTTGGTATAATCGCGGCCTGATGCCGCCTCAAGTCACTCACTATTTTAAAACAGTGCGGAAAGTGTGAGTGTTCCTTTCCTTTCTGGTTGTTATTGTTGACCTGTAGGTAAACTATATAATACTTGTTTCTTAGGTGTGTTTCCCTTGCACAAGGTATACCCCACCACAGACATTGTGATTGCCATCTGTGACGTTATGGAGATACATAAATGCTGCAAGAGAAGTAATAGAGCAGAATGCAAACTTTGTAGATAAGCTGTCATGTACTGCTAATGTTATTTAAACAAAAACACAAGAAATGTGCATAATTTAATTTATCTTCATACCTGATATGGTTTTGAAAAAAGTACAGCAGCATATAAAATGTGCTGTGATTATAGAATAAAGCATGCATGAACATAAAAAAAACCCTCCAAGTAATTATTTAGGAATCCTAAAGTTATCAAAATCATTTTACTGAACTGCAAATGCACACATTTTAGAGACGTTTCTGTCCTTCTCCTAGCTCATCAAGCACATTTGTATATAAAGCCAATAATTAGCTTTGTGTGTTAAATTCATTTCTTATCATAGTATGCCTGAATCAGTGCAAATGTGCACTTCTCTTTCTCTTCTCCTCTTCCTCATTTTGCCGCTTCATCTCTCCTCAGTTTTTTTTACTTTAATTTTTCTTGCAACTTTTTTCTGCGCTCCTCTTATTTTTTGTGCTTGTTTTACGTCATTCTCATTTTCTTTGATTTGTCTCCCACGGTCTGTTCTTTGATCTATTCTTTTTTCACTAAGTGCATTTCTCATTTCGCCTTTACTGTATTTTTCTCATTGTTATGGCTTAGTGAAGGACTTTATGGTTGCTGGCTTTTAGTCCTAATAATCAAACGTATGCCTGCAGTTTCCACATCTGCTATGGAAAGGGCCTACTATTAGAATTTGAATATTGTTTTGAAAGATTTTCCTCCTGCGGTAGACAATATTAATAACTAGTGTTCAACCCCCGGTATAAGGAGAGAGGTGGGAGGTGGTTGAGAGTAAATGAGGGAGATGTAGGTGAAGGACTACAGAGGAGAGGTGGGGACCGACCAGGAGGGGTGTCAGGTACGAGTGGCCGTGATGTTAGTGGAGGGGAGTGACAACCAGGGAGATTGGGAGGTTTAGGGTGAGCCACTAGAGGAGAGGACGAGGGTGCTGGATACGAGAGTGCGGGGGGTGGTGCAACGAGGAGCGAGGGTGACACGGGAGAGGGTGACACAGGACAAGGAGAGGTGTGACATAACATGGGAGTATGGGCCCATTGGTAGCAGGAGAAGGAGTGGTGCAAGGAGAGGGTGTACAACAGGAGAGCTAGGGTGACACAGGCGAGTGAGGGTGACACGCAGGAAGGGAGGTTTGAGAAGAGCCTGGTGGTGACGACAGGCGAGAGGTGAGGGAGAGTAGAGGGGTGACACACGGGAGAGGGAGACCACAGGGAGAGGGTGACACAGGAGAGGGAGAGGGGTGACACAGGGTGAGGGTGGACAATCCAGGAGAGGGTGGGACACGGGCTATGCAGGGGCGGAGCGGAGGGTGACAACAGCTCCAGTACCGAGGGACACGACCCACTGTCTCACTTTCAGACAAAATCACACATCACACACAACGAGTCTGGTCATCTTCACAAACCACACCAACTGAACATGACTGTCACCCGCATAACGGGCGGGTCGCAACCATTTGGACAGCGGCGGGGGGGCGGGGGGGGGGGGGCTATTTACCGCACGGCAGCGCGTAAGGGCCATCTGCACGGGGGACCTGGAGAGGCGGTTTACCCCGCCAGAGGAGGACGCCGAACACACTAGTATTATCCATGTTACCGACGAGCAGCCCCGGTGAGGCCATCCGGTGAGGGGGATTAGTCACCTAGACTTAGAGGCAGGCAGAGGCCCCCCACGGAGATGAAAGGGGCGATTTCCCCGTTAAGAGCAGGCAGGATAAGGAGGCTCCGGCTGTGAAGGGGAATTTCCCCTGCTAGAGCAGGGAGAGGCCACGCGTGAGTGTGTGACGTGGGGGGGGGGCACCGTGAGGAAACACAGAGAGAGTGGCAAGGTCTGAAAAGACGAAGGGGGGAGAGGGGCGGGTGTGAGGTCGCGAACGGCCCCCGATGGGATGGGCACCGGCAGTGGGCGCGTAGGTGGAATGGCCGCCGCTGCACGCCCAGATAGACGGTGTGGTGATTGTGGATGGCCTGATGGATTGGGGTGGTGAGTGGGATTTTTGGCTACCCGACACGGGTGAGAGAGAGGTTGGGCACGGGGGGGGAAAAAAGAGAGGGGAAAAGAGGAGGAGAGGTGAGGGGGGAGGGGAGGATAGAAAGAGAGGGGGAAGAAGAGAGATAGAACTGGGGGCCGGATGGCTCGTACACGATGGGAGGAGGGGGGGCGGATGGGACCCAGATTGGGAGGAGAGGGGGTATCGATGCGGAGGATGCGCCGATGGGAGGGAGGGGCGGTGCGGATGGCCAGATGGGAGGGAGGGCCGCGGGCGCCCGCGCTGGCCTCACCGAGGGATTGCGAGGGAGGGTGCCGGAATGGAGTGCCCGATGCGTGAGGGAGGGGGATGGCCGGAGGCTCCTCGATGGAGGTGCGGGGGGCGAGCGGATGGCCCGAATGGACGGGAGGTGTGGTGGGGGCCATGAGATGGGCTACGATGGGAGGGATGCCGGGGCCCGGGTTGAGCGGATGGCTCGATGGGAGGGAGGGGGGCGGATCGGACATGGGAGGAGCGGAGTGCGGGGACAGATGCCTGCAGGGGCTCAAGTAAGGGCGCGATTTAAGAGGGATTTTTGGAAGGGGGGCTGGCTGGGCGGGAAGGCGCAGGTGGCGTAGGTAACGTGGAAGAGCTGAGGAGGGGAACGTGGGAGAAGTTGCAAGAGGAGGCACTGGGCCGGGGGGGGAGGGAGACCACAGGACCGCGCAAAGCCTCTCCTTGTGTCACCCACCCTCTCCCTGTGTCGCCCTCTCCCTGTGTCGCCCTCTCCCTCTCTCTGTCACCCTCTCTCTGTCACCCTCTCCCTCTCTCTGTCACCCTCTCCCTTTCTCTGTCACCCTCTCCCTCTCTCTGTCACCCTCTCCCTCTCTCTGTCACCCTTTCCCTCTCTCTGTCACCCTCTCCCTCTCTCTGTCGCACTCTCTCTGTCGCACTCTCTCTTTGTCTCTCATTCTCTCACTGTGTGTGTCTCTCATTCTCTCTCTTTCTCTGTGTGTCTCTTTCTCTGTGTGTCTCTCTTTCTCTCTGTGTGGGTGTGCCGCTCTCTGTGTGTGTGTGGGTGTCTGTCTGTCTCTCTCTGTCTCTCTCTGTGAAGCGCCGACATCCAGACACTGGTTAAGGGGTTCAGGAAACTAGTCATTCACATCTGGCTTTTATTTCTAGATCCGACATTGACACACACACACACACACACGACTAATTGTAGTATAATGTAATACAATAAATACATTTATGTCAAAAACGAATGTTGTTCTGACTAGGAATTTATTAAATGTATTTTATTTATATATTTTATTTTAAAGCGGGGTTGGGGGCGGGACTAGGGGTGGAGTTGGGGGTGGGACTAGGGGCGGAGTTGGGGGCGGGACTAGGTGGCGAGTAGATTTTTTGGTTGGGCGAGTAGATTTTTGGGTGATTTGTCGAACACTGCACATTGGTATATGGGATTGCGCTTGTTTTTCCTGTTTTTTTTATTTGCATTCTGTCATGAACAGATTTTCTAATTACGAAATATATTTAAAAAACATGTTTAAAAAAGCTGCCATATCTGATTTTGAAGTGTAAGAGAGGTACTGCATGAGGTCTAATTACTAGTATGCTCCCTCACTCCTGGCTAATCATAATATGGATAACATGAGATACTGTATCAATAGAGCAAGAGCCAAACCTGCTTAAAAATGCATTGGTACTGAGCCCTGAGTTGGCCCTAACAAGGTCATGTTATAGGATTCCTATTAAACATACAGTAAATCTTTACTCATGGAGACAAGATGATCATCTGTTTCCACTCAGAGATCGAATATGTTTCCATTCAGAGTTGGAATATGTATCAAGTTAGATCAATTTGCTCCATCTTGAAGGAGCAAAAGCTTCCATTTACGTTCATTTTCTCCTGTTCCATATGTATGGAGCGTGTTTTTTGAGCTTCCTGTATCTGGCACTGGGCAAAAGATGTTAATGTGACCTCAGACCTGGATTACATGTATACAGTCCTGCTCCATTATTTTTGAGGCAAACATTAATGCATCTCATTATTCAGTAATATGGCTCCATACAACTATTCCCTGTACTGCTTTAAAACCATTCCCCAAATCGCTGACTCAAGTGGAGCAAAATTGATGTAAAGCCCCTTAATAAATTGATGCAAGTGTGATGAACAGTACAAATGGTGCATGCAGTTTGTATACATTTTGTTCAAACTTAGTCCATTTGCTAAATTTGACACATATCTCCGATAATGGCTGGAGCTCAGAATTTCTCCCCCAGCAAAACACAGGAAATTAAAGTATTGCAAATATTTTGTTTATTTTGACAGATGAAAGCAAAAATTGTTTTTAAGTGTAGTTGCAGATGACTTTGCAGACCAGATAGCTCCCTTGCGGAATAGATTTGGGAGGCATGCAAAGTCAATGTTCAACTATATCTATGAAAAATAATCGTATTGGTCCATTAAAATGTAACAACTTGAATCAAACCTTTTTTTTTCTCTTCAGGACTGTTACAGTTCTTCTAGAACTATTCACTGCTTTATTTTCCCCTTTGAAATCATGTGATAAACATTTAATCAATATAATTCAATCAATTACTTCATATGAAAGCCTAGGTTTTTTTTACTTTTGAAAGAACTAAAATACTGTATGAGGACAGACAACATTGTATGCTAAAGTACAACACAAAATAGTGCAATTACTGCAGAAAACATATACAAGTTTATGAATAGGTAATTTTTGTTTTAACACTAACACAAGCGACACCTTGAACTATATTATTATACTTGTCCTAAATTATTCATTGGGGCACACCGAAGGACACCTAGTTGGTAGGTAAACATGTGTATGCAGTACACAGCGGGTGCGCTTTGTCCACAATGTGTCAGTAATGATCTGAAGTGTCAGATGACTGCAAACACTATCGGATCAAGGTGAAGCAATTGTAGTGAGCGTGTGAGCAAAGAACTTTAATATAGCTACTTGCCTACACATGCAATTAATATGTTGTCGATAACCATATTAGGTTTGATAAATATACTTGAATGAATACTGTATACAATCGTGTGAGCACGGATCTCTAATTGATAGATCTGTGCAGACACTGGTGCTCCTAATAATAAACAGCTGCATAGTTAATTCAAACACTGCTGGAACGCCTAAGTCAAAACAAAGGAGACCGCAACTAAACGATACACTGTATTAGACAATGGTAGCAGGGTTCCTGAATAAAGACGCCTGCAGCAAGTAGTATAACGTGAATATAATCATGGTCTGGGTTTGGTACCTCAGGGGTTAATAAATGTAGTATAGTCAACTCCCTGAATGGAACCCACAGTATAACCCGCAACTAGGATAGCACCCCAAAATAGGCTTACTGACAAATAGTATATCAATGGAACACTGCTCAGAACAATAATGAACTGATGTAAGATAATAATACTGAATACTGTGATATATGCAGTGAGCAGGGGGTATGCAGGTAAACTGAGTATACCAGTATGTTTGCTTAGTAACATGGTACAGAGACCATAGGTGCTTTAATTATATATCTTCCCCCCTTGGAGAGGTGCTCCATAGGACCATCGGATCATAACCGGAAGCATGTACTGTGCAGGAGCAGGGCAGCGCAAGTACTCCCGTGTGTAGTCTATATCTATGACGCAAGTAATGAGCCCTGCGAATGCACGTGGTCAGATGTGCCAACGCGCGTGTTTTGCAAGGAGAACGCTTTGTCAAGGCCAGTAGGAGAAGGGTGTCCCGTAGCACTGTGTGAGTATAAATAGCGTCACCAATTGATTTTTTCGCCTGCTTTAACCCTTCAGTTGCCACATGCATGTAGAGACCTGTGCTTAGTTGATTATAGTCATTCACTACATGAGTGGTACTAGTACTGAGGAGATGCAACATTGTATAGTGATAATGCATACCAGGTAAGTCAATATGCAGTTATAATATGCTGTGAGAAATCAGAATCAATCATCTATTATTGTACTACTAGTACTCACAGCTGAAGTAATTGTAACAGTAAAGTATATCATAATAAATTAAAAAATGCAATACTGTTCAAACTCAGTGTTGTCTAATATGAATAAAATGCATGTGATAAATAACGGTTGGTAAATGTTTATCAGGGTCCAGATATACAGTACACAGTCCCATATTCAGCCAGAGTGGTTACTGTGGTGCCAATGCTTATGTCAGTCATCGGTTCAAGTGGATTCCAAGTTAACCACTAATAAATGATCTACACAATAAATGAATAAATGTATGTCAGTGTCTGTCATTATTGTCTAATCTTTGATATAATAAAATAAAGAGTGATGTTAATTACTAAACCAGGTAGGTATTAGAGGACAGCCAGGGTGTGCATCCTGACAATGTGGCTATCGATGAGTAATGGTGGGTAAGTCAGAGACAGGGCTAAATCAACGGGCTAAAAACAAAACCCTCATTAAGCCCTTTTGATGATAGGGCTTGTAAGGTGTTAATCCACCAAGCCTCCTTCTGAAGTAATGAGTCCAAATCCCCTCGCCTTTGGCCGGTGGAAAATTGATCAATGCCTAGGAATTTAATGGTATTCTGATCACCATTGTGGCATTGGTTAATGTGCCTCATGACAGGGGTATCCATTTTGTTCCTGATGGTTCCTATTGTAACGCGTAGCTCACCACAAGCAAAGCGCGACCGCGGTGCTGAGGTAGGGAATTGTGAAATGCCAACCCACAGCCACGCGGGCGCACCTAGGATGTAGATTGGTCGGGCAAGCAGGGTCAGGTGTATGGAAGGTAGAGTTGTCGTTATACTTGCCGGATCTGGATTGGAGAGTAGTGGATCGTTGGGGTACTTTGCCAGGGTCAGGATTGGAGAGTGGAGAGTAGTCGTTGCGAGGATAGCAAAGGTCAGGGTTGTAGATATCATAGAGAAAGAAGCAGGGTCAGGCAGCAGGGAGATCAGGAACGAGGCAGGCAGGGTACATGGCAGAGAAGCAGGATCAAGGCAGGAATGCAGCACGGCACAGCCTTATATACAAGGTTATACTCAGCAATGAGTGTCTGGGCTGAGCAGGTATTTAAGGAGCCTCCCTCCAATGGGAAGTGGAGCGGGACAAGAAGGAACGAGCGGATAGGCTGCTGGGTCGCGCAGGTGAGCCCTATTGTGCAGCCTGATTAAGTCTGGGGGAAGAGCTTCATCCCGTGCACATCACCAACGTCAGGAGGTGGCTATCCGATCGCGCGCCACTCGTGCACCGCGCATGCCTGTCATCCGAATGGGAACGGAGCCTGGAGGCGGGTCCAGGGGAAACCTGTCTTGCAAGCGTCACTGACGTTAAGGGGTGGCGACTCCATCACGCACCGCACATGTCCATCTTCGGAGCGAAGACTGGGGACGAATCCGGAGAGGCAGGCTGATCGCGCGTCACCCGCGTGCGTAGTGGAACCGCCATGGGGCCGCAACTCTTGAGTGCTAGAAGGCTGAGGAGGTGAGTTCCGGCCATCAGAATGGCGAATCCTCACACCTATGTGTTCAAGTACACGTTGTTTGAATTGTCGTTTAGTCTTACCAACATAGATTTTGCCACATGTACATACCCCTTGGTAGATCACCCCTAAACTCTGACAATTGATGAATTTTGTAATTTGATAAGTCCAAGACTTATCCCAGTTGAGGAATGTTTTAGTGGTACAGATGTGCTGACAGGCTTTGCAGCTCTGACAGCTATAGATACTTAGAAGTTAACCAAGTTCTAACCAGCATGTCTGAGAAGTGGCTATGGCCTAAAATGTCCCTAAGGTTACGTGCCCTTCTGCTAACCATTGAGGGGTAGCTATGTAGTACGTCTTTAATGTCCATGTCTGCTTTGAGGATGTGCCAATGTCTGTCAAGAATACTTCTTGCCAAATGCCACTGCTTATTGAAGGTCCCAATTAAGCGTACCAATTTGTCATCTTTTTTAGAAATGTTGTCAGTAAGGATGTCTCTATGCGGCAGGTATTTCGCTCTTTTGTAGGCCTTTTTAATACCTGCATGCTATAACCTCTTTCAAGGAAATGCTTCATCATGATTGAAGCTAAGCCTCAAACTCATCGGTATTTCTCCTACAGTTTCTCGTAATCCATAGGAATTATCCGACCGGGATACCCTGAACTAGGTTATCAGCCTCCAGAAGATTATTAGTTGCGGTTGGCTTATGAAAGATGGTTGTTTTGATATGATCTCCTGGACCTCTTGATATCTTGAGGTCCAAGAAGCATATGGTGTACTTATCATATTCTAATGTAAGGTATAGGTTCAACTGATTGTAGGCATTCTGATTACCAAACTCTTTGAGAGATGCCAGAGTGGCTTGTCACAGAATCAACACATCGTCGATAAAGCGCACCCATAGGGTAATGTGTGAGGTAAGATATGCAAGTTCTTCTATAAAAACAACATTGGACTCCCACCAACCTAAGTATAGGTTGGCGTAAGATAGTGCACATTTTGTGCCCATCGCCGTACCTTGTGTTTGGTGGTAGATTTTATTTCCAAACAGAAAGTAATCTTTTGTGAGTAAAAAAGGTCAGCAAGTCTGTCACAAATTAGTTGAGTGGAGTACAGCTGTCCCCTAGTTTTAAGGAAATATGAGACTGCCTCGAGGACATGTTGATGGTATATACTGGTATATAAGCTTCCACATCTAGACTCACCAGAATCGTGTCACTGCTGATGACCACTCCTTCCAATCTTTGTAGGACATCTTTAGTGTCTCTCAAGTATGAGGGCAGTGACAACACAAATGGCCTGAGTACTTGGTCCACATAGGAGCTAGCATGTTTGGTTAGGTTGCCTATCCCTGAAACAATTGGATGTCTAGGTGGTGGTGTTTTGTTCTTGTGAATTTTTGGTAGACTATAAAATTTAGCGATCTTAGGAGATTTAACAAGGATAAAGTCATACTCTTGTTTGGAGAAGACGTTATCAAGCAAGCCTTTGTTTAAAATAGCTTTAAGTTCAGTATTATATTGGATGGTTGGTTCTCTATCCAAAGTCTCATAGCAGGCTGCATCAGACAATAATCTCAGGTTCTTAGTTTTATAGTCAGTTGTACGTAGGATCACCAAATTTCCACCTTTATCAGAGGGCTTCACTACAATATCTTTATTAGCCTCCAGTTCATTAAGGGCTCCTCTCTCTGAGTTTGTGAGGTTATCCAGCATGCTTAGGTTGTGCTTCAAGGTCTTTGGTCACCAGCTCAACAAAAACATCTATGTTTGCGAAATTCTCACAGTACGCCAAAAATTGGATTTGGGCCGAAGATTAGTAAAAGGCCCTTCTGTTAGAGTCTGCCAATACTGTAGGGATGACAGATTGACAAGAACTTCAATGTCAGTTGGATCTAGAGGGAGAATTTCTAGTGAATTTGCTATTCTTAATTCATGCATTTTTAAAAATTTGTGAAGCTTCAACTGTCTGGCAAATACATTTGTATCCTTTACCCACTCAAAGACATCAATATTGGTTGAGGGGGAGAAGGATAGCCCAGTGTTGAGTACTTTGATGTGGTCTTCAGTGAGTGGAAAGTCGGACAGGTTCACAATGAGGGATTTATCCTGACCAGTGTTGTGTGTTACTACTGTTGTTATTTCCCTTTATTTTTGCCAGTTGGTGTTTGTGGGTCTCTGCTTCTCAGGGTCCACACCTTTCCCCTTCTGGTCTTTCTTTTTCTCATGTGCCTGCTGATGTTCTCTGCTGGTCCAAAAAAGTAACCAAGGAAGGATAGTGTGTGACTGATGTTCCTTCACCTAAATCCTGTCTATCTTGCTCACTATCTGAGGTTTCCCACTCAGTTGATGAATTCTGATAGTGAGTGACGGGCTTCTGAGTTTTAACTTTTTTGGTGAATTTATACCTGAACATTTTGCTCTCCTTAAAGTCCTTGATGTCCCTAACAAATGTATGTAATTTCCTTTCCTTAAATTTTACTGAGAATTTTTCAATATTTGATTCGAGCTTAGCCTCTAGGTCTGTGAATTTTGGATTAGACTTCCATTTATTCACTTCTTTGAGCTTGGTTTCCAAATCTATAATTTAGAGTTGTCAGTCTATCTTTTTGGAAATTTACCAGAACCTGCTTCAGCATAATTGAACATTGCGTTAAAAGTAGCTCCCAAGAATGGTTGAAATTTTCATCAGTTATGTGATGAGCTGGGGGGAGGTTCACTCGGTCCTCTTGGAATAAAGTCAGCTTTGAGATCATTCTCAAAACTGAAAACCTCCCACCAAGTTTTCAACTGAGATTTCTATGTTTTGTCTAGATCATAGAAAATATTCAAGATATCTTGTTGTGCGTTAGATGCCTTAGCCACATAATCTGATGCAAACATACTTTCGGCCTCTGTATGCCAATTCTGGTAATTTGGAAGACTGGACAGAAATCCTGACATACTGATTACTGTGTTGTAGCAAGCTAGGGGCAGGGAAAGTTACCAGAGAGGAACCCCTGCTTCAGCTTAATTATGATGCAGTAAAGGGTGATGGTGCTAATTGGGTGATGAAATAATGTAGCAACTAAAGAGAAAAAGAAACCGAATTTATAGCACTCTCTCACCCAAGTGATGATTAATGTATGAGTTAAAATAAATTTTTATAGGAACAAACGATAAAATATAGGGCTATAAAAAAACAATTAAATAGTGCATTGTGAATTAAGTAGGAGTATGTAAACCCCGGATTACAGATGGTTACTTGGTTTAGTGTTCGATGATATACACTGTCCTTGGCGATAACTATTATAAAAGAAATCCACCAGGGGAGTGGGGTGAAGGAGGGTAATAATTACTAAAATACCATGATTAAAGTGCCAGCAGCTGACAGGAGTAAATAATTGGTGCAAACCGAAGGACACCTAGTTGGTAGGTAAACATGTGTATGCAGTACACAGCGGGTGCACTTTGTCCACAATGTGTGAGTAATGATCTGAAGTGTCAGATGACTGCAAACACTATACAGTAGGATCAAGGTGAAGCAATTGTAGTGAGCGTGTGAGCAAAGATCTTAAATATAGACACTTGCCTATACATGCAATTAATATGTTGTCGATAACCATATTAGGTTTGATAAATATACTTGTATGAATACTGTATACAATCGTGTGAGCACGGATCTCTAATTGATAGATCTGTGCAGACACTGGTGCTCCTAATAATAACGGCTTAGTGTGCCTACTGCGTGGTTTACTTACACCCCCCTAACAAACTGAGACGACACAGTTTTGTGGAAGTAAAAATGGTCACAGCTTTAATGTTTTAACAATACTTGAAAATAACTGTCAGCCATAATCTTAGTCCTTTGTCATCCCTATTCTCGGTATCTTCCGGCGGGGGGAGCCCTCCTCCACACGCCCTAATCTACGTCCACCAGGAGAGACACTCTCCGCCGCGAGAGACACTCTCCACGGCCCCTAGGTCCCCCTTATCAGAGCCGCCTGGGCCTATCCGCATAGGATAGAGCCCAGCTGCCTAAGATTGGTGCCAGGGGTACAGCGCCTGACCGCCTGGGTCGGCGCCTCCAGCCCGCACAATCTTTTCAGGGGGACCGTTACCTGGCGGCCCATCCGCATCGGAGGGAGCCCCATTTCGGGTATTCACGGTGTCCCTACGATGACTGGCCTGACAGTTCCGCCACCCGGAGGACCCAATAAGGCCACTTACTGGGGACTCACCCCACACCTCAAGCTGTGACCCTAAGCCCTGACTGCTGATCGCTTGCAAAGGCCTACGCATGTTATTAATAAAATATCGAGGGGCCCCCGCTGTGAAGACAGAAACCATGTTAGAAGATTATTTAATTACTCGCCTGCTGGGCCCTAATGTACCCCTTTTAAGCATTTGATTGTGAATCTGAAGCTGCTGGGGGCTAACAGTAACAGCCGAAAAGGCTGCTTCTATGTCAATTTTACCAATAGTGCTCCTCCCCATATGTCTTAATTATCCCTTATGGCAGTGTCGAATGATTGGTATTGTATCCGGCGTAGCTTGGGTCTATGGCCTCATACCCCCCTTCGGTATGACAGGTGTTGTATTAGCCTGAATATAATATTTGTTTTTTTGTTTTTTTGTACCCGGGGAAATAATTAACTGAGCAATAGGGGGGGGGGGATGTGAATGGGCCCACCATACATCCCAATTTTTTCTCCCTTAACTCACCCCCCACTGGTATGTGAAAAACCCCCTTCTAAACCATCCTCCAAGAAAAAACCCACCTTCTTCCGGTCGGGGTACCCCTTTAGCCAACGGCCCAAACCGCTAAGGCTGACCGGTGTTGGGGCCTTCCCTCTCCCCTGGCTGCAGTTGCCCAGGGCCTTTGAAGCACTTCTTGACGGGGTGGCTACCCCCGCACCGGCTACACACATGTCTAAACTTGCAACCCGCCTCCAGCTTGCAGTGTTTATCATTAAACGCCCAACACTCCCTTTTATTGCCCCTGCTTGTTGAATCACTCCCGGGCCGACCACCTGGACCCTTGGAAAAGGGGGTGTTGCCCCCCTGCTTCCCCCGCCCCACTAACTTCATCCACAATTCCATGTCCATCTTCCCCAAACTCAACCATGTATTCCCTTGCCACCTATGCCTGAACTGCTCGTCATAATCCCGCCACGCTGACCCCCCGTGTTCGTCATGTATGTTCTGTATCACACTCATGTATTTCATCACATTATGCAATTCCTTGGGATGTTTTGAAAGGAAACAGTCCCCGAACACAATGAAACCCATAATCCAGTTCGCATTATTCCTCACTACCTGCCCTTTCTCGCCCGCCTCTCGTGCGCATTTCCTCTCTGCTCGCCCCTTTACAGACAGCTTAAACATATCCACATACCACATATCCACATACTTCCTGTTACCTATGTCTCTCTGTGTTCTCCTGGGCAGGTGTGTGTGCAGGGAGCTAGTTTCGACTGCAAACGAATCCTCCCCGCTGTGGGTGGAAGCCGCCCCTTTGTCTTTGCGCGCTTTGCGTTTTCCCGTATCTGTCCTACTCCGCTTTACCGCCTTGCTCAACGCTTCTACCTGTTTCCTTATGCGTTTTACCCCTGGGGTCTCGTCGCTGTCTGCGCCGCTGCTTGCTTCTGACTCGCTGCTCGCTCTTGCGCTCTCACTATCCTCGCTGTCTGACCTCTGGGACTCACAGTCCGACCCTGACCTAACCGACCACCAATCACTAACATCAACATCAACATCATCCTCATTACTTTTCCAATGCTGCATTTTCATGCTCACCTGATCCTGCGGCTTGTGCACCTGGGTGACCGGTCCTGGGTCTTTTGGCCGCTGCACGGTTCCTGTTGCTGCTCCCTGGATTGGCGACGCTTCCCAGCGCCATTGGCCATTGGCGCCAGCGCATCCACCGGGGGAGGGGCCCGGGACACTGGGGGGCACCCCACAGCCAGGGTCAGTGGGACTGCCATTGCTGGATCCAAGGCTGGTGCTGGCGCGCCAGGCGTAGGTGCATGAGGCGCAGGGGCATGGTGTGCGGGTGCCTGTGCTAGCGGCGCCGCGGGGTATGGCACGTGGGGGGCAGGTGCATACGGCGCAGGGGCATAGTGTGTGTAATGTGCCGTGCATAGGGGGGGGCTTGGGACGCGTGGGCGTAAGGCGCGTGGGGGGGGGCGCATGGGGGTAGGGTGCGTGGGGGTAGGGCGGTGGGGTGGCTTGGCCTGGCCATGGGGGTGGTCTGGTCAGCAGGGGGGGGTGGTGGTATTGGCGGCAGGGGGTGGGATGTGCTGTACATCGGAGGGGGGGACAGACCAGCAGTGGGAGCATGGCTCAAAGCTGCAGGGAGAGGGTGGTTGGAAACTGGGGGGAGAGGGGGGGCCGTTTTTGCAGGGAGGGGGGTTCATATTAGCAGGGGGAGCGGGGACCGGAGCGGCAGGGTGGTGGGGAATGTGCTCACCCATGAGGGGGGGTAGGACAGCCCTCCCTTCCCTGCTCTGCTGCGAGCAGGCACCGGAGCGAGGCTGGGGGGCGGAGCTAGCCTGCCTGGCTGCCCGCTTCCTTCTCCAGCTGGGAGAGGGCTGGGAGTGAGGCTGGGGGGTGGAGCCATCCTGCCAGGCTGATTCTCTGCCTCTCCGGCTGGGAGTGAGGCTGGGGGGTGGAGCTGGCCTGCCTGGCAGCCTGCTTCCCTCTCCGGCTTGGAGAGGGCTGCGGCTGCTGCTGTTCTTCCTCTTCGGGCCAGTGCCTCCGCGGGGCCGCCGGGCGGGATGTCCGGCGATCAGGAGGCTGGATGCGGCTGTTGGTTGGCCTCATGCTGCTGCTCCCTTCCGGATTCATGCTGCGGTCGATCGGGGGAGACACGCTCACAGGTACACTGGCGACACACTTTATTCGAGCTCGGCTAGTCCCACGAATTCGGGTATACCCGGGTGTATTGAGGTTTGTGACTGTTTTCTGCCCGAGTGCATTGGGTTATTTTCCAGGCAGGGATTGAAGCATTTTATTCCCGCTGGCTGCAATACTGCACAGTATATATATATATATATACTGCATTACAATTCATGAATTTATGCCATCTGGTAGACACGCGAAGCATTGCAGCCTATTAAATCCTAATCATTATCATTTAACAGATCAGCCGCCCGTCAGTCAGGCATGAACCCAGGCTGGGAAGGCAAACGCAACGGGGCTTGTCAGAGGTGAGGAGCAGCGCATTCCAGGTATCTGCCAGGCACATACTGGGTATTTGCTCGAATAAAGTGTGTCGGTGCAGTACCTGCAGGGAGAAAGAAAAAACAGAATCAGTGATCAGTTCCTGCAAGCGCAGGGTTTAAATAGCCCACCCCATTAGCCCCTCCCCTTGTTGATTCGCGTGCAAATCCACCAAACCTCATGGTGGGGGGAAGGAAAGGAAGGCCCGTTGTCACGGTGACTTTATGACAGGCTGTAATTTACACACAAATATATATAAAAGATAATATATATTTATAACTGGGTCTGAACTGGGACGAGACTTAGATATGATAAAATATAATTTATTCCTTGATAAAGGTGAACACATCAGATATACAAATAACAGGCAAAATATAGACACTTACTTAAAATAGAAATGATGAAGCAGTTATATCTGGACTGGCAGTTCATACAGCACTCTTCATAGTCATCAAGACACCAAAGACATGAAAGACCTCTGGCATGAAGACATTGCATAGCGTTTCTCTCAGCAATCAAGATGGTATAGAACAGACAAAGGATAAAGGGTTGACCACAGATTATATACCTTTTGTGGCCCTATCCTTAACCTTAAGTACAGGTGATTGGTTTTCAATTACCTCCAGCCACTCACTAACATGGGAACACATTTTGATCCATGCCCCCCTGCTAGTTGGTACATGCGCAGTAGCACTCTGGGGTCTCATTTCTGTAATCCCACATTTGCATCAGGAATGCCAGCCAGTCTACCAAACGGAATATCTGGCAGGAAACCCTTTGTTGTAAGGTGTGAAATGGGACACTTATAGCCTGCTCTGGTTTAAGTCATCTCCGCCCTCCTGTAAACAGTGTAGGTGATAAACTCCTTTGAACAGCACTTAATTTCTAGACATTGGGACGCTTCTCTGACCATCTGATACCTGATGGCCAAGGGAATTTCCTCTGGGTTTTACCCATACCTTGGAACACAGTATGAAAGATAAAACATAAACATATTAAAATATCCGGTTTCGTTAGGTCCAGCAGGTCCAAACTTCCCAGTTCTCAATGCCGGAACTGGGACACCCTATGGTCCAATATGCGACTTGCTACGACCTTCAGAACCGGAGATACACAAATACACTTAAAACCGTTTCATATTTTAATACAAAAATTTCCGCTGTAAATTAAATCACGGTTTTTCACTAAAACCCCATTGAAAACAACGGGCTCCGCCGCCATAGACTTTCAATGGCAAACCGCCGCTGCTGGCGGCTATGGGAATCCGCCGCCATAGACTTTCAACGGGGCGACGCCGCCGTTGAAGTCAATGGGGGTTTTCCGCCATAGCCGGTCAATGGAGATTGGCCGCCATTGGAGTCTATGGGAAAAGTCCCGAACTTTCAAGGGGGTCCATACTCCGTCGGGCTGGTCCAAGAGGGTCAAGGATGGTTCTGCAGCGATGCCGGAGCAGTGACTACAGGTACCCCAAATCCTGATCCTCTGGGCCCTCCGCAACCGGAGCTATGGATTCCCAAATTTCAGCTTTTCACACTTTTCGCCGTATTCTTGAGCTGTTTCTGCCGCCGCCATTGGAACATATGACGCGACCCGCTCTTCTCGGTTGGATCCTTATCGGGGGTCCAGGATACGGGGACCCGGTTGTGGTTGAGTGGGGGGAGGTCTAGGAACTAGGGGCAGAAAGAATTTTATTTCTAGGTGCTCTAGAACTGTTTATTCCCACGCCACTTGTCGTTGAACTTGGCTAATCAGTGATCAAATATCTCCTATTGAAAATGTATCCGCTTTGCGGTTAAGCGGTTTGGACGGCAGCCAACTCGTTCCTGGAAAGCTCCTTCGAGGATTTCCATTGAAGTCAATGAGCCCATTGACTTACAATGGGAAACCGCCGCTCCTCCTCTCGGACGCCATCTGCTGGTCTTCTCAGGAAACAGGACCCAAACAGCAAGATTCACCATTGAAACACATGGAGCTCAATGGCGGCCTATGGGAGCCTGCAAAATGGTGCCTGAAAAGGCGGGAAAATTACACAAAGGGCTATAATCACTAAACAACTATTAACCCTTGTGCTCCCGGATGGATCCTAGTGGGTGTGTGATGCAGACACTGATATAAAAATAAAATGGGAACAGTGGAATATACATTTTCAGATTATGACAAGGGTTAAATCACATTTCTGGGCCTCAGCCCAGTTAACCCCTTGTCTCCCTGGTGAGGTGAGGGGGTGGCCAATTGGGGTGTAACCTCTTTAATCGCGGGCCAAATCCTCCCCATGGTCACACCCGTTAAGTACCCCCTGGAGGCACGGGCCATTATTGACGTGACGGCCCCATTTTGGGACCTCTGCTTCTCTTAAACAGCTGCATAGTTTATTGAAACACTGCTGGAACGCCTAAGGCCTGGGACATAGTGGTGTGAGCAAGGCTGAGCCGTGCTGAGCCGTGCTCACACTCGGCACTGAGCCCCTGCAGCCGCAATGAGAGCGGCTTTAGCATGGGCTCGCGCACGCGTCCGCATGCTTGGGGAAGCGTGTGTCTCAACAAGTTTTCAAATTTGGCGCTTGCCGGAGCGCAGGGCCGGTCACGTGAGCGGTTCGCCCAATGAGGGCGAACCAGCTCCGTGACGTCACTGGCCCGCCCCCAGACCCACCCCCGACACGCCCACGGATGGCGCGCTGTGTAAGGCCAGGGAAAGCACCGCTTTCCCTGAGCCTCAGCGCGCCTCCGCACTGATTAAACCAGTATGTCCCAGGCCTAAGTCAAAACAAAGGAGACCGCAACTAAACGATACACTGTATTAGACAATGGTAGCAGGGTTCCTGAATAAAGACGCCTGCAGCAAGTAGTATAACGTGAATATAATCATGGTCTGGGTTTAGTACCTCAGGGGTTAATAAATGTAGTATAGTCAACTCCCTGAATGGAACCCACAGTATAACAAGCAACTGGGATAGTACCCCAAAATAGGCTTATTGACAAATAGTATATCAATGGAACACTGCTCAGAATAATAATCAACTGATGTAAGATAATAATACTGAATACTGTGATATATGCAGTGAACAGGGGGTATGCAGGTAAACTGAGTATACCAGTATGTTTGCTTAGTAACATGGTACAGAGACCATAGGTGCTTTAATTATATATCTTCCCCCCTTGGAGAGGTGCTCCATAGGACCATCGGATCATAATCGGAAGCATGTACTGTGGAGGAGCAGGGCAGCGCAAGTACTCCCGTGTGTAGTCTATATCTATGATGTAAGTAATGAGCCCTGCGAATGCACGTGGTCAGATGTGCCAACTGTGTGAGTATAAACCACCAAGAGAGGGGAGGGGGGGGACCTTAGAGAGGTGATCGGGCCGCGTGGGAAAGAACGAGGGGCGGATGACCTGAAGTAGACGAGGGGGCGGGAAAAGAGAGGGGGGGTGAAGAGACGGGGGGGGCAGAGTAACGAGAGCGGGGGCCTGGAAAGAGAGGAGGGGAAACAGAGAGTTGGGGGGGGAACTTTTATAGACGAGAGAAGACGCGTCTCCCCGACCCCCCTGTGCAGGGGGGGAGCCCACGCTGGTCCCGAGAGAGAGGCGGAGGAGGGGCGGTGACGAAGATGGATCGGGAGGCATGAGATGAGGCGCGAGGAGGGACGAAGGGGGGAGAGAGAGGGGAGGGCGAAGGGGGACGCGGTAGCGAGCGGGGAGAGAGAGGGCGAGGGGGGAGTAGAGAGAGGGTGAGGGGGGTGGAGAGATGAGGGGATGACGGAGGATGAGGAGAGGGGCAGGGGGGGAGAGAGGAGGGAGAGAGAGGAGCAACGAGGAGAGGGGAGGGGGGAGAGACGAGAGGGAGGGGAGGGGGAGGGGAAGGAAGAGAGAGAGAGGTGGAGGGGGTGCAGGAGAGAGACGAGGGGATGGGGGGAACGAGGAAGAGGGAGAGGGGAGAGAGAGATGGGGAGACGGCTGAGGACCGGGGGGAGAGGGGAGGGAGGAGAGACTTACGAGACAGAGGGCGGAGGAGGGAAGAGAGAGACGAGGGGGAGGGGGGGGAGGATGAGGGGGATGAGGACTTTCTCTCGAGAGGGCGGATGAGACGAGAGCGGGGGGCGAAGAGGGAGGGGGGGAGAGATGAAGAGAATAGAAAGAGAGGGGAGAGGAAGAGCGGGGGAGAAGAGGAGGGGAGGGGGGAGAAAGAGTGGGGAGGGGGGAGGAGTGGATGAGAGAGGGGAGGGGGGGGGAGGAAGGGGGAGGGGGGGACGACGGGGGAGAAGTGAGAGGACGAGGGGGGGGGAAGAGAGGCAGGGGGGGGAAGAGGGAGAGGGGAGGGGGGGGAGAGGAGAGGGGAGGGGGGAGAAAGAGTGGGGAGTTGGGGAGAAGAGTGGGGGGCGGGGGTGGGGGTGAGCGGGCTGTTTGTGAGGTCCCGCGGAGTGGTGGCAGGGGGGGGGGGGGTGGTGGATAGTGTTCTGTTTCTTGCTGTTTGGCGGCGGGCGATGTGGGGTACGTGTGCTGATAGATTGTGTTGGTTGGGGGGGGGGGGGTGCTGCATGGCTGGCCGCTCCACTTCCCGCCTCGGGACCGGGCGGGCCTAACGCTCGGAGCACGCAAGTTTCATTAATTTGACCAAACATTTGACACAATAAAACCTCATAGTATTCACCCACCGCAAGTTTTATGTTTATACTTGCCATATGTATACCTACTTTTGAGCATATGGAGTTTATGAAAGTGTGATACAATTCATTTTCTCCAACGTTACACCTAGCCTCACAAACTCTTCCTGCAACACGCTGGAAAAATAAATATACATACCTGTCACACCACACGAGACCAGAGTTTTATCTGCCACCAGAATAGACCTACTATTACTACACTTACCGTAGAACATACGCAGCCTACTTGCCTATCCAAAGGCAGAGGAAACAATACGACTGATATGGTTCATCTATTAGGATAATATACTTACTATTCACAGACCTAATTCCTTATTGGCTCTGATAACTGGAGAAAAGTACTTTATTGTGCAGACCATGTAAAAATAAGTCTATACATAGCTAGGTAAGTTTAGTGCTGGCAGCTACTGTATGTAAGGTTTTAAACATGCTCTTTTTTATAGTGAGTAACAGGCTCTGAAGTACTGCATGACCTTTATTTTTGGTGATTGGCAGAAAAGCCTTGGATTCAATGTAAGAACATATAAATGTCAAAAGCCCTGCATGGTAGGAATGATTCCTCTTTACTAAAGGGCAGTAAACGACTTCCCATCTGGGCAGGGTTACATATATTTATTAAAAGTTTTGTGATTGTTTAGAAGCTCTAAGCGGGGGAAAAGCCAGCTATGAAATAGAATGTGAGGGTTGACAGGGAAATTAGGCAGAGAATTGTCCTTAGTTGCCGTCAAAACTCTTTTTTTCTGCATTTATGATAGAGAACTTGTCAGTGTAAGCTGAAGCATTGCTGTATTTATTGACTGCTTTTAACCTGATTCATGGGATAAAGAAAAAAATCCATTATACAGGAGAAAAGCATCAGAGAAACAGTACAGACATGCAGTGGGAGGAATAGTTTTTTCTGTAAATGTATTAAAGCAACCAATATAAAATATAGATACAGTATGTGCTGGAAACTATTTGAATAAAAAATTATTAACCTACTGTATGCAAAACTTTGTACTGCTACTGTACCATATGATATCCTTCATAATAAGATGCATATTTCAGTGTGGGGACTTCTAATATTGTGGAGTGCATGTTTAATTACCTGTTGTCTATGGATACAAGTCGCTGATTATGGATGAACGACTGACTATATGCCGGTTTTATATAAGGGTTACAGTCGAACTGTTAGTGGGGAAGATCCATTGTTACTGGGGAAGATCCTTCGTTAATGCAGGGCAAATAACGTGACGTTACCTAAATATGTAACGGACGATAGTTTCCCTGAGTTTATCGGGTATCCACAAAGCTAATTATATGCAAAAACAACGGCATTAGGGTCCTCATTAGAATATGGCTAACGTGGCAGTAGCCAGCTAACATCAAGATAAGACACCCCAGTGCTAACTACCAATAACAGTGACTTGGTTAGGTCAGGTATATATTGCATTGCAATAGGATATGACTATCTGCCTATAAAAAATAATATTCTATTAACCTCTTTGAAACCATAGTGGCCATGAAAGCATACATTATGGTAGCTTAGGGGTTAATACAAACACCCTAACTACCGTTTTACCCATTGTATGGCATAGAGGGGTACAACCGTTATGGCATTCAAGTGGTTAACTGTTCGATAAAATCTCCCTGGGTGACCTAACATAGTAGCAACTACTCCCTTAACCCAACCCCCCCCCCCTCTAGAGTACTGACCAGTAGCCCTACTAACTAAAGGGGACTAATATAGGTAATAGCCAATATAAACACAATATAAAATTACACCACAAGCAAAGAAATATTAAAAAAAAAA
>CM071567.1:157187464-157331798 GCA_036426205.1 Ascaphus truei | reverse complement strand
AATACAATTACACATATTATTTGTGTGTATATATACTCACAGAAAAAAAAACATTTAAAAGGTTACAAATAACGTATTATGTGTCAGTGGGAGGGCCAAGGTAGCCACACTGGCACTCAATGGAAACATGAAAAAAAAATTGGACTTACCTGATTGAAGTAGACGGTTACCATCCAGGGCAATGAGCCCCTTGGAACCAATCCCCCGAAAAAGGCCAATGCATAACCATAAAAAATACCTTCCACCGGCCAGATGGTAAAAAAACTATCATTTTTTTTTAAATCTCACAAAATCATCAAAATTAAGAACAATCCACATGGCTGTTGATAAAAATGGAACCAAAAAAACTCAAGAAAAATCAAACAACCAAATCAATCCAGGCCCTGGGCCTACTTGTAATCTCAGGCTATCTGGTGGCCTCCACCGAGAATCCTTTCTTCTGTACTGCCCGAAGGCCCACAGCTTGATCGATCCTCCATTGAGGTGAAAAGATTCTTCCAGATCTGTAAGTATTTTTCCTTTAATATCTTTTTCTTCTACTTTTTCGTCTTTTTCATCTGTTCCTCTAGTAAGAAATGTGAGTTAAAGAAAACCCATTTAGCACTCAGGTTCACTCTCTGAAGAATAGGAATGGTTTAAACATAATCTTTATTAATAACAGTAATCTAAAAAATGGTTGATAGACGACGTACTGAAAGGTTAGTGTAGATCCTGAATAAAAATATCCGTGTTGGCTCCGATCAACTCATAGGTTACCAGAGGGTTTTAATAAACGCTTGTTAACATATCTAGTCAAACAGAATTCCTGAATGTGGACCTGTGTGGTAAGTGAATACTCCCAGGTGTGTGGCCGGATATGTAGCTGGAGACTAGTGAAGTCCAAATGCTGGTATAATATCCTAGTATGTGATAGGTGTAAAGGGTGGGAGTGAACTTATATAGCAACTAACATACATGAAGAGGCAAAAGGTGACTATGGAAGGTGACAAGAAAAAAGGTAGCAGGAGGGAGGGGTTGGGTGTGTAAATAATCAAAAAAGGAAGAAAGAGGGTTCAAAATCGGATGTGTAGAAAGACGTCGGGACCGTCGTGAGAGGGGAAAAAAAGTTGTATAAGTCTGTAGTGTAAAGGGGCAAAACCGCGGACCTAAGTAAAGGTTTGGGTGGCGTGGGGGGAAAATGAAAAAAAAGGTGAAAAAGAACATGAGAAGGGGGGGTCACAACCAAGAAAGAGGGGCCTGTGGACAGATGTTAAACCCACTGAGTATCATGTTACCCCTCGGGGTGGGGGGGATGTAGGGGAGAGGTGTGACGGGTGTCAAAGAAGCTAAGGAGCTAAAAAAATAGTGGGAAATAAAAAAATTCAAGGTATAAAACAATGACTGCGTAATGCTTGTAAGTGGGTAGGTATCCGGACTTGTATTAATGGGGTGTCGCTAGGGTCAGCCTGAGGGACAACTTAGGTGTTGACGAATACGACTTACTCCCATGAATCTTTACTCACGCAGGGCTGGAACCTGCACCCCTGATTGGATTACCCCTCCTTAAGCTGTGCAGAGTGACAAACACCGCAAAACAGCTACAGTATTGCTGGTAAGTGAGGTTCCTCAGGACATATGAATATCGGAGCACTGTCCCTGTATACACTGCTGAAAGAGGCTGCGAGTGACCATCGGGGCACTTGTATCCTATGTATATCTGCACGAACAGACTGCCGCATCAGTATCAGTATCAGTGATACTCACCATTCGCCTTGAGAAAGCCTCTCGCGAAACGCGCGCGTCGGCTCCTTCCACACACGTGCACGCGCAGATCAGTCACTGCCTCCGCATGATTTACTAACACCACGCGAGTTGATGCGGCAGTCTGTTCGTAGCTACTGGATTCATGTTACATTGAACGAGTAGGATACAAGTGCCCCGGGAGTCGCAGCCTCTTTCAAGCAGGTTGTTATACAGGGACAGTGCTCCGATATTCATATGTCCTATAGGACCTCACTTACAGCACTAAACTGTAGCTGTTTGCTGTGTTTTCACTCTGCACAGCATTAAGGAGGTTAATCATTGCAGTTTTGCCAGTTTCCAGCCCTCTGATATAAGCTCATGGTATAAGTCTGTCTCCCACTACTAGTGTCTCCCTCACTGGGACCTCATCGACACCCCCATAATATACAGTCAGGATACCTACCCCTTACAAGCATTACGCAGGTTACTATAGGTCAACACACCCCTGGACATTATCTCAGTGGGTTACCTAAGGTCATCCTGACAACTATTGGGTATACAGACCTACACAGGGGAGCTTAACTGATTTGAATTTATTACAACTGATGTACATAGTTTATTTTGCTCTTCATGTATTTAGTTCTATAAGTCACATACACTATCACCTACTAGATATAATACCAGCATTGTGACTTATAGTCTCAGCACATATCCGGAACACCGGAGTATTCACTTACCACACAGGTCCACATCAGGAATTCTGTGTGCTAATATGTTACCAGCAGTTTATTAAAACCCTCTGGTACACATATGAGTTTGATCCGGAGCCAACACGGCTATTTTATTCGGGACTCTACCTACCTTCAGTAAGTCGTTCTTATCACCATTTTTTTATATACTGTTATTAATAAAGATTATGTTTTAAACCATTCACTATTCTTCAGAGAGTGAACCTGAGTGCTAAATTGGGTTCTTTCCCTACCTTTCTACTACTGTATACACCACAAAGCACCGTTCCAATATCATTCATTCTTTGTGCTGCAGCAGGGGCTCCCCATTATCCCCATATCTGTTCCTCTAGACGTTTTTCTATATCTTTCTTTAGATTACAAGCAAATGATTAGAAACTGTAGACTCGCCTCACTATTCCGCATGGTGTGACTTTGCACTTTAAATTAGTTTTTTAGCTCAGAGTAATTAAACACATTTGTATAACCAAGGATGAGCCAGTTGCAAAATATTACAGAAGGTCATAACCTTAACATTAACACTAACATTTGGCTACCGGAGTGGTTTGCTAAATGATGCAACCAAAGCCCCACACACTTGGGTATCACCCAACAGTTCTTAATGAGCTTAGTTCAATCATAGCCAGACCGTCATTTTAATATTCAAAGATTCCCATTTCTTGCAGGCTCGCTCAGACCCACACAAGTTGGCGTAAAGTAAAGAATGTGGTGCCTTTATTCAAAACGGGGGGCTAGATCTACACTAGGGTATAATAAACATATATCCCTAATACATCAATAGGGGAGCTGCTTAACGTTTTTTTTAGGGATTATTTTTAGGAATACATTTTGGATAACAAAGGTTTAATATTCAGCATGGATTAAGATGGATTTGCTATGCAGTTGATGATGTGGTTTACTTAGAGTATGCAAAAACATGTGATATGGTGCGACACAAGAGTTAGTGAAAAAAATATAGGCAATTGGTCTGAGTGAAAATATTTGGACTCTGATAGAAAACTGTTTGAAGTACTGGTATAGTCATCAGAGTGGGTTTCATAAATGGAAACATTTTCAGATTGATGTGCCCCAACTTATGCCAACCTCTACCTGGGATGGTGGGAATCCCAGGTAGTATTCACAGAAGGTCTGGAGGCATATACTGATCACATTGACCTCTGGGTCCGCTACATCGATGATGTGTTCATCCTGTGGCGAGGCCCAGAGGGAGTCCTCAAAGAGTTCATTAGTAAGCTCAACACGAACATGTTCAATCTCCACCTTACATTGGAATACAATAAGGACACCATGTGTTTCCTAGATTTACAAATCTCAAGGGGCAATGAGGGCCTTCTTCACACCACCATTTATCGCAAAGCAACTGCCACAAATAACCTTTTGGAAGCCAGCAGTCACCATCCGAGGGCCCAGATTCATGGCATACCGACAGGCCAATTCCTCCGACTCAAGAGGAACTGTAGCACTGATCAGGAGTACGAAAAACAGTCAAAAACTATGACACAACGCTTTGTGGATAGAGGGTATAGCCGGAAGAGTATCAAAAAGGCCTATAAGAGAGCAAAATATACCTCACGCAGAACCCTCATAATGGACAAACCACCCACAATACAAGACAAAGTGATCCGTTTTATAGGTACTTTCAACCGAGAATGGCCTAAGGCGAGAGCCATCCTGGAAAAACACTGGCCCATCCTCAGAGCGGACGATCTCCTAAGAGGAGTCACCAAAGATCGCCCCTCCATGACTAGCAGACGAGCTAAGAACTTACGTGACCTACTGGTCCATAGTCACTTTGTGGAGGAGACACCAAGAACTTGGTTACCACCAAAACCTACCGGATCATATACCTGCCAGCGATGCAGGGCCTGCCAGTATATGAACACCACAAAACAATTTGGAAATTGGAATGATACCAAGTCGTATCCTATACGCAGCTTCATCAACTGCCTCAGTATAGGTGTCATATATCAAGGCAAGTGTGTCTGTGGTAAGATCTATGTGGGGAAGACAGGCAGATGCCTTAAACAGCGGGTACTTGAGCATATAGGAACAGTGAGGAATAAGGCTGATAAACCCCTGTCAAGACACGTTAATCAGTGTCATGGCGGGGACCTTAAGGCCATCACCTTCTGTGGGATCGATCATCCAACAAGAGGACTTCGGAAAGGAGACTGGGACAAAGTCCTTCTCCAATTAGAAGCCAAATGGATTTACACACTTGGGAGCCTGGCCCCTAGAGGTCTCAATGAGGGATTTCTATACACCCCATTCCTATAACGGTAGTGTACTTCCCCATAGCACTACCCCTGGACCATACATGTATGCACCCCCTCTGTCCACCAAATTCGCTTCTTGTCCTCATCACTGCTGGTATGTAAACCCAGTAGCATTGCCATGCCTGCGTCAGGTAGCTCCCCAATCCTGTGCAAAGACCACCAAGACCACCTTAGAGAGGTCACATAGTGACTCATAGGGCCACTCTGGACCCTAACAAAATGATTTATTTATTCACATGATCATACTTAATATCAACCATTACTACCCCTGTGGCAGATCTGAAGTGCATTATTACTTCACTTTGCATGTATCTGGCAATAAGGCAACAACATAGGATTTAAGTCAGAACTTTAATATTGCAATGTGCAGGGTATGCAGTCATACACATTGGTACACTCACTGTGCTCATTCACAGAACCTAGCATATCAAGGCACATCAGGGGTTAACCAATGACGTCATCACTGGGGGCCCTATAAATACCTGCCTAACTGCAGGGTATCCTTAGTGATACTCACCATTCGCCTTGAGAAAGCCTCTCGCGAAACGCGCGCGTCGGCTCCTTCCACACACGTGCACGCGCAGATCAGTCACTGCCTCCGCATGATTTACTAACACCGCGAGTTGATGTGGCAGTCTGTTCGTGCAGATATACATAGGATACAAGTGCCCCGATGGTCACTCGCAGCCTCTTTCAGCAGTGTATACAGGGACAGTGCTCCGATATTCATATGTCCTGAGGAACCTCACTTACAGCAATACTGTAGCTGTTTTGCTGTGTTTGTCACTCTGCACAGCATTAAGGAGGTTAATCATTCAGTTTTTGCCAGTTTCCAGCCCTCTGATATAAACTCATGGTATAAGTCTGTCTCCCACTACTAGTGTCTCCCTCACTGGGACCTCATCGACACCCCCATAATATACAGTCAGGATACCTACCCCTTACAAGCATTACGCAGGTTACTATAGGTCAACACACCCCTGGACATTACACTCAGTGGGTTACCTAAGGTCATCCTGACAACTATATGGGTATACAGACCTACACAGGGGAGCTTAACTGATTGAATTGATTACAACTAATGTACATAGTTTATTTGCTCTTCATGTATGTTAGTTGCTATAAGTCACATACACTATCACCTACTAGGATATAATACCAGCATTGTGACTTATAGTCTCAGCACATACCCGGACACACCTGGAGTATTCACTTACCACACAGGTCCACATCAGGAATTCTGTGCTAATATGTTACCAGCAGTTTATTAAAACCCTCTGGTACACATATGAGTTTGATCCGGAGCCAACACGGCTATTTTATTCAGGATCTACCTACCTTCAGTACGTCGTTCTATCAACCATTTTTTAATATATACTGTTATTAATAAAGATTATGTTTTAAACCATTCACTATTCTTCAGAGAGTGAACCTGAGTGCTAAATTGGGTTCTTTCCCTCACCTTTCTACTACTGTATACACCCAAAGCACCGTTCACAATATCATTCATTCATTTGTGGCTGCAGCAGGGGCTCCCCTATTATCCCCATATCTGTTCCTCTAGACGTTTTCTATATTCTTTAGATTACAAAGCAAAATGATTAGAAACTGTAGGACTCTTGCGCACTCCATGTGAGGTGGGCACGTAAATTATTAGTGATAAGTAGAAGACAGAGTAATTAAACACATTTGTATATACCAAGGAGGAGCCAGTTGCAAAAATATTACAAGAAGTCATAACCTTAACATTAACTAACATTTGGCTAACCGGAGTGGTTTGCTAAAATGAATGCAAACAAAGCCCACACACTTGGGTATACACCCAACAGTTCTTAATGAGCTTAGTTCAATCATAGCCAGACCGTCATATTTAATATTCAAAGATTCCATTTCTGCAGGCTCAAGACCACAAGTTTGGCGTAAAGTAGATGTGGTGCCTTTATTTAAAAGGGGGCTAGATTACAACTAGGGTATAATAAACATATATCCCTAATACATCAATAGGGGAAGCTGCTTAACGTTTTTTTTAGGGATAATTTTTAGGAATACATTTTGGATAACAAAGGTATTAATATTCAGCATGGATTTAAGATGGATTTGGCTATGCAGTTGATGATGTGGTTTACTTAGAGTATGCAAAAACATGTGATATGGTGCGACACAAGAGGTTAGTGAAAAAAATATAGGCAATTGGTCTGAGTGAAAATATTTGGACCTGGATAGAAAACTGTTTGAAGTACTGTATAGGCATCAGAGTGGTTTCATAAATGGAACATTTTCAGATTGGGCTTAGGTTGTAAATGCTGTACCTCAAGGTTCAGTACAGGGCCACTGCTTTTTAACTTGTTTATTAATGACCTTGAGGTACTGTAGGTATCTTTCCTGATAGTGACAACACTAAATTATACAAACTAGTAACGTTAGAGCAAGATATAAGGGAAGCAAGAATAAGCATGCTACTCTACCTACAAACTAAATGTTACAAAATGAGGTTGTAGATGATGAAGAAAGATTTAGGAGTGCTTGTAGATAGCATGCTTAGCAATAATGGTCAATGTCAGTCTGTAAAGGCAAAACAGGGTAAAGATGGAAGACAAAACAGCATTATTTAGCAACTTTACATATCCTTAGTAAGGATTCACACATAAATATTAAGTACAGTTTTGGTTTACTACAGTCAATGGAAGGTCTGACTTATCAAAATTAGGCCTGTTTACATTAGGAGAGAGGCATCCAAGAGGGGATATGATTTGTATTGACAAAATATATTAAAGGTCAATACATTGAATGTTCAAGGGAAGTACTCATCAAGGCCAGCACAAATTGCACTGGGTCATCCCATGAGATTGAAGGAAAGTAGATGTTACTAGCAGAAAGAGGAAAGAGGTTCTTTTTTTTTTTTTTTACAGTAAGAGCAGTCAAAATGTGGAGTTTACTTTTACTACCCATATAGACTGTGATGGAAAATACAGTAAATGTATTTAAGAAAGGTATACAGCACTATGCCATTAAGTTAAACATACAGTAGGAAGACTGTTGATCCAGGGAGAAATCTGATTGCCGTTACTGGAGTCAGGAAGGAATATATTTTTAACCCTTATTAGGGTTGCCTTTCTCTTGATCAATATAACAGTAGGATGAGGATATCAACTGATTAAATGTAACATAGGTGTAACCGGGTGGACATATGTATTTATCTACTCATAACTATGACAAATCTTACTTTATTTTCTCAGCGCACTGGCTTAACATAATTTACTTCTCAACATTACATTTTTAGTCTATTCAACAAACAGCCATCACAAGCTACTTTATCTATTTTAAAGTCATACCGTATCATCTATTATCGGAAACTATAACGTCACAGAAACCAATAAGTACATGAGTGTGTGCTATGGTGGTGCACCTGGTTCAAACAGTAATTTTCTAAAATAGAAATAAGGTAACAAATGAAACTGATGACTGTAACCATGTGTGAAATGCAATAGTGATTATAAATATATTCACTCAACATAATTTAAGTGGGACTACTTGTGGAATTCATAGACATAAATAATGTTATATAACTGTGCAGCCATTAAATATTGGACAGGAACTCGTATGGTGCACTGTAGATAAAACTGGTTAGAGTATTAATTATATTACTTCAGTTTGTGCAGGATCATCATAAAACTTTTCTCATTTATTATTGTACAGAGAAGTTCAAAAGACCACAATGCTCTCAAGTGTGTACCTTCAATTATTTCTTATATAAAAATCATTGCATACCTGTGTTAAAAACTTGGATATTTATGTTGATGAGTGCTAGAGTGAACAGATGGTATTGTACAAATTTTATCAATACTGTATGTACCATCTTTCCCAGCTCTTCACCAAGGGAACAACTATTTTTCTTGAATGAAAAGTGGTTGTGAGCATCGGGAGAAAGCTCCGCTCCAGAGATTGATACTGACTTTCTGCAGCCTTCCTCATCAGCTCCTGCTGCGTGCACTCTGCCCAGCAACGAATCACCACTCTGGTTTCTCTTTCAGCCTCTGCTGACAAGCAGTTCCCGGATTGGCTGAATCACCATTTATATGCTCAGCCTCTGCACCTGCAATTTGGCTGAGAATAACAGTTGTTCCATGTGATGTGTGCTGGTTGCAAGCACACTGTTATTCCTTGCGTTGTCATCTTTCTTTCCTTGCAGTTATATCAAGTCCCTTGCTACGGATACTGACTACCCGTCTGTCTCCTGCCCTCCAACTCTACTGCGAATATCACTACCCTACCTTCTCCTACCCTCGACCTCGGCTACGTGACCCCTACTACTCTCACTTCTCCAACCCCAACCCGGCTACCACGACCGCGCATCTGCATTCCGGACGCTACTTCATGGCCCCAGGTCGGTGAATCTATATCCTCACTTCGGCCTCGCGGTTCAGTCGAGTCTGCGGGAGCACACTTTATAGTAGATCATAGAGAGCCACAATAATACACATGCTCAAGATAATAAACATGCAGGAGATTCAGACAGGGCAAATAGAGCAGAAAGGAGAGAAGCAAGAAAGGAAAACTTGTTCTCAGATAATATATCTAGAAGAGAAGATAGGGATTTTTTAGGGGAAGGGTCTTCCTCGAATCGGTTTCACCCACTGATGGAGAAAGACCCAAAAACAAGAAGAGGAAGATCAGAAGAAAGAGAGGGGGAAAGAAACCACAGATACAACAGAAAGATGATAAAATAAAGAACAGCATTTTTAATTTAAGTTCTAAAATTTTAACAAAATATGAGGAAAGTCTTATTTCCAAAGTTTCACATAGTCCCAGCACTATTGAGCACCATTACAAATACACTATTTTGTAATCTATCATACCTATACCTGGCACTACCCAGAAAATCGTTGGAGGAAAGGATCCTCTTAAATCCTACGTGCAAACTTCAGCAAAAACTTTGTCTGCCCGGAGGGTCTCCCTATTATACCCGATCAATTATCGTGCCTCTTGGCCCGCACTCTGGTACGACCCGGGCACTGGGAACGCCTCCTTCTCCACAGCTCAGGATTTACAAGTCATTTTGCGTAGCGAGCCCCATACCAAAAATGTCCGTGCCACCACTCTCATATCCTAGAACAGGACTCGCCAATGAACTGCTCGTTTACGGATCCCCTTCCCGCCTAAAGCACTTTAGGAACAATTCAATGTCCCCGAGACTTATGGATGGCCCTGTCTGGCCGCAGTTCTCACCAGGGGATGGGGGTACGCAAAGGAGTGCCCACGAGTCGCTGGACCATGACTCTAACCCCAATCCTAGACAGTTCAGAAACAATTCCAGGTCCCCCAACTCTATGTGGTCATGTTCACCGGAAGGGGGGGTACTGTGGGGAATCTACTCCTGGATTTTCTCGTAGCCTTGCAAGGTGCTGTCGTTCTCACTAAATTCCCTCTTTGCAATCAACAGCAGCTTTGTGGGCTATCACTGCAACCTAGCCTTGTACTCAGTCATTGGAGCAGTGCCCTCATACCCTCCTCCTGGGATTGGCCCGCTGGCCTTAACGTACTGCATTCCCACAATGCCTCTCTGCCGAGCATAATCCTTCTCTGGACGTTACTCTCTCTGCCACAAGCCGCCTGGCTTGTCTGTTTGTGTACTTACCTCTCTACTCTCGTTAGTGGTTCCTGAGTTCCTGAGGCCTGCTGCTACTTTCCATGCAGAGGCCTGAGTGTCCTGTCTCCCCCTGCTGAGACCAGTGTCATGGGCCGACCTCACCCCTCGTACAGAGGTCACTCCCGTGCTCACGCTCCTAAGCTGAAGCGGGGAACTTCTGACTACCTATTGCCAAACTCCTGCTTTAATAACGATGATGCTGCCTCCTCCAATCCTGACCCTGCTATGTACGACAAAGAACTGCGCACTCTGGATCAGTCTGCGCGGACTACGGTCGTTGATTATATAACCCCACCTCAGCCCCGTGGTCTGGTCCCGGTTTGTGGTGAGCAGAATCGTAACAACTCGCTGGTCATGGATTGGAGAAGTCGGATAGTCGTTGTGCGGTACAGGGGTCCAGGAGTAGAGAAGATAGAAGTCCAATAGCAAGCCGAGGTCAAGGGTCAGAGAGGCGGAGGTCCAGATACAAGCCGATGTCAAAACAGGAACAGGGTACGCAAGACAAGACAGCAATAAGGCAGCAGGGTGTTTGAGGCAAACACAAGTACATCAACAGGGTTTAAGCTCAGTCAGTTTTGCAGTAGGGCTGGCTGAGTATTAAAGGAAGAGGCAGCCAATCGTGGGGCAGCACACAGCTGCAGAATAATGAATGAAACCCGCCCCCTAGACATATTCAGTCCACTGATTGGCAGGGGGGGAGAGAAGTGCAGGTGAAGGAATTGGAGATGGAGTTAACCCATCGTGTGCCCATGGTAGTGCGGTGCTTGCACGTAGCCTGCGCGTGGTGTGCCTTACCTGTGACATCATGGGGATGGAGCCAGAGTGATATCCATGCGGTGTCCCCCAGCCTCGTAGAGTGGCAAGCATCAGCCGCTTTGTCATGGGAGGGGCCTAAATGCTGGACGTGCAGTGGTCCTCAACCTGGTAACGTGGCACGCGTCACCCGTCCCATCACAGGGTGCGTCACGGGACGGGACCGACGGATAATCCTCACACAAATATTACAAAATATGCCTTTAGCTCAGGCCTGCACAACTCCAGTCCTTGAGGTAGTTGAAAGTTGTGAATAAAAAACACAAGTCTGAGGATATGTTTTGCAGAATGACAAATAAGTTTATTGCAGTGTACGGTGCACACGCAGAGGAGAGTTTCAAAATAAAACTCTCCCCACGACATGGTGGCATACAGGCCTTATTTATACACAAAATACTAAGCCCACTCCCCCTATATGAGGTTGCGTGTCATTACTACGTAAACAAACGAGGAAGACTGCAAAACAAGACAGGACAAGACAGGACTAGGGAGGCAGAGAGTGATGAGAACAACTGGTTCTATGCTCAACCGACGAGTTAGTGAAACTGTAGGGTATATATGGGAGAGAGGACCCAATGGCAGCGCAGCAAGGTGAGGGTGTGTGAAAGGGCCAGGCTACGGCAGGGATAGGTCCAGCATGAGTCCCAGGGGAGGAGCAATAAAGCCCAGTAGTAAGGTTGTATTTAATAGCAGCAATAGTTTGAGGTATTGTGCCTTTAAGGGGCTGTTGCGCCTCAGTGTGACCGCGCCTCCGTGTAGCAGCGCTTGCGGGCGCGTGACGGGGCATACCAGCAACACTTGATGAGGAGCATTGGCGTGAGCGCGTGCGCCCACGTGGAGCTGCGATCGGCGTCTTGGAGGAAGGCTGCCTGCGTGCCACGGGAGGACCCGGCGAAACTGCAGGTGAGTGGGGAGCACGCCGAGGGCGGCGTGACTCCCGGATCATTACAAGTAGATACTGAACAATTGGTGGAAAGCTAGGCGCATGCGCATTGGAACCTTCTTGAAACGCATATGCTTGTCATCACATCGACAATAGGCGCATGCGCATGTGAACAGGAGACGCCCCCCAAGAAAATGATTGCTGTGACTGACTGTGGGAACTTCTTTAGGGGACTGACTGACCATTACAGTAAAACTTGTACTTTTGTTTTTCCTCAGAAAATAAAACTTTGTCATCTCATGCGGAAAACGGCAAAATGGAGGGATTTCGATGGATAATATCGCTTTGTGTTACAATGCCTGCACATTGCTGAATCGGATTTAAAAAACCACGTACCGGAGTCTACAGTTTAGTGGCCGTTGTTATTGATTAGGATAGAATACTGTAACTGAGAGCTTCATAGAAAACCTGAAACAGTATGCTGCTGTTTTCAGACCGTATACAATACTTTTTTATATACTGTATAATAAACCCGAAAAATAAAAAGTATTTTACATGTATTTCGGTACATATGTGTATTCTATACCCGTACAGCATGTATTGTTTTAATACTCTTGTGATATACAGTACTGAGCATGCCTACAGTATACAGTACAGTACTGTACAGTATTTCTGGACAGTACTGTATGTTCTAGAAGCACTGTATTTAGTTACAGTATAAAAGGAGACAATGGAACAATTTAAAACAAATCAACATTTTCTTTTATTGGTGGAGTAAGTACAAAAACATTTATTTACAAATACAATTTAAAAACATTTAAAGTGTGCAGCAATTCAAAACATTAACAGGTGTAAGGTTTACTGCTAGTGAAAACATTTATGTACAGAAAGTCAAAACATTTACAGTAGGATGGTGTACAGAACAGTCAGTCAGGCCTGCACAACTAAAGTCCTCGAGGGCCGCAAACAGGCCCGGTTTTAAGGATAACCTTGAAAACCGGGCCTTTTGCGGCCATCGAGGACTGGAATTGTGCAGGTCTTGAGTACAGTAAGTAAAAAAATTTCTTTATTAATACAAGTTAAAACACGCAACATCTCCTTTATCAAAGTACAGAAAGTCAAAACATGTACAGCACAACAGTATGGTATTAGTAAAAAAAAATCTTTATTCATAAAATTTAAAACATGCAACATCTCCTTTATTAAAGTACAGAATGTCAAAACATTTACAGTAGTATGGTGTACAGAACAGTCAGTCAGGCCTGCACAACTACAGTCCTCGAGGGCCGCAAACAGGCCCGGTTTTATCATGAAAACTGGGCCTGTTTGCGACCCTCGAGGATTGGAATTGTGCAGGTCTTGTGTAAGTAAAAACATTTCTCTATTAATACAAGTTTAAACATGCAACAAGTCAATAAATAAACAACAGTCATGCAAATTCAATCCCCACAGATTGTCCTTCCACTGTCAATGCCTTGTATGGCGCAAAATGCCATTAATGGAGTCTCGAACTATTTTCATTAAAGGATCTGAAATTGAAAAATAGCGCCACAATTCCTCCACAATAGTTCTCCTTAAATTTTCAGGAAGCGCCCTTTTTTCGCGATTTCCTTCGTAGATGACATTTTTGGCCCACCATTGATGTACTCATCAAGTAGGACACGTGGTACTTAAAAATTAACATGCCATACTTCTGGGGAAAACCAGCACTCATCACCCTATACTTCTCCCTGAGTGCCGGTGGCAGCTCGCGCAGGATGATGTCGGGCACCGTATCGATGCAAGCGTATGTAGGTTGGATTCTGGGAGCGGGTGTGCTTCTGGGACCGGGTGTGCTTGTGGCGGCGGGCGAGGGTAGGTTGTCTGGGAGGAAGCTTTCCTCCTGTCTTGGTCGCCGTGTTGTCTCCTGGCATCGTCTTGACGGAGTTGTCATGTTATCCTCCTCCTCAACGGCATACATGTACATAAAATCTTCTGGTGGAGGGGGTGCGCTTGGTGTTGGAAGGCGGTCGAAGGTCCAATTCATCAAATCCATGCCACCCTCCTGCTCCGGCGTCGGGCATACAGGGGCATGAACACCGAGCAAATTATGTATCCCCGCTATGTCAGTCTCCATCTTCTCCATCCGTTGATCCATATTTTGCATGGTCTCTAAAAGCAGATATATGTTTACCAGCACAGTAGAGTTCCCGGGGATATACACACTTAACCCATTCAGCATGCGGTTCTAACGAGCAGGTTCTTGTGCATGGCGTGCTGTGGACATCTGGGTGGATGGGTGCTACGGAGGATGAGATGGGGGTTCCCTGGATTTCCGGGAGAGGAGCGGCAGCGTCGTCGAAGAGGGATGGAGAAAGCGACCTGTGGATTTCCGGGCGAGAAGCGGCAGAGTCGTCTAAGCGTAATGGAGAAAGTGACCCGTGGATTTCTGGGAGACCAGCGGCAGCGTCGTCGAAGAGCAGTGGAGAAGATGGGTTGTAGATTTCCGGGAGAGCGGCGGCAGAGTCATTGAAGCGTAATCGAGGAAGTGGCCTGCGGGTTCGATGGGTTGGCTGCCATTTGTTTTGCCTTAAGTGTACATCACCGTATTTCTTCTTGACATAATAAGGCTTACGTGTATTAAACCCATTAGCCTTTGGGGTCAGCAGAAGGTTTTCTTTATTAGCCTTAGCCTGTCACTTTGGCCTTGGCTTGGATACGGCTGCCGCTGTTCGCTTTTTCTGTGTGATAGGCACGGCAGAGGCGAGTGGCTTCCTGCGTCCGTAGAATCGGGGTTCATCCATGGAAGCAGATGGCACAATGCAGTATCTGGACAAGGGCAAATTCAGATACAGCTCATCGAGTGGGAGGCTATGCAAAGTGCGTAACCTTTTATGCATGGCGACGAGGTACAGGTGTTAAAAGTGGGTCATTAACGTATAAATACACCATCTATTTTGTGGATTCACTGCACATTGAATACACATCGACTAAATATCGAATAAACATCCTAGTGCTTGTATTTCTTTCTACTCGCTGCAATGCCTGTTAAAAAAATTTCAAAGGATCTCAGCATGAGAATTAAGGAGATGTACACTAGCGGACAACGAATTGCAGATATCCAACGCTGGTTAGCTGCTTCTGGCCTCGTTGTGCCATCAACCACCGTGTGCTATCATGCACACGGAAAAATCAAACAACGCTCGAGGACACCAACGGTAACTAACGCTTAAGTATATTTATATAACTATATAATACAGTATATCTATTGTTGTTTATATTGCTGCATATTAATAGAACTATATAGTATAGATCTATCTAATTTTATAGTTATTTTGGTATATTTATATAACTACAGTATATAATACAGTATATCTATTATTGTTTATATTGCTGCATATTAATTGAACTATATAGTATAGATCTATCTAATTTGATAGTTATTTCTGTATATTTATATAACTACAGTATATAATACAGTATACCTATTATTGTTTATATTGCTGCATATTAATTGAACTATATAGTATAGATCTATATAATGTTATACTATTTTTACTGTAAATAATGTGCTGTACTTGTGGACTACTGCACTGTAACTTACCGGATTGTTTTTTTTCTGTACACTGTAGGTCGACAAAATAAGTGAAGAGAATGATGAGAAGAGTGCCTTAAGGGTCAAATACACTCTGCAGTAAAATCACAATCTCACTGTATCCGAGACCAGCATAAAGAAGATGAGACGCAGAATTGTATGGAAATATGGACGTGTGAGGTTAGTACTGGACAGTACAGGAGGTTAAAGTATTGTTTAAGAAACTGTACTGTACCTATAAAATTATTCCTTGTCATTACAGAGCGTACCCTATAATAAGGGATGTTAACAAGATCAAGAGAGTGGTCCAGGCCCAGGCATGGATCGACAGTGGAGAAATTTTCCAGGATTGCATCTTCACTGACGAGTTTACTGTATCGCTGGAGAGATTTACCACCTTTGCATTCCACAAAAAAGGTCGCGTATCTATGAAGCCGCGTCCAAAACACCCAGTGAAGATGCATCTGTGGGGTCCCATCTCTAGGCGTGGACCAGGATGCATTGTCATCTTTGAAGGTAAAATAAGTCACACGCTTTTGCCTTATGCACTGTACTGTACCAGTGTGCAGTTTTTTGAGCACTTTTCTTTTCTTGTTATACACTACCGACACACTTTATTAAAGTGTGGCCGGTTCCGCAAGCCAGGAGATTTCCCGGCTTGCTAGTGGCCGCCCCTCGGCGTGCCGCGCGTCACCGACGCACGGTCACGCATCATCGGGAGCCTGCGCCCCCTGCACGCGCGTCCAGGGCTCCCCGAGGGAGCCCTGGTGTCCCGCGATGTGGGGGACGGCGGCAGGGGGTTCCGGGGGACCCGGCGGACCCGGCAGCGGGAGGGAGAGCGCCCCGATCGGAGGGCGCTCTTCCGCTGCTTCGGCGCGCGCCCGGCACCCTCCGGCGCGCGCCAGTTTACTGCTGCGGCCGAGAACGGGCAAATGCTCGAATAAACTCGGCCGCAGCAGTAGGAATCATGAATAAAGCTTTTTTAAAAGAGCAAATTGTGCCTGAGATTGTGGAATACATCACACCTGAGTTCCCAGATGGTCACCGTTTCTACCAGGACAACGATCCGAAGCACACCGCGTCAACAACGCATATCCTTGAGCGGGTATCAACTGGGTGAAGACGCCAGCGGAGTAAGTGCGGTAACCGTGTCTCATTTTTTCCCACTGTTTTTATGGTGTACTGTATCTCTTAAACTAATTGTCCTTTTTTTCCCCCTCCAATGACAGATCGCCAGACTTCAATCCTATCGAAATGGTCTGGCATCAGCTGAAGGACCATATCCGAAAAGTCGTGAAACCCTGCAAAAAGGATGAGTTGGCGCAACGCATACTGAGTTTTTGGAACGATGTACTCACCGTGGAACGATGGAATAAATATATTGACCATATTGCGACTGTGTTGCCCATTGTGATCGCGCATAATGGGCAAGCATCAGGAAGGTAGTATGGTATAGTATTTTCCTGAGAGAGCAGCACTAGCCATCTGATACAAAGTATTTAACACTAGTCACAGTATACAGTAGTTCCAGTATAGACTAGTTTGACGTACTAACTGCATACTGTAGTGCAATATGGAGTAGCTATACAGTACACATCATGTGTAAAGTTTGTGAACTATTTGTACAGTTAAGGGTATCTAAACTGTAGTCATGATGTACACAAAACCTTCCCTCTTTCATTGAACTACTGTACACTGAATGAGGAAGAAGATAAAGAAGGAAAAATATTATTATTATATATATATATTATTATATATTATATATTATTAATTAATATTATTATCAATGTGCATTATTTATGATTATCCACCGGCCCTCAATTTTCAACTGACAGAAGAACTGAATAAAGACTGCATTTTGTATTATTCATGATTGTTTGTATATTTGTATTTTTTGTTCCTGATAAAATAAAATAAATATTTCTTTACATTCATGCTAATCATAATCATTGACCCCCCTCGCCCTCCTACACCAAAGAAAAAGAAAGAATGACAAAAAGTGGTAACTTACTGCATCAAAAACATGAATCAGATTATGTTTTTTTTAACTCTCAATTTTACAGTGCTGTGCAAATCAGATTTACATATCAAATTCGAGAAGGGATTATCACAAGAGTTACCGTAAACAAAGCCTCAAAGGATTGGGGGGTGGATGGGTGAGTAATGCGCAGTAATCATCAGCTAGCTCCCTTCCCAAAGAGGATTACAGAGAGGTGACTCAAAGCCAACAATAGGAAAATTAATGAATGGTATTCACGCAGGCGCAGAGAGGTGATGCTCGGCTAGGGGCGGACGATTAAAAGTACAATGACAAGCTTTAGAAACGGAATGGCTCTGGAGAGATGTCGATAAGAGGTTCAAACCCTTGAGCGAGCCTTGTGTGTGTGCGTGGGGGAGGGGGGTGCAGGGTACAGCTGCATGAAGGATTAGCTATACTGTAGTTCAAAGACATGACATATTTTCAACAGACGGGTTATCATGATAATTTTATCCCCACACCCCCAAATACAGAAAAATCACACAAATCAACCATTTGCAGTCAAACGCACAGTGTCGCAGTCCAAAGCTACAGCACAGATTTAATATCGTAATATCAAGATGGTTTAGGCAGGCTTGTGGAGAAAATAAAAATAAAAAATGACGAGAAAAAAAAAATATATATATTTTTTTGGGTCACTCACTCTTGAACTTTGCAAGCAAGCAGTGATGAAGTTATAGATGCATGTGCAGTAATCATCAGCTATGCAGCTCCCATCCCAAAGAGGATTACACGCAGGCGCAGAGAGGTGATGCTCGGCTAGGGACGGACGATTACAAGCACAATGACAAGCCATGTGCAGTCAAACGTAGTGTCGCAGTCCAAAGCTACAGCACAGATTGAATATCGTAATATCAAGATGGTTTAGGCAGGCTTGTGAAGAAAATAAAAATAAAAATTGACGAGAAAAAAAAAATCGTCAGCTATCAAGCAGGAATGTGATTGAAACCAGAAAGACACACATTCAAAAGAATGGGGTGGGAGAGGTGTACTGTACTGTAGATAAGATAAGAAGTTGAAATACTGCAGTGCAGTAAATTAGCCTGTGTGTGCGGGGGCGAGCGAGGGGAGAGCGCTGTATATGCCGAAATGTGATACTGTTACAGTACACGCCTATGCGTTTCAACATTGTTCAAATGAGACATACAGCACTGCACATGCATGTATAAATATGCAAATTTACAATTACTGCACGCGCACACGCAGACTGTGTACTGACGTACTGTAGGTTGAACTGCTAAAGTATTAGACTTTGAAGACAACAGCTCGCGAACGCCCCCCTGAGTTTTTAGACGGTATTGCAGTATTGCAGACAGCGCTAATAAAATGCTAATATTTTGAGCGCTAAAATACCGCAACATATTCCGGAAAAAAAAACATACTGCATCTGCCCGCGGTTATCAGAGTTGCGCCTCTACGGCTGCTCTTGGATAAAGGCGGCCGCAGCTGTAAGAAACGAACAGGTAGAAAAAAGGGCAGTGTACTGCCTAGAAACACAGGAGGATGCTCACTGAAGCAAAACAAGCATTTATTTTCATAAATAGATCAGACAAAAGTCCCCCATAGCCTCAGCAGGTATCCACCTACGCGTTTCGGGCTTTATGCCCTTTCAGTAGTGTTTTGAGGTTTTTAATGTAAATTTTATACCCAAAGGTTTCAGGTTAGTCTTGCTACAGATCAAGCACTATATTTAGTTATGTTTTAAATGCTGTTATCCTTTGTGTAATATTGTTCACATATTATAAGATGTGAACAAAGGAGGGGTACTACTGCTGTTTATCATATAGCTGTCTGATCCAGAAGTAAGATGGCTTAGTGCTCGGGATGAACGAAATCTGAAATAATTTTTTTTAAGAATAATGCTGAGTGTCTTTTAAAGTTGGCAGTGTGCTTGGCACTTTTCAAAGAAATTATATTACGAGTAATTAGTTTGGAGTTCTATACAAAATCATTCTAACCATTTTCTTTTGGTTTGGCAATAAAGTTTTATGAATTTAAATTGTTACAAAGTCACGACCACAGTGATTGCTTAGTAAAATAATTAGTAAGTATTGCATGTAACAATATATATTATTGAGTCTCTCTAGGCACAGGTCAAAGTTCAAAATGCACCTACTCGAGACGGGTTACTGGTCATGCATTTCCTACGCAATAATGTTTTTCATCCCAGGTGAAAAAACCCTACTACTACTACCATTACAGCAATTAAAGTGGCAGAGGTCTCATTCTGGATCAACGTTACGCACGTGCAACTTATCCCAGCACCACCCACAGTTGCTTCAAGTTAAACTATAGCCAAGGTGGAAAAGCCAAAAGACACAGCTGCTACAGAATATAAAATTTATGTTTTTGGGGCACAATAATCCCCGCCAATAACCAACGGAGGAGAAAGACACAGGCAAAAGTCCGGGCCTCAACATATGAACTTTGAACTTTTTAATAATCTTTTTTTCTTTACAGGTTTTATTATTTTAATTATAATGTATATTCTATTAGGTTTGTGTAAGTAGTGTACACACAAAGATGATAGGGTAGTAACAGGTATATTTTGTTTAGTAATTTTTATTTTGTTTTTATTGTTTGTGTATAGTATATATGCACACTCTTTCATTATATAATGGAATCCTGGTAAACAAAACCCATATTTTATGTGCAATGCAACCCAATGTACTATCCACACCCAATAGGTTGCACCCCAAGAACATGAGTTACATTTAACCCGTTGGCAAAAGGACAATAAGTTATAAGACACTTGTACATCCATGGTGATATTAAGCTAAACTAAAACATATACTAAAGCGCTCAACCTATTAACCTAACTTAACTACCTACTTGTGATATATAAGTCTCTAATATTATTCCTCTATAATGAATTTTAATATATGAACTGAATCCTGCAATCTAATTATTAAACTGAGGAAGTGGCTGCCTATGGACGAGAAGACACACCTATCCACAAGGAATGCACAATCAATACTGAACAAACACTACAAAACATACAATAAACATAAATGTCCTTGGCGCACTATCTGGTGAATAACCTGACAGTTAAAGAAGTCCAATTGGTCCTTGATGATAGGGATATTAAATCCGGAATCCAATCTTTTCTGGAGGTCCTTAAAGGTAGTTGAATCAAATCTGTATTGATATAAAAGACAGAACAACCATTGCGCAGTACTTCTGGTCAAACTTCAACTCCCCCACCGTTGCCAGCTACTTACATAAAAATGATTATAAAAGGGCCTCAAAAGGTATCTTTCACTTCTTCCCCGTCACCTTAATTCTGCTATGTTGCCAGGTGGGATGACTCCTCTGATAAGAGGGAGGCCTCTCTCCAGCGTGATACCGGAAAATAAGGGAATAGGGCCAATGGTATGATACCGTCACAATTTTAATACAATAAAAACAAGACTATAAATCAGTGCACTCACATGCTTATAGTCCCTATATACGTGGTACAATGTGCCGTCCGCTTGCGTGGCAGGATGCTGGGTTGCTGCAGATAGGGGTGAGATTCAGCGTGTGTCCCCGCTTCGTGGCCTCGATTCGGAGCGCCTCGTCTCACACCGATGATGTCACTGCTCAAGCTCCCCTTTTCCTCCGTGCATGCGTGGACGTAAGCAACGTAACACTGCTACAGAAACTCCACCCTACGCGCGTTTCGTGACTGCTGACGTCACTTCCTCAGGGGCAATGGAGTGTCCATGGTAGTAAGGGCTATTTAAACCCACCGGATTATCAATGCAGGGCTCCCATTGGATATAACCAAATTGGAAACCCCTGCTCATTACGTTGCACAATTTATCAATGTACAATCAAATGATATCATTAATACATGTAAATCAGATATTATAAAATTATAAAACCGCATTAGCACAAAATTAACTCAACAGAAGACAGGTAATTAATGTGTATGCTTATAAAATGAATTCGGAGGGGGTTAACCTATATTGCACAGGGGATTACCCTCTATTGCATCTAATAGAGAACTCAGAGGAAAGATGTTTATTGAGGTTGAGGAATATACTAGCAGATATCTAAACAATATTATATTGATCTATCCATTTTTTTAAAATGAAGCCAGATCAAACTCTATATTGAGTCCTTTTGGGGTCAGAGTTTTTAGAGTATATATCCAGAAGCTTTCGCGTCTGGATATCAGATTTATTTTATCTCCCCCTCTCCAATTTTGCTTTGGGCATTCAATTCCCTTACAGATTAACCCTGCTGGGTTCTGCCCATGCTTCAATCTAAAGTGGTTGGAGACACTATGTGTCTCCAAACCCCGTTTAATATTGAATACATGTTCTGCCAAGCGCCGCTTAAGTGGTCTACCTGTTCGCCCCACATATTGAAGCCCACACGGGCATTCTAACAGATAGACCACAAAAGGGCTCCTGCAGGTGATGAAAGACCTAATTGGGAATGATATACCTGTTATATTTGATTTGAAGTCTTTACATTTTTGACCATATTTGCAGCCTATACATTTATTACATAAAAAGTATCCATTGAGTTCCTTTAACCATGTAGTGTTCCGTGACTTTACCTGGTTAAATGGGCAACTTGGTGAGAGTTTTAATTTAAGGTTGTCAGCCTTTTTAAAAACTATCTGTGGATGCTGGGGTAATATATTTTTTAGCTTCACATCACCAAGTAGGATACTCCAATGCTTTTTAATTATTGTTGTAATTTTATTTGCCATGCCATTATATTTCGTGATGAAAGGAATAAACTCTACCCCATCTTTTTTAATTATGGTCTTTTTATTCATTTGAATTAATTCCTCTCTATTTGTGTTTTTAGCTGCCTCTAGTGCCTTTTTTACCCTATTATGGTTATATTCCCTTTCAAAGAACTTGGTTTTTAGTTCGTTGGCCTGTGTGTTAAATATTGCTTCCTGTGAGCAATTCCGTTTCGTTCGTAGAAACTGGCCTTTGGGAATATTATTTATCCATCTAGGATTGTGATTACTCGATGCTAGTAAGTAAGTGTTTGCATCTACTTTCTTATAAAAGGTCTTAGCTTCAATTAATCCATTTTCAATGAATAAGGTTAGGTCTAGAAAATCAATGGTGAGTGGATTTATATTGAAGGTAAATTTTAAATTCATATTATTGTTGTTAAGATACTGTTGGAATTTACCCAAATCCACTTCATTACCACCCCAGATACATAGCACATCGTCGATATAGCGCCTCCATAGCACCAGGTCCGCCCCAAATGGGCTGTTGGAATGGATATAGTTTTCCTCCCACATGCCCATAAATATGTTGGCATAACTAGGGGCGAACCTGGAACCCATGGCAGTGCCACATACCTGGAGGTAGTAATCATTATCGTAATTGAAGAAGTTATGGGTAAGGATATATCTAATCCCTTCTATTATAAATTCCCTAAATCCCGATTCGAGACTATCATCCTGCTCTAACACTCTCCTAATGGCCTCCACACCTTGGTCATGATTGATGACGGTGTATAGAGAGGTCACGTCACACGTGACCCATATATAATGATCCTCCCACTTAAGATCATTTACTATATTTAAAACATGGGTGGTATCTCGAAGATACGATGGTATTTGGGAGACATATTTTTGTAATGCAGAATCAATAAACTGGGACAGATTTGAGGTCATCGACTTAATCCCAGAAATTATTGGGCGACCGGGGGGATTCCAGAGATCCTTGTGGATCTTTGGTATGAAATAGAATATTGGAATCCTTGGCTGTTCAATATCCAAGAATTCCAATTCCCCCTTTGTAATTATACCATCTGTGAATCCCTTATCTAAATATTTAGGAATTTATAATAGAGGTATTAGATCTGTCCTTACCCATAACTTTAACTTCTTCAAATATACATAAAATGAATGCCTACCGTCGCAGGGTGTTTTTTGGTGGGGAGAATCAGAAGGGTGCAAGGGGGGAAAGGCAGTTTTTTTTTTTTCAGTGGGTAAAGAGGGCAGGTTGGGGGGCCGTGGGCCGATGGGGGTGAGGCCAGATGGGTGTCAGGGCAGGATGGGGGAGCAGTGCAGGGTAGTAAGAGTGCAGAGACCAGGTGTGTGGGAGTGGAGCAGCCAGCATAGGTTGTAGGGCACTGTGGGGCAGGTGGAGAAGGTTTAGCGCATATGGAGCCGTTTTTGGAGGTTGTTGTACCAGGGGGGGGGGTGGGTGTTTTTTCGCAGGGTATATTTTTTGGTTTATTTGTTTTGAGACGAGAGTTGTGGGGTGCCATGACGCAGGAGGGGGCATTGATGGGGGGGACCCGTGGGTTTGGTCAGGGCCAGGGTGTTGGGTAGGGGGCGGCCAGGGGCCAGTGGGTATTTTTTTTCCGAGCGGGCACCAGGTATGTTTTTTTATAGTGCACGTGCCATGGGGTGACCGAGTGGTACGTCCCCTAGTTTAGCACACAATTATGGGGGCATGTGGGAGGAAAACTATATCCTTCCAACAGCCCATTTGGGCGGGACCTGGTGCTATGGAGCGCTATATCTATCGACGATTGCTCTGTATCTGGGTGGTAATGAAGTGGATTTGGTAATTCCAACAGTATCTTAACAACAATAATATGAATTTAAAATTTCCTTCAATAATAAATCCACTCACCTTGATTTTCTAGACCTAACCTATTCATTGAAAATGGGATTAATTGAAACTAAGACCTTTTATAAGAAAGTAGATGCAACCTTACTGTACTATTCATCGAGTACATATAATCCTAGATGGATAATAATTCCCAAAGCCAGTTTCTACGAACGAAACGAATTGCTCCAAGGAAGCAATATTTAACACACCAGGCCAACGAACTAAAAACCAAGTTCTTTTTGAAAGGAATATAACCATAATAGGGTAAAAGGCACTAGAGGCAGCTAAAAAAACCAATAGAGGAATTAATTCAAATAACAAAAGACCATAATTAAAAAAGATTGGTTAAGTTTTTCCTTTCATCACGAAAATATAATGCGATGGAAATAAATTCAACAATAATTAAAAGCATTGGAGTAGCCTACTTGGTGAGTGAAGCTAAAAAATATATTACCCCAGCATCATCCATGATTTTTTAAAAAGTGATAACCTTAAATTAACTCTCACCAAGTTGCCCATTTAAACCAGGTAAAGTCACGGACACTACATGTTAAAGGAACTCAATGGATACTTTTATGTAAATGTATAGGCTGCACAATATTTCAAAAATGTAAAGACTTCAAATCAAATATAACAGGTTATCAATTCCCATTAGGTCTTTCATCACCTGCAGGACCCTTTTGTGGTCATATCTGTTAGAAGTGCCCGTGTGGGCTTCAATATGTGGGCGAACAGGTAGCCCACTTAAGCGGCGCTGGCAGAACATGTATTCAATATTAAACGGGGTTTGGAGACACATAGTGTCTCCAACCACTGTTAAGATTGAACAGGGGCAGAACCCAGAGGTTAATCTGTAGGAATGAATGCCCAAGCAAATTGAGGGGGAGAATAAATCTATATCAGACGCGAACTTCTGTATATACTCTAAAACCTCGACGCAATTGGAAAGAAAATAAAAAAGAGAAGTTAAAATGACCAAAAGGACTCAATAGAGTTTGATCTGGCTTCATTTGTAAAAAAATGGATAGATCAATATAATATTGTTGTAGATATCGTCTAGTATATTCCTCAACCTCAATAAACATCTTTCCTCTGAGTCTCTATTAGATGCAATAGAGGGTAATCCCCTGTGCAATATAGGTTAACCCCCTCCGAATTCATTTTATAAGCATACACATTAATTACCTGTCTTCTGTGAGTTAATTTTGTGCTAATGCGGTTTTATAATTTTATAATAATCTGATTACATGTATTAATGATATCATTGATTGTACATGTATAATTGTGCACAATGAGCAGGGGTTTCAATTTGGTTATATCCAATGGGAGCCCTGCATTGATAATCCGGTGGGTTTAAATAGCCCTTACTACCATGGACACTCCATTGCCCCTGAGAAGTGATTCAGCAGTCACGAAACGCGCGTGGTGGTGAGGTTTGCTGTAGCAGTGTTACGTTGCTCTTACGTCCACGCATGCACGGAGGAAAAGGGGAGCCTTGAGCAGTGACATCATCGGTGTTAGACGAGGCGCTCCGAATCGAGGCCACGAAGCGGGGACACACCTGAATCTCACCCCTATCTGCAGCAAACCCAGCATCCCTGCCACCAAGCGACGGCACATTGTACCACGTATATAGGACTATAACATGTGAGTGCACTGATTATAGTCTTGTTTTTTGTATTAAAATTGTGACGGTATCATACCATTGGCCCTATTCCCTTATTTTCCGGTATCACGCTGGAGAGAGGCCTCCTCTGATCAGAGAGTCATTCCCACCTGGTCACAGCATAAGTAAAGGTGACGGGAGAAGAATGAAAGATACCTTTTGAGGCCTTTATAATCATTTTATGTAAGTAGTACTGGCAACGTGGGGGAGTTGAAGTTTACCAGAAGTACTGCGCAATGGTTGTTCTGTCTTTTTATATCAATACAGATTTGATTCAACTACCTCTAAGGACCTCCAAAAAGATTGGATTCGCGGATTTAATATCCCTATCATAAGGGACCAATTGGACTTCTCTACCTGTCAGGTATTCACCAGATAGTGCGCACAAGGACATTTATGTTTATTGTATGTTTTGTAGTGTTTGTTCATATTGATTGTGGCATTCCTGTGGATAGGTGTGTCATTCTCGTCCATAGCAGCCACTCCTCATTTAATAATGATTGCAGGATTCAGTTCATATTCATTATAAATTCATTTATAGAGGAATTAATAATTAGAGATCTTATTATCACAAGTAGGTAGTTAAGTTAGGTTAATAGGTTGAGCGCTTTAGTATGTTTTAGTTTAGCTAATATCCCATGGATTACAAGTGTCTTATAACTTATTGTCCTTTTGCCAACGGGTTAAATGTAACTCATGTTCTTGGGTGCAACCTATTGTGTTGGATAGTACATTGGGTTGCATTGCACATAAATATGGGTTTTGTTTACCAGGATTCCATTATATAATGAAAGAGTGTGCATATATACTATACACAAACAATAAAAACAAAATAATTACTAAACAAAATATACCTGTTACTCACCCTATCCATCATCTTTGTGTGTACACACTACTTACCACAACCTTAGAATATACATTATAATTAAAATAATAAAACCAAGTAAAGAAAAAAAGATTATTAAAAAGTTCAAAGTTCATATGTTGAGCCCGGACTTTGGCCTGGTCTTTCTCCTCCCGTTGGTTTTGGCGGGGATTATTGTGCCCCAAAAAACATAATTTTATATTCTGTAGCAGCTTGTCTTTTGTTGCTTCCACATTGGCTATAGTTTAACTTGAGGCAACTGTGGGTGGTGCTGGGATAAGTTGCACGTGTCGGTAACGTTGATCCAGAATGAGACCTGCTGCCACTTTAATTGCTGTAATGGTAGTAGTATAGAGGGTTTTTTCACCTGGATGAAAAACATTATGGCGTAGGAAATGCATGACCAGTAACCCGTCTCGAGTAGGTGCATTTTGAACTTTGACCTTGGCTAGAGAGACTCAATAATATATATTGTTCCATGCAATACTTACTAATTATTTTACTAAGCAATCACTGTGGTCTTGACTTTGTAACAATTTAAATTCATAAAACTTTATTGCCAAACCAAAAGAAAATGGTTAGAATGATTTTGTATAGAACTCCAACTAATTACTCGTAATATAATTTCTTTTTGTGAAAAGTGCCAACACACATGCCTGCAACTTTAAAGACCTCAGCATTATTCTTAAAAAAATATTTCAGATTTCGTCATCCCGAGCACTAGCCATCTTACTTCTGGATCAGACAGCTATATGATAAACAGCAGTAGTACTCCCTGCCTTTGTTCACATCTTATAATATGTGAACAATATTACACAACGATTAACTAGCATTTAAACATGACTAAATAGAGTGCTTGATCTGTAGTCAGACTAACCTGAAACCTTGGTATAAAATTTACATTAATACCTCAAAACACTACTGAAAGGGCATAAAGCCGAAACGCGTAGGTGGATACCTGCTGGGCTATGGGGGACTTTGTCTTGATTTATTATGAAAATAAATGCTTGTTTGCTCAGTGAGCATTCCTCCTGTGTTCTAGGCATATCACTGCCTTTTTTCTTTCTACCTGTTCGTTTCTTACAGCTGCGGCCGCCTTTATCCAAGAGCAGCCGTAGAGGCGCAACTCTGATAACCCGCGGGCGAGCAGTATGTTTTTTTTTTTTCCGCGATATGTTGGCGGTATTTTAGCGCTCAAATATTAGCATTTTATTAGCGCTGTCGTGCAATACGGCAATACCGTCTAAAACTCAGGGGGGCGTTCGCGAGCTGTTGTCTTCAAAGTCTAATACTTTAGCAGTTCAACCTACAGTAGTCAGTAACACAGTCTGCGTGTGCGCCGTTGCAGTAATTGTAATTTGCATATTTATACATGCACTGTGCAGTGCTGTATGTCTCATTGAACTTATGTGAAACGCATAGGCGTGTACTGTTAACAGTATCACTTTTTTCGGTCATATACAGGCGCTCTCCCTTCCCCTCGCTCGCCCCCGCCACACACAGGCTATTTTACTGCTGACTGCAGTATTTCAACTTCTTTCACTTATCTACAGTACGTAGTCACCTCTCCCACCCATTCTTTTGAATGTGTGTCTTTCTGGTTTCAATCCATTCCTGCTTGATACCTGACGATTTTTTTTCTCGTCAATTTTATTTTTATTTTCTTCCACAAGCCTGCCTAACCACATCTTGATATTACGTTATTCAATCTGTGCTGTAGCTTTGGACTGGCAACACTACGTTTGACTGCACATGGCTTGTCATTGTGCTTGTAATCGTCCTCCTCCTAGCCGACATCACCTCTCTGCGCCTGCTGTGTAATCCTCTTTTGGGATGGGAGCTGCATAGCTGATGATTACTGCACATGCATCTATAACTTCATCACTGCTTGCTTGCAAAGTTCAAGAGTGAGTGACCCAAAAAAATATATATATTTTTTTTTTCTCGTCATTTTTATTTTTATTTTCTCCACAAGCGCTGCCTAAACCATCTGATATTACGATATAAATCTGTGCTGTAGCTTTGGACTGCGACACTGTGCGTTTGACTGCAAATGGTTGATTTGTGTGATTTTTCTGTATTTGTTGGGTGGTGTGGGGATAAAATTATCATGATAACCCGTCTGTTGAAAATATGTCATGTGTCTTTGAACTACAGTATAGCTAATCCTTCATGCAGCTGTACCCTGCACCCCCTCCCCCACGCCCACACACAAGGCTCGCTCAAGGGTTTGTAACCTCTTATCGACATCTCTCTCCCAGAGCCATTCCGTTTGCTAAAGCTTGTCATTGTACTTTTAATGTCGCGCCCCTACGAGTCATCACCTCTCTGCGCCTGCGTGAATACATTCATTTATATTTCCATTGTTGGCTTTGAGTCACTCTCTCTGTAATCCTCTTTGGGAAGAGCTAGCTGATGATTACTGCGCATTACTCACCCATGTCCACCCCCAATCTTGAGGCTTGTTTACGGTAACTCTTGTGATAATCCCTTCTCGAATTTGATATGTAATCTGATTTGCACAGCACATGTAAATTGAGAGTTAAAAAAACATAATCTGATTCATGTTTTTGATGCGTAGTTACCACTTTTTGTCATTCTTTCTTTTCTTTTTTGGTCTTTGGTGTGGGAGGTGCGAGGGGGGGTCAATGAATTATTGATTACATGGATGTAAGAAATATTTATTTTATTTTAGTCAGGTAGACAAAAATACACATATACAAACAAGTCATGTAGATAATAGGACAAAAGTGCAGTCTTTATTTTCATGTTCTTCTGTCAGGTTGAAAGAAGTTAGAGGCCGGTGGGATAGATCAATAAATAATGCCTGCACGTGATAATAATGATTAATGGAGAAATTGGTGGACTCACCTGAATGTTATTTGGATTATTGTTTGCCTGCATAGCCTCTCTACTCACCGCATCTTTAAGAAAATATTTTTTGAGTGTTAGTCGTCTGACGAATTTTTGAGTATCTATATATAAATCAAACATGTTAGGTCCCTGGGAGGGGGCAAAATTGAGCCCCTTCGAAAGGACCCTCTCCTCAACTTCGGATATTTGTTGGCTGCTAATATTAAACACATTGCTGACCTCTACCTGTGGCTCGCTTGGTCTGACTTTTTTCTCTTTCCTCCTTCCTCCTCTTTTTCCTCTGAATCCTCTATTCTTTTGCGTCTCGCAGTTCGTGGGGTATCTTTTCTCCCTGTTGGATTGTCTGTCTCGCTGTTTCTCCTCGGGGGGAAGTCGTAATCCCTGTCGTGATCTAAAAAAGACGTTTGATGTTGATTACTTTCATGGTCCCTAGATGGTATATGGTAAGGTCTAAAGCCATTATTTGGTCTAAAAACATCATCATAACCTCTATGTCTTTCTTGTGGTCCATCATGATAGTAGTCATGATGTCCATAACCTCCATGACCGTTGGTATACCCTCCCTGTGGTGGACCTTGGTATCTATAAGGTCCATTCCTATATGGTGCTTGTGGACGAGCTCCAAAAGAGGGGCGTTGTACTGCTCCCTTTTTATTAAGTGGTTTGGGTACTTGGTTACTATCTTTTTTAGATTTTTGTTCCTCCTTAGTTTTTGTTCCCTTGCTGACTGGGGTGGTTTTAACCTCCGCGGAGGTGATTTCTTCTACAATAAGGACTTTCTTCTCTGATTTCCAGTCCCTCTGTCTATTCTGTTCATAGTCTTTTTTATCCCGTATATATTTTTTCTGTTTTGTACTAATGACCTCCTTCTCTAGTTTTTCAATCCTTTGTGTAATTTTCTCATCCAATACTTTGTATTCTTTGAGTTCAGAGAAGTGGCTCAATTTACCTTGGATTTCTGTAATCTCTTTATCCAAAACATCTAGGGATCTAGTCCTATACTGAATAGACAGGTTCACTAAACCAAATGCACATGAGTCAAGGAGATGGTTCCACTCTTTCATGAATTCCTCATTCTCTGTCTCAAGTGTCGGTACTTTGAGGACCCTCAGTCCTCTCGGTATCCGTTTCTGTTCTAAATATTTTTTCAATGCTACTACTTCCCAGATCTGCCTCATTTCTTGCGTGAGGAGTTTTTCTACTTTATTAAATAGAGTGTCTAGAGTTTCAGTGTCAACATCAATATTTTCCACCTCTGTGTCCTCTGAAAAAATATTATCTAAATTACAACTGCGAAGTGCTCGACTAGAAAAAAGTGTCATTTTAAATAATGGTTGGCTGCTGATATGTGTGATGGATAAAACAAGTGATGGTGATATTAAGCTAAACTAAAACATATACTAAAGCGCTGGCTCGCTTGGTCTGACTTTTTTCTCTTTCCTCCTTCCTCCTCTTTTTCCTCTGAATCCTCTATTCTTTTGCGTCTCGCAGTTCGTGGGGTATCTTTTCTCCCTGTTGGATTGTCTGTCTCGCTGTTTCTCCTCGGGGGGAAGTCGTAATCCCTGTCGTGATCTAAAAAAGACGTTTGATGTTGATTATTTTCATGGTCCCTAGATGGTATATGGTAAGGTCTAAAGCCATTATTTGGTCTAAAAACATCATCATAACCTCTATGTCTTTCTTGTGGTCCATCATGATAGTGGTCATGATGTCCATAACCTCCATGACCGTTGGTATACCCTCCCTGTGGTGGACCTTGGTATCTATAAGGTCCATTCCTATATGGTGCTTGTGGACGAGCTCCAAAAGAGGGGCGTTGTACTGCTCCTTTTTATTAAGTGGTTTGGGTACTTGGTTACTATCTTTTTTAGATTTTTGTTCCTCCTTAGTTTTTGTTCCCTTGCTGACTGGGGTGGTTTTAACCTCCGCGGAGGTGATTTCTTCTACAATAAGGACTTTCTTCTCTGATTTCCAGTCCCTCTGTCTATTCTGTTCATAGTCTTTTTTTATCCCGTATATATTTTTTCTGTTTTGTACTAATGACCTCCTTCTCTAGTTTTTCAATCCTTTGTGTAATTTTCTCATCCAATAATTTGTATTCTTTGAGTTCAGAGAAGTGGCTCAATTTACCTTGGATTTCTGTAATCTCTTTATCCAAAACATCTAGGGATCTAGTTCTATACTGAATAGACAGGTTCACTAAACCAAATGCACATGAGTCAAGGAGATGGTTCCACTCTTTCATGAATTCCTCATTCTCTGTCTCAAGTGTCGGTACTTTGAGGACCCTCAGTCCTCTCGGTATCCGTTTCAGTTCTAAATATTTTTTCAATGCTACTACTTCCCAGATCTGCCTCATTTCTTGCGTGAGGAGTTTTTCTACTTTATTAAATAGAGTGTCTAGAGTTTCAGTGTCAACATCAATATTTTCCACCTCTGTGTCCTCTGAAAAAATATTATCTAAATTACAACTGCGAAGTGCTCGACTAGAAAAAAGTGTCATTTTAAATAATGGTTGGCTGCTGATATGTGTGATGGATAAAATAAGTGATGGTGATATTAAACTAAACTAAAACATATACTAAAGCGCTCAACCTATTAATCTAACTTAACTACCTACTTGTGATATATAAGTCTCTAATTATTAATTCCTCTATAAATGACTCTGGCGTTCTCTCTCTCTATTCACTCAGGTTACGACTTGGCTTGGTGGACATCCTTCTCTGGCTCTCGACCCCCTGCTTGGACAACGACCTTCCGGAATTCTCCAATCCCTGACCTTGGCTAACGGCAACGATAACGGCACTTCTACACCGGTACCGGCAAGTATTGCTAGCTAAACGTCATCTGGCCTGGCAACGCCTAAATCACCACACTCCGGACACGCTCCTTTTGCTGCGGGTGCGTGCCTATATACGTTCCTCACCTCAGTAGAAGGGACGGGTCTGGTCTGCGGGCAGCACCGGCGTAACAGTACGTCCATCAAGTTCAACCTATGCTAAATTTAGACAACAGATACTTTATCCTATATCTATACTTACTCATTGATCCAGAGGATGGCAAACAAAAACCCCCAGAGTCATATCATCAAATGATGTCTCATAAGGGGGAAAATAAATTCCTTCCTGACTCCAAGAATTGGCAATCGGATTAATCCCTGGATCACATCCTTCCCATGTATACTTATTTGGTATATCCCTGTATACCTTTCCTATCTAAAAAGATGTCCAACCTTTTTTTGAACAAATCTATTGTATCTGCCATCACAGTCTCCATGGGTAATGAATTCCACATTTTAACTGCCCTTACTGTAAAGAACCCTTTCCTTTTTTGCTGGTGAAATCTCCTTTCCTCCAGCCTTAAGGATTGGCCCCGAGTCCTTTGTACTGCTCGTGGGATAAATAGTTCTTTTGAAAGCTCCTTGTATTGTCCCCGAATATATTTGTATACAGTTAACATATCCCCTCTTAGACGCCTCTTTTCTAATCTAAATAAATCTAATTTAGCTAGCCTCTCCTCATAAGTTAAATTGTCCATCCCTTTTATTAATTTGGTGGCTCTTCTCTGCACTCTCTCTAGTTCCATAATGTATTTTCTTAGGATTGGTGCCCAAAATTGTACTCTATATTCAAGGTGAGGTCTTACTAATGCTTTGTAAAGGGGCATAATTATGTTTACTTCCCTTCCATCCATTGCCCGTTTGATGCAAGATAATATCTTGTTTGCCTTTGCAGCTACTGCATGACTTTGGGCACTATTGCTAAGCCTGCTGTCTACAAGCACTCCTAAATCCTTCTCCATCAAGGATTCCCCCAATTTATCCCCATTTAATTTGAAATTCGTCTTTTTATTCTTGCATCCCAAATGCATTTTACGCCGGTGCTGCCCGCAGACCAGACCCGTCCCCTGAGCTGAAGGGGGAAGTGGTAATACACGCACCTGAAGCAAAAGGGAGCGTGTCCGGAGTGTGGTATGAAGCGTTGCCAGGCCAGGTGTAGTAAGGTGAACAATACTTGCCGGTACCAGTTGTAGAGATAGAGTGAAGGATGCCTCGCCGAAGTCAGGGAGTGGAGATAGGTCGTTGTCCAAGCCGTGTTCAAGGGGTTGAACAAACACTACAAAACATACAATAAACATAAATGTCCTTGGCGCACTATCTGGTGAATAACCTGACAGTTAGAGAAGTCCAATTGGTCCTTGATGATAGGGATATTAAATCCGGAATCCAATCTTTTCTGGAGGTCCTTAGAGGTAGTTGAATCAAATCTGTATTGATATAAAAGACAGAACAACCATTGCGCAGTACTTCTGGTCAAACTTCAACTCCCCCACCGTTGCCAGCTACTTACATAAAAATGATTATAAAAGGGCCTCAAAAGGTATCTTTCACTTCTTCCCCGTCACCTTATTTCTGCTATGTTGCCAGGTGGGATGACTCCTCTGATCAGAGGGAGGCCTCTCTCCAGCGTGATACCGGAAAATAAGGGAATAGGGCCAATGGTATGATACCGTCACAATTTTAATACAATAAAAACAAGACTATAAATCAGTGCACTCACATGCTTATAGTCTCTATATACGTGGTACAATGTGCCGTCCGCTTGCGTGGCAGGATGCTGGGTTGCTGCAGATAGGGGTGAGATTCAGCGTGTGTCCCCGCTTCGTGGCCTCGATTCGGAGCGCCTCGTCTCACACCGATGATGTCACTGCTCAAGCTCCCCTTTTCCTCCGTGCATGCGTGGACGTAAGCAACGTAACACTGCTACAGAAACTCCACCCTACGCGCGTTTCGTGACTGCTGACGTCACTTCCTCAGGGGCAATGGAGTGTCCATGGTATTAAGGGCTATTTAAACCCACCGGATTATCAATGCAGGGCTCCCATTGGATATAACCAAATTGGAAACCCCTGCTCATTACGTTGCACAATTAATCAATGTACAATCAAATGATATCATTAATACATGTAAATCAGATATTAAAAAATTATAAAACCGCATTAGCACAAAATTAACTCAACAGAAGACAGGTAATTAATGTGTATGCTTATAAAATGAATTCGGAGGGGGTTAACCTATATTGCACAGGGGATTAACCTCTATTGCATCTAATAGAGAACTCAGAGGAAAGATGTTTATTGAGGTTGAGGAATATACTAGCAGATATCTAAACAATATTATATTGATCTATCCATTTTTTAAAAATGAAGCCAGATCAAACTCTATATTGAGTCCTTTTGGGGTCAGAGTTTTTAGAGTATATATCCAGAAGCTTTCGCGTCTGGATATCAGATTTATTTTATCTCCCCCTCTCCAATTTTGCTTTGGGCATTCAATTCCCTTACAGATTAACCCTGCTGGGTTCTGCCCATGCTTCAATCTAAAGTGGTTGGAGACACTATGTGTCTCCAAACCCCGTTTAATATTGAATACATGTTCTGCCAAGCGCCGCTTAAGTGGTCTACCTGTTCGCCCCACATATTGAAGCCCACACGGGCATTCTAACAGATAGACCACAAAAGGGCTCCTGCAGGTGATGAAAGACCTAATTGGGAATGATAAACCTGTTATATTTGATTTGAAGTCTTTATTTATATTGAAGGTAAATTTTAAATTCATATTATTGTTGTTAAGATACTGTTGGAATTTACCCAAATCCACTTCATTACCACCCCAGATACATAGCACATCGTCGATATAGCGCCAAGGACATTTATGTTTATTGTATGTTTTGTAGTGTTTGTTCACTTGTACATCCATACTGTATATAAGAAATTTGTTATGAAGTCTGTAGAAATATGAGTTTGCCCTAGGGAAGTTATTGATGTTGTATTAGAAGTATAGATAGAGGACCCTGCACCCAGACCAGGCTATGTTATTTAGGAAGAGTGGTTCCAGCGTTTAAAGGTAGAGATGAGGGAAGGTATCCATTGGGACATGGTGGTTGGATTGGTTCTCTGGAAGCGAAGCTAGCGGATGTTTTTGTATGTGTATCCGTCCTACTCATGTGTTAAGTACAGCAAAACTTTGGTCCAGAAGTACGCTGCAACCCCCCACCAACGCTATGCCTCTTTTCGGTGATGAAGATGTCGGCAGTCCCCCAGAAGAAGAGACCGAAGAAGAAATCAACTGGCCGATATAATGTCCAGGAAGAAATGAATTCCTGCACAATTGGATAACTGCTTGGTCCAGAAGGATAATGAAATGGTTAATTGTTCTTTAAATACACTGTCTCTTAAGGATATGGGGGGACTGAGAAGATTGGGTATAAGGATGTGAGGAAGGTGGGAGGTCACCCAGAGGCATGAGTCAACCACAATGACAAGTCATCCATTTTGACCATAGCTGTCATTTTGCTGTTTTGCCATTCTGAGTAAATGCAGTATGAAAGATGTGTGCGAGGAGGATGTCTGTGCAGTCGCTCCCAGGAGATATTAACCCCCACCAACACCCATTTATTCTCAGAAATGGAAATTGTGAAGAATGAGAGTTGCCACAAAGCGCTAATTATAGAGGAGCAGTGTAACTAGTAATTTTTAATAAGTGTTGTCATGTTATGACAAAAGGAGGGTATTGTTCATATATATTTCAGTATCCATTTTGTCTCCCCTTGTCCCAGTGTTACTTTTAAAATGTGTGCTGCTTTAAAACTTGACCAGGTGCTCTGTCAAGACTCCTAGAACTTTCAGCCCTACAGATAAGGGAAGAATGTTAGCTTGTTAGCTTTTATAAACAAAGCCTTTCTCCCTCATACTCCCACACCCCCCTTTTTCTTACTCCTCTCACTCCCTAGAAATAAGTGGAATGCACAAATGTAAGCAACATTTAATCTATGCTAGTATAAATCAGGTAAAGAGAACGTCAGCAAATACCTCTAAGACGCTTCAGCAAAATCCCTCTAGGACACTTTTCTGCCTATATAACCCAGCTTGTATCTCTAATAAACAGTCCAGTGATTTGATACAGAGCTGCATGTGTCTCATTCATTTTGCTCGACTCCAGGACTGCTGTTCTCTGCCGACACATTGAATATACATCTCCCGGGAGAGCTTCCGAGTCACGGACGGGTATAAAAGAATTATAAATTTACACTGTGCCTGGTATTCACTTCAGTAACCTTCATGCATGCTTTTGCCTTCTTTCCATGCAGACACAGCACAGTTACTGTTCACAATGAAAATGATCAAAGAAAGACCTTCAAAAGGGAACAAGATTAGTGTTTAAAAAAATAGAATAATATTTTGTGCACATTTTACAATGATTCACGGGAGATATTTTACCTTCCATTTAGGATATTTTCATACATTTTTTAATGTATAATTTATTTTTTATAATATCTGTCTCTTTTTTATTAGGAAATTGTTTTTGCCCTATGATTTACAGTAATACATTATTCTCTAGGTTTCTGCTGGTTTTTTTATATTTATTTATATTCCAGCCACTAAGGTCCGTGACACTGTGGTACCAATCCTGTTGCAAAAAATAAAATGTGTAATACATTGCAATAAATACACCTGTCTCCTCCCCCCCCCCCCCCCCTCACATACAGTACAGTAATGGGCACAATTACTATTAGCTAGATATGGATAATAGCTAATTTGCCCTTTATAAAATCAAACATTAGCCAGCCAGCATAAATAAAGTAAATAAAACGTTCAACTTACCCCTGTCATCATGAAGTGCATCCTCATCAGCATACTGCAGGGCCATGTCCTCCATTGCCAGAAAGAATACAATAAATAATACATTTTTATTGCATGAGATTCATGCTGGGGGTCTCCGGTGCATTTTTTTCTTCAAAGTCCATCTTCTCACCACCTTCCTGCCAACTTTTCCTGGCGGGAGGATTTTTGTGAAGAAATCTCCATTCTAGAGCCGCGATTAGCCCTGATAAGCTAAATCGGGACTACTAGAATTGCGCACGTTTGAAAACCTGCCTATAAGACTGGAGAAAGGGGGGCTCGACACTGGAGAAAGGGGGGCTCGACACTGGAGAAAGGGGGGCTCGTCACTGGAGAAAGGGGGCAAGAGATGGGGTGAGACAAAGGGATGGTGAGAGACGGAGGGGGGGCGAGAAATGGAGGTGAGAGATGGAGGGGGGAGAGAGATGGGGGACGAGGGTTGGGGTTCCCCAGAATTTCACAATCGAATTCTGGGGTTCCCTTACCAAGAAAGGTTGAAAACCACTGATATAGACCCTGCACAACAAAGCTGTGTGTGAAACAGCTGCTTTCTCATAGAGCGGTTCATTCATGTCTCTGGAGGAACTCGCCAGTTGCTGTTAATAATTGTGAGGTTTCCCTGAGACTGATGAGGTACATGTATTGCTGTATACTTTTTCAGCAATATTGTTTTTACTTTTTTTGTCCAGTAAAGAATATGCTTTTGTAATCATGAAGAGTGCCCTAGTACTTTTTCTTCTTAATCTATATATTCTTGTAATATTAGGTTTACTGTTTCTTAATAGTACAGTATATTTTGCTCTTTAATTGTCCCCCCATTGCCTGTGTGCCCTATGCAATTGAACAAAGAAGTATTTTCTGCTGCATCTAGTTCCTTTTGGGTAGACACGTTGCTGTGCTTGCTATATGTAATGCAGACTTTCGAGAGTTCTTTCTGTGAAATGGCAACAACAGAATCTAATACAATTAGTGGTGAATGTATTTTTTATGCTAATCTTTCAGAAATGTTGCTGATTTGAGTCTGCAATCAACAGGGGGCATTGCAGATGTGAACTGACAGTGTGATAATCTGATTGTATTAGGCTGCAGAACTACTGACCACATCATTAGATGTTGACGTTATTATGACATCATATTGAGAAGCTGTAGCATTTTCTTTTACATTAACTTGTGTTACTTTACATTGCCTTTTCTATCAATTCGACACCCCACATGCATTCGTTTTACAACAGTCCTTTCCTTTGAGTAGAAATTGACATTTGAATATTTCCGAAAGATTTGATTGTCTCATTCTGATATTCACAATTCAATTTGTATAATGCTAGCAACATTTCACAGTGATAGTTTTTATGGTGCTGCATAATCTGTTCCTCCAGACTGTATGTCAATTATTCATTATGTACCACCTCTGTCGTCCCCCCCCCCGGCTAATGAAAAGGGTCACATCAATCTATTTTACTGTCTCATTAAGCATTATTGGTTGGTTTCCCCCACCCCCTGGGAGATGTGGGGCTACTGTGTATGTGGTGCGGTGTGATACCTATGGCTCACAGGAAACCTGAGCCTCCCCTGCTTGGAACCTGGGGTTTACCTGAGTTGGTGATCGGTAGCACCTCCACCTGTACCGGATTCCGCTGTGTGGAATGACCCCATTACAGGACACATAAACAATACACAATGGTATAATTAGGACAAGTTTACAAATGCCATAATGATGATCATAAACCACATACAATAGTGCCCCAACTGTAACACTGGCCTCGTTAGGCCGTAACCCCTCACCGTGCCTCGCCAACACTGTGTCCATACCCCGGTGGGTTTACCCCAATATACTGAGGTGCTTCTGGCACCGAACCATCCCAGTGTCCCCCAAAGAGCCCACCCACCCAAATGTGTGAGACAGTTCTGCCCCACTAAAGTGTTGAGTTGGTGCACTGGTGAGTTGGGTACCTGCCTGATGCTCCCACACCCGGGCGCGCAGATGGTAATGATGGGATCCACGGATCCGGAGTGAGGAACCGCGATGCCTCCGCCTCTACGTTGGTGGTTGTGAGAATCCAGGGGTCACGGCGGTCGCAGCGTGACCCCCCCTCACCTCTTTTTGCTCCCGCTACTGTGGGGTTCCTTCGACGCTGCTCCCGACCGGCTCCCGTGGTTGGGGATCTTCCCCATTGTCCCCTGCGGGCGGCCGCTGCTCTGCAGGCAGCTGGTGTTCAGGCTGCTGCCCTTGCATCTGCACACGCGCCTCCCCTCGTTACAGAGCGCGCGCCGGACCAAGATAATTTATTCACTGTTCTTGCAGTGAAGCCACGCCCCCCACCCACGTGCTGGCTACCACTTAACCCCAAAGCTTCCCACCTGGCTGCCTATCATGGGAACCAATCCAGGACAGCTCCTCGTGCTCCTCCAGGCCTGCCTCCTTTTCCCATTGGTCAGCCGCAGTATATAGTACCTGTATTACCTCTACCACATCGCTCGACATATCTCTTGGTGGATGTCTATTCTGGCTCTCTCTTGTCTTTGCTTATTCAGGTTTTCGACTCGGCTTGGTGGACTACACTCTCTGGCACTCGACCCCCTGCTCCCTCTTGACCTCGCTGCTTCTCACGTCCCTCGATCTCAGCTCGGACCCCGACCTTCCGGATCTCTCCACTCCCTGACCTTGGCTAACGGCAACGACTACGTCTCTTCTTTTACCAGTACCAGCAAGTATTGCTACAGCTATTTCCACCTGGCCTGGCAACGCCAAAACACCACACTCCGGACACGCTCCTTCTGCTGCGGGTGCGTGCACATATACGTCCCCACCTCAGTATAAGGGACCGGTCTGGTCTGCGGGCAGCACCGGCCTAACATTATGTCGAGCCCACAAGACGCAGACCAGACTGATCTGGCCTCTATGATGACGGCCATGTATCAACAAATCCAGGCCTTAACTGATCAGATGGCTCTCCTCACTCAACAGGTACAGGACCTTTCTTTTCAAGCACCACCTGTGGCCGCACCGCCAGCGCAGGTAGAACCGGTGTCCGCCGCGACCTCATGCCTAAAGATTCCGGCACCTATCGTGGATTTTTCAATCAATGCGAGATCCAGTTTGAGATGGCCCCGCAGCAGTATTCCACTAGTCGTAGAAAGTGGCATATGTTTACAGCCTACTGACGGGAAATGCACTGACATGGGCCACCCCGATTTGGGAACTACGTCCCGAAATCTCCCGAGATTACGCTGCCTTTAGGCGAGACTTTCGGCAGGTCTTCGATACCCCCGCACACCAAGAAACTGCCTCTGACTCTTTGCTTCAGCTTTCACAGGGACGTCGGTCCGTGGCCCAATACGCCTTGGAGTTCAGGACCATAGCAGCCGAGACATGATGGAACCAGGAGGCCTTAGTCTCAGTCTTCTGGCGAAGCTTAACGGATTCTGAGCCTAAGGATTGAATACAGTGTTCCTACTTTTGGATTATTTTCTCAACTATCAAGATGCCTGTGTGTACACACAGATATTGAGTGTCGCTCTACTAACTTTCCTTCTGTATACTCCCACAGACGACTGCTCTACAGTGTGGCTTGTTATCTATTTTGAAAGGAGGGGCAACTCCATATATTTTGATGTGTTTGGACATTTACATACATTTTTCTCTAAGGATTTATCTAATGGTATTTAGATCTACACTACTTTTTATACTGTGAAACTACCAGTACATTTCCTTACTCACAATTGAAGTAGAAGATGTTGCAGATGAGATTGCACAGGAATCCATGACTACAGGTTTTGCTTTTAATTACTTTGATCAGGGTGCTAGAGCCAAGAAGGCTCAACGAATTGTTTATGATGATGCGGAGGTAGAATGCGAAGATATCTCTGATTTGCATGACTATTTTCTTAAACTGGAGAAATTGTTGATAACTGATACTAGACTTTGGTGGGATATTATCTCATTAGAACTATGCAAGGGTTAAACGCATACCTCGTGGCTTAAGGATGAAAAAGTCCCCCACGTTCGTTTTTTCCAGTCCTGAATTTGAAATGGACTGGAAGAACATTTTGAACGAATGTTCATTCAAGCTAATTGATTTAATCTTAGCACTTAAGAATAAAGGGAAGCTGATTATATGCAAGGAAGTTAAAACCTTGCAAACTAAACTGTTTCAATTTTCAAAGATGGAAGGCTTTAAGGAATGTGATAAAAAGCTTGCTGTGACCATTAAGGATCTCAAAAAAAGAAATAATGGGAAAGAAAGAGATTAAATTCTCACGTGACAAAATGGACTATGATAAAATGGACTATAATAAAAAACAAGTTTATTGTCATTACCTTGACAAAGTGCCAGGAGGCGCAAAACGTACTTCGGTTTTAATGACGTCACAGTCATGACGTCATCAGGGAGCGCGGGTACGGAACTGTGAGAGGGGACTCCGTTGAGCATCAAAGATATTCCAGGTTGTATTCATCCGGAATGATATGTTATGGCTGTGAGATCTGCCTATGCATTCTATCCCCATATGTGATTGCTTGCATTACAATTGGATACAAGTATACTTAGAGAAACTTGATACCGCACTATTCGTGGTTATGTACATAGGTGTTGACAATGATATATTGCACCAAATAACACAAATTTATACGCTATAAGAACCCGTGGTATTCTCTTTAAGGGACAGCTGTGCAATTTCCTATAAAGTTTTTTCCATCTTCAAACAGGCAATAAGTGCATGGATTAATGAATTTATGTATGCATGAGATGCAGACATTAATCAAGCAAAGTGTTGTGAAGTGTTTTAAAGTGATTCTAAAGAATTCAACACACACAGTTTTCACCAACTAATTACATATGACTCTATATGTCTTTATGTGTTATAAGGTGAGACTGTGCATTTATATGACCATTGATGCATCATATTGCACACTCTATGTCCTCCATCTAAATATATAGGAAGAGACACATTGTCTGCCAGTTATAACCATCTAGGTTATTTATACTCTCGCCCCTACTCCCTGGTTCTTTTATATAAGATAATTTTTGTTCTTTTTGCATATATGTTTAATAAAGCATTTTAGATTATATTTAGTGAGTGGCTATTGGGTTGTTCCCAAGGATTACATTTTTCCTAGCCCTTTATCGTTGATAGTGAGTGCACATAGGATTCTTTTTGGTTATCTTAGTAACCTCCCTCCTCTTTTACGTCCTTATTACTCCCGTATGCACCCTATATATGTATATATTTTCTATACATTTGGAGAGCGGCAGTATCTTCTTTAATTTTATTTTGTCCTACAGCCTCGGCCCCTTTTATTCTCCAACATCTCCGAATTTTTTCGGGAATTTTTTCCGAATGCCACGCACTTCACTGCACGTCACCACGTTCCTACCGCATTCTGACCGCATTCATGTTGCATTCACACCCGCGGTTGATGTGTTTATTGATAATGGTTCAGATTTAATTGGTTTCAATTCTTCGTGTATCCGCCAGATGGCAGATATTCATGAATTGTAATGCGCATGCGCTTCAGTAATGTGTTGACTTGCAGGTGTTTAAAAGAATACAACAGTGGTCCATTGTAAATTGGCCTTGGGACTGAAGAAGTTACAATAATGTATCAATTGAGGCTTTTCATATTAAAAAAAGACAAGCACAGTTTCTGGTCTGGTGTTATTGTCCTGAGAGTCCCGCCATAAGTGCACAACTGCAATCCGTGTTCCAAAAACCCGACAGAACGTACGCTTATTTAATATGGGCCGCGATTAATGCAACAGATGATAAGATGGCAACGGTTGTTCACATTTATCAGTATTTTATCGAAAACTATAACTTTTACAAATTTTCGCCAGATGCTCATGTGTGGAAGCCTGCAATAAGGAAAAAGTTATGTAGCGATCCATGTTTTTTTCGTATTGATCCCGATGTTATTGGAGGGTATTGGTGTGTATCACCGCGTTTTTCCCGTATCTATGATAATGGAGACTGCAAAAGGCGAAAGGTCATGTTAAAACCAACTAAGAAACGTCAGTCGCTGGCAAGCAATGTGACAGCGACAGCTTCCAATAACGGTCTGACCGTCAGTGAAAACCTGGTGACCGGCAACCCTTGCTGTCTGTCCCCGCCCGGATACCTGCAGTCTGAGCCGGATTTCGCGTACAGATTCGAGCAAGCTTGCATGTACCTAAGCGATTTTCAGCCTCATCAGCTGACTACAGGTGTAGTAGTCCCGCTGTCACCTGTCAACGATGTGTATGATCAAGAATACGGGACTGGCAGTGGCCCGGCTCCAGCTGATTGGTGGGACTGACTGTTGGAACTTCTTTAGGGGACTGACTGACCCTTACAGTAAAACGTTTGCTTATTTTTTGTTCCTCAGAAAAGAAAACTTTGTCATCTCATGCGGAAAACGGCAAATGGAGGGATTTTGATGGATAATATCGCTTTGTGTTACAATGCCTGCACATTGCTGAATCTGATTTTAAAAAAACACGTACCGGAGTCTACGGTTTAGTGGTTTAGTGGCTTTCTTATTGATTAGGATAGAATACTGTAACTGAGAGCTTCATAGAAAACCTGAAACAGTATGCTGTTGTTTTCAGACCGTATACAATACTTTTTTATATACTGTATAATAAACCCGAAAAATAAAAAGTATGCATTTATTCTACATGTATTTCGGTACATATGTGTATTCTATACCCGTACAGCATGTATTGTTTTAATACTCTTGTGATATACAGTACTGAGCATGCCTACAGTATACAGTACAGTACTGTACAGTATTTCTGGACAGTAGTGTATGTTCTAGAAGCACTGTATTTAGTTACAGTATAAAAGGAGACAATGGAACAATTTAAAACACATCAACATTTTCTTTTATTGGTGGAGTAAGTATAAAAACATTTATTTACAAATACAATTTAAAAACATTTAAAGTATGCAGCAATTCAAAACATTAACAGGTGTAAGGTTTACTGCTAGTGAAAACATTTATGTACAGAAAGTCAAAACATTTACAGTCAGTCAGGTCTGCACAACTCCAGTCCTTGAGGGCCGCAAACAGCCCCGGTTTTAAGCATAACCTTGAAAACCGGGCCTGTTTGCGGCCCTCGGGGACTGGAATTGTGCAGGTCTTGTGTACAGTAAGGAAAAACATTTCTTTATTAATACAAGTTAAAACACGCAACATCTCCTTTATTAAAGTACAGAAAGTCAAAACATGTACAGCACAACAGTATGGTGTTATTAAAAATAATTCTTTATTCATAACATTTAAAAAACGCAACATCTCCTTTATTAAAGTACAAAAAGTCAAAAGATTTACAGTAGGATGGTTTACAGAACAGTCAGTCAGGCCTGCACAACTCCAGTCCTCGAGGGCCGCAAACAGGCCTGGTTTTAAGGATAACCTTGAAAACCGGGCCTGCTTGCGGCCCTCAGGGACTGGAAATGTGCAGGTCTTGTGTACAGTATGTAAAAACATTTCTTTATTAATACAAGTTAAAATACGCAACATCTCCTTTATTAAAGTACAGAAAGTCAAAACATTTACAAAAACATTTACAAAAAATAAACAACAGTTGAACAGGCACGCAAATTCAATCCCCACCAGATTGTCCTTCCAGGGCCAATGCCTTGTATGGCCAAAATGCCATTAATGGAGTCTCGAACGATTTTCATTAAAGGATCTGAAATTGAAAAATAGCGCTGCAATTCCTCCACAATAGTCCTTCTTAAATTTTCAGGAAGCGCCCTTTTTTCGCGATTTCCTTCGTAGTTTACATTGTTGGCCCACCCGCAGTACACCAAGTAGGACACGTGGTGCTTAAAACTTAACATGCCATACTTCTGAGGTAAACCAGCACTCATCACCCTATACTTCTCCCTGAGTACCGGTGGCAGCTCGTGCAGGATGATGTCGGGCACCGTATCGATGCAAGCGTATGTAGGTTGGGTTCTGGGAGCGGGTGTTCTTCTGGGAGCGGGTGTGCTTGTGGAGGCGGGCGACAGCAAGCATTCCTCCTGTCTTGGTCGCTGTGTTGTCTCCTGGGGTTGTCATGTTATCCTCCTCCGAAACAGCCTACATGTACACAAATTCTTCTGGTGGAGGGGGTGCGCTTCATGTTGGAAGGCGGTCGAAGGTCCCATTCATCACATCCATGCCACCCTCCTGCTCCGGCGTCGGGGATACAGGGGCATGAACACCAAGCAAGTTATGTATCCCCACTATGTCAGTCTCTATCTTCTCCATCCATCGATCCATCTTCTTCATCCGTTGATCCATCTTCTGCATCCGTTGATCCATATTTAGCATGGTCTCTAAAAGCAGATCTATCTTTACCAGCACAGTAGAGTTCCCAGGGATATCCGCACTTAACCCATTCAGCATGCGGTCTTACGAGCTGGTTCTTGTGCATGGCGTGCTGTGGACATCTGGGTGGATGGGTGCTACGGAGGATGAGATGGGGGTTCCATGGAGAGAAGCGGCAGTGTCGTCGAAGAAGGATGGAGGAGGTGACCTGTGGATTTCCGGGAGAGAAGCGGCAGCAAGACTGCATTTTGTATTATTCATGATTATTTGTTTATTTCTATTTTTTGTTCCTGATAAAATAAAATAAATATTTCTTTACTTTCATGATAATCATAATCATTGACAACCCCCCCATCCCCAACACCTACACCAAAGAAAAAGAAAGAATGACCAAAAAGTGGTAATTTACTGCATCAACAACATGAATCAGATAATGTTTTTTTTAACTCTCAATTTCACAGGGCTGTGCAAATCAGATTTACATATAAAATTCGAGAAGGGATTATCAAAAGCGTTACCGTAAACAGAGCCTCAAAGGGTTGGGGGGTGGATGGGTGAGTCATGCGCAGTAATCATAAGCTTACAGAGCTTACAATTACAGAGAGGTGACTCAAAGCCAACAATAGGAAAATTAGGCACGCAGGCACAGAGAGGTGGTGCTCGGCTAGGGACGGACGATTAAAAACACAATGGCAAGCTTTAGAAACTGAATGGTTCTGGAGAGGTGTCTGTCGATTAGAGGTTCAAATCCTTGAGAGAGCCTTGTGTGTTTGCGTGGGGGAGGGCGTTACAGGGTACAGCTGCATGAAGGATTAGCTGTTCTGCAGTTCAATGAAATGGCATATTTTCAAAAGGCAGGTCATCATAATAATTTGATCCCTACACCCCTAAATATTTAGAAAGCACACAAATCAACCATGTGTAGTCAAAAGCACAGTGTCGCAGTCAAAAGCTACAGCACAGATTGAATATCGTAATATCAAGATGGTTTAGGCCTTGGCCATTTTTGGCGCTTGCTCGCTCTCGCTTGCTGCCGCTCACTCTACCAGGAGCTTTTTGCTGTCCTGACAGAGGAGACAGCAAGCGCTTGGGAGGCGGGTATCACTGTGTGTGTGTCACTTGGTAGCTGTCAGTGTTTGTGTGTCACTGGGGAACGTGTGTGTGTGTGTCACTGGGGAATGTGTGTGTGTGTGTGTGTGTGTGTGTGTGTGTGTGTGTGTGTGTGTGTGTGTGTGTGTGTGTGTGTGTTTTTAGAAATACTGTAACTGAGAAGCTCATAGAAACCTTGTGAATGAAACAATTGAAATGGATGATTATGACAGATAGTATGTCTGGTTGTTCACGTATAAACCTATAAAATTACTTTTTTATATACTGTTAATAAACCCAAAGAAAAATAAAAAGTATGATTTATTCTACATGATTTCGGTACATATGTGTATTCTATACCCCTACAGCATGTCTATATTGTTTTAATATCTTCTTGTGATATACAGTACTGAGCACATGCCTACAGTATACAGTACAGTACTGTACAGTATTTGGGACAGTAGGTATGTCTAGAAGCACTGTATTTAGTTACAGTATAAAGGAGAAAATGGAACATTTAAAACACATCAACATTTTCTTTATTGGTGGAGTAAGTATAAAAACATTTATTTACAAATACAATTTAAAAACATTTAAAGTATGCAGCAATTCAAAACATTAACAGGTGTAAGGTTTTACTGCGTAGTGAAAACATTATGTACAGAAAGTCAAACATTTACAGTCAGTCAGGTCTGCAAACTTCCATCCTTGAGGGCGCAAACAGCCCCGGTGTTTAAGCATAACCTTGAAAACCGGGCCTGTTTGCGGCCCTCGGGGGATGGAATGTGCAGGTCTTGTGTACAGTAAGGAAAAACATTTCTTTATTAATACAAGATTAAAACACGCAACATCTCCTTTATTAAAGTACAGAAAGTCAAACATGTACAGCCACACAGTATGGTTGTTTATTAAAAATAATTCTTTATTCATAACATTTAAAAAACGCAACATCTCCTTTAGTATTAAAGTACAAAAAGTCAAGATTTACAGTAGGATGGTTTACAGAACGACACAGTCAGTAGGCCTGCACAATCCAGTCCTCGAGGGCCGCAAACAGGCCTGGTTTAAGATAACTGTAATGAAAACGGGCCTGCTGCGGCCTCAGGACTGGAAATGTGCAGGTTGTGTACAGTATGTAAAAAATTCTTCTTTATTAAAGTTAAAATACGCAACATCTCCTATTAAAGTACAGAAGTCAAACATTTATTACAAAAACATTTACAAAAAATAAACACAGTTGAAACAGGCACGCAATTCAATCCCCACCAGATTGTCCTTCCAGGGCCAAGCCTTGTATGGCCAAAATGCATAATGGAGTCTCGAAGATTTTCATTAAAGGATCTGAAATTGAAAAATAGCGCTGCAATTCCTCCACAATAGTCCTTCTTAAATTTTCGGAAGCGCCCTTTTTTCGCGATTTCCTCGTGTTTACATTGTTGGCCCACCCGCAGTACACAAGTAGGACACGTGGGCGTTAAAACTTAACAGCCATACTTCTGAGGTAAAACCACACTCATCACCCTACTTCTCCTGAGTAACGTGGTTGGCAGCTCGTGCATGATGATGTGGGCGGGCACCGTATCGATGCAAGCGTATGTAGTGTTGGGTTCTGGGAGGGTGTGTTCGTTTGGGCTGTCGGGACGGTGGGGTGTGTGCTCGACTTCGCGCACCTGTATTCGTTGTCGGTCACCCTCTCTCTCCCTCCTTTCTTCCTGCTCTCTGGGAACAAGCATACTGCTTGGTTGCTGTGTGTCTCCTGGGGTTGTCTGTTATCCTCTCCGAAACAGCCCTACATGTAAACAATTCTTTCTGGTGGAGGGGTGCGCTTCATGTGTGGAAGGCGGTGTCGAATCCGAAGGCCATTCACAACATGCCACCCTCTGCTTCCGGCGTCGGGGATACAGGGGCATGAACACCAAGCAAGTTATGTATCCCACTATGTCAGTCTCTATCTTCCATCCATCGATCCATCTTCTTATCCTTTGACATCTTTGCATCAGTGATCCATATTTAGCATGGTCTCTAAAGCAGATCTATCTTAACCGCACAGTTAGAGTTCCCAGGGATATCCGCACTTAACCCATTCAGCATGCGGTCTACGAGATGGTTCTTGTGATAGGCGTGCTGTGGACATCTGGGTGGATGGGTGCTACGGAGGATGAGAGGTGGGGTTCATGGGAGAGAGCGGCAGTGTCGTCGAGAAGGATGGAGGAGGGTGACCTGTGGATTTCCGGGAGAGAAGCGGGCAGCAAGACTGCATTTGTATTATTCATGATTTTGTTTATTTCTATTTTTTGTGTCCTGATATAAAATAAAAAAATATTTCTTCTTTCATGAAATACATGATCATTGACACCCCCCATCCCAACACCTACACCAAAGAAAAAGAAAGAAGACCAAAAAGTGGGTTAATTTACTGCATCAACAACATGAATCAGATAATGTTTTTTTAACTCTCAATTCACAGGGCTGTGCAAATCAGATTTACATATAAAATTCGAGAAGGGATTATCCAAAGCGTTACCGTAAACAGAGCCTCAAAGTGTATGGGTGAGCGGGTGGGGGTGGATGGGTGATAGTCATGCGCGTAGAATATAAGCTTACAGAGCTTACAATACAGGAGGGTGACCAAGCAACAATAGGAAAATAGACGCAGGCCAGAGAGTAAGAGGTGGTGCTCGGCTAGGGGCGACGATTTTAAAACAACAATGGCAAGCTTTAGAAAACTGAATGGTTCGGAGAGGTGTCTGGATTAGAGGTTCAAATCCTTGAGAGAGCCTTGTGTGTTTGCGTGGGGGAGGCGGTTACAGGGACAGCTGCATGAAGGATAGATGCTGTTCTGCAGTTCAATGAAATGGCATATTTCAAAAGGCAGGTTCATCATAATATTGATCCCTACACCCAAATATTTAGAAAGCACACAAATCAACCATGGGTAGTCAAAAGCACAGTGTCGCAGTCAAAAGCTACAGCACAGATTGAATATGTAATATCAAGATGGTTTGGCCTTGGCCATTGTTGGCGCTTGCTCGCTCTCGCTTGCTGCCCGCACACTACCAGGAGCTTTTTGTGTCCTGACAGAGGGACAGCAAGCGCTTGGGAGGCGTGGGTATACTGTGTGTGTGTCACTTGGTAGCTGTCAGTGTTTGTGTGTCCTGGGGAACGTGTGTGGTGTGTTCTGTGGGGAATGTGTGTGTGTGTGTAGTGTGTGTTGTGTGTGTGTGTGTGTGTGTGTGTGTGTGTGGGGTGTGTGTGTGGGTGTGTGTGTGTGGTGTGTGTGTGTGTGTGTGTGTGTGTGTGTGTGTGTGTTGTGTGTGTGTGTGTGTGGGGGTGTGTGGGTGGGAAAAAATAAAATAAAAAAAAGACGTGTGAAAGAAATAAGAAAACATTGTGCGAACTTTGATGTAATATATTCACGCACGCACGTGGGTGCCGCACCACACGCGCACGCACACACGCATACACACATAACACAATGCATTCAACAAAAAACACGAAGCATACACACACACAGCATACACACACATGCATACACACACACAGCATACACACACAATGCATACACACACACAGCATAAACACACACACAGCACACACACACACAGCATACACATGAATACACACACAAGCAAAAACACATCATACACACACATAATAAACAACATGCATACACACACAAACATGACATACACCAAACACACACACACACAACACCACACACCACACACCACACACACACACACAACACACACACACACACACACACACACACACACGCGCATACACACGCATACACACATGCATACACACACACACACCACACACACACACACCACACACACACACACACACAACACACACACACACACACACACACACACACACACACACACACACACACAGGAGACATGGATCGGGGCAGAAGGGAGATATGGATCTGGGCAGAAGGGGGACAGGGATCGGGCAGAAGGGGGACAGGGATCGGGCAGAAGGGGGACAGGGATCGGGCAGAAGGGGGACAATGATCGGGCAGAAGGGGGACAGACCATCAGGGGGCGGGCCGGGGGTGGCCCGGGGGCGGGCCGGGGGCGGGCCAGTGACGTCACTGAGCTGGTTCGCCCTCATTGGGCGAACCGCTCACGTGACCGGCCTGTCTCGCCGGCAAGCGGGGGAATTTAAAATTCCCCTAAGACCAGCGCTTCCGCAAGCGCGCGGAAGCGCAGGTGAGCCCCTACTAAAGCCGCTCTAATTGTGACTGTAGGGGCTCAGTGCTGAGCGGGAGCGTGCGTCAGCATGCTTCCGCCAGCAAGCGCCAAACATGGCCAAGGCCTTAGGCAGGCTTGTGGAGAAAATAAAAATAAAAAATGAGGAGAAAAAAAAATATTTTTTTTTTGGTCACTCACTCTTGAACTTTGCAAGCAAGCAGTGATGAACTTACAGATGCATGCGCAGTAATCATCAGCTATGTACTGTAGTTCCCATCCCAAAGAGGATACACGCAGGCGCAGAGAGGTGATGCTTGGCTAGGGACGGACGATTAAAAACACAATGGCAAGCTTTAGATACGGAATGGTTCGGGAGAGGTGTCTGTCGATAAGAGGTTCAAATCCTTGAGCAAGCCTTGTGTGTGTGCATGGGGGAGGGGGGCACAGGGTACATCTGCATGAAGGATTAGCTGTACTGCAGTTCAAAGAAATGGCATATTTTCAAAAGGCAGGTCACCATAATAATTTGTTCCCTACACCCCCAAATACATAAAATGCACATAAGTCAACCATGTGCAGTCAAACGCACAGTGTCGCAGTCAAAAACTACAGCACAGATTGAAAATCTTAATATCAAGATGGTTTAGGCAGGCTTGTGGAGAAAATAAAAAAATGAGGAGAATTTTTTTTTGGTCACTCACTCTTGAACGTCGCAAGCAAGCAGTGGCAAACTTACAGACGCATGCGCAGTAATCATCAGCTTTCAAGCAGGAATGTGATTGAAACCAGAAAGACACACATTCAAAGGAATGGTGTGGGAGAGGTGTACTGTACTGTAGATAAGATAAGAAGTTGAAATACTGCAGTGCAGTAAATTATCCTGTGTGTGTGTGGGGGCGAGCGAGGGGAGAGCGCTGTATATGCCGAAATGTGATACTGTTACAGTACACGCCTATGCGTTTCAACAATTTTCAAATGAGACATACAGCACTGCACATGCATGTATAAATATGCAAATTTACAATTACTGCGTGCGCACACACAGACTGTGTACTGATGTAGGTTGAACTGCTAAAGTATTAGACTTTGAAGAAAAAAACAGCAATACAAACCGGCGCCTACAGAGTCTTGTTCATTTTATATTTTTTGTGTATTAAATTAACTCTTGTATTATTTGTCAGCCTTGCTTGTGTGTGTCTAGTATTGTCTTGACTTGTCTTATGTGTTTATACTGTAGCATTGTTGCACTATGATTTTTCTCTCTTTTCTCTCTCTTTGCATCACATGCTTCTTGTAACATCTTGCTGTGGAGCGTGAAGTGCAAGATTGGACATTTCTGGACACTTCTTTACCATTGGACTGAACTTTTTTCCTATTTGGGACTCTGTAGGCGCCGGTTTGTATTGTTGTTTTTTGCTTTGTACTAACTGTGTTTTGGGTTAGTTTCACTCGGCAGCCTAGCCTTACATTATTAAGGTATAGTGTGTAAGGTCACACACATTTTGTATCACCTTATATGTTTATATACACTGTTTATTATATATTCACAGCCTTTTAGCGCTATATACACCATTCTTTTTTTCCTATATTAGACTTTGAAGACAACAGCTCGCGAATGCCCCTCTGAGTTTTTAGACGGTATTGCAGTATTGCAGACAGCGCTAATAAAATGCTATTACGAGCGCTAAAATACCGCAATATACTCCGAAAAAAAAAAACATACTGCATCTGCCCGCGGTTATCAGAGTTGCGCCGCTAGGGCCGCACTAGCGTAAAGGCGGTCGCAGCTGTACATTCCCGGCACCAAGAACGCCGATGCCCTCCCTAGGCAGTATTCTTCTGAACAGAGACCGGAGAAAACAACCGAGTCCATCCTTCCCAAGCAAAAGATACCCGTGGACGCTGCACTAAAGAATCTTGAAAAGATCATCAAGTCTCAAAAACACCTTCCTACATTAGTGATCTCGAGGTACCGAAGGACACCTTGTACGTAGAGCCCAAGTTTATTTCTGAGATTCTGGATTGGGGGCACGCTTTCCGTTCGGCAGGACATCCGGAATTCAAAAAAACATTGGACCTCATCTGTCTCACCTTCTGGTGGCCCAATATGGCCAAGACCATCCTTGAATTTACTCGGGCCTGTCCAGTATGTGCACGCAATAAGATTCCTCGTCAGAGACCCCATGGTCTTCTTTTGCCTTTACCCATCACGGAGCGCCCCTGGTCTCACATAGCCATGGACTTTATTGTCGAATTGCCTAGGTCGAATGGCATGAACACCATTCTAGTAGTGATGGATCGGTTTTCCAAGATGGCACATTTCGTTCCTCTCAAAGGATTACCCTCCTCACCCGCCCCAGCCGACATTTTCTCCAAAGAGATTTTCCTGATCCATGGCATACCCACATCCATCGTATCGGATCGAGGCTCTCAATTTGTTTCCAGATTCTGGAGGACCTTCACCAGAAGACTGGGCATTTCATCTTTTTCTTCAGGGTATCACCCTCAATCTAATCGGCAGACCGGGAGGGTTAATCAATCTCTCGAGAAGTATTTGAGGTGCTTCGTCTCTGACTCCCAGGATGACTGGGTGGAATTACTGGGCTGAGTATGTCATTAATTCCTCCAGGAATGAATCCACTCGTGAGACGCCTTTCTTTATTAATTACAGATTCCACCCGGCTCATCTGCCTATTTCCAATATCTCCTTTGGAGAACCAGCTGTGGATGAACATATCTCCCTCCTAGAGGACTCTTGGGCTAGAATTCAATCTGACCTTCAAAAGGCCTTCCTGACTTCGAAAATCCAGGCTGACCGTCGTCACCGACCTGCACCCAATTACAAGCCAAGGGATAAGGTTTGGTTGTCGACCAAGAATATCCATCTCAAAACTCCTTCCCCTAAATTGGCACTGTGACAGGGTGAAGTCAACCCCTATCAGTTATGCCTGGGAGACATATATCTGAGTGCTTCATCCAGCACTCATAAGGGTTAATTCGGGTGGAAGCTAGGTAATCAGGATGTAAGCTGACACCTGAGAAGCAGCAAGGTATAAGATGATGTTGTTACTGGCAGTAGCTGCCTGCCCTAGACCAGAGCACATGGCTATATGTGCTGCTAGCCAGACGGATACATCAAGCTAACTACTGCAACCAAAGTAAGAGACTTGTTCATTTGTTTTTCCTGACTGCTTAAAAGACACTTACGGTTTGGTTATGGTTTAGCCAGCCAGCCTGCTAGATAGGCTTGTTGTGTTAGTGGACTGTTCCCTGACCTCGGCTACAGGCCGTCCTGCCACAGGTGGTGTCAGAAGTGGGATGTCGGACGGCCCCTGTATCTGAAGGGCCACACAGAAAAAAAAAAAAAATGGAGACCTACCGTCAGCGGTTCCGGACAGTCAAATATACAAACAGAGACAGACCCCGGGTCGTAGCCCACCACTTAGTAGACTTATGTACCAGGTGGATACAACCAGAGAAGCATACCAAGGCAGAGATCCTTGAACAGTTTGTGCTCGAGCAGTTCATACAGATACTGCCCCCCTCCTCCCGCTCCTGGGTAAAAAGACACGCTGCATTTTCCCTGGATTCAGCGGTCCACTTGGTGGAAAACTTCCTTGGCAACGACACCCAACAGGATAGCTGGGAACGGTCCGTGCAAACACCGAGTTTGCTTCCGGTGATGCCAGAGGTAGGAGAGCAGACAATCGAGGGGTCTACAACCCTGCAGCTCGGGAGGTCCAGTTAACCCGATCGGAAGACCCTTTCCCCTCTCGGAGGGTTCCTGGTACAAACTCCCGCAGAGACGGCCGTCCCGGGTCCGAGGCCATTGGATCACTCAAGGGAGCCCGCAACCCACAGTATTCCCCGAGAACCTGGACTTCCGTCACCCAGCCGGTGGAGAGGATACCTCCACCAACCAGAAGGGAGGATCCCATCCAACAGCGGAGAGGTCCAAACACCGAGCCCCGTCGAGAGCTTCCGCTGACGACCGAGTTTGCGGACTCAGGAGATGATGAGATGGACTGTTCATATGGCAGAACCACTGCCACAGCTTCTCTCCAAGGGGACCACAATCCATGGTTAGTCCCAGCATCTTTGGAGGGGAAAATAGTAAAAGCCATGCTGGACTCGGGATCTGGAAAAACCCTGTTCCTAGAGGGCCTAATTCCAAGCAACAGACTATCCTATGACTCTCCTTGGAATATCGAATGTATCCATGGGGTTACAAAGAGATACCCGACCGTGAACGTTATACTGCGTATCAAGGATCAAGAGGCTAGCCTACCAGTGGGAGTTGCTCCCTGCCTACCTGCTCCTGTTCTACTTGGCCAAGACTGGCCCTACAGTACTTCAAAACATTGTTGGCCCCTACTCCTACGGAGCCTACTTCTCTGGTTCCGGAGAAGCCCGGAGGCTTGTTTCCTTTTTCCCCAGAGATTTTTCCCCGTAGACACCACGTCCCAAAGACACGTAAACAGAGACGTGCGGAAAAAGAGGACTGGTTAAGAAAGGCTGGGACTCTTGGTAACATTAGCCAGCCCAAAGGACTGCAGGTCATGACCGGAGATGACCAGGGTGGGGAACAGATAGATACGGGAATTTTGCCAGACCTGGATCTTCCTGACTTCCGTCAGAGGCAGAGGGAAGACCCAGCTCTGGCTAGACAATATGAGAAGGTGGTACAGGTCAACAACAAGATAATGGACGAACAAGGTGTAAGAGTGTTTCCACATTTTGAACTGTTAAATGACATTCTATATCGTGTGAATAAGGTTACACAAACAGGGGAGGTCATTCGACAGATGCTAGTCCCTAAAGGGTTGATTAAAACAGTGTTCACCCTAGTCCATACTCTCCCATGGGGTGGTCATTTGGGCAGAGATAAGACCACGGACTGCATCTCGTCCCGGTTTTACTGGCCAGGCATACATGGTGACATCATGAAACTATGTGAGACATGTCCTGAATGCCAGTTAACTAGCCAAAAATGACAGAAGCCGGCTCCTTTGGTTCCTCTGCCCTTGGTAGCCGTCCCAATCGAGAGAATTGGGGTAGATCTGGTCGGACCTTTAGAACCCTCTGCGAAGGGACATAAATTTATACTCGTTGTTGTAGATTATGCCACCAGATATCCTGAAGCCTTCCCTCTGAGATCAGCCACTGCTAAACAGGTTGCTCACAGGCTGTTAGAACTGTTCTCTAGGGTAGGACTGCCCCAAGTAATGTTAACTGACCAGGGAACAAATTTCATGGCAAAGTTAATGCAGGATGTCCTGAAGTTATTGGAGGTAAAATCCGTCAGGACCTCAGTCTACCATCCTCAGACTGATGGATTGGTAAAGAGGTTTAACCGTACTTTAAAAACCATGCTTAGAAAGTTTGTGGACACTGAAAAGCGAGCTTGGGATGAACTTCTCCCTTTCCTGTTGTTTGCGGTACGAGAAGATCCCCAATCATCCACAAGCTTCTCCTCATTTGAGCTCCTATATGGACGCCAACCTCAGGGTATTCTCGACCTACTGAAGGAATCCTGGGAGGAGGAGTCCTCCCCCTCCAAGAATACCCTTCAGTTTGTCATGGACCTTAGAAACCGCCTAGACATGATAGGTCGGTTTGCTAAGGAAAACCTCCAATCTGCTCAAGAACGTCAAGAAAGGCAGTACAACCAAAATGCTCGCTTGAGGGTCTTCCAACCTGGGTACCAAGTGATGCTACTACTACCGACATCCGAGAGTAAACTCCTTGCAAAGTGGCAGGGTCCTTTCCAAGTTCTCCGCCGCACCGGGGAGGTGAACTATGAGATCTCTCAACCAGGGTCCAGGAAGGGTAAACAAATCTACCATGTAAACCTCCTAAAACCCTGGAAAACGATGAGATCGCTGTTCATCCACCCTCGGGAAGGAGAGACGGATTTGGGTCCACAGCTTCCAAAGGGTAGTACGTACAATGACCAGCAGGTTCCCATGGGAGGGCAGTTAACAACGGAACAAAGGTCAGACCTACTAGAATTATGTGACCAGTTCCCAGATGTTTTTTCTGAACTGCCAGGGCAGCCTAATTTAGTGTCCCATAGGATTGAGACAGAACCTGGCGTAAAAGTACGGTCCCATCCCTATAGATTGCTAGAGGGCCGAAAAGACCTGGTAGAGAGGGAGATAATAGACATGTTGAAATTGGGCGTGATCGAGGAGTCCTACAGCGAATGGTGTAGCCCTATAGTGTTGGTCCCTAAACCAGATGGGAAGGTGAGGTTTTGCGTGGATCTGCGAAAGGTAAATGCTGTATCCAGATTTGATGCATACCCAATGCCTAGGGTGGATGAATTGCTTGAATCGCTTGGTAAAGCAGAGTATATCTCCACCCTAGATCTCACGAAAGGATATTGGCAGATACTTCTAGCGGAAGAATCTAAATGCAAAACTGCCTTCGCCACCCCTCTCGGTTTATACCAATTCGTCACTATGCCATTTGGGTTACATGAGGCTCCAGCCACGTTCCAAAGATTAATGGACAAGGTACTACGACCCCATAGGGCATATGCCGCGGCCTACTTGGATGACATTGTCATCTATAGCAGACACTGGCAGTCTCATATAAAAAGGTTAAGGGTAGTCCTAACGTCCTTAAGAGAAGCAGGGCTCACTGCAAATCCAAAAAAATGTGCCCTGGGTAAATCTACTACAAAATACTTGGGCTATGCCATTGGGGGAGGGATAGTAAGGCCACTAGCTAGCAAGGTGGCCGCCATAACGGAAGTCCCCACCCCACAGACAAAGACACAGGTCCGCTCCCTTTTGGGGTTAGCAGGGTATTCCAGGCGGTTTATCCCCAATTTTTCAGAAATTTCTGCACCCCTAACAGATCTGACAAAAAAGAGTGCCCCGACCCAAGTTAAATGGTCTTGGGAGTGCCAAGACGCCTTTGACATGCTAAAAAAGTGCCTGTCAGAGGGCCCCGCTCTTCGGAGCCCAGTTTTTAAAGAGCCCTTCATCATCCAGAAGGATGCCTCAGAGGTAGGACTGGGAGCAGTGTTGTCCCAGCAATTTGATGGTGTTGAACACCCCATACTGTTCATCAGCCGGAAGCTGTTCCCAAGGGAAGTGAGGTATTCCGTCATTGAGAAGGAGTGCCTCGCTGTAAAATGGGCAATTGAGTCCTTGAGACATTATGTCACCGGAGTACACTTCACCCTGGTCACTGACCATGCGCCCTTGAAGTGGTTAAACACCATGAAGGACACAAACTCAAGGTTGACCAGGTGGTACATGGCCCTCCAACCCTTCTCTTTTGATATTCAGCATAGACCTGGAAAGGACCATGGAAATGCTGATTTTTTGTCAAGAGAAGGAGTGGAGGGTCGGGCTTCAGCTGTGTGGGACACTAGCCACACACAAACAGGGGAGGTATGTGACAGGGTGAAGTCAACCCCTATCAGTTATGCCTGAGAGACATATGTCTGAGTGCTTCATCCAGCACTCATAAGGGTTAACTCAGGTGGAAGCTAGGTAATCAGGATGTAAGCTGACACCTGAGAAGCAGCAAGGTATAAGATGATGTTGTTTCTGGCAGTAGCTGCCTGCCCTAGACCAGAGCACATGGCTATATGTGCTGCTAGCCAGACGGATACATCAAGCTAACTACTGCAGCCAAAGTAAGAGACTTGTTCATTTGTTTTTCCTGACTGCTTAAAAGACACTTACGGTTTGGTTATGGTTTTGCCAGCCAGCCTGCTAGATAGGCCTGGTGTGTTAGTCAGTCCTCCCAATGTGGAGCAGGATTTGTTTTGTTTAAAGAGACAGTGTACCCGCATGTTATGCATGCTGTGGAGAAATAAAGCCACTGAACGTTTTCATTATCCTGAAACTATACGTGTTCACTGACCTCGGCTACAGGCCGTCCTGCCACAGGCACCTAGGTTTCTGGGCCCATTTCCTATCATGGAGCAGGTAAACCCGGTGGCCTTCCGTCTTCAATTACCTCAAAGCATGAGAATTCCTAATGTTTTTCACACATCACTTCTCAAGCCGTTTGTAAGAGACGTTGTGCAGAGGTACGCAATAGAGACTGGTTTTAAGGTGAACTAAAAATAAGGCTTTAATTGTGCCTGCTTCTTTAACACATGAAAATCATCAAACGTATGCAAATAAGGGGTTAAACAAAGCTTCTGCTCCACTTGGAGTATTTCTAGGTAAACATATGCAGTCCAGAACTCCCTTTAGATAGCATGTTTCCCAGCCCCAAACATATAGTTTGATATGTGCAGATATACAACAGTCTTAGAAAGTAAAGCTTATCTGTCTCTCTAGTAGCAGTAGGGGGGAATTCTTCTCTGCTCTCCTAGCATAGCCTTTTTGTCCTAAGGTACTTTCAGCTTTCAGGTTTTAGAAGTCTTCTCCCCTTGTTGTCTTTTTGTCTGGCTGTCAGTCTACAGCTCTCAATACCTCTCTGTCCCTCCCTGTTTCAGCCCACGTGGGAGCTCAGGAGTCTCTCCTTCCTGTTTCAGGAGGAGCCTTTTCTCTAACAAACCTCCAATCTGCCAGGTGCTGGTCAATTAACCAGCACACTGCTGATTAGAGGCAAGTTTTCTGAACAGGGATAAGTCCCCTGTTACATACCTCCCTTGTTTGTGGGAAGCTCGGGCTTGCCACGGCCAAAGTCCATCCTTCCATTCTCATTCGAGATATCTCAGTGACTTGAATGAGAGTGGATGGTGGAGAACCCTCAGTCCTGCTGGGATTGGAGCCCTTCCTCCTGTTTAGTAATGTCTTCTCTAGAATGTGCTTGAGATCAGCAGTCCTCAGTCGCTCAAGGAGAACTTTTTCCAAGTCCAGTCTTTCTACTGACCACGTGGTCATGAGCGTACCCCTGTGGCCGGTGCTCCTCTTTTTGTAGGCAGACTGTTTGGCGACAGTCGCAGAGAGTTTATGCAAATCGCTTTCTCTCGCCATCTTTCCCATGTACTCCACTTTAGCACCAAATGTCCACTTCATGGTATAGCAAGGGCGCCAAAGAACAGCCACCTGAGCCCTCAGTTCTTGAAGCTATCTTCCTGCACTTTTCCCATTCAATGTAGTCGCCAGTTCAGCTTCTTTGGGATTGAGTTGCGGTTCCAGCTCCATTTCCAGAGAACGTCCTATCTTTTCAGCTAACCTCAGCAAAGGATTCTTCTGGCTTTGATTCTGCACCCCTACCTTTGTTTGTTGCCTGTTGGGCGGCTGCAGGTGGCTAGTGCTTTCTTAGGTGGCTCAAACTTCGTCATCTTGTTTTGAAGGTGAGTGGTGTCCCCAGCTCTCACTGTACCCTTGTCCTCATGGGCATTAGTTACTGTGGGATACCGATGCTTGGGCAGAGCCACTACCTTTACCCGTATTGGAGGCATCTGTAAGTTACTGGTCTGCGGAGTCTCACTCTGTTTGAGTGTTTCCTGCCATTCTCCTTTCAGGGTCTTTATTTCTTCCCTGTGCTTTCTCTGAGCTTGCTTCCACCTATCATTCATTATTTTGTGGAGCACTGTGAACTTCTTCACTTGGGCCGCAGATACTCGTCTCAGTTTCTGGACCTTTTTGCGCTCCCTCTTGTACTGAGTCACCTGGCCTCTAAGCTTAGCCTCTAGCGATGCTTTGGTGATGGTCAGGGTAGCTGTCAGTTTATCATGCTGCTTTGCGAGGACACATTGGGTAATCAGACGTTCCAATTTGTATTTCCTTAGCAGCCTGCAGATTTTCTTCCTGCAGAGTTCGCTGCTTCTCCTCGGCATTCTGGAGGTCTGTATGCAGACCTTGCAGTTGGTTCTGCAGTCGGTTCTCTGCTTCAAACTTTTCATCTTCCAACAGTTTCATTGTTTTTTCAAGCTCATGCAGCTTTTCATTCTTTCCATTGACGTGGTCTGTCAACTCAGGATTTTCTTTTTTTAATCTTAAATTTTCTCTTTTTTCAGTCTCTGTACTATTCAGGCAAGAGGAGAGAGTAGATGATCAATGCCAGCACGGCTCCTATAGATGTCAGACTCACCAGGTTGAGATAAAATCAATTTATTAAACTACAAAAAACAGATACAACAGAACATGACTAGAAGACCTCCTCCCACGCATTTCGGGCAAGTTTGCCCTTTCTCAAGGAGTATGACAAGCATGAAGGGAGGGTGTTATTTATATCTCCCTTCTAATAGTTGACTGATGTGTTGCACCTGATTTGAAAATGTATGCAAATTTCAACACATTGGACTCATACTCATTAGTCACATAGGGATACAATTAGAAAAAAAAGGTGTTAATATGCAGACCATAGTATATTTTCATAATACAATAGTCAGTAATGGTATAATACCTTAAAGAATAATATGTATAAGTTATATATGTAGTGTCCACAAATGAAATAAAAAATCCATATAGAGACATCATTATTGATTATTCAATACATATATAAAGTTAACCTTTCCAAACCACTTAATGAATACAAGGCATATATCTTATACATATACATATAATTAATCACTCATTTACAAGTGTTTATACATGAATAACAAATATAGCTACAGTAATACAAATATATTAAATAAATGATTCCATTTATATTGTGTAATACTTAATATTGAAAAAGGGAAAAGGGAAAAAAAAGAAAAATGGGAAAGAGGGGGAGGAGAAAGGAGGGGGACGGGGAGAGGTCGGGGGAAGGGAAAAGGGGAAGGAAAGAGGAAGGAAAGAGGAGAAAGGGAGAGGAGAAGGGGGAGGGAAGGGAAGAGTGGAAGAAAAGAGGAACAATAAGAAAGAACATGAAATGCAGTAATACCCATTAGTAACCTTAATGTAAACCACAGAAATACCTTCAGGTCCCATTCTGTTTTAAGACCTTTAGGTATTAGTGTGTCAATGGTGAAGCTTGGGCTCAGTCATTAGAGCAATGCTGTCACACGCCCCTTTTGCTATTGGGTTGCTGACCTTTAAATACAACTTTCCCACAGTGCTTCTCTGCTGAGCATAATCCTTCTTGGATGTTCACTGTGTTTGCCACAGCCACCTGTCTTGGCCACCCTGTTGCTGTTTTCATGTTCATGTTCTTTGTTCCTAGTCCATGTTCCTAGTTCCTGGTTCCTGGGGCCTGCTGCTCTCTCTCCAATGCAGAGGCCGTGTCCTGGTTCCTGTGCTGAAGCAGTGGATCTCAGCGTAACTTCAGCTTCCTGTTTCCTGAGGCCTGCTGCCCTTCCCAGAGCAGAGGCCTGTCTATAGTTCCTGGGTCCTGCTGCTCTCTCTCTCCAATGCAGAGGCCGTGTCCTGGTTCCTGTGCTGAAGCGGGGGATCTCAAGTGTAACTTCAGCTTCCTGTTTCCTGAGGCCTGCTGCCCTTCCCATAGCAGAGGCCTGTCTCTGGTTCCTGGGGCCTGCTGCTCTCTCTCCATTGCAGAGGCCGTGTCCTGTTCCTGTGCTGAAGCGGTGGATCTCCAGCGTAACTTCAGCTCCCTGTTTCCTGTGTCCTGCTGCTCTTCCCTTAGCAGAGGTCGGTCCACTAGTCCCGAGGTCTGTAGCTCTCTCTCCTTGCACAGGCTCGTTCTGGACTCCTGCGCTGAAGCATTGGGTTACCAGTGCTGCCCGGCGGTGGGGCCACTCCGGCCTGCCTATCCCTTCCGGAGATCGGCACCATGGGCCATGGTCGCCGCTCGTGCAGAACCCGCTCCCGCCCTGCAGCTTCTACGCTGAAGCGGGACCTTGTTGACTTCCTGTTACCGAAACTCCGCTTTGATAACATTTACCCTGATATGTCCTATCCTGACCCTGGCGTGTCCACTGACTACGCTGCTCTCTCCAGTCTCGACCCAGTTATGTACGACTACGAACTACGCATTCTGGATAAGTCTGCGCGGTCTAAGGTCAGTGATTATTCAACCCCACCTCAGCCCCACGGTCCGGTCCTGGTTTGTGGCGAGCACAACCGTGACACTCTGGTTGATCATTCAACAACTCTATCAAGTCCTGTATATGACAATTGTCACGAAATGTGAGCTGTTTCTTGATATCAAAAATTGGAATTGGACCTGGTTCTTCGTTGTTTGATATTACGTTATGGACATTAGGTATCATGGATGTTATCTGTGGTCCATCATGGTTAGGTATGGGTATTGAATTGTTTTTGTGCTTGAAAAATCTTTTGAGAGTTAACTTCCTAGTGAAACGGTGAAGATCCACTATAGTGGAGAATAAATCAAAATTTCTATCCGGTGCAAATGTAAGTCCCAAATTTAACACACTCAGTTCAGATTGTGACAGTGTATAGTTGGAAATATTTAGAATATTAGTGTCTTCTAATTTCAGTACCTCATCTTTTTTGCGGGGGCCACCCACCAACTTAATCCTGGATCTTCTTCTCCGTCTGTGTCGTTTTTTGACTGTGAGCATCCAGATGTATTCAATGGCATATGTCTGTGTTCTCCCTGGTGGAAGAACTTCTTCGTTGGAAGATGCCCCGGATTCAGCACCTGAAAAGGACACACTTGGAGGGACATGTTCAGAGTCTGAAATGTCAGATTCTGTGTTTCTTCCTGTGTGTGTATCTGATTTAGAATTTTTCCTGAGTATGGATTTGGATTTGGATGTACTTTTCTTATTACTGTTATACAGTTATTTGTATTTTGTTGATTTTTCTTAAGGTTTGTTTTGTTGGTGTACAGTATGGTTTATCCTTGATAAAGAACCTTGCGTTCGAAATGCGTAGGAGGTTTTTCCTTATGTTCTGGATACTCCATTAAAGATTTTTTGTACTACTGGATCCTCTCCTTGCTCCTGCTTTGGCTGTGCTCTTCTTCTTTTGCATCTTCTGGATTTTGTCAGCAGCAGCATGTCCAAGGAGGTGATCGTGAGTAAATGCAGCCATAACGTTGCCTTATTGATATTCCCAATGAAATTAATAGTGGTGGGTTTTCCCATTCCCCCCCAGTTTTCAGGGAGCACTATTCATGTGAAGGCTATATGGATACACTCACTGGCAAATTATGAATTTTGATTCACCTACCTACAGCACCGGCAGCTTTTATTCTAACACTTCCCGCACGGCAGGATGTGTGCGGGAAGCGTGGTGACGCGGCTTGTCGCGGCGTCACTGTGACGTCACAGTCATGTGTGCGCCCGGCTTCCTCGGCTTCCCTGGCTTCCCCGGCTTCCCCGACACCCCTGGAATTTAAAGTGAGGTAAGCGGGGGTGCGGGGAAGCAGAGGGGCAGAGCAGGAGCCGGGTTCGGGGTCGGGAAGGGGGGCTAAAATGCACGCGAAGTGGAGCGGGGTGTGCGGAGGAACACGTGGCGGCGCGCGGTCTAGACCGGGCGCCAGCTGGAGTAGATCCCGGAGTGCCGCCGGTAAAAGTATGTCTTGGGACTCATTATTACATTGTGAATAGCCTGGTACTTGAGCACTCTGGCCACGCTTCTTACCAGTATCACTGCTTCAACACAAGTGGCTCATTCAGTGGCTCACTCAACGACTGAGCCACCTGTGCTAAACCAGGGAAATCCTGAAAATCTGACCTTTTTGATTGCCCTTGAGGACTAGAGTTGGCCGCCCCTACATTAGGGATACACAACGGTGGTCGATCATATAAACAGTTTATCTTCTAGAATCCCCTCTGATCTTAAACAAAGCACAAATGGTGAAGATCCGAGTGGTTGAGCCAATATCGGGAGGGACAGCTCAAGATTTGTTTAAATGTTGACCAAACATTTGCTCACATTTAGGAAATATGTTACAACCAGTTTGTACAGGTATTATTTGACACCAGAGAACAACAAAGAGAGGAGACAAATCAGGAGTAATGCAAACCAGACAGTCCTTAGTTAATAGGACACAGGAACCACTCTAGAGTGAGGAGCAGGTTCGTGGTTTGTGTGTCCTATAAACTAAGGACTGTCTGGTTTGCATTACTCCTGATTTGTCTCCTCTCTTTGTTGTTCTCTGGTGTTCTCAGTTGTTGCTAGTTCACTAATACATTGTAGCTGATTGCATGTAGTCTGTCCCTGAATATATCTATACAAAAGTTAACCTGTGGATTTATTTTGCCAATTAGTTTAGGGATATTGTATGTGTATTTAATTTGAATATTACTTAGAATTTGTGGAGGGTCTTCTATTGTTTTTACTTAGGGTCAGTTCTGTTGTTGTGGGTTCTGGGGTTAGGGAAGTACCCTCTTGTCCCCCTAGGACTGAGGAGAACGGGCCTGACGAAGGGACAAGTCCCAAAACGTTGCCCCCCTATACTCCTCCGTTGTGACGCACTTTTTATGTTTTCTTTGTTCCCCTTCCACCATTCACCTCAACTTCCCTTTGTTGTCCCATCCTACTTTTTCTTTATCCCTTGTCCTCCTGTACATCCCACGTATGGTCCTATCTATATGTTATTTGTTCTCCTAGTGTGGCGTTGTCAGTTGTTTGACTTATTTGTGCACTGATTAAATTTTCAAATTGGTTATATACCTGTGACTTTGTATCTATTATTAGGATGTGCTGGATTTTCTTCAGTACTTTATTGTGTTTGAGAGGGATTGGGCCCTCTCTAGTCCGTTGCACCCCGCTTTGTGTATATTTATCTACTTTGTGTGAGTGCTGTCTATTACTTTTGTCTATATTATATTTGTACTAAATGTAGCCCTCTTTCCCCTTAATAAAGAGTTTACCGGTACTGCCGATACCTGTTGGCTCACAGAAGGCCAGAGCCTTCCGCCACAGAGGAGCCTGGGGTGATCAGATGTCCACGTCGGTACATCGTTTCAACCTGAAAGAGATCCTGACGCAGCAGGATAAGCCCTTCCCAGGAACAATACCAGTAATACACACACACACATCTGTATTTATAATAACAACCTTTCCTATGAACCATTATTAGTACCCTGTACCACACAATATAACAAACCGAACTCTCTACCACCAATGAGTGTCCCCAAAGTACATTAGGTGCTAGGCGCAAATACCCTGATGTCCTTTTCCCCCATGTCCGGGCCCACCCAAGAGAGTAGGGAGTAGCGCTACCCCATGAGTTGTTGGTGCTCTTTGTGAGGTAACTGCCGAGTACTCCAGTACTTGGTGCGGCCGACTTAGCGATGGGGATCCACTGATCCAGCGACGTCACTGTCTGCGATGGCGTCCGCCTCTGCATTGGGTGGTCTCCGGTAGGAGGGTCCAACCTTTAAGAGTCTCTGTACGTAGGTGGTCTGGTCCCAGACCACAGGCCGCAATCACCGCACGGCGTCTCTCTCTGTGTCCCTGACACTACACAGTAAATGGGGAGCATCCCTATCTAGGGACGCCCTTGAAGCAACCACCTTGATAGGGCCTATCTGGGACCAAAGGGGGTTCTCTCGTCTAGTCTGAGTGGCACCTTCCCCTTCTCTGTCCTGGCTCCGACTGCCTAGGGGGGTTGAAGCACACAAAATGTATCTTCTTACCTGCAGGGCAATCTGAGCGCCCTATTGGCTGCTGGCCGCATGTGACCTATGCAACCCCGGTGCCTTCTGGGGATTGTAGTTCCCCTCAGAGCCTTTTCCCTTAATGGCCGCCGCTCTGCCTAAGCTCTGGCACATGCGCAAAGCCCTGGGATGGCCACCGCACCTCCAGTCCACTCTGCACATGCGCAACTTGTACTGCGCATCCCTGCGCAAAACTAGTATGGCGGCGCAATTCCCGGCATCCCGCCGAGGAGCACTGGCGACCCGGTCGCCCCTACAACTGCCCGCAAAGCACCTGCACTCACAGGAGTGCTCACAGCCCACTCAGTGCCGCAGCAATCCGGACCGCAGGCAAGGGGAGCAGGGGGAAACACCTGGCTACATAAATATACAGCACATGCAGCAGAAAAATGAATTAATATCATAAGAAAAAAGCAAAGTCATATATACTGCTTTCAATTATACTCTATCCTTATTGCATAAATATTTACAAACCAAGACAGAATAAAGTTCTAAGTGATATTTAAATACAGAGCGTTCCAACAACATAATGTATCTTCTGTGTGTTGGAACAGAAACTACTTGAAAGAGGTGCCAAGAAATTAAGTGACCCAAAATAAAAAAACACAATTTGAGCCAGTTGAATACACTGCAGATATTAGGGGCCATGTTACTAAGCTATGCTATTCCCCAAGATACCTTACTGCCCAATCCCGTTAACAGAGCTGCTTTATGGTAAAGCACGGTTTATTAAATTTGGCCCTAAATCTTTTCTGCTGGGCAGGGAGGAGCCAGGCAGGGAGGAGAGACAAACACGCACACTCTCCTCACACCGTGACCACGTGCGCCTCTGACCATCACCACACACACACACACACACACACACACACACACACACACACACACACACACACTGTTGAGGTTTGACCTTGCTTGGCCTCACTCTCCCCCATCAGCTGGACTGCAGCTCACCTTCCACACACACCCTCCCCCTCTACCGGTGCCCCTCACTCTAAACCCCCTCTCCCCCCCCCCCCCCCCCCCACCCCGACGGCCCTGCTCCGCAACATCCCCAGCCGCACCATCACCCTCACCCTCACGTGCGCCGCCCTGCACCGGCTCCCGGACGGAGGGGAAGCGCAGCAGCAAACTCCAGGCTCCTTCCCCCTCGCTCCCAACGAGGAACGGAGGGGAAGCGTGGCGCGGGCCTCCTGCACTGACCCTCACGTGCACCGGCTCCCGGACGGAGGAGGCGCGGTGCAGGCCTCCTGCACTCACCCTCACGTGCACCGGCTCCCGGACGGAGGGGAAGCGCGGCGCGGGCCTCCTGCACTCACCCTCACGAGCACCGGGTCCCAGATGGAGGGGAAGTGCGGTGCGGGTCTCCTGTCACTCTTGCCCCCCTGCCAACTTCCCGAACCCACCTCCTGCCCCAGCCAGATGCCACAGGGATATCAGTGCCAGGAGGGGAACCGTCTGCCGCCAGGAACCACCACCCGGTCAAGGTAAGTCACCCACCATCTCCCACCCACGCACTGTCACCCAGTTACCCACCCACCACTGTCACCCAGTCAAAGTCAACCAGTCACCCACACACCCACCCAGTCACCCACACACCCACCCAGTCACCCACACATCCACCCAGTCACCCACACATCCACCCAGTCACCCCCACATCCACCCAGTCACCCACACCCACCCAGTCACTCACCCAGTCACTCACTCACCCAGCCAGTCACTCACTCACCCACCCAGTCACTCACTCACCCACTCACTTTCACCCAGTCACCCACTTTCACCCAGTCACCCACGTTCACCCAGTCACCCACTTTCACCCAGTCACCCACTTTCACCCAATCACCCACTCACTCACCCAGTCACCCACTTACTCAGTCAGTCACCCACTCACTCAGTCTCCCACTCACTCACTCATTCACCCACTCACTCACTCAGTCACCCACTCACTCAGTCACCCACTCAGTCACTCACCCACTCAGTCACCCATTCACTCAGTCACCCACTCACTCAGTCACCCACTCACTCAGTCACCCACTCACTCAGTCACCCACTCACTCAGTCACCCACCCACTCACTCAGTCACCCACCCATTCACTCAGTCACCCACCCACTCACCCACTCACCCAGTCACCCACCCACTCACTCAGTCACCCACCCACTCACTTAGTCACCCGCCCACTCACTCAGTCACCCACCCACTCACTCAGTCACCCACTCACTCAGTCACCCACCCACTCACTCAGTCCCCCACCCACTCACTCAGTCACCCACCGACTCAGTAACCCACCCACTCACGCAGTCACCCACCCACCCACTCACTCAGTCACCCACTCACCCAGTCACGCACTCACTCAGTCACCCACTCACTCACTCACTCAGTCACCCCACCCACTCATTCAGTCACCCCACCCACTCACTCAGTCACCCCACCTACCCACTCAGTCACCCCACCCATTCACTCAGTCACCCCACCCACTCACTCAGTCACCCCACCCACTCACTCAGTCACCCCACCCACTCACTCAGTCACCCCACCCACTCACTTAGTCACCCCACCCACTCACTCAGTCACCCCACCCACTCACCCAGTCACCCCACCCACTCACTCAGTCAACCTACCCACCCACCCACCCAGTCACCCACCCACCCAGTCAGTCATCCACCCAGTCAGTCATCCACTCAGTCACTCACCCATTCAGTCACCCACCCACTCAGTCACCCACCCATTCAGTCACCCACTCAGTCACCCACCCATTCAGTCACCCACTCACCCATAACAGGGCCTGTATCTCATGAAGTAGGTGGTCCCCGAGGTTGAAACCAATGCTGTTCAGCTCAGGAGACCCCCTGCTCATGTACAGTAGTATCAAAACATATCAATACAAAAATAATTAATTAACATAGCGGCTATCCGCTATGGTAATGAAGCTGCAGTAATTTTTATTAATAGTGTGCGGGAGCAGGGCGTCTCCCGAGATGAACTGCGTTGATTTCAGCCTCGGGGAACCCCTGCTTCCCGAGTTACAGGCCCAGATATAGGGTGCCGGTGTCGCCTCCATTATTTATATGTCCCACGTCATGTGACGCGGACGCTTTAAAAATGGCGGCGACACTGGCATCCGATGCCCCATACCGGGGCCTATGACTCGGGAAGCAGGTGGTCCTTGAGCCAGAATTCAAAGCAGTTCAGCTCAGGAGAACCCCTGCTCCCGCACACTATTAAAAAAAATACATTAAAGCAGCTTCATTACCTTAGCGGCTAGCGGCTTGCAAAGGCAATGAACGGGTTAAGGCCCAAAAGCAGCGTTATTGGTGGTAATTGCCCCCAATAAATCTTGCAATATGTGCTCCCCACCAAACCCCTGTGTCCCCAACAACCCCTATACCCCCCTAACATACATTACATTTATTTTATTTTTTAATGCATAGGAATGTTACTATAGGCTGGCAGGGGCCCTCGGTTGGTCCTTGCTGGTGTCCGGGGGCCCTCAGATGGTGTTCGGGGGTGTCCGGAGGTCCCCGCTGGCCTGCAGGACCAATCTCGTGTTTTAAGAAAAAAAAAAGTAAACAGGAAATAAATACACCCCCCCATGCCCCTAACGCATACAGTATAGTAATGAGCAAAATTACTATTTTCCAGATATAAATAATAGTGCATTTGCCCATTTTAAATAAAACATGAAGCTGCAGAAATAAAATAAATAAAACTTGCACTCAGCCCTGCCAGGCTGCCACACTGAAGGCCGTCCTCATCCTCATCACCGTCCATTTCCTCCGTTGCCACAAACAATACATTACAATCAAAAACACAATCTAATGCCCCCTAACCCCTTAATCACCTTAGTGGTTAGTAACTGCTATAGTAATTAAGGGGTTAACCCACCCTCTGCCACTACCCACCCAGGAGGCCTAACCATCCTCCTCAGGCAACTACCCCCAGCCTTCACCCATTCATTGGTACTGTGGGTACATCATGCCCATATAATATGGGCCTGATTTACCACTATAGCAAGAAATGGTGACGGAATAAAAAAAAAAGGCGCAAATAAAACAACATTCATTTGCAAAATGGACACATTACTAATGCCAATCAAACAATTGAATGGGACAGTGGGTACATCATACCTATATAATACACTATGACACTATGCTAGTCAATGGTCAACCTAAAAAATACAATCACAAACAAGATCCAATGCATTCAAAACAATCTCAAACTAAAAACAAATAAAGAAGTAAACCGAACAAAATTACCACCAATCTCCCAAGGCCTGCTAGGGGGGAATGTGTCAATCTGGAAACAATTAGGATTTATACGGATCAAAGATCTGGAGGGTTACAATAGAAAGATTAAAACATTTGACCACGTCCGGTTAGAAAAAGATATACCCCACTCAGAATTTTTCAGAAACCTCCAGCTCTGAGCATTCTACAACAAATTTGCCCCATATCCTCCCTTGACGACTTTCGAAAAGCTCTGTCTGGCAGAGACCGACACTAAGGGACTTACATCTCAGCTGTACAGAGAGGTGGTCGATTCTGCTGGTTCGAGGCAGCAGCTGTCGTGATTTAAGACCCAATGGGAGAGGGACTTAGGTGAGACCCTTGAAGATGAGGAGTGGAATGCTATATACCTGGCCACTGCAAAAAGCTCCATATCCACCACAATAAAGGAGAATGCATATAAGGTTCTAAGGCGTTGGTACCTCACCCCATTGAAACTATCCAAGTTCGTGCCGGGATCCTCCACGCTGTGCCCTAGGCAGTTCGGGGGATTGGCCGATCTGTTACATATGCTGTGGTCCTGCCCGTGGATATCCCCAGCATGGGAAGAAATTAGAAATTGGATACAGGGGATCTTTGACCTCACTATTCCCCCAGACCCTTGGCTGTTCCTTTTGAACAGACTATTAATGGGTCTTGACAAAGTGAGAATATGATGCAAGAAGGGGGGCGAGGTCTGACATAATAGCACTGGGATCTAAGCAGCCATTTTAAGTCAGCATCCATCTTGTCTATTGTCTATATGAGTGTTGGTATGGAAGTTAGTTTAAAGACATGTTTTTCTTTTCTGCTCCTGAAGTTTTTGATATTGAGCTGTTCAGCTAAGCCACAAGACCTCGAAGAGAAGAGAAAAGTGCCAATGTTATGAAAATAAGAGACAGATAACACACTGTCTCGCATTCCGAGGGAGGCGCCAAAGAAGTCCCGTATGTAGAGGAAAAGTCACCGGCCCGTATAAGGAATATTAGCTGAGTCATTTAATTTCTAATATGAATCCCATAATAATGTTATTAACTCGATGTGTTCATGTTCATATTTTGTTTATCTTATATGCTTATGTAGTGACGCACAAGCAACCTCGTTTAGGGGGCGTGGGCTTAGCATTTTGTGTATAAATAAGGCCTGTATGCCACCATGTCGTTGGGGGAGTTTTATTTTGAAACTGCCTCCTGCGTGTACACGTACACTGCAATAAACTTATTTGTCATTCTGCAAAAATAGTCCTCAGATTGATGTGTCTTATTTATCCACGCTTTTCACAGTCTATCCAAAGCAAACAATAAATTAATTGCACATTTTGCAATAGCAACGCGGAGAGAGATCGCACCATTATGGAAACACCCCAATATTCCAAGTATCCCAACGATTTGGAATCGCATGTGGTTTATTTGTTAGATGGAAAAGTTAATGAGTCTAGTTAACGACACTGGCACCAATTTTCTAAAAGTCTGGATACCTTGGTTGACCCAGACAGATATCCCCGGGATTGAGAGTAACACAATCTGGCTATGATAGGTATAGATGCGTTCTCCTTTGGGAGTGGAAACCCAAGTTGGGGTGAATATACAGTAACTCAGACAGGAATACTTCAGAGGCGGTCTGACTAAGACGTTATATGTGGGTCTTGCTGGGGCTGGCGCCCTTTCCCTATCCCTCCCCCCCTCCCTACCTTTTCCTCCTCCCCCCCCCTCTTTTTTTATTATTTATTATTATTGTTTCGGTTATTATTGTGCCGTTGCTCATCTTCCAATTATTCCACCCGGAATAGCCCGGCTGAGTAGGGCCCGAAAGGCCGGGTATTCTCTCAATAATTGTCTCATTGCCTAAAGTTGAGATTACTTTCAGGATTGTACGTATTGTGTATTGTATCTTATGTTTGAAATACTCAATACTCAAAATTTAAGTTCTAAAAAAATAAATTACCACCAATCAATTAATCCAATCCCAAATAAAGACCAGAATAAACCATTAAAACACCAAAACAAAACCATGAATAAATAAAATAAATATCTAACTAAATAGCATCATTCCAAATCAAAAGTAAAAAAATAATCCAACATTAAAAAGCAAACACCAATGGAGGTGTGGGGTGTGGGTGTATTTATTGCAAAGTATTGGGTGTTATGTTTTTTTTGACACATGAGTAGTACCGCAAGCCAGCGGGAACCCCCGGACTCCCGCAGTGATCACCTGAAGGCCCCGGACTCCCACGGGGTTCACCCGGGGACACCCGCCGGCCTGTTGTATTAATTGTGTGGTGAAAAAAATGTAAACAATTATTTTTTTCATGGCTCCATTTCTTTTGCGCCAGCCTTTAGCTGGTGCAAAAATGTGTCGTGCTTTTAAAGTACGGTTCACTTATCACTGCTTAGTGAATCGCGCTAAGTGGCAAGTTTGACGTTTTTTGCCTGATCGGACATATTTTTTTTCATTTATTTTTTTTGGCTGAAAAAATGCATTTTACGTCCGATAAAGCACTGTTATCACTGCTTAGTGAATCGCGCAGCAGGCAGTATCAGTTTTAAAAGCCATTTATCGTACTTTAAAGTAGTTATCACTGCTTAGTGAATCACCCCCTGTGTTTCTTCTCACAGTTCCCCACAGCCCTGCCTCTCTTCTCATTGCTCACAAATCCAAGCCTTCTACTCGACTCCATTCTAAATTTGGGACAGGTCATCTTAACTACGGTAGCATGAGTTGGTAACCAACCTTCAAATTGTAAATACAGGAGTTCTGTACTTATTTTAACTGCAGAAAACTATTTTTGTTTCTACTTTCAAATTATTTCAAAATTCAGCTTGTTAAGAAAAAATCTGCCGCACACCATCACAAATACAGAATAGTATTTCTTGATTAACCGCTATTTGATTGAATCTTCTCCACTTTACAGATTAACCCAATGATAGTATTTTCCATGACACTGTTCAATGCTATATGGAAATACCAAACTTCCCACCTCCCTACACCTCTCCAATCTATTTTCTTTGGTCATTAAGTCTGAATTGGAATAAAGCAAGGTTAAAAGCACTGGGTGTGGAGCTGAAAAAAGGCATAAACATAGGGGTTTGCGATCTTGTGTGACCTGCAAAATAGCATTTAGCTCTGCTAATATTCTAGTTTTTCATAACTAGATCATTGGAAATATGGAGACAGAAAGGGTAATCATTGTATTGGAAAAACTGATTTGGCTTTCACCTCTAATATGTGCCCTGTAAATGATATATAATTAGGTAGAAATAATTCATCATGTAGATTATTAATTGCTTCAATTTCAGCACAAGGGACAGAAGATAATTGGAGAAAACTGCACGAGAACAGGAAATCTGTTCTGTGCCACTTATGTGAAACTCCAGCCCTTTCAAGAGGCACAGAGCACAGAGCACCACAGAGCACCACAGAGCACCACAGAGCACCACAGAGCACCACAGAGCACCACAGAGCACCACAGAGCACCTCCAGAAATCGAAGCGTCCCTGGATGAGGAATACAATTACTGAACTTCCCACTGAGGGCATAAGCATCTGGTAATGTATAATAATACAGATAGTCTCATGTACACAAGTTGTTGGGGACACTTGAAACTGCTCTCATGCAGATTGTTTAACCTGAAGAATCTGCTCCTGAAAAGGCGTATGGATTTAGCGATAGTGAAAACAAGGTGCTCTTGCGTATCGCTGGATTGGCAGTGGCTCATACCTCAACTCGCACGCTTAAAAAAAGGAAAGTAGGAGTATGACAACATAGAAAATTATTCAGTGTACCAGAACATTGCTGAAAATGTTCAATCTGTGAACCCAAAATATTCCTTCCAGTCCAGGGCAGACCATTTAAAATAAAAAAAAATTGTGGCAGCAAAAGGAAAATTTCTCATAATGGTATAAACCAGGGGTGTGCAACTCCAGTCCTCAAAGGCCACCAACTGGTCAGGTTTTCAGGATATCCCTGCTCAAGCACAGGTGGCTCAATCAATGACTGTACCACCTGTGCTGAACCCCTGACCTGTTGGTGGCCCTTGAGGACTGCGGTTGCCCACCCCCTGAATTTAGTGGGTCTACAAAGACACTTGTAAACAAAGTGCTCTTAGAACGTGATGTTGAGCTTAACACGATGCACTAACCCACGCAAACAGGCACTTTGCGCACTAAAACTGACTTTTCTCAGGAAATTTTTCTAAGTCCAACTTTGCTCGTTCGTTACCCTGTTTGTGTTAAATTCTGCCCTTAAGCGGGATGCACTAAGCTATGTAACCTTTGCGTACGCCAAAGTTGCGTTCAACAGAACACGTCAGCTCAAGGTAGACGCAAAAAAACCTGGACTTTGAAAAATTTCTTGTTTTACATTTTTACATGCAACAGGCCGACGGGTGTCCCCGGCTGACCCTGCGGGGGTCCCCAAGGGAGGCCGGGGGTCGCGCGGGTGTCCCCAGCTGACCCCCTGGCCGTCCCGGGGTCCCCGCGGGCCTGCGGTACCAATGTTTTGCCTACAAAAATACTAAACATTATTTCTAACTAAATACACCCCCCTAACACATAGAGTACAATAATGTGCAAAATAACTATTATCCAGATATGGATAATAGATTATTTGCCCATTATTAAACACTGCATTAGCATACCTAAATAAAGTAAATAAAAACAGTAGCCAGCTAATCCAATGAATACAAGCAGTAACAACATCAACAATGAATTAATGAAACCATTAACCAATGAAACCAATTAATTCCTAAACCAACTCAAAATGAATAGTAACACTAACCAATCAAACCAATGAATTACTACAAAATTAATGAATGTAAACATTAAAAGACAAAGAAATAAATTCAAACAATATCTGAAATAACCATAAAACGCATTAGCTAACATAATACAACATTAACTACAAACGAACACCAATCGCAAACATTTTATTACCATTAAGCAGGAAAAAAACAAACAATCACATCCACATAAGAAATTGAAATTAAAAAAACCAAGAGCAATACCAAGCCACAAATGCCCCCCAAGTATTGTCATAATATTGTATTCATCTGTACCCTAAAGTGGTACAGATTAATATATTATCAATCAATGTGCCTCCCCCAAAAAATAAAAAAACACATCCAATGAAGAAACCTGTAAAAAGAGACATTTACAAATATTCAATATATTACTTACCATTAGAAGCGGTGGCCCTCCAACTCCCGGGGTAACAGGAAGCTCACGTTCCTTGAAGGCCTCCAACAGCATCCGATGCCATCCGGCATGAAGATCTGGATCAGGTACCCAAATCTTCTTTTTTCTTTCTTTAATCACCTTCTTCTCTCTTCATCTGTCACCATTTCTTGATCTTCTATATCTTCTATCTTCATCTGTCAATCAAAAAAAAAACCCATGGTAAAGCCCAACCGATGTTGTCTCATCGTCTTCTTGGGCTCAAATGAGGCGTCACGACCTTAAATCGGGCTTGTGACGTCACATTTATCCTCAAAATGGTTAACAGCCACCTGATTGGCTGTTCAAACCATGTTCCGACTTGAATTTTGTTTTTTTACATGACGTCACTTAAAGGGAATGATGCCAGCCAATCAGAATGGCCGTGCTTCATTTGCCATTAAGATGACGTGACAAAGCCGGTGTCACATGGTATTTCAGCCAATCAGATAATGGGAACCAATTCCACAATCTGTCTGGCTGAAATACCATGTGACACTGGCCATCTTGGATTTAGTGAAGTCATCTTAAAGGCAAATGAAGCACAGCCATTCTGATTGGCTGGCATCATTCCCTTCAAGTGATGTCATGTAAAAAAAAAATTAAAGTCGGAACATGGTTTGAACAGCCAATCAGGTGGCTGTTAACCATTTTGAGGCTAAATGTGACGTCACAAGCCCTATTTAAGGCCGTGACACCTCATTTGAGTCCAAGAAGACAACGAGACAACATGGGTTTTTTTTGGATTGACAGATGACAGAAATGGTGACAGATGAAGATAGAAGAAGGTGATTAAAGAAAGAAAAAAGAAGATTTGGGTACCTGATCCAGATCTTCATGGCGGATGGCATCGGATGCTGTTTGAGGCCTTCAAGGTACGTGAGCTTCCTGTTACCCCGGGAGTCGGAGGGCCAGCGCTTCTAATGCTAAGTAATATATTGAATGTTTGTAAATGTCTCTTTTTACAGGTTTCTTCATTGGATGTGTTTTTTGATTTTTTGGGGGAGGCACATTGACTGATAATATATTAATCGGTACCACTTTAGGGTACAGATGAATACATTATTATGACAATACTTGGGGGGCATTTGTGGCTTGATATTGCTGTTGGTTTTTTTAATTTCAATTTCTTATGTGGATGTGATTGTTTGTTTTTTTCCTGCTTAATGGTAATAAAATGTTTGCGATTGGTGTTCGTTTGTAGTTAATGTTGTATTATGTTAGCTAATGCGTTTTATGGTTATTTCAGATATTGTTTGAATTTATTTCTTTGTCTTTTAATGTTTATATTCATTAATTTTGTAGTAATTCATTGGTTTGATTGGTTAGTGTTACTATTCATTTTGAGTTGGTTTAGGAATTAATTGGTTTCATTTGTTAATGGTTTCATTAATTCATTGTTGATGTTGTTACTGCTTGTATTCATTGGATTAGCTGGCTACTGTTTTTATTTACTTTATTTAGGTATGCTAATGCAGTGTTTAATAATGGGCAAATAATCTATTATCCATACCTGGATAATAGTAATTTTGCACATTATTGTACTGTACTGCACCGACACACTTTATTCGAGCAAATACCCGGTATGTACCTGGCAGATACCTGGAATGCGCCGCTTCTCACCTCTGACAAGCCCCGTTGCGTTTGCCTTCCCAGCCTGGGTTCATGCCTGGCTGATGGGCGGCTGATCTGTTAAATGATAATGATTAGGATTTAATAGGCTGCAATGCTTTGCGTGTCTACCAGAGGGCATAAATTCATGAATTGTAATGCAGTATATGTATATATACTGTGCAGTATTGCAGCCAGCGGGAATAAAATGCTTCAATCCCTGCTTGGAAAATAACTCAATGCACTCGGGCAGAAAACAGTCACAAACCTCAATACACCCGGGTATACCCGAATTCGTGGGACTAGCCAAGCTCGAATAAAGTGTGTCGCCAGTGTATGTGTTAGGGCGGAGGGGGGGTGGGTCGTGCATTGATGTTTGTTAAATCTTTTTTTACTATACATGTGTTTCATAGTGTAGATGTGCAGTGGGTCTCCGGAGCTGAACCGCATTGGTTTCAGGTCCGAGGACCCCCTACTTCAGGAGATACAGGTCCTGTTATGGGGTGCCGGTATCCCATGCACTTTCAAGCGTCTGCGTCACGTGACCGGGACATTGAAATTCTGCAGGGGATACCGGCACCCCATAACGGGGCCTGTATCTCCTGAAGTAGGGGGTCCTCGGACCTGAAACCAATGTTTTTCAGCTCCGGAGACCCCCTGCTCATGTACACTATTATTCAAAAGTATTTATTTAGTGTACGATCGCCTGTAACAGCCTTGCATGGAGATGGCATATCTCCATGCAAATGTTACATGCGGCTTTTAGTTCTATCAGCTTGCGTACGTGAAGTTTAAGAACTCTAGCAGGGGAAAAAAAAGCAACACGTACGCTGTGGGTATTTTGAGCACGTACATTAAAAAATGGGCTCAAGGTCTTAGTGAATCGCGTCTCCGGCCTCACTTTTTAACGGACGTGCTTTTTTTTTTTCAGAGCGCAAACCCATTTAGCTTAGTGCATAGCCCCCATAGGATCTCTGGGCCATATACAGTATCACCTATTGCCAGGTCACTGTGCTAAAACTAGTCCTCCCTTATCCACAGTCCAAATATAAAGGATGAAAGCATTATACTCGCCGAGGCATCAGTTGTGTCATAAAACCAGATACTGCAAATGGACACTGAAAAAGATAAAAGGCAGATAAAACTATAAGGTAAACACTGACCATTACCAATGTGTCTTCTGCAGTCACACAAGGTACTGTAGCTACAAGCCACCAATTGACCCAAGTATCCCAAATAACCACGTTTACAGTGTTTTTTTAGTGGTACTTTCTTAGATGCTTTTTTGTAATCGGTTTATTTAAAATAAATAATAAAATTAGCTCCTTGTGAACTTTCTTATTTTTTATGATAAAAAAAATGGCTGCATTCTCAATTAATAGGAAGTCGCGACAAGAGATGGGTAATAGTTTTGCCTATGTAACGGTGTTTCCCTCACCTGGTGGGAGATTTGTCCATTACAGGGTGTATGGTGCATATACCTGCAGGCAACAGGAGGGCTGAGTCATCCGCTGATTGTAGTGGGGACACTGGACCAGGCTTCTCGGGTACATACCCCACATATCTCTTTAGCAGTGCAGAGCCTCCATCTGACGAAGGCTCCAGGAACTGAAGGTGATCTCCCACGGTAGAACTTATTACCTCTCCCCCCAGTAAGGTCACACACCAGGCAGGAGGTATATGACAACAGGAGCGGTTGGTCTTCAACAGTAGAACCACACATCGGTGGTTGCGGTATCATAGAGGCCGAGCTGCTGTGCAGTCTGGATGTAGATTTAGGTGAAGGGAACCCCCAGGAGGGGGAAAGCGCCATGCACTGGATGTAGATTTAGGCCCTTTGGCCTGCTCGGGGATCGGCTCCAGCTGTAGAACCGTCTCGAATACTGAGCCAGCCTCCACCATACGGAAAGAAAACTCCCCATTGTCTGACCCGGTGTCAGAGTCGATCGGGTCTCCAGACAAACAGGATGTAGACGATGGCAAGCGGGGTGTTAAGTAGCTGGCACCACAGGCAGGGCACGTAGATCCCCATTCCAGCACTTGATCAGGATAGGTACAATTTGGGCATATGCAAACCGAGCGGGTGGCATCCCCGGTTATTACTTCTAGGTATCTCCAGGCACATTCCGCCATTTTGGATTGGACTAAAGTGCGTGGAGGCCGAAGCACAGGTAGGATAGCTCCACCGTCTCTGCTGGCCCCGAAGAACTGAGGGTGCGGTCGGGCACTTCCTACTCCTCCCTTATCTCCAGTAGTCGTTGAAAAGTGATTGTTACAGTGGCCCCTCCCTCTGGTGGAAATCAGAGGTGGGTCCCACAGTGACGGGGCGTGACTCTGACTCCTGGATGAGCCATTCACATAGCGGGGGTGGAGTCCTGGATTGCGCACCATAGGCGGATCCAAAGTCCCGGGAGTAGAGTGCACCCAGTAGCACATGGTTCCACACCCATGCTGAGCACAACCTCGTGGCCGTCGGTGGGAAGCCATATACCATTTTGAAGCAGTTCACATACAGGTTGAACCTCGGCAGTTATGACAGGCTCCTCGATCTGAAGAGCAGGCACGTCGTTTGCAGCCCCACCCATAAGCACAATGTCCTCACTGTCTGCTCCCTTTGGTGGAACCAGAAGTCCTAAGCAGCACAAAAAGGGTGTGGCTATGGTTTTCGCACCACGCTATAATAAAGAGACAACACCATTCTCTGTATTTTGTAACTGGACTACGCGGTCTGCGTGGTTCTGGTGGGAACTCATTTCTTGTGGATCTGTATAGCACATTGTTGCAGTCTACCAAGAGTAGGTTGTACCCCAGGCTAGCATAGCTCCATCTCGATATGCTGTACACGATTACAGTCCATTACAAGCACTCTGTGGTTCCATGATCTGGCTATTGGCAAGTAGTACTCTGGAATTCTCAGAGGTTCAGGCACCTTGTACATCAGGCACCCCTACTAAGATACCTACTAAGATACTCCCTATGCAGTACCTTTACGCCGCCCCACTCGGCTGCCAGTATCGCGGATCCTCTTCAGAGGTCTCTGGGACTCAGTTAACCAAAGCACCCCCTTTAGGCATTCCGACTACCCACCTCAGGGCGACTTAGAACAGCAATAGCCTTTGTCTCCAAATCATTCACCCGATAGGGCAGTCTAAGTCATAGTTCCATGGCGGGGAAAGTGGTCCCTGGTTATGGTATGACGGGGTCCCCTGGACACTATACCTAGCCTCTCTCCTTCATTAGCACTTGTTCTGGAAGCGTACCTTGTTACTTCCATTTTTGTTTCGCTGAAAATCTGTCCTATTACAGATCTCAGCAGCGCCTCCACGCAGTGGGGGATTTGTCCATTACTACGGTGTATGGTGCATATACCTGCTGGCAACAGGAGGGCTGAGTTGTCCGCCGATGGTAGTGGGACACAGGACAAGGCTTCTGGGGTTCATACCCCACATATCTCTTTAGCAGTGCAGCGCCTCCATCTGCCTTAGGCTCCAGGAGCTGAAGGTGATTTCCCACGGTAAAACTTATTACCTCTCCCCCCCCAGTAAGGTCACACACCAGGCAGGACATATATAACCACAGGAACGGTTTGTTCACTCTGTTCAGCACAGTTACAAGGCAGGCTTCTGCCCAAAGCAGTACTCTCAGCTCTCACTGAATGATGGTCCCTTGAACGCCACCACAGACCAAGAGCACCCGCAGCCGTCCTAGTTCTTCCCCACCTCCATAGCAGAGGCAAAGGTATGGTCCACACTGACTCTCCCCCGGAGGGAAGAGCACATGGAAACGCCCCAATCTCAAGCTCCCAGTTTTGTGACCTGCCTTCCACATAGGTGGAAGGACAATCCTAAATTTTACGGCGGTCCTGCCTTTAAGTACTGCCAGGAGGAGGGCACGAGTCTTGCTCATGATTGGTCATGCCCAGGCCTGATGTCACCGCCACCTGCTGTCACTCAAATGAAGTTCCTCGGAGGAGGAAAACCCCATACCAACTACTGGCAACCTGATTGTACCAGGGTTTACTGCCAGCCCAAGGACAGAATAGAAGCCATCAGTTGACCTGGCTACGCCTACATACAAACGCTCATATTTTTTTAATATTCATTAAGTCACTGGAGTTTGAAAAGAACAGTTGCTAAGGTTTTAAAAAACAAAACAGAAATATTAGGAAATATTCAAAATCTTTGGAAGAAATAGAAAATAAAAAAATCCACACAGCAGCATTTAACCTGCTTCGATTGTCTGACTTCTGAATTCACTGTGGCGGCCGCCTTTGTCCTAATGCGGCTGGATTCGCGGCGCTGTGATAATCTCGGTCAGAAACGTTTTTTTTTTGGTCCGGAGTGAATTGCGTTATTTTAGCGCTCGTAATATTAGCATTTTATTATCGCTGTCTGCAATACTGCAATACCATCTAAAAACTCAGGGGGGGCATTCGCGAGCTGTTGTCTTGGAAGTCTAATACTTTAGCAGTTCAACCTACGTCAGTACACAGTCTGCGTGTGCGAGCACAATAATTGTAAATTTGTATATTTACTGTATACATGCATTTGCAGTGCTGTACAGAGGCGACACGTTTAATTAGAGTAGGGCTAGTACCGCAAGCCGGGACATGTCCCGGCTTGCTAGCCCCACTCCCTCGGCATGCCGCGCGTCACCGACGCGCAGTCACGCGTCATCGGGTGCCTGCGCCCCCTGCACGCGCGTCCTCGGCTCCCCGAGGGAGCCCTGGTGTCCCGCGATGTGGGGGACGGCGGCAGGGGGTTCCGGGGGACCCGGCGGACCCGGCGAGCGGAAGGAGAAAGCCCCGATTGGAGGGCGCTCCTCCGCGGCTTCGGCGCGCGCCCGGCACCCTCCGGCGCGCGCCAGGTTACTGCTGCGGCCGAGACCGGGCAAATGCTCGAATAAACTCGGCCGCAGCAGTATGTCTCATTTGAAAATTGTTGAAACGCATAGGCATGTGCAGTACTGTAACAGTATCACATTTCGGCATATACAGCGCTCTCCCCTCGCTCGCCACCGTACCCACACAGGATAATGTACTGCACAGCAGGGTATTTCAACTTCTTATCTTCTCTACAGTGCAGTACACCTCTCACACACCCTTCCTTTGAATGTGTGTCTTTCTGGTTTCAATCACATTCCTGCTGACAGCTGATGATTCACTTTGAGCATCTGAAAGTTCACCACTGCTTGCTTGAGTGAGTGACCAAAATTTTTTTTTTTATTTTCTCCACAAGCCTGCAAAAACCATCTTGATATTACGATATTCAATCTGTGCTGTAGCTTTTGACTGCGACCCTGTGCATTTCACTGCACATGGTTGATTTGTGTGCTTTTTATTTACAGTACTGTATTTGGGAGTGTAGGGATCATATTATTAGGATGAACTGCCTTTTGAAATTACAGTATGTCATTTTCTTTGAACTTCATGCAGCTGTACCCTGTACCCCCTCCCCCCCACGCACACACACACACACACACACAACACACACACACACACACACACACACACACACACACACACACACAACACCCACACACACACCACCACACACACACACACACAGCACACACCACACACACACACGACACCGCTCTCTCAAGATTTGAAACTCTTATTCGACAGACACCACTACATTCATTCATTTTCTGAATTACCATTGTGTTTTTTAATTCTTCCCTAGCCGACGTCACCTCACTTGTCCTGCGGTAGCTTCTTCTTTGAGATGGGAGCTAGATGATTGCTGCGCATGACTCATACATCCAACACCCCCGCCCCCCCAACCCTTGAGGCTGTGTTTACGGTAACGCTTTGGAAACATCCCTTCTTGAATTTGATATGTAAATCTGATTTGCACAGCACTGTGAGAATTGGAGATTTAAAAAAAACATTATCTGATTCCTGTTGTTTTTGTTATTCTTTCTTTTTCTTTGGTGTACTGTAGGTGTGTTTTTACTTACTGTACACACAGGACCTGCACAATTCCGGTCCCCGGGGGCCGCAAACAGGCCCAGTTTTCAATGGTTATCCTGAAAACCGGGCCTGTTTGCGGCCCTCGGGACTGGAGTTGAGGAGGCCTGACTGACTGTTCTGTACACCATCCTACTGTAAATGTTTTTTTGACTTGCTGTACTTTAAATTTGTTTAAATTTTCTAATAAAGAATTTTTTTTAATAACACAATGTGACTGTAAACCATACGATGACTGTAAATGTTGTTGACTTTCTGTACATAAATGTTTCCACTAGCAGTAAACCATACACCTGTTGTGTTGTTTTGATATTGCTATGCACTTAAAATGTTTTTACATTGTACAGTATTTGTAAATAAATTTTTTGTACTTAACTACAACAACACCATTAACAGAAAATGTTGATTTTGTTTAATTGTCCATGGTCTCCTTTTATACTGTAACAATACAGTGTTTCTAGAATGTACAGTACTGTCCAGGCATACTGTACTATATACTGTAGGCATGCTCAGTACTGTACATTAAGGGGCCTATGCAGAGTCGTCCGAATACATGCCATTCGGCATGTATTCGGCAGAATTTGCTTCCCGTATGCACAGAGGCTTCCTTGAGGCAAATTTGAAATTTTCGCCAGGAGATTTGCTAGGGCGGCAGCATCCCGCCAATGTTTGGCGAGAGCGTGTTTTTTTTAAAATTTTGCCAGTGTTTCAAGGTTGGCATATGCAGGAAAGGGCAGGTGTGGTATTCGGCATGTGGCTTGAATTCTCAGCGCTGAAGTCGCCAATTGGTGCGCGCCAGGAAAAAACGGCAGTAGCCGTCCATTGTTCACTGGAAAGTGCTGTCGTTAGTAAGGGGAAGCGGAGGAGCGGTCACGGGACCGCTCCCATCCAATGGGGTCTGCAGCCGGTTCCCTACAGAGCCGTCATTGCCAACAGAAGGTGGGGTGTGTGTGTGTGATGCCCCGATGCTCTGTCTCCCTTCTGCCCTGGTCCCTGCCCCCCCTTCTGCTCCGGTCCCTGCCTCCCTTCTGCTCCGGTCCCTGCCCCGATCGCTGTCTCCCTTCTGCTTCGGTCCCTGTCCCCCTTCTGCTCCGGTCCCTGCCCCCCTTCTGCTCCGGTCCCTGTCTCCTGTTTGTGTGTGTGTGTGTGCATTGTGTGCCTTGTGTGTGTGTGTGTGTGTGTTTTTTGCATTTGTGTGTTGTATGTGTATGCATGCATGTGTGTGTATGTGTGCATGTGTGTGTATGCATGTATGCATGTGTGTGTATGTGTGCATGTGTGTGTATGCATGTATGCATGTGTGTATGTGTGCATGTGTGCATGTGTGTGTATGCATGTATGCATGTGTGTGTATGTGTGCATGTGTGTGTATGCATGTATGCATGTGTGTGTATGTGTGCATGTGTGTGTATGCATGTATGCATGTGTGTGTATGTGTGATGTGTGTGTAATGCATGTATGCATGTGTGTGTATGTGTGCATGTGTGTGCATCTGTGTGTGTGTGTGTGTGTGTGTTTTGTGTGTGTTGTGTGTGTGTGTGTGTGTGTGTGTGTGTGGTGTGTGTGTGTGTGTGTGTGTGTGTGTGTGTGTGTGTGTGTGTGTGTGTGTGTGTGTGTGTGTGTGTGTGTCTGTTTTTGCATTGTGTGCTTGTGTGTTATTAATGTGTATTTGTGTGTGTGTGTGTGTGTGTGTGGTATGTCTGTATTATATATCTATAATATATATATACTTTTATATATTTATATATCTCTTATATTACTACACATATCACACACACACATACCATTATATATACACACACATATGCACACACACCATTATCTATCACACACACAACTATACTGCACCGACACACTTTATTCGAGCAAATACCAGTATGTACCTGGCAGATACCTGGAATGCGCCGCTCCTCACCTCTGACAAGCCCCGTTGCGTTTGCCTTCCCAGCCTGGGTTCATGCCTGGCTGACGGGCGGCTGATCTGTTAAATGATAATGATTAGGATTTAATAGGCTGCAATGCTCGCGTGTCTCCCAAGATGGCATAAATTCATGAATTGTAATGCATGTATATATATATATATATACTGTGCAGTATTGCAGCCAGCGGGAATAAAATGCTTCAATCCCTGCCTGGAAAATACCTCAATGCACTCGGGCAGAAAACAGTCACAAACCTCAATACACCCGGGTATACCCGAATTCGTGGGACTAGCCGAGCTCGAATAAAGTGTGTCGCCAGTGTATATATATAATATGTGTGTGTTTGCGTGCGTGCGTGCGTGCGTGAGTGAATATATTTTTCAAAGTAATCTTCGCCAAATCTAGGTACCTCCATTCTTCATGGCGACATTAGCACAGGGTAATACTCGCCATTAATAAACATTGCGATTTTATTGCCACTTTGTCGTTTCTGCATTTGGTACAATAAACACGCCAAAATTTTGAGCTTTTGTAACAATGGAGACTTTTATTGGCGCTTCTCTCTGCATAGGCCCCTAAGTATACTAAATACTGTATACTAAAGTATATTAAAACAATACATGCTGTACGGGTATAGAATACACATATGTACTGGAATACATGTAGAATAAATGCATCCTTTTTTTTTTCGAGTTTATTATAAAGTATATATATAAACTGTAGACTCCGGTACGTGTTTTTTTTAATCCGATTCAGCAATGTGCAGGCATTGTTACACAAAGCAATATTATCCATCGAAATCCCTCCATTTGCTGTTTTCCGCATGAGATGACAAAGTTTTCTTTTCTGAGGAAAAACAAAAATAAAAGTTTTACTGTAATGGTCACTCCCCTAAAGAAGTTCCCAGTCAGTCCCACCAATAATTTTCTTGGGGGGCGTCTCCTGTTCACATGCGCATGCGCCTACCGTCGATGTGATGACACGCATATGCGTTTCAAGAAGGTTCCAATGCGCATGCGCCTAGCGTTCAACCAATTGTTCAGTATCTACAGTACTGTAGAAGCCACTCAGCCAATGATATTGCTCACAGGAGAATCGCTTGACTTTTGAATCACACCGATATTGATATTTTCAAAATAAAAAAAACTGAATAAAATACGGCAACATTACTCACCATAGAATTTCCCATTCAGCTGGCGCCGAGCCACTGCCAGTCCAGTATTCTTGATCATACACGTTGACAGGTGACAGTGGGATTACTACACCTGTAGTCAGCTGATGAGGCTGGAAATCACTTAGGTACATGCAAAGTTGCTCGAAAATGTACGCGAAATCCGTCTCAGGCTGCAAGTATCCGTGTGGGGACAGACAGCGAGGGTTGTCACTGACGGTCGGACTGTTATTGGAAGCCGGTGCTGGTGCTCACGCATTGCTTGCCAGCGACTGACGTTTCTTACTTGGTTTTAACACGACCTTTCGCCTTTTGCCGTCTGCATCATAGATACGGGAAAATCCCGGTGATACACACCAATACCCTCCAATAAATTCGGGATCAATACGAAAACAACATGGATCGCTACATAACTTTTTCCTTATTGCACGCTTTTACACACGAGGAGCTGGTGAAAATTTGTAAAAGTCATAGTTTTCGATAAAATACTGATAAATTTGAACAACTGTTGCCATCTTATCATCTGTTGCATTAATCGCGGCCCATATTAAATAAGCGTACATTCTGTCGGGTTTTTGGAACACGGGCTGGACTTGTACACTCATGGCGGGACTCTGGACAATAACCAGACCAGAAACTGGTGCTTGTCTTTCTTTAATGTGAAAAGCCTAAATTGATACATTATTGTAACGCCTTCCTTCAGTCCCAAGGCCAATTTCCAATAGCACACTGTGGTATCTTTTTTAAACGAAACACCTGCAAGTCGACACATTACTGAAGCGCATGCGCATTACAATTCATGAATATCTGACATCTGGCGGACACGCGAAGAATTGCAACCAATTAAATCCATACCGTTCTCAATAAACGCATCAACCGCGCATCAACTGCGAATCAACCGCGGCTGTGAATGCAAAATGAATGCGATATGAATGCGGCATGAACACGGTGTAGTGCGCAGCATTCGAAAAAAAATCCCAGAAAAATGTGGTGATGTTGGAGAATAAAAGGGGCCGCCGCGACAGTAAGCTTCTGATTGAGCCCCCTGTGCTGAAGCAGGGATAGTCTGAAGACCTGACCTGTTGGTGGCCCTTGAGGACTGAAGTTTGCCACCCTGTTAATTTTGGAGTTCATATCTCTGGATGTTTTATTTCTATCTTTCTATCTTTAATCATGGATGCATTCTGAATATCTGAATTAACATTCTGATTTATCTCTTCAAACAGGTATGTGTCATTGAGCTGCATTCTACCAACCAGAGAAATTAAGATTTAATTGGCTTTTGGGGTATGTTTGTGAGCTGATTCCTATCAATTGAGAGAGAAATGATAATCTAATTAACTATTTTGTAAGTCTGAGTTGATTAAACAAACCCCTCCCTTAAGTATCAAATGCATGTGAATAGGGTGCTTAAGTCACTGTAGCATGGCTGTTTAGCCATAAGGCTGTGTAACATCAAAAACGTCACATCATAATTGTACATCAAAAGTGTCTTCAAGAGTTCATTTTGGAGGTGAAATTGGAGGTGAAGATTGGAGGAAGATCTGGACTCTGCATTACAACGTTGCCACTGTGAGATATTAACTTTTTAAATCTGTGATTTTTTTGTACACTTTTATCCTCCAGTACCTTGGACCTCTCTCCTCCTGCATCTCACTATGCCCTCCCTATTTCTTTTTCAGTTTACTGTTTCCTCACTCCTTTGTGAGCATTTCTGTTCTCTACAACATCTCCACTCCCCACTGCACCATTATTTATACACCTCTCTCCCAACAACTTCTTTACCCCTCAATAAAAAAACACCCTCAAATCCTCTATTCACACCCTCTATCTACTCCTTCCTGCTGCTGGGGATCTTCCCTAAGCCTGAAGCCAGACATACACACCTGATCTCACTCATGCCTCCCTGCCACCTCTTCCCCTGTAAATGGTGTTAACCGTTTCATTTAACACTAACCCTCCTTAAATTTTACCCCACAAATCAAGCATCCCAATAGCCTGCCCTCGTGGCTAATGTCCCACACTCAGTCACTCCTACGACCCATTGTGACCAAGCACTGCCATCTACAGCACTTACTCCCTCACCTGCTGTCTCTGTAAGTTTCCCATTAAACCTCTTAGATTGTAAGCTCTTCGGGGCAGGGATTTCCTTTCCTATTGTCTGATTTTGCTGCACTTATTGTATAATTATAATTCCCTGTACTGTATTCTTTGTGAAGCGCTGAGTACACTTTTGGTGCTATATAAATCAAGACATACAATACAATACCCTGTTCTAACACGTCTGTCTCTGCATTAGGCTTTCCTCTTGAACTTTGTTGGATTTTTCACGGTTGACAAAGCCCATAAAACAACTGACCAACTAATTGAAAGGAATATGTATTTTAGATTCTACTCTGAAATCGGAAGCAAAATGGTAGAAAGCCAGAATGACAGATGCAGTTGTACAGAAATCCAGAAGTCAAACACAGAATATGCAATCATGTTGAAACCGGTCCCTGCAGTAAGGCAGGGAACTCATAGTGTGCGGGTGCCCCTTCCCCTTTCCTTCCCGCAGAGAGCTGTGTACAGCCTTCAATCACTACCCTCTCTGGCAGCTAAGGAGTTAGGCCCTGAGGAGGGGGCAGGGCTTAACGGAATGCTCGAGGGTAAGTAATTTGAAGGATGCATTTTGTGCGAGGGGGGGCCATCCTAAAACAGCCCTTCAGGAGTTTTAGATGTCCACCCACCCTCTGTTTTTTTGCAGAAAATGTTCGTGTAAAAAATCGAAATATATATATAATAATAATTTTTTCAAAATGTTTTAATATATATTTTATTGTTATAGATCTTTTGTCACTGCTTTCAGCGGGGTTTTGGTGCCTGCCAGGAATGGAGAGCCCAGGAGGTATATGGATACCAGGTATAATGGCGCCATCATTGAGGCTGGCGGAACAATTAAGCTTGTCCTTTTAAGGGCAGCAGTGGGAGTCACGAGCTACGGCCATGCTGTTGGGCTCTGTACTACGATCGGGCTGTCAGGCAGGGGTTAAGGAAGAGTTGTGGTAAACAAACTCTGGTTTAAAATGAAATAAAGCTGTGGCCTTGATTATCCGCAAATGCTGTGTTTGTCGTTCTTTTGTGGGGGGAGAGTGGACACTTAGCTCGCCATGAATATTCCAGCTCTTAAATTAGACTCCAAAGGGGATTGAAAGAGCTTTTACGTACGAGCTTTCACATTTATTTTGTAGGCTCTAGATAGAGCAGATAATCCACAGTCCCTGACAATTTTGATATTTCCCATCTTAGAAGTCTATTGTGTTTTCCTTACAAGCTTGTACTGGGACAACTCCATCTGCCCAACAACTCATGAAGCAGCAGTGTCCGTTTATAACTATGTTAAGATTGCTTTGGCCACCTAAAAAGGATGCACACCAAGATTTTAATGTACAGTTTTACCGAGTAACAGGACTGTGTGACAGATGTCACTGTATACATCAGATGCTAGGACATCCTACAGTAGGTCAAGTAGCTGTAATTAAGTATTCTGTTTATATGGATACCTATGGAAGGGACAAGAAGGTATGAGAAACTTAGTAAACATCTTCTTTAAAAACATAGAATGTGGGGGCGTGTTCAGGATGTCGGCGAGGATGATCATGTGAGATGAGAGCTCCACAGACCCTCGTGAATAAACATAATCAGAAGAGCTTTCTCCCAAAACGTTCGACCCTTAAAACGCTCTCCCTAGACTGCTGTATATGCAGCGATGTCAAACAGGCAGAAAATCCAACCTACCCAAGGGGTAACAAAGTATTTCTCCCCTCCGCAAAGGAGCGCTGAAGCGGCCACTAAAATCCAAGATTGCGCCGGCTCAACAAGCGTACGCGGCACGAAACAACTGCCGCAGGGTCGGGATCGACCCGAAGACGCTCAGAGCCCCGAAGAGAACTTCACAAGAGAGTACATGCAAGAGCTGATGAGCTAAATGCTGAATAAGCTGCACATATCGATACAAGCGGATTTAAAAGCGGCTGTGACGGAGCTAAGGCAGGATATCACAGGCCTGACAGAGCGCACCTCAGCGCTTGAAACTAAAATGGAGGAGACTCTGCAAGCACAAACGGCGGCCGATGATGAGATATTCCGGTTGGGCTTGGAGATCAATAGCCTAAAAGACAGCCTGGAGGATCAAGAAAATAGAGACAGGCGACAAAACATTAGGATCCGCGGCATTCCTGAGTCTGTCCTGCCTGGTCAGTTAAAACCTTACCTCCTGGATCTCTTTTCCTCACTTTGTGATGATCTAGATAATAAAGATCTAGAAATGTGTAGGGCTCACCGCGCTCTTGGGCCGCGATCAGAGGATCCTAAGCGTTCAAGGGATGTTATAGTCCGCCTTCACAGATACTCAGTTAAAGAAAAACTAATGGAGGCCTGTCGTGCAAAGGAGCCCATCAAGTTCAATGATGACCCCCTGCAAGTTTATAGCGACCAGTCGAAGGTAACGATCAGTCTCCGAAGAGACCTGAGGCCTTTAACTATACAGTATATACACTATATAATGTATGTGTGTGCTGCATATTTTATTGCCTGCATAAAATATTTGGTGTATTTTAGTGTTAAAAATGCCTTCAGGAACGGAACTTTCATTTAAACAGTGTTCCTATGGGAAAACGTGTTTCGCTTTACAACGTTTCGCTTTACAACGCCATTTTGAGTAACGCATTGTGTCGGATAACCGAGGACTGCCTGTATTGCTAAAGGAAAATGAGATTAAATATAAATGGGGGTTCCCGTTCAAACTTATAGTGAACAGGAACGGAAAATTCCTCACCATCAGGCACCCTGAGGAGATGACACGACTAGCCTGTGCGCTGGGCCTGAACCCTCCCCCAGTATGGAGCGCCGAAACCTCCAGGCCCCAGAGACAGGAGACCGAAGATCTACCGGTCAGAGCATCGGAGAGACTGGCAGGTCAAAAACAGCAGAGAAATAAATAAAAGGACTGTTTACCCTTTCTTTGTTTCATCCCCGGTTACCTGTTGATACCCCGTTGGGCTCCCCGTGGCCCAGTCCCGTTGAGTGGAGGAATCCTAGGAACTAGGAAAAAGTTGATTGGTGTAATCAGCCGCGTACACCTGGAAGACAAAGAAGCTGCTCAAGTGCCGCAACTCAGGAGTAAGGAGCCCAGCTGCCGGCGAGGGAATTGATTCCCCCCCCCCCCCCGAATCACCTGAAAGCCCCCTACCTGTGGCACCTACTGTGAAGGAAGAAGACGAGCGGAGCAGCGGCCCCCCTGGATCAACCCAACAAACCGGAGAAGTCGCTCTGCATCCGCCTGGTTAAGGGCAATAAATAGGAGAAGGCAGAGGCATTTAGGCAGATGTTGAACGAGCAGAGTGGGAAGGGGTCATTTTCCACCATGCGCCCCCTTATCTGACACTTACAATGGGACCACATCTGGTATATGCCCACTCAGCCTAAATCGGCTGGCGAGGCTGGAGGCCCCACCTCAGAACGCTGGGTAGGGTGCCCGTATAACCGTGAGTATGCTAGACTCAATAGCCTGGCCAGGTACAATCGAGCGGGAGGCCGTTAAGTGAACAGCCTCAGTGGATCCAGAGGCTCGGGCCATGGAGGGGAACCTAGACTGTTATAGTCTACATTATGGCCTTGATAGGCGGCAGTACAGAGGAATATACGGGGAATTGTTAATTTAAGAGTACAAAACTTGGATATCCCGATAGACAACCCTTGTTCACTATGTTAAGCTATTGCTTAAAGCTATACCAGACATGTAAATAAACCCCTGCGCCCACCCTGCCCCCTCCCCCCTCCCCCCCTTTCTGCTTGTCCCAGTAGGCCCAGCCAAGATAGGGCTCCATCATCTCACTAGATACGGATTCTCCTTCCCCCACACCCAAGCCAGTTATATCAACGATTATTACCCCCACTATAAGCACTGCTGTATAATAAGCACACTGTATATAACTGCTGTCTAATGATATTTCAAAAACATGGCATATCCTCCTTCCCCCCTCCCCTCCCCCATTCCATGATGTCCCCCCTCCCCTCCCTTCCCCCCCTCCCCCCCCTCCCTTCCCCCCTCCCTCCTTCCCTTCCCCTCCCCCCCGCCCCCCCTTTTTTCCCCCTTCCCCCCCTATAAGGTTTGATTAAAGATGAAACTAGTTATGTTACAGCACTGCTACTCTAAGTATACACGGTTATATAATCAATCCACTGTTGTTCTCCAACCACCCTTTTCCCTCCTTCTTTGCCTCTCCTCTCCCCTATCACCAAGCCGCAATGTACACAGCGTATGCATTGAGAGTTACAACACGCCATTCTTTCTCTGTGTGCATATTGTACAAACTGTCTCCAGGTGTACCCACACCCTCTCCATTCTCATAAGGTTTTTCTTTAAGGATTAGGTGGCTACGGGGCAACATATAGTCCGAGCTGCAGAGACTGTCATTTTAATTAACTGTTCAAAGGTGAAGCTAGCTATGCCACAATACAGTTATTCTAAGTATTCTAAGTATGCAAGGTTATATAATCAATCCACTGTTATTTTCCAACCACCTTTTTTCCCTCCTTCTTTGCCTCTCCCCTTCTCCATCATCAGATCGCAATGTACGCAATGTATGCAATGAAAGTTACAACATGCCATTCTTTCTCTGTATGTATACTGTACAAACTGTTCCCAGATGTACCCATACTCTCCCTATTCTCACAAGGTTTCTATATAAGGACTAGGTGACTAAGAGGTGGCATATAGTCCCAGCTGCAGAGATGGTCATTTTAGCTAACTATGTTGTAGAGTTAAGCTCTCAGGTTGGGTATTGACACACCAGTGTCAGGAATCCACTCCTGGCTTTGGCTGGAGCCCATCCATCTGGAGCTTTGCAGGTTCCAGACAATCTATTCCCTGCTTCTGCAATCACCTGCCTCCTGCTGCCTCCTGTGCAGCTCTGGCCTGATTGGCCTCCTGTGCTATTTAGTACCTGCCCCGCCCTCAGGAAGTGGCTGGACATAGACTTTGCAATCCTAGTTGAAAGTAACTGTGCATGTCACAGATGCCGTGTTTGGCCTGCTGGGCTCCTTGTGCCTTGTATCCTGCTTCCTGTCCCCGGCATCCCAAGGCCTTCTTGCATAGCAGCCCCGGCGCTGCTTTCCTTGTTCCTGGAAGACTTCGCCTTCGCTGCAGCGGCTACGCTGGTTCCCCCAGCATTTCCTGTGGCGTGTCTGCACCTCTGGTTCCTGCTTCATCCAAGTGGAGTGTACTCCTGGCCTTTTCCTGATGCACTGCAGCACCTTCGCTGAAGCATCTCCGCTGCAGTGGCTTCTCTCAAGGTTCCAGCCTCCTGTGCTGAAGTACCTTCACCCAAGATTTCCTGTTGATGACCTCGGCTTGTTTCCTCGACCACCGCTCCTGTGCCACCTGCCTTGACCCCTGCCTGGATAACGTTAACCCTACCTTCTCCAATCCTGATCTGGCTATGTCTGATTATGGAATCCGCACTCCGGACCTGACTCCGTGGGTTAAGGTCGGTGTTTATACATCCCCACCTCAGTCCCGCGGTCCGGTACCAGTTTGTGGCAAGCACGTACGTTACAGTATGTCCAGCCCCACAAACTCAGACCCCGCTGAGGTAGGGTTAGGTCGGTTCCCCTCTGAAAACCGGTCCCAGTCTGTAAACCAGCCCCTGTCTAAAGATCAGGATATATTTGAGAGACTGCCTCCGCCTGAAACCCAGTCCATGTTTGTTGGCCTAACCCCATCTGAGAAACAGCTCCATAAAGAACTCCTGATTAAGGCCCAGCGCCTTAGAGAGCTAAAACAGACTATGATTTCCTATGTTCCTGCCCCTGGCTCCCCTGTGACCTGGGAAAACGTGAATCCTGTGAAACTGGCGCAGACTCAAAATATGTTTCATGAATTATCCCTATCTTTGGACCAGCACATAAGAGAGCAGGATCCTATCCTCGCCTGTGACGCTGTTATGGGACTGCTTCCCTGCGCTACCAGTCCTGTTGCTATACCCTTCGGGTTTCCTCCTTCTCATGGAAATTACCAAGCTGATTTTGTTCCTCTTAAGCCTAAGGGAGAGGCTGCCACGGTCTCTAGCCCTGATTTAACCTCCCTGTCTGTAAGCCGGTCCCTGTCTGAAAGCCAGTCCCTGTCTGAAAGCCGGTCCCTGTCTGAAAGCCGGTCCCTGTCTGATAGCCGGTCCCTGTCTGAAAATCTGTCCCAGTCTGAAAATCTGTCCCAGTCTGAAAACCTGTCCCAGTCTGAAAAACTTCCCCTTTCTGAGAACTGGTCCCTGTCTGAAAACCTGACCCTGTCTGGAATGCTGGCCCAGTCTGAAAGATTCTCCCTAACTTTGGACCGGCTCATGAAAAAGAATGACCTGTCCATGGACTCCCTCTCTGCTACGAGGCAGCCCCTCTGTGCTTCACGTCCTGCTACATGACTCCTGGGGGTACCCCGATTTTCTTGGGATTCCCAAGCTGATGTTGCATGTCAGAAGTCTAAGGAGGAATTTTTCAAGTCACCAGTTTCAAACTCAAGTTCCCTTTCCTCTGACTCTAATGCTGTGCCTGATTTAACCCCTGCAAGTCAGCTCTGCGAAGCTCCCATTGCAAATTACTGTATTGCTCAAGCTACCGAGCCTGTTGGGATTTACTGCTTTCACCGCTCTGCCCTAACTAAAGTTCCCACTCCAGAGACCAGCGTCCCTGTCTCTAAAACCTTTGCAGCACCTAGTGTTACCCCTCCAATTTCTCAGAAAGTTGAAATCCCTTCCTGTGTCTCTAAATCTCTTTCCTTAGAGCCTTCCTTTCCTGCATTGACAGATCAGATTTCCAAGTCAAAGTTTCCTTTTCCTCCTTTCCCTGCAAAGTGCCAAATTCCTGTTATTGCATCTAATAATTCTCCAGCACCTCCTGTGTTAACCTGTACCCCTGTTAAAACCCCTGATGTAATAGCAGCCTTCCCTTTCTCTGATTCCCCTGTAGTATGTGATATGTCAATCACTAATGTTAAAACTCATGCTTTAAACAGTACCCTCTCTGTCTGAGTTTTCTGCCATTGCATCTAAAGCTCCAGTTTCTGAGCCAATGTTATCTTTGTCAAAGTTTTGTAATCATGTTGTAGTACCTAGCAGTAACTCTCTCACGCCCAGATCTGAAACCAGTGCACTTTTCTCTAAACCCTTTACAGGAGCAAGTGTAATCACTGCTGCCCCTCAGACATTTGAGATTTCTGCCTTTGACTCCAAGTCTGTCTCTTTAGAGCCCCCCCACAGCATTTGCCTCTCCTTTTGCTGTTTCTCAATCTACCACTTCAGAGATCAGCCTTTCTGTCTCTGATTCCTTTGCAAATTCTCAGTTCCCTGTTACTGCATCCCAGGATTTTCAAGCAGTTCCTGAGTTAATTTGTGAAAGTTCCAAAGCTCTGATTGAAAAAAACATGTTTTCCTCCCTCTGCCTCTCCTGTAGCATGTTATTTACCTGTCACAAAAACTCCTGCTGTAAGAGGTGTTTTTCCTGATATACCTGCATGGTTAAATGCACCTAGCCCTGTTTCTAAGGTGAATATACCCCCAGGTTCTGTTATGCCTATTGTTGTTCCCCAATTTTTCCCTTCAGAGACAAGCGCACCTTCCTCTGATTCTACTGACGCATCTACACTAGCCCTTGCTGTTTCACAGATATCCACTTCAGAGGCTAGCACAATGCCGTCTGACTCAATCAAGATACCTAGTTTGGCTCTGGCTGCTTCTCAAGGACTCACTTCAGTGACCGGTGTACCTTTTTAGATTCCCCATGCTCTGTCTAGTTTAGCCGCTGCTGTCACTCAGCCATGCATTTCTGGAACCAACAGATGCCTCACTGACTCTTCTGCACGTCCACAGTATTTGAGGTACCCGTTTCTGACTGCATGACTGCTACTGCAAATTTAGGATTATCCCTCATGGAACTTTCTTTACTACCTCATGTGTTCTCTCTGGATTTCACGTTGTCATCATCAAAGACTGCAAGGCTCCTATTGGACTTCCTTGCCTTGCCTGAGGTGCCGGTCCCTGCTTCTTGTGCTCTCACTCTGGACACGGGCATGCTTCCCTCTGCTTTTTCCTTCGTGCCTACTGCGTTCTATGTAGATGCCCAGACATCGGACCTGATGTTCTCTAAACCTCACCTACCTAGGGGTGCTGACCACCTATTGATTGCAGTGTCACTACTTTTCCGTTTGAAAAAAGCGCTCATTGACAAACGCCCTCGGCGCAGATCTACAACTATACCCAGAGGGTTCAGAAATAATTCCATGTTCCCCAGACCTCTGTGGGACCCTATCTCTGCTTGTCCGGAGGTATCGCGTGAAGGGGGGGGGGGTAATGTCAGGAATCCACTCCTGGCTTTGGCTGGAGCCCATCCATCTGGAGCTTTGCAGGTTCCAGACAATCTATTCCCTGCTTCTGCAATCACCTGCCTCCTGCTGCCTCCTGTGCAGCTCTGGCCTGATTGGCCTCCTGTGCTATTTAGTGCCTGCCCCGCCCTCAGGAAGTGGCTGGACATAGACTTTGCAATCCTAGTTGCAAGTAACTGTGCATGTCACAGACTCTGTGTTTGGCCTGCTGGGCTCCTTGTGCCTTGTATCCTGCTTCCAGTCCCCGGCATCCCAAGGCCTTCTTGCATAGCAGCCCCGGCGCTGCTTTCCTTGTTCCTGGCAGACTTCGCCTTCACCGCGCTGCAGCGGCTACACTGGTTCCCCCAGCGTTTCCTGTGGCGTGTCTGCACCTCTGGTTCCTGCTTCCGCCAAGTGGAGTGTACTCCTGGCCTTTTCCTGATGCACTGCAGCACCTTCGCTGAAGCATCTCCGCTGCAGTGGCTTCTCTCAAGGTTCTAGCCTCCTGTGCTGAAGTACCTTCACCCAAGATTTCCTGTTGATAACCTCGGCTTGTTTCCTCGACCACCGCTCCTGTGCCGCCTGCCTTGACCCTGCCTGGATAACGTTAACCCTACCTTCTCCAATCCTGATCTGGCTATGTCTGATTATGGAATCCGCACTCCGGACCTGACTCTGTGGCTTAAGGTTGGTGTGTATACATCCCCACCTCAGCCCCGCGGTCCGGTACCAGTTTGTGGCAAGCACGTACGTTACAACCAGTTAGCCATGTTAATGGATGCAGTTCCCACCACAGAGACGGTTATGCCAGTTGACTATGTTGGTGTGTGGAATCCTCACTGCATAAGGTGCCCTGCAAGGGAGGGGCGATGTAAACTACATATTTCACAGCAGACCTTTTTGTGCAACAAAGCTACTGAGTTCCTCCCTCCCCCTTCCCCACCTCCTGCCCCCCCCTCCTCCTGCCCCCCTCCCCCAGCCCCCTCCCTCCCCCTTCCCTTCCCCTCCCCGTACGCCCATTCCCCCCTCCTTCTCCCCCCTCCCCTCCCGCCATTCCTGTCCCCCCCCTCCTCCCCTCCCTTCCCCGCTTCCCCCCCCCCTCCCCTCCCCTCCCATTCCTCCCCTCCCCTCCCTCCCATTCCCCCCCTCCCCTCCCCTCACCCCCTCCCCCCCTTCCCCCCCCTCCCCTCCATCCCATCTCTCCCTTCCCCTCCCTCTCCCTTCCCCCCCTCCCCTCCCTCCCCCCCCCTCTTCCTCCCTTCCCCCCACCCTCCCTTCCCCCCCTCCTTCCTCCTTCCCCCCCCCGCTTTTTTTCCCCTATCCCCCCCTATAAGGTTGATTAAAGATGAAACTAGTTTTAGGTTACATACAGCAACTTGTACTCTACAGTATGACACGTTATGTAGCGATCATCCCCACTGTTTGTCTCCACCACCCTTTTCCCCCTTCGCTTGCCTCTCCTCTCTCCCCTATCCCAAGGCCGCAATGTTACCCACCGTATGCCATATTGCGAAGTTCAATATTCCTCATTACCTCCCCTCCACATCTCTCCCCCCTCCCCCCCTCCCCTCCTCTCTCACTCCCCCCCCCCTTCCTCCCCTCCTCCCACCTCACCCTCTTCCCCCCCTTCCCCCCCCCTCGTGGATATACTAAAAAACCTGTATGACAATATAGATGAAGTGGGGAAAACCCAAATTAACTGTAGTAGAGGGTCTGGCCCCCTCTGTATCCTTGGCCGTCATCGCCGGACCCACCCCAAGGGGCTTTTAGCCCAAATCTGGTCGCCTTTAGGACTTGCAACACCTTGTTAAGGTCTAATGTTGACCTAATTTCTGTGCTCTATATCTACTGGTTCTGTCCCAGCAGATCTTTTCTCTATCCCTCCCCCTCCTCCTTGGTATGCAAGTCTGGCCCGCACGCAATAATCACTTACCTTGTGTGTTTGCTGGGGCAAAAAACAGTCCCTAAGCTAACCGAGCCATGACCTCCCGGTTGGGAAAGAAAGTGTCCTATGGTTTCAGATCACAAATGATCTAATGGCCACACAACCACAATTAAGATAATCTCTCTAATGTAAAAAAAGCCTACAAAATAACAGAAAAGGAGGTTGGCTCTTCAAGACCTGAAAAGATCAGGGGGTGATATCATATTCTTACAGGAGACGCATTTCACATCCCAAGACCCTCCAAATTTATTTTAAAAAGTGTTCCCATTGAGCTTTTTTGCATCATTTAGTAGTAAAAAAGAGGAGTAGCTATTCTACTCCAATAGGGAACTCCATTCAAATCATGTTAAAAGTGGACCCAGAGGGTAGATTTTTAGTGGTATACGGCTCACTTGCTTGCGGGATCGGCGATTGCACTGATTATTTATACGCCTCCAACGAGAACCAAAACAGAATTCCTAAAAACAGTTCTCGAGGGTGTTGATGTCACGCTCGTATGCCCGCAGACCTGGCAAGACCCCAGACTAGGTGGGAAGGTATCACAAACCACACCCCCACAGCAGTAGGAGCAAGCCCTCAGTGGGGTATAGCGTTGCTGGGCCTATAGAAGAGTGGTTAGCGATACTTTGCAACGTCTTTAGGAGTATGCGTAGGGATAGTCGTGTCCATGTGCCAATGTCCAAGGGTTCCAGAGAGTAGAGTCATCGGGGTACAAAGCCAGATCCAAGGGTTCCAGAGAGCAGCATGGTCGAGAGCGTAGCAAGGTTCAAAGGGGTACAGAGAGCAGTAGTGTCCAGACAAGCAGGGTCAAAGCCAGGGAAATCCAAAGGTAAACACAGGAGCGGATACAGCAGGGACACAGCGTGAGCACAGCATAGTCAGCACACAGGGAAACAGGAACTATGCAGAGCGAGGAAGAATGGACACAGGGATTATAAAGGAGCAGAGAGAGGATGGGAGAAGAGAGATAAGTCAGGGAGAAGAGAGGAGTGACGAAGGGCAGTCAGGGAAGTGACCAGTAGGGATTGGAAGGAGGATCAAGATCGTGGGCTGGGCAGAGAAGAGGAGTGTGTGCGTGCGCCCTCTGTAAGTTGAGGGTCGCACGCACAGTTTGCGAGAGCGAGATGGCCCGCAGGACCGGGAGGGGACGCAAGGGCGGACAGAGCCCGGGAGGAGCGCGCACAGGCCGCGCCACCAGGCACTTGAGCACAGCGGGAACCCGCGCCGGAGGAAGGCAGAGAGCAGACGGACCGCCAGGGAGAGCAGGTATTGGTCGTGGGCGTAGCAGGTGGCGGGGAGTGCTATTTGCAAGCTCGGGGACCGCGCGCGTGCGTGAGGTCTGCGGGGCATGCGCTGAGGAAGTGGGAGAGAGTAAAAGGACGGGACAGGATGGAAAGGGTAGAGGGTAACAGTAGAGGGACAAGGGGATAGAGGAAGGGGAAGAATCCCTGGATCGTCACAGTTGACCCGCTGGATCTGTTCGTCGGTTTTGGTCGCGGAGACCTAAATATGGTCCAAACCCCACCGAGGACAAATCATCTGCAATAGGCCGCCCCCATACAACCCACTCCCACCAACAAACTGGAAAGGTTCAGGGGATAATCAATGATTTCTCATTGTGGACATTTGGAGGTCCCAACATCAGGGCCACGGGACTAACAACCTTTTACTCAGCGCCTCACACCAGACCTACTCCCATATAGACTACTTCTGTACCAAGAATTTCTGGAGGCCGCCTCAAATCAGATTTGGCCCATTACCTGGCCAGACCACGCCCACCCCTCTATCACCTACCCCTCTCCTACCATTTGTAAAATTAACTTCCTATTCCTGGAGGTTAATGATCCTTATTGAACCATCCTGAGATAGAGAAAGAGATTAAAACACACTCACTTAAGGATTACTTTTTTCTTTAACTCAGGATTAGTCACTTCCCCAGCAATCCTTTGGGAGGCCCATAAGGCAGCAATCAGAGGTAAATTCATCTCTATTGCTTCCCATAGGAAAAAGGCAAACTAAAATTGATCAAAGAACTCACTGACAACAATTGTCACACTAGAGCAGGCATGCAAACTCGTAAGCGCAGAAGGGCCGAACTGCTCCAAGGAAAAAAATTTGGGCCGCACGGGTAAATTTAAACTAGGACCGATGAGGCATACGTGGGAGATTTGAATGAATCCAATTTAAATATAAGCTCACAACCACGAACTCCCAACTCATTCCAATTTTCAAAAATCCTAATTTCCATTTCCTCCTGGTTGTGAACTCAGACAATTTTACGGGGTGGAAAAGGGGGGTAAGCGAGTAGGGGAGTAGAGAGGGGGAGGGGAGTAGTGGGAGTGGGAGGGCCAGGAGAGTGGCGCAAGAGGGGAGAAGGAGGGGTGGTGGGGAGGGGACTGAGGAGGTCTAGTGGCAGTAGATTGGTACGTGGGAGGTACTGGTCACGTTTGTGGTAAGAAGAAGAGGGTTGAGGAGAGCCGTGGCGAGTGGTTGAAATGTCTGCGGCAAGAGGAAAGAGTTACTAGGAGGTGGTTACGCCGGGATGGAAGGTAGTAAGTTTGTAGGTTCCGGGAAGATGGCGGGAGTGTCGCGGGTGTGATCGGGATGTGGCCGGAAGACTGAGGGGGATGGGGGAGAAAAGTTGAGGCTGAGACGGGGGGACAGTCGTCCAGAGGGGGGCGGGAGGGGCATAAGGGGGGCTGGCTGTCTGATTAGGGATTTGAGTTAGAGTAAGAGGGGGGGCGATTGTTGAGATGGGGCAGTAAGGGTGTGGGAGGACTTGGAAAGGGGAGGTAGGGAAGATGAGGGATGATATTGGTAAGGGGAGGGGGGGAGAGTATAATAGGCAGAAGTGAGTCGGGATGGGGCGAAGAAGAGGGCGAAAATATGCAATTTGGCTTGGGGGGTGGTGACGGGAGGTTACGGACGACTGGGTGGGAAGGGCTGAGCGAGAGATGTTCGGGGGTGGTAGAAAATGGGGGTTGGCGTGGGGGTGGACGAGAAGGAGGGGGGGTGGAACAGCCAGGCGGGGGTGGGGGGCAGTATTGGGTTTGTTGGAGTGGTGGCCGAGTGGGGCGGGGGGGCACGGAGGAAGGGGGGTCAAGGGCGCTGGGAGTGTTGCGGAGAAGCCAAACGCGCGCTATCCCCTGGACCCACCCTGTTCCTCGCCCTCCTCGCCTGCGAGTTTAGGCAGTTCCAAACTACCAAAGATTAAAAACAAATATGAAATGCCAGAACTAATGCATTCAAATATCTCCAGATTCGACACTTATCCAAAATATATCCCCAAACATTGGAATTTCCTCCTCTCACTAGTTTTGAAGCTGTGTAGGAACACTGCTCATCAAAAAGGTCTCATAACGCAAATATACGCAGAAATGGAGAAGGCGGCAGACCGCCGCCCCCACCATGACTACATGCTCAAGTGGGCAGCTGAATTGAATATGGTTATAGACAGAGAGGACTGGGAAAGTATATGGGGATCTGCGCCTCAGGAACTTCCATATGTACCACAACTAAGAAAAATATCTATAAATCTGTTTCACTAGTATCTTACTACCCCAGTCAGAATAAGACAAATCGACCTCTGCCTCCGATCTATGCTGCAGAGGCTGCGGACAAAAGGGGGACATGGTCCACATCTGGTGGTCATGCCCAGAATACAGAAATATTGGCTAACACATACAATCTATATAAAAGAGGTCACAGAACCTCACAAATCACCCATTGATCCGCTGACCTATATGGCCAGGCCAATAGAGAGCATTGACCGTCCAAGTAGAGAAAATTAAGTCTCCTTCATCTTCTTACAGCGGCAACGTGTGCAGTGGCCGCCTCATGGAAGAAGGTACCCAAGTAAACAGTAAAGAAAAGAAATCCATATGTAATGTTAATGGAAAAACTTCAGCCTTTCTGAAAAGAACTACAACGTCCGTTTTATAAAGTTTGGGAACCATGGCTGATTCAACCAACAGAATAGAAACCCCCATATATAAAAGGGGCTGACCAGGTATTAGATAGAAAGGATTGTGGGTAAGGTCTCCGATGGACAGATGAAGAGGTCGTGAACTACCACCCCCCCCCCCTCCCCACCTCCTGCTTCCCCCTCCCCCCCTTTTTTTCTTTTCTCTCTCTCTCTCGCCTGCCTTTTTCGGTTCCAATAAAAGGATCTGAGGCATGCCGAGGCTTTCAATGGAAAACAAAAAAAACTGTATTAGGCTAAGATATGTCTGTTAATTGTATATGTATAAATGCCCAATAAAAAAATTTGGAACAAAAAAAACTGTTAGAATGTTAAGAAGACTACACGTGACGCAGGAAAGCTACAACCAATTCAAACGATGAAATTAAAACAGAAAACTTAGCTTCAGGAATTTTCGATCACCCAAAGTAAATACAGTAGACCAAAAAAAACAGATCTTTTCAGAAATCCCCCTACTGCCAGATAGTGTAGGTAAGGAGAGGCAGAGCTTTGCAAATATGGTAGGAAGTAGCAGGGTAACCAACAGAAATATGGGGCTCAGGACAATTGAAAGGATGAGTTGGGTGGGTGGGGGTGCCTGCTGGTGGGTGGGTGACTGCCTGGGTGGGTGACTGACCTTGACGGGGTGGTTGCTGCTGTCCTACTTCCTTGACCGCCAGACTTTCCCCCTCAGCCCCCGTATCCCACGGCTGCTGCGGGGCGGGAGGGAGGGAGGGGGTAGCAGGAGGTAGGTGGTTGGGGGGGCGCAGGAGGTAGGTGGCTGGGGGGGGGAACGAGGCTGGCATTTTTAAAAATAAAACGGGAATCGCGCAGGGGGGCCCGGACGCCAACCCCGGCAGACCCCCCTGTTGGTGGGCGAGTTGGGGGTGGTGACTGCCTTGACTGCCTTTACTGCCTGGGTGGGTGGAGTGAGTGACTGGGTGGTGAGTGACTGCCTGGGTGGGTGACTGACCTTGACGGGGTGGTTTTGCTTCCTACTTCCTTGAACGCCAGACTTTCCCCCTCGGCCCCCGATATCCCACGGCTGCTGCACGGGGGGGGAGGGAGGTGTGAGGGGGGGGCAAGGAGGTAGGTGTGTTGGGGGGCACAGGAGGTAGGTGGCTTGGGGGGACGAGGCTGGCATTTTTAAAAATAAATGGGAATTGGCGCAGGGGCCCGGGACGCCAACCCCGGCAGACCCCCCCTGTTGGTGGACCTGCTTGTTTCAGCCGCTCTGTGCCGCGCCGCTAATGCAATGATGCCGTGGGGCATATGACGGTGAACGTCACATGGCTCGAAATATGCCGCGGGTCATGTGACATGATGTCACATGACCTGCAGCCGTCATTTGATGCATTATACATGAGGGGGAGGCCCGACTGAGAAGGGAGCAGTGGGGGGGAGGGGCGTAGTTCCTAGAGAGAACTCCCAATTTGAGCTCATGAGACATATTTCAGCTGTTCACATCTCCTGAACAAAGCATTGGATTTTAGAAATAAAAACATTCCCTGAAGGGGTATCGGTGAAATATTTAAAGTAAATCTAAAATAAATGTGCATATATAAGTGAGCTGCTTCTTTCAAATAGAATAGAGTTACTGCTTTTAACACCTCTTCCTAAACACAGCAAATCCCTTTCAGTGACGTAGGAATACGTTAAGGCTCTAAATTTTTCAATTTTGGACAAGTGTCCGGAGTTGGAAATCGGTATATACTACTACTACTTCAAAATACTATACTCAGACTGCTCTGAGCTCTGCAGAAAACTCTGTTTTGTGTTCCGGAGACAGCCTCACCTCCAAAACTCTATGCAGCTCGACTCATGATTGGCTTGCTCACTGTCTTAATGTACCCTCTCTGTAGCCTTCACCAGCTCTCTACTGGCTTACCATAGTCACATGGTCCTATAGAGATCATATCAGTTAAAGGGGCAGTATTTCCTATGAGAGGGTTACAGCGTATTACCGGCTGAAGTCTAATTGGTATTTTTAATAGTTTGAAGAGGGTCCCCGGATTTGAAACCATGTTCATTTGATTCTCGAGGACCCAAATTCTATGTACGTTTATATTTTATTAACAAAAGGCAGAACTGCTCCTTTAACCCTTTGGGTGCCATGGAGACTTGTACTTCTACTGTCATGGGGTTTTGGCACTCCAGGCCACCATGACATAGAAGCCAGTCAATGTTCCTGCTCATTTTCTAGGGCAAAATTGCAGGCCGTGATCTACAATGAAGGGGAATGGACGGAGGAGGATCACGCATTCCAGAGGGCCCTTGCCCCTTGTGTTAGGTTCATTCGGAACATATACCGTACATTTGCTATAGTGAGAGTTGGCCATTCAGTTGAACCAATTATATTTGAATTTGTCATCCTTTATCTTTATGTTTGCTCTACAATGAGAGGAATAGTCCATACACCAGTATTGCTACACTCTTTTTTTTTGTTACGAGGTGATGATAGGAAATACTTCTGTAGTTTTTGTCAAAATATTTGGGGCATTGGTGTTTCTTGTCATAATATGATATCTTCACCTTTCTTTATAGTCAGAAACAGTCATCTTCGTTTACACAGGCTATTGAAGCCTTTCACATGTGAGATATACTGTTATAGACATTTAGCTTTTAAGAACCTTTTTCTTACGTTAATCCTTGAGGACACCGGACTTCTCAGAAGGCCACTGGACTGTCCTGAATGGCAGCATCTGAAACATTTCTTTTCCCTTACAGATGGAGGATGAGGAGGGGGGGGGAGACAACACCTGGGAAACTGGAGGGAAGATGAACCAAAAACAGGGGAATTTGGAAAGTGGGGAAAAAAAGAAAATAAAGAGAGCCAAAAAGGATAGTAATATCCTTAGCTCTCCTGGGGTCATGCAGATGTACACTGGGGTGGTTGAGATTCATGCAGCTGTGAACAAACAGTTGTTTGTGTCCTCTTGGCTCATTAACATTCCAGTGGGTGGGGTTGATGTTCCACAGTATAAGCAAATGTAACCCTTAGCATGCTGGTCCTGTGCAGAGGGGAGCAGCTCTTGGGAGCCCCATTAGGCTCTCCGCCTTTGGGGAAACGCAGTTGTACACTGGGGTGGTTGAGTTTCAATGCAGCTGTGAGATGGCATAGCTTGCACCATAACCATCCATGTGAGACATCACACTGCCTAGGAAACCTGTCCCTGACAGGCCATGATCCCGGTCTCAATATTAAACCTAATAAAAACAATTACACATATAACAACATATAACAAAATTAAACCGTTAAACCGTGAACGAAACTATCACATTTGCTCAACATATTCTATTTTTAACCCTTCGTAGTACCAATTATTTAAGATTATTCCTATAATATCTTTATCTTTCTATGTGTAACTACTTTTAACCGTTTTCCCCACCCACCACCCCCCCAACCAACACCCCATCCATACCTATTGGAAATGGTAGCCAACAGACAATATCACAGTTGTGTGAAAAAGAAAGTACAACCCTCTTTGAATTCAATGGTTTTACATATCAGGACATAATAACAATCATCTGTTCCTTAGCAGGTCTTAAAATTAGTTAAATACACAACCTCAGTGAACACAACAACATGACATATTACACCGTGTCATGATTTATTAACAAAATAAAGCCAAAATGGAGAAGCTATGTGTGAAAACAAGTAACACCCTTACTGCTTCCATAGGAATTAAGATGCAAGTAGCAGACGGTGCTGCTAATCATGCCTTGATTAATTGATTCGTTTTTGGTCTAGAAGAAAGGACATTTTTCCAGAAATGTACCTTGTCATTGGCTCTGATGAATTCAATACACATTTAAGTTTTTTGACTGTACCACAGAAGGTGAGCACCAAAAGGGAATACTCTGTAAATTATTTTTCTAAACAGTGTGTGCCATTTATATCTACTCTTTTCCTTGATTAATTGATCAACAGCAAGTGTTGACCACCTCTAAAAGCCGAAGTTTTAGCAGTTTATTGGTGTGGAGCTTCAGTGTGGTGTTAACAACAATGCCAAGGAGGAAAGACATCAGCAATGATCTTGAGAAGCAATTGTTGCTGTCCATCAATCTGGAAGGGTTATAAGGCCATTTACAAACAATTTAAGTCCATACGCTTGCGCTGCCCATGAGAAAGACAGACCCCTGTACTGAGGTGGGGAGTAGAAAACCACGCACCCACGCAGCGGAAGCGGCGGCAGGCGATTGTCAAACAGTAGCCCATGTCTGGGTTAGAGAAGAGTGTGGTTAGTCGATACTTGCCGAGTCTTGGAGTATAGAGTTCAAATAGTCCAAGTCTGTTAACCGTTGTCTGGGGTTGGAGAGGTCAAATAGTCCGTATAGCCGTGGTCTTGTAGGAGAGATCAGCAGAGTCAAAAATAAGCCAGGGTCAATAGCCAGGGATTTCCAAAACAAGTCGGGTCGGTCAACGAGGTTAACTGCAAATAAACCACAGACAAGGAGCAGGCACAACGCTACAAGAGGTTATGCTCAGCAAGGTATGACAGGAACTGCAGGGAACTATGGGAAACAGGAACCAGTAGCAAATGAGGCGGAGCGGAGCTGCAGGAGACAAGATGTTTAATTGAATACTTTCCACACAGATGGGAACGGTGCACGTCGTCCACATGTGCGCGCCGCGCGTGAGATAAGCGTGCGTGGCCGAGAGGGCGTAGTGAAGCTCCATGGCACACTAGAAGAGCTGCGCGTGCGCATGCGCCCTCGTAAGCCATAGCGGATCGCACAAGCACTGGTGCCAGAGGGGAGGTCTGAGATAAGGCAGGTAAGATGGAACCGTCGCAAAGGACTGTGCCCGCATTCCTTTCAACATTCTACATGGAAAGATTATTCAAAAGTGGAAAACATTCAAGACAGTTGCCAATCTTCCCAGGAGTGGACGTCCCACAAATTCACCCCAAAGGTCAAACGTGCAATGCTCGAGAATTGCAAAAAACCCAAGAGTTCTCTGTGTGCATATTGTACAAACTGTCTCCAGGTGTACCCACACCTTCTCCATTCTCATAAGGTTTTTGTTTAAGGATTAGGCGGCTACGGGGCGACATATAGTCCCAGCTGCAGAGACTGTCATTTTAACTAACTGTGTTGCAGAGTTAAGTTCTCAGGTTGAGTGTTGGCATACCGGTTAGCCATGTTAATAGACACAGCTCCTAGCACAGACGCGATTATGTCAGTTAATTATGTCGTTATGTAAAGTTCCTACTGTATATGGTGCCCTACAAGAGTGGCGTTGTAAACCATAGTTTGTGTAATAAAGTTACTGAGTTTCCTCCCCCCCCGCTCCCCCTCCCCCCCTCCCCTCCCCTCCCCTCGTGGAATATACTAAAAAACCTGTATGACAATATAGATGAAAGTGGGGAAAACCCAAATTAACTGTAGTAGAGGGTCTGGCCCCCTCTGATATCCATTGGCCGTCATCGCCGGACCCACCCCCGAAGGGGCTTTTAGCCCAAATGCTGGTCGCCTTTAGGACTTGCAACACCTTGTTAAGGTCTAATGTTGACCTAATTTCTGCTGCTCTATATCTACTGGTTCTGTCCCAGCAGATCTTTTCTCTATCCCTCCCCCTCCTCCTTGGTATGCAAGATCTGGCCCGCACGCAATAATCACTTACCTTGTGTGTTTGCTGGGGCAAAAAACAGTCCCTAAGCTACCGAGCCATGACCTCCCGGTTGGGAAAGGAAAGGTCCTATGGTTTCAGATAACAAAATGATCTAATGGCCAACACAACCACAATTAAGATAATCTCTCTAAATGTAAAAAGCCTACAAAATAACAGAAAAAGGAGGTTGGCTCTTCAAGACCTGAAAAGATCAGGGGGTGATATCATATTCTTACAGGAGACGCATTTCACATCCCAAGACCCTCCAAATTTATTTTAAAAAGTGTTCCCATTGAGCTTTTTTGCATCATTTAGTAGTAAGAAAAGAGGAGTAGCTATTCTACTCCAATAGGGAACTCCATTCAATCATGTTAAAACAGTGGACCCAGAGGGTAGATTTTTAGTGGTATACGGCTCACTTGCGGGATCGGCGATTGCACTGATATATTTATACGCCTCCAACGAGAACCAAACAGAATTCCTAAAAACAGTTCTCGAGGGTGTTGATGTCACGCTCGTATGCCCGCAGACCTGGCAAGACCCCAGTACTGAGGTGGGAAAGGTATCACACCACACACCCACAGCAGTAGGAGCAAGCCCTCAGTGGGGTATAGCGTTGCTGGGCCTATAGAAAGAGTGGTTAGCGATACTTGCAACGTCTTTAGGAGTATGCGTAGGGATAGTCGTGTCCATGTGCCAATGTCCAAGGGGTCCAGAGAGTAGAGTCATCGGGGTACAAAGCCAGATCCAAGGGTTCCAGAGAGCAGCATGGTCGAGAGCGTAGCAAGGTTCAAAGGGGTACAGAGAGCAGAGTAGTCCAGAACAAGCAGGGGTCAAAGCCAGGGAAATCCAAAGGTAAACACAGGAGCAGGATACAGCAGGGACACAGCGTGAGCACAGCATAGGTCAGCACACAGGGAAACAGGAACTATGCAGAGCGAGGAAGAAGTGGACAGACAGGGATTATAAAGGAGGAGCAGAGAGAGGAGTGGGAGAAGATAGAGATAAGTCAGGGAGAAGAGAGGAGGTGACAGAAGGGGCAGTCAGGGGAGTGACCAGTAGGGATTGGAAGGAGGAGTCAAGATCGTGGCTGGGCAGAGAAGAGGAGTGTGTGCGTGCGCCCTCTGTAAGTTGAGGGTGCGCACGCACAGTTTGCGAGAGCGAGATGGCCCGCAGGGACCGGGAGGGGGACGCAGAGGGCGGACAGAGCCCGGAGGAGGAGCGCGCACAGGCCGCGCCACCAGGCACTTGGAGCACAGCGGGAACCGCGCCGGAGGGAGGCAGAGGAGCAGACGGGACCGCCAGGGAGAGCAAGGTATTGGTCGTGGGCGTAGCAGGTGGCGGGGAGTGCTATTGCAGGAGCTCGGGGACCGCGCGCGTGCGTGAGGTCTGCGGGGCATGCGCTGAGGAAGTGGGAGAGAGGTAAAAGGAACGGGACAGGAGTGGGAAAGGGTAGAAGGGTTAACAGGAGATGGGACAGGGGAGAGAAGGAAGGGGAAGGAATCCCCTGGATCGTCACAGTTGACCCTGGATATCTGTCGTCGGTTTTGGTCGGCGGAGACCTAAATATGGTCCAAACCCCACCGAGGACAAATCATCTGCAATAGGCCGCCCCCATACAACCCACTCCCAACAAACTGGGAAAAGGTTCAGGGGGATAATCAATGATTTCTCATTGGTGGACATTTGGAGGTCCCAACATCAGGGCCAGCGGGACTACACCTTTTACTCAGCGCCTCACCAGACCTACTCCCATATAGACTACTTTCTTGTAACCAAGAATGTTCTGGAGGCCGCCTCTAAATCAGATATTGGCCCAATTACCTGGCCAGACCACGCCTCTATCACCTTAACCCTCTCCGTACCATTTGTAAAATTAACTTCCTATTCCTGGAGGTTAAATGACTCCTTATTGAACCATCCTGAGATAGAGAAAGAGATTAAAACATCACTTAAGGATTACTTTTTTCTTTAACTCAGGATTAGTCACTTCCCCAGCAATCCTTTGGGAGGCCCATAAGGCAGCAATCAGAGGTAAATTCATCTCTATTGCTTCCCATAGGAAAAAGGTCAAACTAAAATTGATCAAAGAACTCACTGACAACATTGTCACACTAGAGCAGGCATGCACAACTCGTAAAGCGAGAAGGGCCGAACTGCTCCAAGGAAAAAAAATTTGGGCCGCACGGGTAAATTTAAACTAGGACCGATGAGGCATACGTGGGAGATTTGAATGAAATCCAAATTTAAATATAAGCTCACAACCACGAACTCCCAACTCATTCCAATTTTCAAAAATCCTAAATTTCCTCCTGGTTGTGAACTCAGACAATTTGACCAATTCAAAGCAAAAAATATCAGAGCAATCAGCGACCTGCTGAGTTTAGGGCAGTTCCTAAACTACCAAAGATTAAAAAACAAATATGAAATGCCAGAACTAAATGCATTCAAATATCTCCAGATTCGACACTTTATCCAAAATCTATCCCCAACATTGGAATTTCCTCCTCTCACTAGTTTTGAAAGGCTGTGTAGGAACACTGCTCATCAAAAAGGTCTCATAACGCAAATATACGCAGAAATGGAGAAGGCGGCAGACGCCCCCACCCATGACTACATGCTCAAGTGGGCAGCTGAATTGAATATGGTTATAGACAGAGAGGACTGGGAAAGTATATGGGGATCTGCCTCAGGAACTTCCATATGTACCACAACTAAGAAAAATATCTATAAAATACTGTTTCACTAGTATCTTACCCCAGTCAGAATAAGACAAATCTACCCTCTGGCCTCCGATCTATGCTGCAGAGGCTGCGGACAAAAGGGGGACATGGTCCACATCTGGTGGTCATGCCCAGAAATACAGAAATATTGGCTAACCATACAATCTATAATAAAAGAGGTCACAGACCTCACAATACCCATTGATCCGCTGACCTACTTATTGGCCAGGCCAATAGAGAGCATTGACCGTCCAATAAGAAAATTAATCTCCTTCATTCTTACAGCGGCAACGTGTGCAGTGGCCGCCTCATGGAAGAAGGTACCCCAAGTAAACAGTAAAGAAAAGAATCCATGATGTAATGTTAATGGAAAAACTTTCAGCCTTTCTGAAAAGAACTACAACGTCCTTTTATAAAGTTTGGGAACCATGGCTGATTCAACCAACAGAATAGAAACCCCCATATATAAAAAGGGGCTGACCCAGGTATTAGATAGAAAGGATGTGGGTCAGGTCTCCGATGGACAGATGAAGAGGTCGTGAACTACCCCCCCCCCCTCCCCTCCTGCTCTCCCCCCCCTTTTTTCTTTTTCTCTCTCTCTCGCCTGCCTTTTTCGGTCCAATAAAAGGATCTGAGGCATGCCGAGGCTTTCAATGTAAAAAACAAAAAAAACTGTATTAGGCTAAGATATGTCTGTATAATTGTATAATGTATAAATGCCCAATAAAAAAATTTGGAACAAAAAAAACTGTAGAATGTTAAGAAGACTACACGTGACGCAGGAAAGCTTACAACCAATTCAAAACGATGAAATTAAAACAGAAAATCTTAGCTTCAAGGAAGTTTTCGATCACCCAAAGTAAATACAGTAGACAAAAAAAACAGATCTTTTTCAGAAATCCCCCTACTGCCAGATAGTGTAGGTAAGGAGAGGCAGAGCTTTGCAAATATGGTAGGAAGTAGCAGGGTAACCAACAGAAATCATGGGGCTCAGGACAATTGAAAGGATGAGTTGGGTGGGTGGGTGACTGCCTGGGTGGGTGGGTGACTGCCTGGGTGGGTGACTGACCTTGACGGGGTGGTTGCTGCTTCCTACTTCCTTGACCGCCAGACTTTCCCCCTCAGCCCCCGATATCCCCACGGCTGCTGCGGGGCGGGAGGGAGGTGAGGGGGGGCAGGAGGTAGGTGGTTGGGGGGGCGCAGGAGGTAGGTGGCTGGGGGGGACGAGGCTGGCATTTTTAAAAATAAAACGGGAATCGCGCAGGGGGGCCCGGGACGCCAACCCCGGCAGACCCCCCCTGTTGGTGGGCGAGTTGGGTGGTTGACTGCCTTGACTGCCTTTACTGCCTGGGTGGGTGAGTGAGTGACTGGGTGGGTGAGTGACTGCCTGGGTGGGTGACTGACCTTGACGGGGTGGTTGCTGCTTCCTACTTCCTTGAACGCCAGACTTTCCCCCTCGGCCCCCGATATCCCCACGGCTGCTGCACGGGGGCGGGAGGGAGGTGTGAGGGGGGGGGCAGGAGGTAGGTGGTTGGGGGGGGCACAGGAGGTAGGTGGCTTGGGGGGACGAGGCTGGCATTTTTAAAAATAAAATGGGAATTGCGCAGGGGGCCCGGGACGCCAACCCCGGCAGACCCCCCCTGTTGGTGGACCTGCTTGTTTCAGCCGGCTCTGTGCCGCGCCGCTAATGGCAATGATGCCGTGGGGCCATATGACGTGACGTCACATGCGTCAAATGATGCCGCGGGTCATGTGACATGATGTCACATGACCCTGCAGCGTCATTTGATGCATCATTAGACATGAGGGGGAGGCCGACTGAGAAGGGAGCAGGTGGGGGGGAGGGGGCGTAGTTCCTAGAGAGAACTCCAATTTGAGCTCATGGAGACATATTTCAGCTGTTCACATCTCCTGAACAAAGCATTGGATTTTAGAAATAAAACATTCCCTGAAGGGGTACGGTGAAATATTTTAAAGTAAATCTAAAATAAATGTGCATATATACAGAGTGAGCTGCTGCTTTCAAATAGAATAGAGTTACTGCTTTTAACACCTCTTCCTAAACACAGCATAATCCCTTTCAGTGACGTAGGAATTACGTTAAGGCTCTAAATTTTCTCAATCTTTGGACAAGTGTCCGGAGTTGGAAATCGGTATATACTACTACTACTCAATAATACTACTACTCAGACTGCTCTGAGCTCTGCAGAAAACTCTGTTTTGTGTTCCCGGAGACAGCCTCACACTCCAAAACTCTATGCAGCTCTGACTCTCATGATGGCTTGCTCCCTGTCTTAATGTTACCCTCTCTGTAGCCTTCACCAGCTCTCTTACTGGCTTACCATAGTCACATGTCCTATAGAGATCATATCAGTTAAAGGGGCAGTATCCTATGAGAGGGTTACAGGAGTATTACCGGCTGAAGTCTAATTGTATTTTTAATAGTTATGAAGAGGGTCCCCGGATTTGAACCATGTTCATTTGATTCTCGAGGACCCAAATTCCTATGTACGTTTATATTTTATTTAACAAAAGGCAGAACTGCTCCTTTAACCCTTTGGGTGCCCTGGAGACGTTGCTACTGCGTCATGGGGTTTGGCACTCCAGGGCCACCATGACATAGAAGCCACGTCAATGTTCCTGCTCATTTTTCTAGGGCAAAATTGCAGGCCGTGATCTACAATGAAGGGGAATGGAAGGAGGAGGATCACGCATTTCCAGAGGGCCCTTGCCCCTTGTGTTAGGTTCATTCGGAACATATACCGTACATTTGCTATAGTGAGAGGTTGGCCATTCAGTGAACCAATTAATATTATGAATTTGTCATCCTTATCTGTTTATGTTTGCTCTACAATGAGAGGAATTAGTCCATACACCAGTATTGCTACACCTCTTTTTTTTTGTTACTATGGCTGATGATAGGAAATACTTTCTGTAGTTTTTGTCAAAATATTTGGGGGCATTGGTGTTTCTTGTCATAATATGATATCTTCACCTTTTCTTTTATAGTCAGAAACAGCTCATCTTCGTTTACACAGGCTATTGAAGCCTTTCACATTGTGAGATAATACTGTTATAGACATTTAGCTTTTAAGAACCTTTTTCTTACTTTAATCCTTGAGGACACCGGACTGCTCAGAAGGCCACTGGACTGTCCTGAATGGCAGCATCTGAAACCTTTCTTTTCCCTTACAATGGGAGGATGAGGAGGGGGGGGGGAGACAACACCTGGGAACTGGAGGGAGAGAGGAACCAAAACAAGGGGAATTTGGAAATGGGGAAAAAAAGAAAATAAAGAGAGCCAAAAAGGATAGTAATGATCCTTAGCTCTCCTGGGGTCAATGCAGATGTACACTGGGGTGGTTGAGATTCAATGCAGCTGTGAACAAACAGTTGTTTGTGTCCTCTTGGCTCATTAACATTCCAGTGGGTGGGGTTGATGTTCCACAAAGTATAAGCAAATGTTAACCCTTAGCATGCTGGTCCTGTGCAGAGGGGAGCAGCTCTTGGGGAGCCCCATTAGGCTCTCCGCCTTTGGGGAAACGCAGTTGTACACTGGGGTGGTTGAGTTTCAATGCAGCTGTGAGATGGCATAGCTTGCACCATAACCATCCATGTGAGACATCACACTGCCTGAGGAAACCTGTCCCTGAGCAGGCCATGATGCCCGGTCTCAATATTAAACCTTAATAAAAAACAATTACCATATAACAACATATAACAAAATTAACCCTTTAAACCGTGAACGAAACTATCACATTTGCTCAACATATTCTATTTTTAACCCTTCGTAGTACCAATTATTTTAAGATTATTCCTATAATATCTTTATCTTTCTATTTGTAACTACTTTTAACCGTTTTCCACCCACCACCCCCCAACCAACACCCCCTCCATACCTATTGAGGAAATGGTAGCCAAAACAGACAATATACAGTTGTGTGAAAAAGAAAGTACACCCTCTTTGAATTCAATGGTTTAACATATCAGGACATAATAACAATCATCTGTTCCTTAGCAGGTCTTAAAATTAGTTAAATACAACCTCAGATGAACAACAACACATGACATATTACACCGTGTCATGATTTATTTAACAAAAATAAAGCCAAAATGGAGAAGCTATGTGTGAAAAACTAAGTACACCCTTACTGCTTCCATAGGAATTAAGATGCTAAGTAGCAGACAGGTGCTGCTAATCAAATGCCCTTGATTAATTGATTCGTGTTTGGTCTGAAGAAAGGACATTTGTCCAGAAATGTTACCTTGTCATTGGCTCTGATGAATTCAATACACATTTAAGTTTTTTGACTGTACCACAGAAGGTGAGCACCAAAAGGGAATACTCTGTAAATTATTTTTTCTAAACAGTGGTGTGCCATTTATATCTACTCTTTTCCTTGATTAATTGATCATCAGCAAGTGTGACCACCTCTATAAAAGCCGAAGTTTTAGCAGTTTATTGGTGTGGAGCATTCAGGTGTGTGTTAACACAATGCCAAGGAGGAAAGACATCAGCAATGATCTTAGAGAAGCAATTGTTGCTGTCCATCAATCTGGGAAGGGTTATAAGGCCATTTACAAACAATTTAAAGTCCAGTAACGCTTGCGCTGCCCATGAGAAAGACAGGACCCCGGTACTGAGGTGGGGAGGTAGAAAACCACGCACCCACAGCAGCGGAAGCGTGCCGGCAGGCGGATTGTCAAACATAGCCATGTCTGGGTTAGAGAGAGTGGGTTAGTCGATACTTGCCGAGGTCTTGGAGTATAGAGTTCAGAATAGTCCAAGTCTGTTAACCGTGGTCTGGGGTTGGAGAGGTCAGAATAGTCCGTATAGCCGTGGTCTGGGTAGGAGAGATCAGCAGAGTCAAAAATAAGCCAGGGTCAATAGCCAGGGATATTCCAAAAACAAGTCGGGTCGGTACACGAAGGGTTAACTGCAAATAAACCACAAGACAAGGAGCAGGGCACAACGCTACAAGAGGTTATGCTCAGCAAGGTATGACAGGAACTGCAGGGAACTTATGGGAAACAGGAACCAGTAGCAAAGGAGGCGGAGCGGAGGCTGCAGGAGACAAGATGTTTAATTGAATACTTTCCACACAGATGGGAACGGTGCACGTCGTCACATGTGCGCGCCGCGCGTGAGATAAGCGTGGCGTGGCCGAGAGGGCGTAGTGAAGCTCCATGGCACACTAGAAGAGCTGCGCGTGCGCATGCGCCCTCTGTAAGCAGAGCGGGGATGCGCACAAGCACTGGTGCCAGAGGGGAGGTCTGAGATAAGGCAGGTAAGGAGGGAACACGTCGCAAAGGACTGTGCCCCGATTCCTTTCACATTCTACAGTGAGAAAGATTATTCAAAAGTGGAAAACATTCAAGACAGTTGCCAATCTTCCCAGGAGTGGACGTCCCAGCAAATTCACCCCAAGGTCAGACCGTGCAATGCTCAGAGAAATTGCAAAAAACCCAAGAGTTACATCTCAGACTTTACAGGCCTCAGTTAGCATGTTAAATGTTAAAGTTCATGACAGTACAATTAGAAAAAAAATGAACAAGTATGGTTTGTTTGGAAGGGTTGTCAGGAGAAAGCCTCTTCTCCCTAAAAAGAACATGGCAGCACGGCTTACGTTTGCAAAGTTGCATCTGAACAAACCACAAGACTTCTGGAACAAGCCTCAGTACAGTCTAGCGACATGGTTGTCCGCCATTTTGAGACAAATTCCTCAGTATCTATAATGGATTCTGGGTTGCCTCCGAGTCTTACGCTGTTTCGTCTGTCTCTATTTTTAGCATCTTCTTGCCGGTCACAGACCTCTGGAATCTAGGCCTGGAGGTGAGTATTAGCTTTTTCAGTCTTCCTCAATGATTTTATTGTTTCATCAGGTTTTTTCTTTTTCAAGTTCGTCCATTCTGTCTCCTAGAGTTGTGATTTCCTTCTTTATATCTTTTAGTTCTTCGTGGAGCAGAGACTTTAGATTGCTGAAGAGGTCTTTAATGTCTTTTTTTGGTACTGTAGCTTGTTGGCTCATTTCTTTCTGTTCTACGTCCTGATCCGACTTTGAGCCTGCACTTGAGTTGTGCTCAGAGATCTGTGGTGTGCATAAATTTTCTTTATGTTTAAAATAAAGTGCTAGATCAGCCGTATTTTTTCTACCTTTCGAGATTTTTGGCATTTTGGGAAGTCAATAGAGCGTCCGTTAGTCTTATTTGGTCAAATGTTGTACTTAAAGTTACTTAATCTTACTTAAATGCTGGGGTATCACTATCAGGATAGGTGATCCGCGACGCGCTCAGCACACTCGACACTCACCCCAAACCCGTGATCGGGTCCCCTGCTCCCGTCTTTCGTGACGCTGCTTTTCCTCCTCCTGGGAACAGCCGCCATGCTAGGTGCACATGTGCATCCCTTTCCAGTCCCACCTCCAGACTCTGCCCATGCAACAACTTCATCGGTGCGCGCGGTCTGCGCGCGCATGAGCCGTGTCAATGTTCCGCCTCTGGGATCATCCCCACACCTGTCTCCTGCACTGGAACTGCCAATCACAGCAGGTGCTGCTGACGCGCCTGCACTCTGCCTCTTTCTCATTGGAGCAATTTTCCTTTATATGCTCAGCCGTCACACTGGCAATTTGGCTGAGCATAAACCTTCCTATGAGCGAAGTGTTCACTGCTACCCTTGCCTCCACAGTCTTGTTGTGTACTCCGGTTCTTAGTTCTCTGTTTCAGACCTCGGCTATTCCTTCGGACTCCGCTCTTCTAAACTCCTGACCCCAGCTACCAATGACGATCCGCACCTCTCCCGACCTCGGCAAAGTACCACATTGTTCCGCACCTCTCCAATCCCGACCAAGGCTAAGTACCTCCTACGATCCACACCTCTCCAACCCCAACCTTGGCAGGTATCTCTGACCATCCATACCTCTCAAACCCCAACCCCGCTACCTCGACCTATCTACACTCCAGACGCTCCCATGCGGCTGTGGGTTGGTGTATATATACAATCCCCACCTTGGCCTTGCGGCCACTACTTCTTTGAGGTGAACATTCCGTTACAATCACATAAATCAGGCACTAGGCTACCATTCTCTCTGTCATCGCCCTCTTATTTTTAAAATATTCAAAGTCAGTTTTCTCTGGCTCTGTGCCCTTAGAATCTCCTCCAGGATGTGTTGGAGAGATCACCCTCCACCTGCATTAGGGATCTCAACCTATGCCTTTGTTCCAGGTCTTAATAGCCTCTGCAGCAATTGGCACAGATCCAGAAATCAGGGGGCATTAGGTACTGTATCTTTTAACTTGGGGCTTTCATTTGCAGCACTTTTGCCTTGCTCCTTCCTGGCCTGCTCTGCCCAGTCTCAGATTTTTTTTTTTTTACCTTGTGGGGGGTCTTCTCTTTGCAGCTCCCCCTGAATGATATTTTAATCTACTATGTCATGTATTATAATGTAACAAGCCTTTTTTGTTTCTATAGAAAAGTCAATTAGGTGAAGGGTTGTAATTTGACTGAAGACTTATATAATTTAGTTTTAAATTGGGTCACCTCCACCAAACAAATAGATTTTACCCCCCATCCATTCTATGTTCTTTTCCTCCCCTTGCTCTATGCGGTGCACTATGCAGTGAGGTGTATACCTGTGAGGAACAGGAGGGCCTGAGCTTCCCGCGATGTTATTGGGGAGCCAGGACCAGGCTTCTGGGGTGGTAGCCTCCATGATCTCTTAGTGGTGCAACGCCTCCATCTTCTATACTCCCAGGAATATGGGACAGGACCTGTATAGAAGAACCCCTTCGGTCCCAGGGTAATAGCTTCCAACTCACACACAGTCTTTGGTACAAAGGATAGTCTCTTTATTGGCAGATCAGCAACTCACAAAGGTAGGGACGTCCAGCAGCAGCAACAACAACCGTAAAGCCTTGCTATATTACTCCGCTCTCCTCCCACACAGATATCTCCTCCTCTCCTTCCCTCCAAGTCTCTCCTCTGACAGTAAACACAAAAAAAACAAAACTACCTAACTACCTATAAAGTTTAAATGTATAAATATATACAGTGCAGTGACTATACCATCAATTTAGTGATAAAAAATGTATAAAAAATTAAACCACAACTCCCACAGTGAGGTAGTTAAACATTAAATAATAAGTGCCACATAACCGTGTTGGGGATAATGGCGTCTGCAGCTGTAAACGCAGGGGTGGCTCAGCACCCCACACACACTAAGAGAAGGGAAACAAAAGAAAACAGCGCACAACGCCAAATAGTGAAGCAAATTCAACAATATATTATAGATTTAAGAAGTAGTTAATTCTACGAAACTAGTTGGATGTAACATTCTATTGCCTTATATCTGCTTACATTGGCCTTTGTCTATGTGTTGGCCTGTCCTGTTTTTATTTCATCCTGTGTGCTGTTTTGGACACTTGTGAGAGACTCTGTAAGACTGTTCAAACTTCCCTATTGAATCCACCACTGCTGTGAAGACAGCAGCAAGCTGCGTTTTAACCTCTCTGCAGAGGATACACCTGCCAAGGTACAGGAGCAGCTTCATATCGGCTAGGAAGCAGGAGCGATTTCACCGAGCCCCAGTACCAGCTGCTGAACCTGGCTGCATGAAGGGAAATCCCCTTGGGAGTGAAAAGACTGACGTCCTGCCCCAGAATCAACTGAGCTGCAGCAGCAGAGGGAAGCAAGCACCTGAATCTACAGCTAACAGCCGAGTGGTAAACAGTGTGATACACACTACATGCCTTTTACCAACCTTTTTTATGTACGCAGATATATTACCCCCTTTTTAAATCTATAATATATTGTTGAATTTGCTTCACTATTTGGCGTTGTGCGCTGTTTTCTTTTGTTTCCCTTCTCCTCTGACAGGATGGTCTGGGCTGAGGCTTCAATACCCCGCGGCCCACCTCCGAGGTTATCCTCGCGGTGGGGCTTGGATTCTCCCCATCACCCCAGGCAGGGGGGCTCCTTGGACCGATCCGCAGGACTCACTACTCAGACCTGTCCCACTGCGGACTCTCGGCATACTAACTCTCTCGGCATACTAACTCCCTATGGTGGAATCCAATGGTCCCCACTTGGACCTAGTTTTAGCAGACCCATCCTGCGGCGAACCACCTGGGAAACAGCACACATAACATTGTCATAATACATGGCATAATGAGGTAATTCAATACAAGTATAACCCGGGTACTCCCAACATGGAGAACCCTTCAGATAGTGCTTAGGATCAGGCTTTCTTACCCGCCGTCCGTTATGATCCGTGACGGTCACAGCGAACGATTGGACCGGCCCATTCTCAGGCCTGTATGTAACACTGTGCATGTAGATACATCTACCTATGCTCCATATGCGTACTAATTCACTAATCTTATCCTCATTGTGATACCCTCCCCGAACTTGGTCCGAAGGTATTCCTGGACTGCCTCCCTGAGCCAACTGTCTCGGTTCTCTTCAATTTCCCTCATGATGGACTCAGGCACATAGGGATACTCATACCCGTGGGACTGCTGGTATCTAGCGACTATGGCCCGGTCAGCTGGACATAGTTTGGTGAGTTTGCGGTGCCCTGCCCTGCTTGGCAGTACCCAAAATACAGGCTCCTCTGGGGCTACCTCATCGTACAAGATATTGGGGCCTCGAGGTACAATCAGTTTCTGTTCTATTTCCCTAAACCGGTGATCTAACTCATCCTCCACCTCCTGCGGAGTGAAAGAACCAGCCGCCCACCAATGGTCTACTACATCATTCTTAATTAATAAGAACCGTGTACGGTCCATCCCCTCGTGGTATCCGGTGAACAAAGGCGCCCACCATTTGTCGCGATGTTCGTACTCTGCGGAATGACTAGTGCGTTCTACATCGGACTCTACCTGTGATGATACACCGGACGTACCCGCATCAGTAGATTGCGAGCAATCTCTCCTCCCCTTGGCATTATAATACGTAGTGGGGTTCCTTTTGTGCACCACTTTGCTGGTAGACCCAGCCTCTACTGGAGTGTGAGACCCACGGGCCCTCCCTCTAGCTGCAGGAGAAAACGGCACAGGGTTAGGCACAGGTATAACACTCGAATACGGTATCACCCCATCACACCCTTCATCACTCAACTCCCAATCCCACAAGTCGTTGGTGTATTTGGGGGATTTACATAACTTATCCCTGGTAGGTCCCTGTGGCACCACTCGTGACGGGGCAGGGGCAGTGGCTGGGGCAGTGGAACTATGGGCCGGGGCTGGGGGAACGTCCAGGGCATTGTCCAGCAAGCGGGTGATACCACGCCAAATGAACCTTTTCTTAGAGGCACTCTCCGCCATACTTCTGGTTTCTCGGGAGGGGCCTCGACTCTGTAAGGTAGCCAGGGCAATGGCTGAGTCTATGCTTCGAGAGGAGAACACTCCTCCAGGCCTTCTCTTTCCAGAGGACCCGGAAACAACGTCATCAGGATCGCCTGCAAAATCTCCACCCGCTCCGTGGTCACGCACCAGAAGTGCGTCGAGGACCAGCAGGGGCGGTGGCGGAGCATCCGGTACATGGTCGAACAAGTAGGCCTCAAGCCTCTCTTTCTCATTCGCCGGGGTTGCGGTCTGCGCCTGGCGGGAGTAAGGGGTGGTGGAGTCTCCTTACCGCTCCGCTGCTTTTTGATGACATCGGGCTCCTCTAGGATCGTCTCGGTCTCCGTCTCCGCCGCACTGGGAGTCACCACTGCGGTGGGACTCTTACGGGCCTCCGGCCGCAACAGCGCTCGCCGTCGGATGGTTTCTGGACTTGTCTGCTCTCTCTTGATGCCTTTAGGGTGGTTCGCCGGTAGGCGCATCGCCACCGATGTCACGTCAACCTCTTCCTCCGAGGAAATCAAGATCGGTTCCTCTGCTAGGGAGTCACCTGGTTCTTCGGCGATACAACCAGTGGGTATAGGTACAAAGTAGTCTCACTCTGGTACCTCCACTGCGGTCGCGCTCTTCTCTGTTGCCAGCTCACTCAGTTCAATAGCGGGCTGAGCCTTGGTTCCTCCCGATTGGGTATAACGGGGAACCAGGGCAGTCTTTTCTTTGCCTTCCGCCACCACCGTCAATGTTCCCGGAGAGGCACCCCGCGGGGTTCCGAACAAAAGGCCACGGCTCGTTCGGCCGAAGGTAAAACATGCCACATTGAGGGCATCGGCCTTGGTGCTTGGTACCGCGCCCGGTATCCCGCAGTGAACGCACAAACACCGAATGTATTCGTGCTCAGCTACCTCCACTACCAGTAGGCCTCCTGGTAATTGGTAGATGGAAGTATTCATCTCGGACATGGTTCGCTCAGGGTTGGAACAGCTCAGTGTTTCAGCTCCTTGCTCCTCGAATACCAGACAAAAGTGAAGCTCTTCGCTCAGGCTTCCGGTCCCTCCCTTCGCTGGGGCGGACTCTCCTGATTGGCTCTCCTTGTGCCCCCTCCCTCTGGTGGAATCCAGAGGCGGGGTTTTTTCTTCTTCAGCGTGACGTGGCCTGGCTTTCTGACCAGTCACGGCACAGGTGGGTAGGCTTTCGGCTTTCGCGCCGCTCCGCTCCCCTTGCAAAGAATCCGGGTTTGGTGCCAGATTATTACACATTTCCAGCCACATTCTCCTGATAGTCTCTGTGCACGACGCACGTGCTTGCTCCAGGCTTGGCGGGAACCGCCATTTTAGATCACTGTCCTTGCTCTGCGGAGCACATGTAGGGATGGACTCCATCTTGGATGAGTCCTCCAAACGTCCATGTGCCCTATCCTCAGTGTCTAACGGGTATCTCGTACCTAAACACTGACTGACTGCCAACTGTGTGCTCTGCATTCTGTTTCTCACTAACTTGAGGTGGCTTGTACCCCAGGCTCTGCGGAACTTCTCTCCTCCATGCACTGTACTCGATGTATACCATGCAAGTTTTCTGCGATGCGTGTGTGTGGGTGATAGTTATGGTACCTCTCTTCTAGGTACCGGCGTCTCCTACTTTTGGCCACTCATAACGCGGGCCCTGGGCCATGGTCCCTGGACTGGTTAACAGGCTGACCCCCCTAGTTGCCTCACGCTACCTGCCTCAAGGGACTTGGTCAGCTCTAACTATTCAACCTTCCTACGCCACCTCCTATGGGTGTCCAAGGCATACTGTGCGAGAGTCTGCGCTCTCCTGACTACCCTCGGCATATGCAATTGCGCCCATCCTTCTCCAACACTTGCACGGAGAGTGCATCTCACTCTGCCCGTTCTGCCTTGCTATAAGCCAGTCCTGTTCTGACATATCTCTCAGCAGCGCCTCCAAATGTAACCCTGCTTCCCCCCTTCCCCCAGACTCTACGGGGGTGTCTAGGGTGCTTGAGGGCAGATTACATGCGGTGTGGTGCATACCTGTGAGGAACAGGAGGGCCTGAGCTTCCCGCGATGTTATTGGGGAGCCAGGACCAGGCTTCTGGGGTGGTAGCCTCCATGATCTCTTAGTGGTGCAGCGCCTCCATCTTCTATACTCCCAGGAATATGGGACAGGACCTGTATAGAAGAACCCCTTCGGTCCCAGGGTAATAGCTTCCAACTCACACACAGTCTTTGGTACAAAGGATAGTCTCTTTATTGGCAGATCAGCAACTCACAAAGGTAGGGACGTCCAGCAGCAGCAACAACAACCGTAAAGCCTTGCTATATTACTCCGCTCTCCTCCCACACAGATATCTCCTCCTCTCCTTCCCTCCAAGTCTCTCCTCTGACAGGATGGTCTGGGCTGAGGCTTCAATACCCCGTGGCCCACCTCCGAGGTTATCCTCGCGGTGGGGCTTGGATTCTCCCCATCACCCCAGGCAGGGGGGTGAGGGGCATTGGTCCACCAGGTCTATAACGCTATCAGCTCTACTAACGGGGCTGAGTCTCTCCACTCCTCTCTCTGCTCCTACATGGCTGTGCAGGTGAGACCGCGGTCTCCTCCAACTCCTTGGACCGATACCGAGCCAGCAGATTCCTCACGTACTCAGACCTGTCCCACTGTGGACTCTCGGCATACTAACTCTCTCGGCATACTAACTCAACAACGTCACTTACAGGAGTTGGCTGCTAAATATAGAGCTAGCCCCACCTCTCGTGATGTCAGCAGAACCTCCCCTCTTGCTCACGCCTGCAGCAGAGTCCAGGCCTGCATCTACCACTCAGGGCAGGGCTATGAAGGGGGAAAACCCATGATAATTACTGGTGCCTGATCTTAACAGGACATAACACAGTAGAAGGGAGATAGGTATAGCCTGAGCTGTTTACAGGGGGTTATATCTATATAATATCCTCCAGACTTTCCCCCACTCCTTAAGCCTCCCTCCCCCCCTCCTCCAGCTTTCTGCAAGATCTCGCCTCCTACCCGCAACCCGGATTCTTTTTACTCCTCCCTCCTGCTCCCCTAAAGACTTTGCACTCCCCCCTCGTCTCCCTTCCTCCCTTCAGCCCTCCAAGGTGATTTTTGTTTCCCTCCAGCACCCTGGATGATATTTATTGTGCAAAGAACAATTCCGGACACAAATAGAACATAGAATAAGTAATAAAAGCTAATATAGGTTTCATTTTTTTTTTTAAATATATTTATTTTATTATATTTATTTACAACTAATGCAAGAGAAAGAGTGTTAATATTCAATTATCAGCATCTTTAAAATATATATCTAAAGTTGCTACATTTTAAAATATTAGTTCCAAAGGTCTTCTTAAATAAAGCTGGTCTCAAGTATAAATCAGATCTTTCTGTGTAAAGTTAATCATTCCTTTTTTCTGCTTCATATCAGAGGATCCTGGGAATTTTTAGTAGAGTTCGTGAAGTGCAGGTCCTGATTCAGAAGGATTACAGCTTGTGCTTTGGTCTGCTAGATACAAAGAGAAACACAATGGGAGTCACGGGGGCGGTTATATGGGGCAATAGGAGGCGTTAGGGAGAAGTTACCTCCTGGTGAAGTTATAGCAAGTAGTTTAAGAAAACTCAAACTAGTAAATATTTTCAATCTCAGCTGTAACATGACACAAATAAATTACCCAGAGATTGGTTCTCAGTAGAAGTGTGCTCCTCTTCGGAAGGAATAACATGCAGAACTGGGGTCTCACTCGCATTTCCACTATAAATTCAAGGCATTCGTTCCCTGAAGTCCTTATAAGAACCTGAAAATAGAGATAAGAGGTGTTATTTGGATAAGCATTGTGAATGTTAAAACCAGCAGCAAGTGAACATGGGACATTTTCAGCCAGTGGAGACTGGGATAGCAGATATAGTAGATGTCTTTAACAAAAAGTTATTATTTTTAGAAAGGAAATATCTACAATGAGGAGCCAATACATATACAGTAACAAATAATCCAGGGAAACATCTGGACTCTGGGAGGATTTATGGTTTATTAGTTATAATTGGCAATCTATAGTGTACAGAGCTTTTAAAAACTCATAGGTTTCTTCATTAGTGTTCAACCGTGAACTGTCATGCTCCTTACACGATCATTTCATCCATGAAGAGCCCTTACACAGCGAACGGTGTTAACCTATCTAATTTAATACTGACTAACCTTAAAACTCACCCCACAAATCAAGCATCCCAATTGCCTGCACTCATGGCTATTGTCCCTCACCCACAGTCACTCCTACCACCAATTTTGGCCAAACACTGCCATCTACAGCACTTATTCCCTCACCAGCTGTCTCTGTAAGTCTCCCATCATACCACTTAGATTGTAAGCTCTTCGTGCAGGGATTTCCTTTTCAAATGTCTGATATTGCTGCACTTATTGTATTATTATAATCAGTGTTCGACAAACCTAGTCGCCCGGTCGCCGGGGTCGACTCGAAATTGCCCCTTGGCGATTGGCCCAAGCAGCGCACGTGCTGCTGTTTAATTTCCCCTGCTCGCGCTAAAAGAGGGGGGGTGGGGAAAGCCAGAGGCGCATTCATGTTGCTGCGGGAATTACCCCCCTCCGGCTCCCTGAGCAGTGCTTTCCTTCCTCCCTTGCCTCTCTGACCAGCCCTTTCCTCCTCCCCTCCCCAGCCTCTCTGACCAGCCCTTTCCTCCTCCCCAGCCTCTCTGACCTGCCCTTTCCTCATCCCCAGCATCTCTGACCAGCCCTTTCCTCCTCCCCGCCTCTCTGACCAGTCATGGCAGCCAGCGCATTGGTAGCGCGGCACACGTGGTGGGTGGGGGAAGGGAGGGGGAGCACGGCACTCCTGGTGGGGGGAGGGGGAGCGCGGCACTCGTGGTGTGGGATGGGGGAGCGCGTCACATTATGGCGACCCAGGTGGGAGTGCTAAGCTGCGGTGTCCTGAGGGGTGTGCAGCACTGCCAGTAGCGTTGATAGCGCGTGTGGAAGTGCTGCTGCCAAGGAGGAGGAGAAGGGGAGTGCCCTGGGCAGATAATTACAGCGGGGCCCCCAGGGAGATCAAACCCTCAGTACCTGTATTGTGCAACATCCCTTTTCTCCTGTGTGTGTGTCTGTGAGTGTGTGTGTGTCTGTCTGTGTGAGTGTGTGTGTGTCTGTCTGTGTGTGTCTGAGTGTGTCTGTGAGTGTGTGTGTGTGTGTGTCTGTGTGAATACCCCCACCCACCCAGTAACCCTCTCCTGTCACCCTCTCCTGTCACCCTCTCCCTGTCACCCTCTCTCCCTGTCTGTCTGTCTCTCTCCCTGCCTCTCTTTCTGTCACCCTCTGTCACCCACACTCTCTCCTCTCTGTTGCACCCCCTCTCTTTCTCTCTCTCTGTCACCCACACTCTCTCACACTCTGGATCTGGATATCTCATTTACCCTGTACATATACAATAAAATAATAAACTGTTATGTCAAAATTGAATGTTGTTCTTACTAGAAATGTATTCAATTTCTTTTTTAAAAAGCAGGGCTGGGGGCGGGGCTACGTGGCGAGTAGATTTTTTGGTTCGGCGAGTAGATTTTTGGGCGATTTGTCGACCACTGATTATAATTCCCTGTACTGTATTCTTTGTGAAACATACATACATGTGTAATTGTATTTATAAAGCACCAATATTTACTCAGCGATTTACAAAATAAGAACGGTGCAGTTTTACTCACAGTGCATGAGGTCTTCAGCAGGCAAATGACAAGTCACGTCATGTAATTTCAGAGCTGATATGTGCTGCCGCTGAAATGTTACAGGACAGTAGAAGTGCTCGGGGAGAGGAGTAGGCGGCTGCTTTTCAAGTCTTCTCAGCTTTGTTAGTCTGACCATTCTCTCCTCCTTTCCCCGAGCACTCTACTGTCCTGTAACATTTCAGCGGCAGCACATATCAGCTCTGAAATTACATGACGTGACTTGTCATTTGCCTGCTGAAGACCTCATGCACTGTGAGTAAAACTGCACCGTTCTTATTTTGTAAATCACTGCGTACATATTGTTGCTTAATAAATACAATTATACATACATTCACACATACAGTATATATCCATCTCATTAGGAAATGTGACTGCATGGGGCTGTCCCATTTGCATGATCGCTGTGTAGTTTAACATTCATGGTTATTATCGTTTATATTTGTAAAGCGCCACCTATCGTGGCTCGCTGGACAATGAGGATACAGAGTTATGTATATTACATAAAGTTACATACCAAATAAGCACAGAGAAGTGCAAACAGATACAGAAGCTAATGTGGGCCCTGCTCCGGGGAGCTTACACTCTACAGGGGACAAGGGGCAATGGGCAATGGGGCAATGGTGAAACAGAAGGTAAAGGGGCTGCTCATAGTGGGGTGGAGTATGACTCAGGAAGGAGTATGGTTCAGCAGCACAGCTGATTATTTTAAGGTTTGGGGGTGAGGATGTTTGGGGGGGGTTGGACTTGTAGCTGTATTGGTCCTGGAGAACTGATTTGTTGTTATACATTGTAGGGGACCAGTGTAAGTGCTCTTTATAGATGACATTGTCGTGTAAGGAGCTTGACAGTTCACAGCTGAACACATAATGAAGGAACCCATGAGTTTTTAAAAGCTCTGTACACTATAGATTGCCAATTATACTTAATAAGCCATAACTCCTCCCAGAGTCCAGATGTCTCACTGGATTATTTGTTACTGTATATGTTTTGGCTCCTCATTGTAGATCTTTCCTTTCTAAAAATAATAGCTTTTTGTTAAAGACATCTACTATATCTGCTATCCCAGTCTCCACTGGCTGAAAATGTCCCATGTTCACTTGCTGCTGGTTTTAACATTCACAATGCTTATCCAATAACACCTCTTATCTCTATTTTCCGGTTCCTTATAAGGACTCTTGAGCGAATGCTTGGAATTTATAGTGAAATGCGAGTGAGACCCCAGTTCTCGCATGTTATTCCTTCCAAGAGGAGCACACTTCTACTGATAACCAATCTCTGGTAAATTTATTGTGTCATGTTACAGCTGAGATTGAAAATATTACTATTTTGAGTTTTCTTAAACTACTTGCTAAAAACTTTCACAGGAGGTACTTCTCCCCTAACGCCTCCTCATTGTTGCCCATATACCGCCCCCCGTGACTCCCATGTGTGTTCTCTTTGTATCTAGCAGACCAAAGCACACGCTGTAATCCTTCTGAATCAGGACCTGCACTTCACGAACCTACTAAAAATTCCCAGGATCCTCTGATATGAAGCAGAAAAAGGAATGATTAACTTTACACAGAAAGATCTGATTTATATTTAGACCAGCTTTATTTAAGAAGACCTTTGGAACTAATATTTTAAAATGTAGCAACTTTAGATATATATTTTTAAAGATGCCGATAATTGAATATTAACACTCTTTCTCTTGCATTAGTTGTAAAAAATATAATAAAATAAAATATTTAAAAAAAAAAAATGAAACCTAATTAGCTTTTATTACTTATTCTATGTTCTATTTGTGTCGGATTGTTCTTTGCACAATAAATATCATCCAGGTGCTGGAGGGAAACAAAATCACTTGGAGGGCTGAAGGGAGGAGGGAGACGAGGGGGGGAGTGCAAAGTCTTTAGGGGAGCAGGAGGGAGGAGTAAAAAGAATCGGGTTGCGGGTAGGAGGCCGAGATCTTGCAGAAAGCTGGAGGAGGGGGGGAGGGAGGCTTAAGAGTGGGGGTAAAGTCTGGAGGATATATATAATATAACCCCCTGTGGTTTATAGCAAGCTAGTAATACTCTCATTTCCTGGAAAAGTTAAAGTAAAGACTATTTCTAAAAGCAAAATGGGACCAAGGTTTTAACCTTACCAAAAATCCACGTCTGCATTTCTAACATCCCTCTCCATCGTCTTGTTGTTGTTGTTGTTGATGTTCCTTTCATTCCCGTAGCTCCTGTTTTGGACAGAACCCTTTTTTTTGTTTGAGCGCTTCGCATTTTGTGCTTGAGCACCTGCAAAAAACCCCAGAAAACATCCTGTTATTCAGAGCGTCTTCTCCTACTATTGCTAGTAGTGGAGTCTGGGTGTATTGTGTGCAGTGGGTGTCTTGTCTTTCATGGGTAATATTAAATTACAAGAGGCATCTTGTCCTGCTAGGAATGAGGGGGAGTATGTGACAGTGAGTATCACGTCCACCCAGGTATCACAACAAAGCCCTGTCCTGGCTTTCCTCTTGCATCTCTCTTCTACCGTTGACCTGTCTGTTGCTGTACGTCAGGGTTGTACTGTATGTGACTGAGGTATCATCTCCTACTAGAGGTTGCAGATGACAAAGTATCTTGCCCTACTACAGGTTGTAGATGACACAGGTTACCTTGACCTACTGTATTACAGTTACTAGTTGACAATAATAATGTCGCTAGGAATAGTAGGGGAAGGGTATTTTCTTAGCCTATTAGAGATAGTTGATCACAGGAGGGCTTGTCATCTACAGGGAATAGTTGACATTAGATATCCTTAAGGTCAATGGGTTGTAATTTGCCATAAGGTTTAAATCATGTAGGTCAGTGGTTCCTAATCCTTTTAAATTGGGCAAACACCCCCCCCCCCCCCACCCCAAATAAAGAATTAAATAAATACAGTTTTGCCATTCTAGCTATTTTTTATTCTGTGGTCCCCTTTCTCTATCCGGTGCACAAAGAAAGATGTCTAAGATTTGGGGTGTTGGTTACCCCAAAAAGCATTTAAAAAAACTAAAGATTCCTTATAATGGAATATAGAAATTGGGTTATTGATGCAGGGAAATTCTGTCACTATTTCTGCTCCCTTCCTCTGTTTATATAATATTTTGTGCTGCTGACCCTCACCTCTCTTGCTTTGCTGCTCCTGAACAGATCCATTATATTTAGCTTTCTTCCTTTTTAGTATTGCTAAGTCTTCCAGTTCTGATATCACACTGCACTGCTCTGTATGTTGATTACTTTCACATTTCTCTTCTAGCTGGGCTAATCTAAAAACAGAATGGTGGGAAAAAATCAGAGAGAAACTGAAACAATTCTCGGAATATATAATATCCTCAGGGCTATTCATTTATGTTTCTGAGCATCAAAACTGGTGCAAAATTGGTGTATAGACAGTTAAATACTAATCAAATAGAAATCTCAATGGAAGCAGTATGAGCAGGCCCGTTCCTAGACGGTAAGCAGGTAAGGCGCCGGCTAGGGGCGGCAGGTCTCAGGGGGCGGCAGATCTCGGGGGGCGGCGAGTCTCGGGAGCAGCAAGAGGGAAAGTGTAGCAGCACTAAACCTGAGCAGGAGATACCGGCACCCCCTAAGGAGGTAAGTATCTCAGGAAGCAGGGGGTCCCCGGAGCTGAAGTTAATGTGGTTCAGTTCTGGAGTCCCCCTGCATCCTACCTAGAGGGGGTGGGGGATATTCATTTGGTTAGGAATTTTTTTTCTATCTTTTTTTTTCATTGAGGGAGGGGGGCATTAATAGTGCTTGCCTAAGGGCAGCAGATAACCTAGGGACGGGCCAGTCTATATGAGAGCTTTATAAACACTTTTTTTAAGAGCTCAGTACACTTTTTTCTAAGAGATAAACAAGAAACGCCATATGGTGATTCTGGCATTATTAGGAAGGGGGATGGAATCCTAACTTGGATTGGCAAAAGCTTTTTCTACCATATTTTTTAATGGAAGGCTACATTTTTTTTATTGTACTTCCGGTGCCTATTTTGTTTGTTTCCAGGCTTTGTTTTGTTAGAATGCAAAAAGCCTACGGGAGGGGCGGCCAACTCCAGTCCTCAAGGGCCACCAGCAGGTCATGTTTTCAGGATACCCGCTTCATTGCACATTCCAGGTTATTTTCTTAACCCCAATCATGGTCCAGTTGTGGAATTTCCCATTGTTGCAAAATAAAACCCCAGAAAACAGTGTCCCGTTTAGGGAGGAATTGCATTTGGCAAACGATTTGGCTGTAGGTGTGACTCAGTGAGGCTCTGACTTCGGAAACATTACCAGCTGCCTGTGAAGCAGGGGATCCTGGTTCAACTGTGTGAGCTCCCAGTGTGACAGTCAACTTTTGAGGGCAGAATTCCATGTGCAGTGCTGTGTATACTGGCGTCATATAAGATTTAAAATTATATTATTATATTCTACAATATCATAGCCATTAAATGCTATAGAAATTCTGCTGTTGAGTTTTAAAACTGGATATGTTGTGGTATAACTAGGAATGATGATTCTGGCTACATCTGAATGGTTGATGCTGCAACTTACCCCGGAGCAACATCTTCATGGGACTTTATTTTTCTATTCAGACCAGGCCCGCCTAGGACTGTTTCCCACGTGTCTTTCTCCCAACAGTTCTGATCCACAGATGATCTGAGTCTTTTTGAGTTGTGTTTCCCTACAAAGTGTTGATGAGATTGAGAGAGTATGTATTAAACCAAGAGAAATGAAATAACATGAATATAGAAATTCAGATATACTGGCCAATGTCATTCTGACATTTGATAAAAGTTAAAAAAAACCAATAAAAGTGGTGTTTCAGGAACTTGATTAATCCTGTGACTTTGAAGGCTACGTACCTGTTTTATTATCATTATGAAGAGAAGTTAACATGTCCTCTGACAATAATGCTTTATAGTGGGCACCCTTGCAAGATCTTTGTGACTTCAATACTTTTGTTGTCTTATCACCATCACTTCCATCATCGTTGGCCTCTTCTTGGAATATCATTGGTATAACTTCCTTTCTTGAGGGCTGAAGATCTGACGCCTCAACATTATCTGTAAATCTATTATTCACAGCCTTCTTCACTCTTTGCCTCCTTTTCTTCTCTTTTCGATTTGGGCCTGAGCCTCCCATCTCACCAGGACAACATTGGTCTTTTTTACTGGTTGGCACTAAAGGATTTTCAACACCCCACTCTCCTTTTATAACAAATTCTATAGTATCTGCAATACTATCAGTGTCCCTTGGAGGACAGTAGGTTATCTGAGCATTCTTATTGATTGGAACGTCTTCTGATGATCCAGTTTCCAATCCCTTGAAGTCAACTTTCTGTTCTATCTGTTTCAGTTCCCCCACATTATCATCCCTAGTGCTTTCCACAGTCATGTTTTCCATTGAATGACCCATCTAGAAAAAAATGGGTGTTTATGAATATTGGACAATAATTTGGGAGCTGTGAGATGTTCAGTGAATGAGTAAGGGTCACTCTCATAGCTTTTTCTTTTAGTAAGTGACAATATAATAGCTAATATGGTTATTAATATGGCCCTAATTCAATGAAGTCCATAGACAATGGCAGCTGCAACCTGCCAAAAACTGGCAATGTTATCGAATAGGGACAATATATTTATTTATATGGGGCCCTTAATATCTTACTGTTGTACGTGCACCTTCTTAAGATTGGTTATATGGAGATAGGTCGATAGTTACATTGTAGTTATCAGTTATATGGTTAAACAGGAGAAGTTATGAAGGAGTTGTAGGGTGCGGTTTTAAGGACAAATAGGAGGGGTTTTAGGGAAAGTCTAAATGAAGCCCTCGGAGGAGCTATAGGAGCAAAAGGAGGAGTTATATGGAGTGATTTTATGTAGCAATAGGAGCAAAAAACATTCCTCACCTTTTGCTCAGTCAAAGAATCTCCTTCCTGTGAGGTTTTGTTTTGTTCAAAAATGTCATCTGAAAAACAGAATCATACATATTTAAATCAGGCTTTACAGTATATTTATGCTTCTTAGAGACATTTTCATTCCGTGTCTGAGGGTCCACATATGAAGGTATTTTCCATCTTTGTGGCCTTGTGCACTTAAGCTTGTGATTTGATGTGTTAATAGAGTTAATAAAGAGGAGTTATATAAAGCAGTTACATGTAACAATTGGAGTTATAGAGAGTGGTTGCATGCAGCAATATGAGGTGTTATAGGATTTAGAGAATATTTATTAAACCTAAAGAAAGTAAATAACATGAATATAGAAATTCAGATACACTCGCCAATGGTCTGTAACTGTTACATAAGCCTATAATATATATTTTCTTAAACTGTGCATGCAATGTCTTGTATATAATAATACCCTGTTCATTTATGTAACTGTATTTGTAACCATGTATTATTTGTCTTAACTCTATGCCCAGGACATACTTGAAAACAAGAGATAACTCTCAATGTATTACTTCCTGGTAAAAGATTTTATAAATAAATAAATAATGATATTTGACAACAGTCAAATTTGGAGAATAGGAGAATGGACATTTTGGAAATTGAATCATTCTGTACCTTTGAAAGTCACTTACCTGTATTATTATCATCATGTAGAGAAGCTAACATGGGCTCTGAGAATAATGCGTTATAAACGGCATCTGTGCCAGATCTTTGTGACTGCAAGACTTTTGTTGTCTTATCACTTCCATCATCTTTGGCTTCTTCTTGGAGTATTATTGGAAGAACTTCCTTTGCTGAGGGCTGAAGATCTGACACCTCCACTTTATATGTAAATGTATCTTTCACCGCCTTTTTCACGCTTTGTCTCTTTTTCTTCGGTTTTAGATTTGGGTCTAAGCCTCCCATCGCATAGGAACAACATTGGTCTTTTCTATTGGTTAGCGCTAAAGGTTTTTCAACACCCCACTCTCCTTTTATAACAAATTCTATAGTATCTGCAATACTGTCAGTGTCCCTTGGAGGACAGTAGGTTATCTGAGCCTCCTTATTGATTGCAACTTCTTCTGATGATCCAGTTTCCAATCCCTTGAAGTCAACTTTCTGTTCTATCTGTTTCACTTCCTCTACATTATCATCCCTAGTGCTTTCCACATTCATGTCTTCCATTGAATGACCCCTCTAGAAAAAAAAGTGGTTATGAATTTTGGACAATAATTTGTGAGATGTTCTGTGAATGTGTGAGGGTCCCTCTCATAGCTTTTTCTTTTAGTAAGTGACAATATATTACCTAATATGGTTATTAATATACATGTTGCTTCCAAAGTGGACCTGTTACCATGCGTTTGCCCATCTATGACCCTAATTCAATGAGGTCCGTATGGCAGTTGCGACTTGACAAATTTATTGAATACAGACAATATATTTATTTATGTGGGCCCCTTCATTTCTTACTTGATACGTGCACCTTATTGATATTGGTTATATGGAGATAGGCAGGAGTTACACTGTAGGGTCCAGTAAAATAGTTAAACAGGAGAAGTTATAAAGGAGTTGTAGATAGAGGTTTTGCAAACAAATTGGAGATTTAGGGAAAGGTTATATGAAGTCGTAGGAGGAGCCAGAGCAGCAATAGGAGGAGATTTAGGCAGTCATTTTATGGAGCAATAGGAGCCAAAATTGTTCCTCACCTTTTGCTCAACCAAAGAATCTTCTTCCTGTGAAATTCTGTTTTGTTTAATAATTCCATCTGAAAAAAAGAATCATAGATATTTAAACCAGAGAGAAAGTAGCCAGTGTTGAATGTATTTTATATTGTCTGCTAAATCTTTTTGCTTGTGCAACAGAACGGTTAATTAAACAATGCTACAGTATCAGGGCATTATATTTATGTTTTTAGAGATATTTGCATCCTGTGTTCCTTAAGGTCCATATATGAAGGTAATTTCCATGTTCGTGGCTCTGCGTGTGTATGCTTGTGATTTGATGTGTCAATAGAAGTTAATAAAGTGGAGTTACTGTATAGGAATCAGTTACATGGAAGAATTGGAGTTATAGAGTGGATGCATGGAGCAATAGGAGTTACAGGGAGCGCTTATTATGGAGCAATAGGAAGTTTCATAAGATTTAGAAAGTATGTATTAAACCAAAATAAACTAAATAACATGAATATAGAAATTCAGATATAGTGACAAATGACATTCTGACATTTGTCAAAAGTTAAAAGGACAATAACATTGACTTTTCAGGAACTTGATTCATCCTGTGACTTTGAAGGCACCTACCTGTTTTATTATCATTACGTAGGGAAGTTAACATGCCCTCTGACAATAATGCTTTATAACGGGCACCCTTGCAAGATCTTTGTGACCTTCTCAATTGAGAGACCCTTCCATCATCTTTGGGCTCTTCTTGGAATATCATTACATTATCTGAAAATCTATCATTCACAGCCTTCTTCACTCTGTGTATCCTTTTCTTCTGTTTTAGATCTGGGTCTAAGCCTCCCATCACATAGGAATAACAGTGGTCTTCTCTGCTGGTTGGCACTAAAGGTTTTTCAACACCCCACTCTCCTGGTACAATGAATCCTATAGTATCTGCAATACTATCAGTGTCATTTGGAGGACAGTAGGTTATCTGAGCCTCCTTATTGGTTGGAACTTCTTCTGATGATCCAGTTTCCAATCCCTTGAAGTCAACTGTGTGTTCTATCTTTTCCAGTTCCTCCACATTATCATTCCTCATGCTTTCCATATTAATGTCTTCCATTGAATGACCCATCTAGAAAAAAAAGGGGGTTATGAATTTTGGACAATAATTTGTGACTTGTGAAATGTTCTGTGAATGGGTGAGGGTCCCTCTCATAGCTTTTTCTTTTTGTAAGTGACAATATAATACGTAATACCGTTATTAATATGCATGTTGCTTCCAAAGTGGACCTGTTATGGAGGGTTTATCCATCTATGGCCCTAATTCAATGTGGTCCGCAGACAATAGCAATCTGCCAAAAACTGTCAAAGTTATTGAATAGGGAAAATATATTTATTTACGAAGGTCCCTTCATTTCATTATTTTATACATGCAACCTTTCAAGGGAAAGATTATATGAAGACCTAAGAGGAGTTATAGGGAGAGATGTTATGGAGCAATAGGAGCCAAAAACATTCCTCACCTTTTGCTCAGTCAAAGAATCTTCTTCCTGTGAAATTCTGTTTTGTTCAAAAATATAATCTAAAAAATAGAATCAGAGATATTTAAATCAGAGGGAAAATAGCAGGTGTTTAATGTATTTTATATTGTCTGCTTAACTCTTGTGTGAGCAACGAAAGGGTTATAACATGTTCCCATATCAGGGCATTATATTGATGCTGATGGCCAGATGCACCAACCTCCACTAAACCAGAACAAATAATACTGGGTTATCTAAAATAGTAATGGACGTTATTTTCCCATTTGCATCAAATCCACTAAGTAACGACTTTAGTATAACTACATTAGCATAATGCAGGAAGCCGGTGGCCAACTCCGTTCTCAAAGGGCCCACCAACCAGTCAGGTTTTCAGGATTCCCTCCCTGCTTCAGCCATAGTTGGTGGGCGGTCACGATTGACCACCTGTGCTGAAGCAGGTATATCCTGAAACCTGACCTGTTATTTGCCCATGAGGACTGGAGTTGCCACCCTGGCAATAAGGTTAATGTAGCACTAATCTTGCATTAATTTCAAATATACAGGACCCGTATAAGCTCATATTGAACCCCCAAAATAACCACACATATATATATATATATATATAGCGATAAGTGCAAGAGGAGTTCTACTGAGGCATGGCAGTATATATTTGAACACCAACAGAAACATGAAACACAGACAGAGCTCATTGCTACAATCCAGTGACACTAATATCACAGTACAGTGCCTATATTATATATATATATATATATATATATATATATTATATATTATATATATATATATACTAGATATCTTTGAAGAAAATGGTCTTTTATTTTAAACTCTTGGCCAAAGTGTTGTAGCCCTTGAGCCCCTCCAAGGCAGACCAATGTCTCAAGGGTCCTAACACTAAAATAATTCTTAATAACCTGTACATTACCAGGAAGAATAATTAAATAAAACTAAATCTGTCAAAATACTTAGCTATTGGTCAAGTTCTAAAGTCTGACTAAGTCTGTCAGGTGACAAGAACTATCTTTTTGGTAACAATCAGGCGCTATATAAATAAAGACATACAATACAATACAATATATACTGTACAATATGACGTTTGCTATACTGCAGGTTGCATATTTCACATCAAATCTTTCAATATAATACATGTGACCACTTCGTTTTTCTAGGTAACGGGAAAAGGTTCCTCTTACCACTTTGGAAATATTTGAATGGAATAATGTCACTATATTTGTAATGCTCCTCTTTGAGAATGTACACAATGGTTACCCACATATTATTGGACTATTTGTAATTGATTTGTTCTGCAATGCCTTAATAGTTCATATTTACATCTATTATTTTTCATGAACCTAATAAGAATGTATGTGGTGAACAAATTTACCAACTCAAAATGTAGCATCAACATTTAACAGTATGTTCACTCTGCCTTCAAACACAAAACACAACACCTGCGGTTTGGCTGTTAATTGTTTTGGGCATTTTTAAAGACACCTTTAATGATGCATGTCAGCAGAGAATGTTTTTTTCTCACATATAAATCTGTGACTTCTGAACATGTAAAACCGCGCGGTTTGGTAATGACAACTTCAGAGCTACTAGAATAGGCCCTATAGAGGAGTGCTGTTATATGGAGAAATAGGAGTTATAATGAGCTGTTACATGGAGAAATAGGACAATGTATAGGGAATGCTTTTATGGAACAATAAAAGAAGAAATGTGTTACATGGATCAATAAGTAGAGTTATAGAGAGCAGTTACATGGATCAATAAGTAGAGTTATAGAGAGCAGTTACATGGATAATAGGTAGAGTTATAGAGAGCAGTTACATGGATTAATAAGAGGCGTTATATGGAGCTCTTATATGAAGCAATAGGAATTATAATATAGTATGGTTTTATAATGGTAGGTATCAAATTCTCTGCTACTGTTAATCCTTTTGTCTCTGTTTCAAAACATAGGAGTTACATTTAATTTAAATGTTGTGGGGAATAGCGCAGGGCCTCTATAAACACCACGGCCCTTCCTGAAAAATCGCGCCCCCCAGTTTGTGCACCCCTGCAGTAGATAAAAGGCGGTCGGCACTAAACTGGTTTTATAAATAGATTTCAATGGTGTTTAACCTGTATGGACACATGAGGAATCCCTGTATATGTCTCATGTACTCACCTGAAGCCTGTTTTTCTTCGATGATCTTGACAGGGTAATCCTCGTGTGTTGAAGTTGTCTGAATCTCCAGTTGAAGATCAATGTTATGGGCTGTCTCATAACTTGAGGTCACCACTGGTGCCATCTCTGGCATTATGCCTGTGGTCTCTTCTACACCTAACCTGCCCTCTTTCCCATGCTGTCCATAATCCTCATCCATGGTGGTACCCTCACTGTTCTTGATAATGTCAGTGCCACAACTTGTGTGTTCAGAAGATCCCAAGGTTGTGGGATCCATCATTATTTGCTTAATGCATCCACTAGTCTGTCTTCTTTCAGAAGCCAACTGAAGTTGTCTTGGGTTGATTTTTATGTCTCTGTGGCAACACCCAAGGTTCCATAAAGATGTCATCAGCAGCTAAAGAACTTAGTGATGGTTCCTTCATTCTATCTGGTGATGTAATATTAGAATGCAAGTGGTAACAGCGACATCATCTACAGAATCCTTATCCTACAGTACACACAGCATCATCTAAAAGGGGCAATTCCTCCTAGAACCAAAGAGGACTAATGGCATGGACATGTTGAAGGAGTCAGTCCCCCCAGGGATATAAGTGTACTAATGGTAGTGACACGTTACATCCTTAAACGTATCACTGGCATTAGTTGAACTTTAACTATTAGCATGGTTAGATATGATTAGAGAAGACAACGGACAGTTACAGTACATTCTTACAATCCGTTGTTTTTGGTTTTAATAGAAATGTAAACGCTGGAGAGACAATGCATTTCTGGGGATCCTGTTTTCTTTTTGTGTTCAAACATTGTATTCACTTTTACTATTTTCTTTGATTAGATAGTTCACATACAGTATTGGAACATGTTCCTTTCTTAACATCTCTCATTTCTACTTAAATAGTACTATTCCAATTTTGTTAAATAGTTTCTGTGATTTCTAATATACTATTCCCACCAATGTGAAGTTATATATATATATCTTTGCATAACTCATCACAAACATAGAAATAACGGGGAATGGGGGTGCGTGGGGGTACCCGGGTAGCTACTTGAAGATCTCTTTGTTAAACTTTAGTTTTAATATTATAGAATCAAGTTTAAACTTGTATATTCAAGTCGTCTCTTCTTTTTTCTGTAGGACGTTCCTTTCCCACCGTGTATATCTCTTTTAACCCCATAATAATACGCCTTCTTTCCTCTGGTATACATTTGAAAATTGGAGCCCATTTTTCTTCAAATTTCAAATCTAGTGGATCACCATTAAATATTAAAGCAGCAGTTCAAGCAATATCCTACATGTGTTTTTTTTTTTTATAAATCAGGTCTGTACTATGAGAAAATACTTGTAGCATTTAAAAAAAATGTTTTAAAGACTGTTAATGTTTCTAATGTAGGAAGCATTTCCAAAGTGACAGCCCCTTCCCCTTCTGATAGGCTCTGGCTCTTGAGCCCCACCCTCTCTCTAGCAGTGAACCAATTGTATCTAGTAACAGCCCTGTCACATAATATTCCAGGAACTACATTGCCCAGAATGCTGTGCAAGAACTGAATTAAATAACCCGGAGCAAGCGTTCGATTACAGGAGAACAGATCAATCTGCAGCTTAGCTAATCACTTGTCAGTGTGCAGATTGTATTGATGCGCATATTGAATGGGGAAAATATTTATATTTTTTTTAAACGGCAGCTTGAACTTCAGCCTTAAATCTCTTCTATAAAAATCTATAAAATTATATATTTCCTTTTCTAGATCCCTGATTGAAGATGGGGCTTTATCTAACCATTTGTTCATTATAACTTCCTTCACTGGTACAAGTATAGACTTGAGTGCCTTTGGTATTTTCTTATCTCTTCCTTTGTATTTAGAAAGTCCCAAAAGAAGACTTGTTTCTTCGTTACTTACATTGATATTAAAAACTCTTTCAATATCTTCTGTCACTTTGTACCAGAATGTTTCTATTTTTCGGCATTTTCACACACAGTGAATAAAATCTGCCCTCGTGAATATTTTGGGCAACTGCTATTAATTGATGTATCGTATACAGTATATGTTTTCACCATGGCGATATACACGCTGTGTGTGTAAATTTTACAATCATTTCTTGTAAGGCGGCTGAATGGGGTTCCTGTTTTTAACGGGAAAGCTCCCTATCCTGAATCAAAGCGTTGTAAGATCACTGAAAACTTCCCAGCGACAGAGAATATGTTGATGAATACTATTGGTGGAGGCAAACTACAAAAAGACTGCTTAGTAAATATGGCCCTTAATACACTAAACCCGTGTTTTCCAAACCTCTCCTTGAGACCCACACCAGGTTTTGGGAATAACTAACACACTTGCATCCAGGTGAATGCACTTTTTTTTTTTAACATTTTAATAGAATGTTAGATATTTTATCCTCAGAAACCTGGTGTGGCCGTGGGGGACGAGGGCAGGTTTGGAAAACACGGCAATAATGGTATGGTTAGCCCATTTTTTAAACGTTTTTATTTTTTTAAGGTTATATTGCCAAACTATGCAAAGAAGTGTCTTGTTTTATTGCCTGTTCACTTATTTTGTTAATTGAGTTCTTGATTCTTGAAAACTAGGCTCACAATCTAAATAACATAGCTGGCTGCTAAGCTCCTCTGAAGTTGTGACATCAGCGGACTTCAAAAAGCCTTATTTGAGTAGCCATCCTCTCTGATAAGTGTCTCTGTTTGCAAAAACGAAATATCAGGGGAGCGTCAGTATCTGAAATAAAATACTACCGTTGATATTTCATAACGTTTACAATAAACCTGAGGCATGTAGAACTCCATAGGAATTTCCTAGTATTATAAACGCTCAGCACAATCATAAACCAGGAGGGGGAGTGCAAAGAAGACCCAGTAGAGAGACACACGTCACCAGATTTAAAATCCAAAAACACTTTATCCCGACAATGATAAAAAATCAGCTTACAGGATACCAGTGGTATAAGGCGTTGGTTTTTAGAGTGATCTTGATGTCCGATCGCGCACCTCGGACAACCCCCTCACACAACCGCCTCATTCACTGGTCCTCCTGTGCTGTCCACGCCGACACGTCCCTTCCGTTGTCACGCTGGTAGCTGGCGTCACCGGAGCTGCTGCTTGCAGACTTAGCCTTGCTCCTCTAAGATCTCACTGCTGAGGGTTACGCTCTAACGCGTTTCGCCGTGCATCGACGGCTTCGTCAGGATGCTTTAAAACCCTGTAAGGCTATCTTTTGATTTTTACTCCTCTCTCATTATACGACCTTTCTCCATTGGTCTAAATTGTAATTCGATCTACATTGACTAAGTCACTAGCCCTTACACATTTATTCTTACACAAAGTTTTACAAAATTAAAATACATGTTTATATAACATTAAAAAGACTTCATATTATTGCAAAACATTTGTGATAGTAAAACATATAAATAAATATACAAAAAAAAAAACTAAAAACATAGTAATGAATACCAACCCCCATGAACTTAGAGGATAGGCGATTGTTGTATCTCCAAAGCAAAGAAGGAAATATTATCAGTACAGAGTATCAGTTTTTCACAGTCACATATATCCAACTTTATACTTTTCAAGGGATCATAGATTTTAAGGAAAGCATTTACTCAAATCACATTTAAACCCGCAAGTACCAGTGATTTCAGAGAAAGATCCAAAAACTCTCTCTTTTTTCAAAGTAGTTATCTATTCCCTCCCCGCGCCTCTGTGGTACACTTGCTCTAACACAGTGAATCTGAGACCTATATATCACTATTATGTTTTTGAATGAAATGGTAGACAGATTATGTTGTTACAACCCTCCCTTATGTTGCCCACTGTTCCGCCGCTGTGTTTTTACTGGTCCTTGATGTTTGACCTACACTTGTATATCACATGGGCAACATATAAGGTACACTAATGATCTGATTTTGCATGTTAACCATTTTGTTTAATCTAAACCTTTCATAGTGATATTGATGAAACTAATTTTATCATCACATCTATATTACATGCCAGACATGTTGTGCGCCATAGAAACCTTTCGATTGTGTAAGCCACCTATTCCCATTTGATGTAGCTTTGGTAATCACAGGTGCCATTTCTCTTTTAGAGATTGGCTCTCCTAAAAATAACTGTAGGACTCTCGGGACAATGTCTCTTATAACGGTCATCTTTACAAATCCAATGTTTGTGGATTATTTTTGATATTTTTTCAGACTGTCTATTGTAATTAGTACAAAATGAAAATATTCAAAATTTCATTAGGTACTTGTGTTTTGTGTTATAACAATGATCTTTCTGCTATGTCTCATCTCTGCTCTTCAAAGAGCATCCTTAATGATGCCTGTCGTCATAGTTTTTTTCTTTAAACCTATTTTGAAGAAAGGCAGACTGTTTGATGAAATTATTATCATCTGAGCAGTTTCTCCTAATCCCCTTATTTGTCCATATGAATATATGTAACCGTTCGGATGGTGACAGCTCGTAGTGATATATAGTTATTAATATCACGCCTTTAAAATGTTTGTGTTTTTATCTGTCCCTCCTCAAGGTAATTCCAAATCTAAAAAGTTGACCTTTTGGTGCTATATGTCGCAATAAAGCATTGTGATTCAGTACATTATCATTGATGTATTCTATGAATTGACAAGACTTTTTTCATCTCCCTTCAGCATATGATGATCCGTCTATATATCTACGCCATGAGGCCACAATTTGCACCCAGCTCCGCAATAGAACCATATATGGTCCTCTTTTTCCCATGCTCCCATGAGCGTTTTGCGTAGCTAGGTGCAAATTTTGTGCCCATGGCAGTACCTTGTTTTTGTAGTAATAGATCCCCTCGAACATGAAGTAGTTGTGTTCTAAAATGAACTTTATATCTCATAAAATGAAATTAGCCTGTTCATTAGGCATCTTTGGATCTTTGGCTAATGCTCTGTCAACTGCTTCATGTCCTCCCATGAGATCATGTGTATACCAGTTTGATATCAACAGTTAACTAGAACCCATCCATCTTCCCAAATTTGATATCCAAAATACGCAGGATATCAGTGGTATCTTTTAGGTAAGAGGAAGTTTTTTACAAATTTTGCGTCATAGTCTATAGGTAGGCGGATTGGAGGTAAGGATCTATCCTGCAATGATTGGTCTTCCCGGGGGTTGGCTATATTTTTCATTTTTGTGCACGTTATTTGTGGATTCACGGTTAATTGAGCACTGTTACTGCATGGTTTGCACTATATATGAGTGTTTTGACGCGCCATTTAGTATTTGTATTTGTATAATGTCTCTGTTTGGCACAGCCAAGAGGAGCAGGTGAAGAAATGCAGCAGATGTGGCTGAGGGACACGCAGGCTTGTTGCTTGGTAACAACAATAGGATGAGTTATAAACAATGTCCATAAGATGTCCTTTGGCACCGGGAAATTTTCTGCCTGCCTGCTCTCTTCTGTGGTGCCCCCCCCCCCCTCCTTACCTCGCGCGGCAGGACCCGCAGCATCATTGGGCCACACGAAGGAGCAGCAGGGCAGACACTTTCCGGTGCCAAAGGACATCTTAGGGACCACTTTTTAAACTCATTTCCTCTGTTGCTTACCAAGCCACAACCCTGCGTGTCCACTCACCACATCTGCTGCATTTTCTTTCCTTTCTATGCTTCTCTTGTTGTGCAAACTAGAGGACACTTTATACAAATGACAAAAACTAATAAATGGCAGCTCAAAAAACACTCTCTCTACGTTGCACAGTGCAGTAACAGTGCTAATATAGCAGTTGAATAACAACAAAATACTCGGCACAAAAAAT
>CM071567.1:157125367-157187409 GCA_036426205.1 Ascaphus truei | reverse complement strand
CCCCCCCCCCCCTCCTTACCTCGCGCGGCAGGACCCGCAGCATCATTTGCTGGCAAGTTACCAAGGCAATCGTGACGTCACATGACCCTGCGTCGTCATTTGATGCTACGTTGCCATGGTCACACGTCCTGAAGCCGACTGAATCCCGGTAAGTAGAGGTTGCAGAGGCCTCGCGCGGTCCCCTGGAATTTAATTTAAATATCTTGGGGAAGAGCGCGGGACTTCTACAACCGCCTACGCCCCCCCCAAAAAAAATCTTGTGCCCCCAGTTTGCGCACCGCTGTCTAATGGAATAGCACCGCTGTAAGGCACCAGAATAAGAGGGTGTTGAAAGTTAGCAAGTGGATCCCAATAACTGGAGGAAGCAATCGGGAAAACAGGTAATTTCCAAAGGCACGTAGAAGAGGGTGAGACCGGAGCAAGGTCAGAACAGCTCAAAGCTAGCTGCAGACAGGAATACCAGGTAACCGGGCAGAATACAATACCAAAGGATGAGGAAGCAGCGAAGTTGAAAACAGGCCTCAGCCACTGCAGGTCAGGGCTAGCTGCAGACAGGAATACCAGGTAACCGGGCAGAATGCAATACCAAGAAGCAGGAACGAAATTGAAATCAGGCTGAGGTTAGTGCAGGCAGCAGACAGGACAAATCTTTAACATGCTACTGTATGTAAGGGATCACAGATGAATAACACAGGTAGAAAGGCAGGAACTCCATAGCAGAATCGTATTGTTCTTTAGGAAACAGAAAGTAGTCAGGACAGAAAGCCTCAGGCTAAGTCTATCTGTTGCAAAACCTCAGTCCCTTTTTGATCTTTAGATTTCTTTCATAGTTATTATAGCTTGTACAGGTATGTGTATCCCAAGCATGTTTGAATGACCTTATTGTATTAGTCTATCACCTCTGTTTGGAGGCTTGTCCCTGAATCTACCACCCTGTCCGTCAAGAAGGACTTCCTCACATTTTCCCTGGGACTCCTCCCTCCAGCTTCAGAGCATATACTCTTATTTTAAGGTAGCAAGTACACAAGCAGATAAACAAGATACATTTGCTTCTATTCAATATGCTGTGAAGATGTATTTCCTGTGCTAGAGAAGAGATCTATTCTCCAAGATAGGGAATCGCTGAGAATATGCCCTGGAGGTACCACTGACTATTACTTGGTCAGATTCCTATTACTGGGTTGGTCTGAGGACGAAACTGTCTGCAAAGTTTTAGAAAACTGTCCCAAGATGGTGGCCTGTGTAAGTAAGCCGTGTCCCATCATGCCTAGAGAAAATAAGTCAAATATCATACTTGCATAGAATAAGAAAAATGTGGGTTTCTTATATAGCAAAGGGTTAAACGAAATGACCCTTTTCCAAAAGAATATATAAGTATTTTACTGTGTATTTTTGTCATATTGGATGTAGCATTGGGCTTCTCTGTCGCTTGTTGTATACATTTGCTACGCTCAGTAGCTCTCCTTTTTGACACTTCTATACATATATATTTTGTGGGGGCTCAGGGGTTCCTAAAATGAGCTTGCAGGGGTTCTGTGTGTTTGTTAATTTATTTTCTTATATAGCAGACACAATGAGTCCCTGTCCCAAAGAGCTTACAATCTAATTTGCATAAGGTGACAATGAGCAATGGGATTTGAACTTGGCTCACTCACTTCAAAGCCAATGAGCCTGTAGCCAACATTTTTGTGTTTATCAACAACATAAGAATAATTGACAAGAGACCTGTAAGAGGGAATATGATTACTATTTACGTAGGAGGTCGCTATGTTTGATCTGTTGTCGTTTAAATAAATTGTAACCCTTTTTACTGAACTTGGTCTCTACAATTTTTCCTTGAAGCGTTACCCCGTTGGGAAACCTTTACTTGTCTGTAAACATGGTGAGCTGACACTTGAGGGGTGCTTGATGTCTTCTAGATGCTCCCATGTGGTCTCTTACTGTGTATGTGTGTGTAACCCATATTCCCTCACCCAATCGCAGATATGGTGCATGTGAGGTGATCTATATGTATTACCCAGTGTGGTGCTTTACCTGTTAGGCTCACAGGAGGCCTGAGCCTCCGCCAATGAGAGCCTGGGGTGTATCCTCTTGAACAATACTATATGGTGCAGCGCCTCCACCTGCGATGGCTCCCAGCAGAGCGGGAGTTGTTCCTCGCAGGACACATTCAAATGAACACATACACTGGATGTAAAATAGCAACAGTCTTTACTATATGCAGAATAGGGGGGGGGGGGGGGGGGGGGGCTGCTGCTGCACTTACCCTGTAGTCGGAAACACAATGGAGCAGGAGCAGGCAGGTTCTCTTCTTCAAGGCTTGCTGGAGTGAAGCTAGGGTTCCACAGCTTGTGCATGCTCTCGGCTTCCATACCCACCCACCTGACCTCCCTCCCCCCTGACCTGGTGCCGTGAAGATGCAGGAAGTGTTAGAGGCAGAGCTACTGCTGATTGCTTCTCTGCATGGGGTCCTGCACAAGAGCACAGCTAAGCAGCAGCAGATTTTTAGTTTTGTTTTTTCACGGAGCCTAGCAGAAGTGCGACCGCTCTGCCCTGTGTCCTAGCCATGCCCCCCGACAAGATTTTTTTTTAGGCGACCCGGCATTTTGCTTTCGTGGCCCGGTGCCGGGTCGCGGCCCACCATTTGGGAAACGCTGGTGTAAGGTAATAGAATCAGAGCAGGATGTAATTTCTCTTCAGAAGGACTTGGAGAGACTGCAAACGTTGGCAGGTAAATGGCAGATGAGGTTTAATACAGATAAATGTAGGGTTATGCATTTGGGATACAAGAATAAAAAGTCGACTTACAAATTAAATGGAGATATATTGGGGGAATCCTTGATGGAGAAGGATTTAGGAGTGCTTGTAGACAGCAGGCTTAGCAATAGTGCCCAATGTCATGCAGTAGCTGCAAAGGCAAACAAGATCTTATCTTGCATCAAACGGGCAATGGATGGAAGGGAAGTAAACATAATTATGCCCCTTTACAAAGCATTAGCAAGACCACACCTTGAATATGGAGTACAATTTTGGGCACCAATCCTAAGAAAAGACATTATGGAACTAGAGAGAGTGCAGAGAAGAGCCACCAAATTAATAAAGGGAATGTACATTCTAACTTATGAGGAGAGGCTAGCTAAATTAGATTTATTTACATTACAAAAGAGGCGTCTAAGAGGGGATATGATAACTATATACAAATATATTCGGGGACAATACAAGGAGCTTTCAAATGAACTATTCATCCCACGGGCAGTACAAAGGACTCGGGCCATCCCGGGGGGGGGGGTCCCAACAAACATCGTGGCCATGTTCCGGGGTGCTGGTGCACTCCAGTATTCGGGCAGAGTACTCGTACGCCGAGTCTACTGGGACGGTTTCAGAGTTTGCCTCCAAGTGGGCGTTAGGCGGGGTGCTCTGCTCGGTATCCCCCATCAAGGGTTCTTTAGAGTTAACCCTTCTGCTTTAAGTGCACTTCAACAGTGCACTTGTTGGTCTTCCTTTGAATATTTGTTTGACTGGTTTTTCTTTGTTCTACTTGGCAACAAGTAGAATTGCTGTTCACCTGAATTGGCCGGCTTTGCCGGCCAATCAGTTTTAAACCAGATCAAAATAGACCCACTTCTTTCTCTACTCCTCCCCTCTCTGTCATTGGTGCACCTTCCTTTATAATCCCTGTCTGTCCACCTCTTCCTCGCTCTGTATAGTTCCTGTTTCCCTGTGTGTACCTGTCCTATGCTGTACTCCCTCTGTGCTCCTGTGATTACCTGCTCCTGTGTTACTTTGGATTTCCCTGGCTTTGACCCCTGCTCTCCCTAGACTGCTCTGCTCTCTGGTATCCATTTGAACCCTGCTACGCATACGACTCCGCTGACCTCTGGCTTCCTAGGACCTGGCTTGCTCTCTGACGACTCTACCCTCTGGATCCCTGAACTTTGGCAAACGGACACGACTATTCTCACGGACACTCCCCAAGCGTTGCAAGTATACACTAACAACTCTTCCAACAGGCCCTGCAACGCCATACCACACTCCGGGCTTGCTCCCACTGCTGTGGGTGTGTGGGATCATACCGTTCCCACCTCAGTACTGGGGTCTAGCTTGGTCTGTGGGCATACAGGCATGACATTATGCAGAGCCCAACAAACGCAGACCCCCCTGAGGTGGGTACAGTGGTGGAGATAATTATTCCTCTGGAAACTTTACAACGCGTTAGTACTCAACTGTCCACTGTCTCCCAGCAATTAACTAATGTGGCGCTTCGAGAAAGCCCTCGCCTTCTACGCCACCTGTGGCTACTCCCTACGCCAACCCTGGTCTATGGATTCCCTCGCCAAATCGCTATGATGGGAACCCCCTCAACTGCCGCGGGTTCTTAAACCAATGTGAGGTGCAGTTTGAGATGTCTCCCTCTCTGTTTCCTACTGGCCGTGCTAAGATTGCTTATATTTACGCCCTACTCACCGGAGACGCCCTTGCCTGGGCCTCTCCCCTATGGGAGCGTGGAAGCGAAATAACGCAAGATTATACCTTATTCAGACGTGAATTTCAACTTGTGTTTGTTATCTCTGCACGGCACGAGACAGCTGCCTTCTCTCTCTTCCATGTTTCTCAGGGTCAAAATTCAGCTGCCAAATACGCCATCGTGTTCCCTACGCTGGCCGCCGAGGTCCAATGGAATGATGAGGCGCTCTCAGCTGCGTACTGGCACAGACTTTCAGATACGTTGAAAGACGATCTGGCTACTCACACCCAACCTACGTCCTTGGAGGAACTCATCACCCTGAGCGTACGCATGGATCAGCGCACGCAGGAGCGACGACACGAGAGACACTGTTCCCGTTATTCTCCCTCTGTTGTTTCTCACAGGTCAGTCGCTACTCCTCTCCTGGCCCTGGAAGCCGGGAGACGGGCACACCCAGTAAAAGTAGAGGGGCTTCTACTGGGTACTGTCTCTCCTAACCCCTCTCCTTCCAAAGCTCTCCCAAAGAAGCTGATTCTACCAGCCACACTGGAGGCTCCCAACCTTGTCGTAAAGGTCGAAGCATTCATAGATTCCGGATCGGGCGGTAATTTCCTGGACCAGCAGTTTGCAGAGGAGAATCAAATCCCCATGGTCAGAAGGAAGAGCCCAGTTGGCCTTGAGGCCATCGACGGACGACCACTCCAGCCGGCTTTCATCATCTGGGAGTCTATTCCTCTTACCTTGACCCTGGCTGATGGTCACAAGGAGGTAATTGGCTTTGACGTTTTCCAGTCTCCTTCTGTACAAATTATATTAGGATTGCCTTGGCTTCAACTCCACAATCCGCGGATTGATTGGTCCGGTACCTTGCCCATCCAGTGGCCCTCGTCCACAGATTCTACGCCAGCGGATCCTCCCGTGGTTGTGCTTGCTGGTCTGGACTCCGTACCTGCCGATCGTTCGTCCTTGCCTGCTGTGTACCATGAGTACCTGGATGTGTTCAACAAGGTACAAGCAGAGGTCCTCCCTCCTCATCGCCCGTTCGATTGCCCGGTCGACCTCATTCCTGGGACTGTTCTGCCAAAGTCTAAGTCTTACCCACTCTACATCCCGGAGACCGAGGCCATGACTACTTATATTCAAGAAAACCTGGAAAAAGGTTTCATTCGCAACTCCACCTCTCCTACCGGGGCTGGGTTTTTTTTGTGAAGAAGAAGGATGGATCTCTAAGGCCATGCATAGACTTCCGCGGACTCAATAAGATCACGGTGAAAAACAGGTACAGTAGAGGCAACTCTTATTCGAACAAAAACCAGTGGCAATTCCCCAAAAAACCCAGGAAACACCCAGGTACATTCTGAATACATGCCTTAAACTTTCCTTAAACTAGCCCCAGCATTTCTGCATTGATTAATGGCCTATCAGATTAACAGCGGGGGTCCCTGGCAGTCCCATTCAAACTGAATTGGACTGCCAGGGATCCCTGCTGTGTTAATCCTATGGGTCGTTAGTCAATGCAGAAATGCCTTAAACGTGCCTCAAACTAGCCCAGAACATACCCAGCACATACCCAGCACATACCCAGAATGTAACCCGGCTAGTTTATGGCAAATGTTAGAATAAACGTTGCCTCTACTGTATCCGCTTCCGCTCATTTCTGAACTGTTCGATCGTCTCCAAGGGGCCTCTATTTTTTCAAAACTTGACTTAAGGGATGCCTATAATCTCATTCGCATAAGAGAGCGACACGAGTGGAAAAGAGCATTAAATACACGTTCTGGACACTAGGAATACCTTGTTATGCCCTTTGGGCTGTGTAACGCCCCGGCCGTGTTTCAGGAATTTATGAACGACATCTTCCGTGACGTTTTGGGAACTTTTGTCTTTGTCTATCTAGACGACATCCTTATTTTTTCTAAAAATCTGGAGGAACACATTCAACATACCAAACTTGTGCTCTCCAGGCTTCGTTCTAACCGTCTTTACGCCAAGATGGAGAAGTGTTTGTTTCACCAGGCTTCCACGGCCTTCCTAGGCTATATCATCTCCACCCAAGGTTTCTCCATGGACCCAGAGAAGCTGAAGGCGGTCTTCGATTGGCCACTCCCTAATTCGCTCAAGGCTGTGCAACGTTTTCTTGGCTTCGCCAATTATTACAGGAAGTTTATCAAAAAAAATTCTTCCATTGCCCTTCCCATCACCGCCTTGACCAAGAAAGGCACCGACGTCTCATCCTGGTCACCAGAGGCCATCGCAGCCTTTGAGACTCTCAAGAAGGCGTTCGTGTCTGCCCCCATCCTTCGTCACCCGGATACCTCCCTTCCCTTTACCTTGGAGGTTGACGCCTCAGACGTGGGAGCTGGCGCAGTCCTGTCCCAGAGGACTTCTCCCCAAGAGAAACTCCATCCTTGTGGTTTTTTTTCACGGAAATTTTCAGCAGCAGAAAAGAATTATGATGTCGATAATCGTGAACTTTTGGCCATTAAGTTGGCTCTCCAGGAATGGAGACATCTTTTAGAGGGTTCCAAGGAACCAATCGCCATTCTCACTGACCACAAAAATTTGTTATATATTGAGGGTGCTCGTCGCTTGGGCTCCCGCCAGGCTCGCTGGTCACTCTTCTTTTCCCGCTTCAATTACACCATCTCTTACATTCCTGGTACCAAAAATGTTAAAGAGGACGCCCTTCCGTCAGTTTGCCTCTGAGACCGAGGCTAAAGAAATCTCAGAACCTATTCTCCCGGCCAAGTGCATAGTCTCTGCCAACAACTTTGATGTATTGGACGAGATCCATAAGGCACAAGCACATATTCCCAGCAGGTTCAGGGTACCAGAAGGACGTTTCTACGCGGCTCCACGTTTCCACCATAAAGTCTTACTTTGGGGTCATTCCTCCAGAGCAGTTGGTCATCCAGGCTTCAAGAGGACAGCTGATCTCATTAAATGGACTTTCTGGTGGCCTAAGATGAATCAAGATATTCTCAATTTTACTTCCGCCTGTCCTGTTTGTGCCCAGAGTAAAACCCTCCATCATAAGCCTTCTGGACTTCTGCTACCCCTTCCCATCCCTGAACAACCCTGGAAACACATTTCGATGGACTTTATCGTTGAACTGCCAGTGTCCAAAGGGATGAACACTATTTTGGTCGTAGTTGATAGATTTTCAAAGCAGGCTCATTTTATTCCCCTCAAGGGTCTAACCAACTCGGCCACCTTGGCGGATGTCTTCTCCAAAGAAATCTTTAGGCTGCATGGCGTTCCCATTTCTATCGTCTCAGACCGGGGGTCCCAGTTCATCTCGAAATTCTGGCGAGCTTTATCTCAAAGATTGGGTATCTCCCTCTTGTTCTCCTCTGGATATTATCCACAAACCAACGGTCAAACTGAAAGGATGAACCAAACTCTTGAACAGTATCTGAGATGCTTCATTTCCGACTCACAAGATAACTGGGTGGATCTTCTACCATGGGCCGAATTTGCAATTAATTCCTTAAAGAACGAGTCCACTCAGGAGTCTCCTTTCTTCATCAACTGTGGCTTTCACCCCAGTAGCCTTCCTCTTTCACCTTGTCCTTCTGGAGTTCCTGCAGCCGACTTTCATATCACCAACTTGCAAGAATCCTGGAAAAGGATTCTCAAGTCCTTACGGTCTGCGGTGGCCAAGCAAAAGACCAAAGCTGATCGTCACCGCCAAAAAGGTCCTTTATTCAAACCTGGTGATCTGGTCTGGCTGTCATCCAAGAATATTAGGCTCAAGTCTCCTTCACCCAAACAGTCCCCTAGATTCTTGGGACCTTTTAAGATCCTAGAGAAGGTTAATTCTGTAGCCTATCGCCTCGAGCTTCCCCCTCAATGAAAATTCCATCAGTCTTTCACATTTCCCTCCTTAAAGAATTTGTGTCCAGCCCTCATTTCCCAGATCCCTCTCGGAGACCTAGTCCAGTGTCCACCATGGGTCAACAGGTGTACAAAATACAGTCTCTCATCGACTCTCGTGTCTCCAAAAAAGGACTTCAGTTTTTAGTACACTGGAAGGGCTACGGTCCTGAGGAACGTTCCTGGGTACCGGCACATCACGTCCACGCCCCAAGGTTGCTTTCCCAGTTTCACCAGAAATTCCCCCTTAAGCGTGGTTGGATCACTCGGAGATTGATCCTGAAAGGGGGGATACTGTGACGACTCAGGAGATTCTTTCCTCTCCTTGTCCCTCTCTCCCATCTCCTGTCACCCTTTCTACTCCTTCCCACTCCTCTCCTTCACCTTCTACCTCTCTCCCCTTACTGCAGCGCGTTCCCCGCAGGTCCCGCATACCCATGCGCTCCCTTAACCCTTGACTTGATCCTCCCCGCTCCCTCTCCCCTGCAGTAGCTCCTTTACCTTCCCCTGTTGTGCCATCCATCCCGTTGCCTCCTCCTCGCGTGCTGCCCGCGGCACGGCGTTCCGCGCAACTGGTGACGCATCCGGTGCATGCACCCCCTCAGCCCACGGAGGACGCGCGTGCATGCTCCTCCCTGCCTTTGCTGGCCATCGCGCGGGCACAGGCCTGGCGTGCGTTCCCCTCCTCTTGGCTCCGTCCCCCTCCTGCGGTCTTCCCCTGCTCCGTGCGGTCCGCGCCTGTGTTGCAACCTGTGCGCGCGCATCCCCAGCTTACAGGGGGCGCACTCACAGATGCTTCTTATCAGGTTCCCCCTGTCTCCGCCTCCCAAGTTGTACAGGTCATTCCCCTGACTGCCCCTTCTGTCTCCTCCTCTTCTTCCCCTGACCTATCTCCAGCTTCTCACTCAGAAGCGTGTGTGCAGAGCTCCCAGGCATTTGCTGTGGAATCAAGTTGTATTCTTTCTTTATTTGTTATATTTTTGTGGGGAACTGTGGGGGAGTATACTGTGAGTATACTGTGAGTTTTGTAGAGGGTTTTGGGTGTATTTTGAGGTTTAAAACCGTTCTTGTTTTTCACCCAGAGGCTGCAGTGTTTCAACCCAGCAAAGCTACACTTTAGCTGGCTGGTAACTGTAGTCTCAACCCCTCTCTCTTCCCCCACCTCTGATTGTTTGTTTTATTTCTAATTTACTTTAATTAAAGCCTGTTTCCTTCCTTTGTCATTTGCATTTTTGGGAGCTCTGTGTCTTTCTTTCTGACCTATAAAATTGTGGTTTGGCTTATTGTAAGAGAGTGAGTAAATAATAAGGGAAGAAAAGAGAAGATTACAGCAGGTTTTAAAAGCTGTTTTTTCCCCCCCTTTGTAGAGAGGTAGTTAAAGGGACAGTTCGTCTCTGCACCTCTCTCTCTAAACACTACCTCCTCCCTTTACTTAGAGGCTTATTATTATCATGCCTAAGGGGAATAGGAGTAGTGCAGCAATGGGGGCCACACCCGGATACCGGACTCCAAAACCTGGGGTCCCTAGGAACAACATTAGCCACAGCCCTAGGCCTGGTACATTCAGTGCCCTGGCCACACCTCCCCGGCTCCTGTTGTTTGTGTAACCCCTGCAGTCCCAGCTCAGTCATGGGCGCAGGTGGTGGCTGCAGGCGTTGACCCCAGCAACAATAATGCTGGGGCCACGCCCTGTGTGAGCAGGAAGCTTGGGGTGAGGTGCCCAATGTCACCTGGCCTAAGCATGGAGATCTATGTAAGCGCTGTGGCAGACGTTGTGGGTCCCTCTGCTGTGGTGGCGGCCAGCAAGATTTATGGGAGGGGCGTTTTCTTCCTCAGTACGCTGGCTGCCGCCCACACCATAGTGCAGAAAGGCATTGTGGTAGGAGGGACCTACATCCCCATAGAATCCATGGAGGGGTTAGGCACCAGGGTCATTCTCTCCAATGTGCCCCCCTTCCTCCCAGACAGCCTCATACGCCCACCCCTGCAAGCCCTGGGAGACATTAAGTCTCCTATAACAAAATTACCTTTGGGCTGCAGGGATAGGGCACTGAGGCATGTGCTCTCGTTTAGGCGGCAGGTACAGCTGCTGCTGCTGGGGAGCACAGAATCTGTGGAGGGGTCATTTGGGGTGCCCTATGAGGGCATTCAATATACAGTTTACTATGGCACAGAGGGGGTTAGGTGCTATCTGTGCAAGGAGTGGGGCATACTCGTAGGAGTTGCCCCAAAGGGAACAGAAGACCCATCCCAGCTCCTGCACCTGACGCTCCCTCTGCCAAGACACCCGGTGCCGCTGTGCCTGCCACAGCGGGGCCCTCGGGGGCCCAGGTCCCCCCTGGGACCGCAGGAGATGTCACTGTCCCATCTCGAACAGTGACATCTGCGCCCACCACAGCGGGACCCTCGAGGGCCCAGGTCACCCCTAAGACATCTAAGACCCCTAGGACCCCTGGGACTGCAGGAGATGTCGCTGCCCCATCTTGAGCAGTGGCGTCTGCATATCTCCCCGGGGAGCGGAGGGAGGGGGAGGGGATCGCCTTGGAGTGGCCACCCTCTGCTGTCGCTGTCTCCCCCCGGGAGAGGACACCCTGTGCCGCTGTGCCCATTGCGGCAGAGCCCTCGGGGGCCCAGATCCCCCTGGGACCGCAGGAGATGTCGCTGCCCCATCTCGAGCAGTGACATCTGCACCTCTCCCCGGGGAGCGGAGAGAGGGTGAGGGGGTCGCCCTGGAGTGGCCACCCTCTGTTGTCACTGTCCCACCCCGGAAGGAGACACCCTGTGCCGCTGTGCCCACCACGGCGGAGCCCTCGGGGGCCCAAGTCCCCCCTGGGACCGCAGGAGATGTCGTGCCCCATCTCGGGCGGTGACGTCTGCATTTCTCCCCAGGAAAAAGAGGGAGAAGAAAAGAGTCACCCAGAAGAAGTCACCCTCTGTTGTCGCTGTCTCCCCCCAGGAGCACCCTACCCCCATTGTAAGCACCGTACAGGGTGCGGGGAAGCGATGGGAGGCTCCCGCTGAGGAGGTAGAGGTACCCTTTTTTGGGGAATCAATCCCCAGGAAGAGGAAATCAAAAACTAAGAACAAGAGGGTGATTGAGGAGGGTGAACAGTATTACGTTCACCCTCAGAAGTCTCCGAAGCGGAATGCAACATCAATTCTGCACAGGGTGGCCATGTCCGGCCCACAGGTTAGGATTAGCCAGTGTGAGCCAGACCCCAAAAATATGCAGTCCCCCCCCTCGAAGATCTGGAGGGAATGCAGGAGGAGGTACCCGGCGTCCCTGGGGTGGAAGATCAAAGTGCTCAACAACATGAGGCTTTGCCCCTAGAAATGGATGGTGGGGAGCCTTCCAACACCCCTCCCAGTTGGAGAACATCCCCCGGGGACTTGTGTTTCGGTGAATCTGCCGTGCCGGACGCAGTTGTCTTCGGGGACTTGGAGGTCGGCCAGGATCCCCCTTCGGCTGTGCCGCCTTCGGGTGGCACACCTAAGGCTGAGCCCCGGTTTGTGTAACCAGAAGAAGGGGATGGGCTAGGGCTGACCCCCGTGGTTGGGGGTTTCGAGGATGGAGCGGTGGAGGCGGGTGTGGGTGAGGGCGTTTTAGCGAGCACTTCATTTTGCATCTGGGAGATGCCAGATGTGAGCTCTCCTGGTGAGGAGTTTTGGTGGCATCCCGTTTGTTCGCATGGTGGTAGAGGAGACCAGGAGGGCACTGTGTGCCTCGTTGGCCCCCGAGGACACTAGGGAGACTGCTACCTCCGCCATACTGCCACCAGCTACCCCTGAACATCCCACCCCGGGGTTGGATGTGGAGGATATAGTGGACCCCTCATGGAAACACTGAGGAGGGGACCCACTCTAAGGCTGAGAAAGGCCCCCGCAGGGAAGGGCGGGGGTCTTCAGTTTATCAGTCAAGAGGAGCTCGGGGAGTTGGGGCTGAGTGAGGAGTCCTCTGGCACCGCGGAGGTGGTGGACTCTTTGACCCCCATTATCCCTGCCCAAGAGCTAGATGGTTTCCTGGAGGATACCCTCTGCAAACATGGAACCACGAAGATGCAGTTGGCCCTTGGAAGGTGGAAGGATGCCTCGATCATTCTCCACTCTCTCTTAGTATACATCAGGGCTAACCAAAAGGGCAAAATCTCTGGGCCTATCCATCTTCTTGTCCAGAAATGTCATAAATTGATGCGAGACCACATAATGGCTTCACGGGGTGTAGCACCCTGAGCGCCTGTGGAAAGCAAAACTCTTGACTACCAATGGCTTTGAGCATCGGTACGCTTAACGTGAATGGCAGTAAGGACGGGTTTCGCAGGTTCCAGGTACTCTCCTTTTTACAGAAGGGAAAGTATTCTGTGAGCTTCCTGCAGGAAACCCATACCACTCCAGAGGCTGAAGCTAGCTGGCATTTGGAGTGGCAAGGCAAGGTCTTTTTCAGCCACCTCACTTTGTCATCTAGTCGGGTGGTGACCCTGTTCTCTGAGTCCTTTCAACCAGAGCTACTGCTTGCCAAAACTGTTGTTCCAGGTCGCCTGTTGCATCTCAGGGTCCGGCACGAGGACTACACATTTAATTTCTTGAACGTGTATGCTCCTGCCACCGGACCCCTTAGAAGGCAGTTCTTCGTCAGAATGTCTGAATACCTGGAGACAGTGGACGCGGACGAACACGTGGTGCTCGGAGGTGATTTCAACTGCACCCTCGAGGCTCTGAAAGACCGGAATGGCCCGGAGCCACACCCGTGTTCTGCGTCGGCCTTGCGGTAGGTCATCACACGCTACTCCTTGGTAGACGTCTGGCGAGAACAACATCCCGAGGCATCCACTGAGTTCACCCATGTTAGGTTGTTTAGGGGTGAACGGATATCCTGGTCCCGGATCGACAGGCTGTATATATCCAGCCACAGCCTGTCGCGAGCCCAGTCCAGTACCATTAGGCTGGCGCCGTTTTCGGACCACAATTGTGCGTCCATGACGGTGGCGCTACTACCAGCAGCGCCCTCGTCCGCCTATTGGCACTTGGAAGACAAGGGGTTTGCGACGTCGGTCCGAGACTTTTGGGTGGCCTGGAGAGGTTACAGATCAGACTTTGCCACGTTAGAGCAGTGGTGGGATGTTGGCAAGGTTCATCTGCGCCTCGTTTGTCAGGAGTACACCAAAGGTGCCAGCAGGCGGCGCGATGCTGAGATCGAGGCCCTTAGGGAAGAGGTGCTCGATCTCGAGAAGCGGCTGTCTGTGGCAGGAGACCAATACCTGCAGTGTGCGTACATGGAGAGGATGTGCGCTCTCCGGGACATGGAAGATCGGAGAGCACGGGGGGCGTATGTGCGATCCCGCATCCACTTCTTTCGGGAGATGGGTCGCAGGTCGCGCCTCTTCTATGCCCGGGAGAAAAAGAGGGGAAACTGTAAACATATCACCTGCTTGCTAGCAGAAGATGGTACCCCTCTGACTGACCCGGAGAGCATCCGGGACAGAACCCGGAGATTCTACGTAGACCTTTTCTCTCCGGAGTCCATCCAGCCAGACACATGCAGGGTCTTATGGGAGGGGCTTCCCACGGTCGGCGAGGGTGGAAGGGAGCGGCTTGAGTTACCTTTGACTTCTTTGATCTCTGAAGCCCTCAGTCTCATGTCCCGCGGAAAAACGCCGGGGCTAGACGGGCTGACTGTGGAGTTCTTCCAGTTTTTCTGGGAGATGCTGGGACCTGATTTCACCGAGGTCCTGGCCGAAGCCCTGGAGACCGGTGAGATGCCCCTTTTGTGTCGGTGGGCAATACTGCCTTTGCTGCCGAAGAAGGGGGATCTCCGCCAGATCTCTTACTGGCGACCGGTCTCACTGCTAAGCATGCACTACAAGATCGTAGCCAAAGAGCTCTCGCTGAGGCTCAAGTCAGTGCTGGCAGAGGTGATTCACCCCGACCAGTCCTATACTGTCCCGGGCCGGAGTATTCATGACAACATTTTTCTGGTCCAGGACCTGCTACATCACGCGCAGAGGACTGGTCTGTCACTTGCCCTCCTGTCCCTAGATCAGGAGAAGGCGTTTGACAGGGTGGATCACCGTTACCTCATGCAGACCCTGTGGGAGTTTGGCTTTGGCCCACATTTTGTGGACTTTCTCCAGATGCTGTACGCCTCTGCAGAGTGTCTGGTGAAGATCAATTGGTCCCTGACGGCACCTTTTGTGTTTGGTCGGGGAGTACGTCAAGGGTGCCCCCTGTCTGGGCAACTGTACGCGCTGGCCATTGAGCCCTTCCTCTGCCTACTGAGGAGAAGGCTCACCTGGCTTGTGCTGCGGGAGCCCGACATGCGGGTAGTCCTGTCGGCTTATGCCGATGACGTGCTCCTCATGGCCCAGGACCTAGATGATCTAGAGCGGGCGCAAGCATGCCAAGAGGTCTACACCGCGGCCTCTTCTGCTTGGATCAACTGGTCCAAGTGCTCCGGAATTTTGGTGGGTCCCTTACAGGTGGACTCTTGGCCCCCCACATTTCGTAATGTCTCGTGGGGGAGCGATACTCTCAAATATCTGGGAGTCTACCTGTCTGCTGCGGAGAACCCGGCCCCAGAAAACTTCAGTGATCTTGAGGAACGAGTCATTGCTCGTCTGGGGTCTGGGGTGTATCTGTCGAGAATGCTTTCCCTCAGGGGAAGAACCCTGGTGATCAACCAGCTGATGGCCAGTCAGCTATCGCACCGGCTGATAGCCATGGGTCCGACCCCCAAATTTATCAACAAGATCCAGAGGAGGTTGATGGATTTTCTCTGGATGGGGAAGCATTGGGTCTCTGCGGGAGTTGCGTGCCTTCCTTTGGAGGAGGGTGGACAGGGAGTGGTGTGTGTCCGCTCCCAGTTACACACTTTCCGCCTCCAATACCTGCAGAGATACCTATTCGCAGATCCGTCTCCGCAGTGGTGCCAGCTGGCAACCAGTTTCTTTCGCCAGCTGCGCAATATGAGGTATGACCGGCAACTGTTTATCATCAGGCCCGTGGGTTTAGGTAGAGACCTCTCGGAGCTGCCGGCATACTACCGGAACTTACTTAAGGCCTGGAAACTGGTCTCCGCGACCAGGAAGGAACAGATTTATTATTTTGTTTTAAAATTCAAAAATATTTTACTAGGAGTTAAAGATACATTGAGTTATACCTAGTTTTCAAGTTTTTCCTGGTTATAGAGCAAGAATAAATAACATGCCTTAACAAAATCATATACATTAGACTTATTGGTGTTTATATACATATATATATATATATAAAAGTATACATTACCGCATAGCAGCAAAAAAGGAGACAGCACTCAGGTGAATGAAAATAAATGTATTAAATACAGCACATAACTCCATATACATATACATATATATAATATCTATTGAACATATCTGAAGGAAAATCCGTTATTTCCTTCCCCAGGCTTCAGAACCAAAAGGAACCTATTCTCTGCAAAGAAAACTGAAGCCTTGTGACTGGACACAATCTGCACCGTTTGCAGCAGACTTCCCCGGAGAAGTTTTCACGCCCTGCCACTGTTATTTTTGATTTTTGATGAACTTTTCAGGCCTGGTAGACAAACGAAATGAAACGTAACGCAAGCCATGTTTCAAATCCTTTGTCTCAATTTATTACTCATAGGGTAATGACTTTTATACAGAAAAAAAAAAGATATTGGTTAGAGGCGTAACATAGGCGTGTCTTGGGCGTAATCCTTTGATTAGAGGCGTGATCTAGGGGCATGACATATTAGTGGCGTGACTTTTGGGACGTGTCTTTCCCAATAAAAGCAATTGTCTGAATACATAGCTTATTCATTGTCTGTTATCAAAAGAGACCTTGAATCTTTAGCAACTATATTACACTATTTTGCTTCTTGCAGAGAACTATTCTATTACTGTATATTCTAACTAAAACATCAGGAAATTGACAACACAAAAGTATCGTAGTAATATCCTGACCAGGAAGAAAGGAAATGCAATTTGGCAGAAACTGAGTGCATTTATGAATTATATTTCAGCAAAAGGCTGACTACAGAATCTTAACTAGTTATGACCATACAAAATGGAAGCTTAACATGAGTGCAGATTCTGGCCTGACATATTGGTCCTAACAATATCTAATTCAGACTTTATCAAAGTGATGATGAATGGACAATGCGATGTAACTTGCTCACCTCAGCAGCAATCACTGGGCTTGATCTTCCTTAAAGGGCTCTGAGTTGGCTCAGTTTGGCTATGAGGTCAGCCCAGGGAGCACCTTCTCTAAATCAGTAGTATGTTATAGCACAGTGCCTCCACCTAGGGACCAACCTCCCAATGTCCCAATCCCTGGCCCAAGTCTTTACCTGTCTCTCTTATATTGCCATCTTAAATGTATAAATTGGGAAATCTTCCAACAGGCGAATTATAGTCCAGCAAGAGAACTGGTGTGGTGTCCTGAAATCTTTACACAGATACCCAAAACAAAAGAAACTGTCTCAATTGAAGACTAGTCACAAGATGAATGCCCCCTCCTCAATGTAGCATCTGTAGATATTCACAGGTATACTTCACCCACCCCTTGTTATGAATCCCAGTCCCAGGGTGAGAGTGAGACTGAATAAAATATAGAACAGCCCCATCTCTCTCTGCAGGAAGTGTAAGAGGCATTACTCCCAGTCTGGCAGGGGCAGGTGACTGAAGTTTTGAAGCTTTCAGTCCCCTTCAGGCGAGCAGAAATCAGCATGCAGGCTCCAGCAGCGCAGGGAGACATGTTCAGGCTGATGTATATTCCAGAAATGTCACTGGTCCTTGGGAACATATTACACCACAGCTAAATCCTCCCTGAAATCTCCACAGGGAGGCAACTAGAGGTATCTCCAGCACAGGAAGCTCTGCAAACTGGTGCTGTTCCCTTTGTTGCCTCCCCTTGATGCTGATCAGGCTTGAGGCCTAACATGGCTATTTTATGCTGATCAGGCTTGAGGCCTAACAGGGCTATTTGATGCTGATCAGGCTTGAGGCATAAAAGGGCTATTTGATTCTGATCAGGCTTGAGACCTAACAGGTCTCCTCCCCAAATTCCCCCCTCACTTCTCCAGCCCAAAAAAGAGCAAGTATAGGTTTGTTCTCCCTTGTTTATTCCCTCTAAGCTCTCCTCTGATTGGCCAGACTCGCCCAGAGGCTGCTGGGAACTGTAGTTCTACTGTGCAATGTCATACAGAGAATACATCATAGGAAGTAGCCATCAGACAACCGAAACACCAAGGCATGCTGGGAGGTGTAGTCCCCATATAGAAGGACTCTATCAGACAATAAGTGAGTGACACTAGTGCAGGGCTCTTCACCTTGGGTGGGGGTCTCTCTGTCCCTGCTAATTTCATTGCAGTTATGTTACATTTTCCATACTGAAACCAATTTCTAAGCATGGTTGATATAAACATGTCTGATACCATTAATAATATAGATGCATGTAAAATGTAAGAAGTTTGATATTTGTAAGTCTTAAATGTATGTTACATTTCATTACAATGCTCTTATGGCCCTCCTCCTATTTCTCATTTGTTCTGCGATCCGGCCCCTGTGGGAAACTAGTTGTAGGGCCTTACACTAGTGCAGGGGAGGCCAACTCCAGTCCTCAAGGGCCACCAACAGGTCAGGTGGTAAGGATATCTCTGCATCAGCACAGGTTGCTCAATCAGTCACTGCTTCAGCACAGGTGGCTCAATCAGTCACTGCTTCAGCACAGGTGGCTCAATCAGTCACTGCTTCAGCACAGGTGGCTCAATCAGTCACTGCTTCAGCACAGGTGACTCAATCCCTGCCAGAACAGGTGGCACAATCAGAGGCTGAGTCTTGGACTGAGCCTCTGATTGAGACACCTGTGCTGAAGCTGGGATGTCCTGAAAGTCTGGCTTGTTGGCGGAGGCTTGAGCACATTAGCTGAACCCACCTGATTTTAACGTCAGTATTCGAATACATTTTATTAGCGGTCTTTGAGGTTTGATGTCATTTGTGACACTGGGTGCCCCAGACAGACTGCAAAACATTGGGAGTCATTACAAAACCATTACAAATATTTTTGCCTTTTTCTGGAACAGCAGAAACAGTCCTGTACTATTCCCGGAGAAAAATCCGGACAGATTAACAACGAATCACAATTGCATCCTCCTAGAGTTCCAGTTTCATACGATATCTCACGGTCCCAAGGTAGGTAGCTACCTAATGGTTCCTGTGAATTAAATGTAAAAATTTAAAATAATTTATTTTACATTTAATTTAAAAGAAAAAAAATATTAAAAAGAGTGTACACAGTCTTTAATGCAGATCAATACATTATAGCAACATATGTTTTTTTTTCAGTAATTGTACTTAAAGAGTACAGTACCATTATATTTTTTAATTATTATTATACTGTGGCAGAAATTATACAAAAAAGAGTCTGGAAAATTACATATTTGAGTGCATGAAAGTAATTTGGTATATCTAGTACAGTGTTTTTCAACAGCAGTTCATAGGATCCCTTGGGATCCGCAGACATCCCTAAAGGGTTCCCTGCAATTTTCAGGTCATTTGAAAATTGTACCAAATACAGAAGAATTTACAATGCATCTGATCTCAGCCGCACTATTAGAGAGCGTTGAGGTTTCTTACAATGCATCTAATCTCAGACGTGCTATCATAGACGGTTGGGATTACTTACAATGCATCTGATATCAGACACTAATAGAGAGGGTTGATGTTCCTTACAATGCATCTGATCCCAAACACGCTAGTAGAGAGGGTTGGGGTTTCTTACAATGCATCTGATCTCAGACATGCTCAGTGGCGGATTTACAATTTTGCCGCCCTTAGGCCCATACCTAAATTTTTCATCTCGCTCTCTCCTCAATAATCAATTCCACCCTCTCCTCCATACACCAAAGGGTACCACCCCGCACAGCACACACACACACACACACACACACACACACACACACACACAATACACACACGACACTCCCTCCCACATGCAGCATACACACACACACAAAATGGTACCCCCCCTGCAGCACACACACAACATGGCACCCCAACTTCAGCAAACACATGTGGCCAGGTCCCCCCTGGGTCCCCTTGTCCCTTTACCTCCGGTTGCGGCTGTGACTGGCAACAGAGAGTGCAGGAACGTTCGGGGGCACTGCGACCGGTGGAGGGGCAACCGGGTCTCTGGAGGTCCGCAGCGGCTCCCTTTGCGCAGCACTGTCATCTTGAATGTGCGCGCGCATGCGCAGTATGGCTCACGCATGTGCATTGATGCCCCGACCTACGGAGCTATCAGAGGAGCTTTGCGCATTCGCAATGGATAGCGAAAGAGGCGGCCAATAGGGAAGGGCTCTGCGCAGGGACTACATGTCCCATAAGCCCCTGGGACATATGTCAAGTGGTACACAACAGCCAATAGGGCTCCCAGATTTCCCTGCAACAAGGTGGATACATTTGGTGCCCTCAGACCTCGTGCTTCAGTCAGAGCTGGTACACAGAAGGGTGACGGTGTGTGCAGGGTGTCAGTGGCAACTGCATTAGGCAAGAGCCCCCCTTATAGGCCCCAGCTAGGCCCGACTCCCCCATAAGCTTGTGGCTGCTACAGGGACAGGCCCAATAGATAGGGACACTGCCCCTAGTGTTGTGTCAGGGACACAGCAACAAGACGCCGCACATTATCTGGAGCAGACTACCAACTAGTTAGAGACTATCTTCATGGTGGGACACTCCAGCAGGGAGTCAACCCACACAGAGGCGGAGGCTTCACTGACGACGACGTTGCTGGATCAGCGGATTCTTGTTTGCTCTTTTGCCATACCCGGGTGCTGGAGCACCTGGGCAGGTACATCAATACGTGCACCAACAAAAACACTCTTATTGTGGGAGTGTGGTGCAGTACCAAAGATAAAGTCAGGTCTTATATGTATGAGTATATGACAATTTTAAAATGAATTTAATGGTATCTATTAAAATAAGAAGCAACCAGACTATATGATATGAGTATATAAACTGAAAATAGAAAGAAACACATTGCGCTTGATCCCTGTAAGGGTCTAGAGATAGCACATAGTGTGCTATGGTCTCCCTACACACAATAATGTGCAGGATAATTGGTCCAAAGAAGGCCAATAAATCAGCATGGTGAGAAAAAAACAGAAGCACAAATGCCAGTGGTCTACTGTATGAAGGCCAAAAAGGCTGCTTCTGATAGGTCAAAAACGTCAGCTGACTTGCCTATAGATAGTTGCACTCAGAACATGTGTGCAGCTTTACATGAAGGCCTAAAATAATGTCATATGATGACTCCCAACAAAGATCCAGTATTTGCAAAGTGGGAGTATTAACATATGAGGCCACATATGATGTATCATGTATTAACTTATAACATAAGGTCAGATAATCCCTATATGTAAGTATGTACACACAGAAGCACACTTGTAAATATCCACCTTGAGGGGTTAACTGGTGCTGTGTACATGTGTGTGCCTGCAGACACATGCGGTTTTGACTGGGATACCGACGGCACTCTCTGAGCTCCAAAAGTGGCACTTACCTGGCACACTACAACTACAGGATCGCGCTCCTACAGGGAAAGATCAGATAAGTTGTTGAGGGTCCTCTCTCCCTCTTTTCTTTCCTCTCCCCATCCATATCCCCCCTCTGTGTTGTAGGGGTATGTTATTGAGGGACAATTTGGGGAACTAGCGATCCTGAGTTATTCCCCCGCAGGGTGTGCAGGGACCTCTTATTTCTCCTCCGTCCCTGTGTGTAGTTACATGCGCCCAGGGTCAGTTTGTGCGGGGTGTTGCTTGTACACTTATACAGTAGTACTGCTTGTTGGTCACAAACATGTACACACCACCAGTTAACCCCTCGTGGTGGATATTTACAAGTGTGCTTCTGTGTGTACATACTTACATATAGGGATTATCTGATTATCACTTAGGCAGCGCTTATAGTGCGCGCGACGGAGATGGGAAAGATGACGTCACCCGTCGCCGCTAGCAAAAGTTGTAATTCACTTTCCGGCGACGTCGCGGGCGACCAGGTCTTTCATTGGTTCAGAGGCTGTCACATGTGTGTGTCACATTTTAAAAATCAAATTTGACCGGCTTCAAAGATTCGCGCCGCCGGCGTCGCTCCGGTACAATACATACATTTGTTTTGCCACAACGTCGCGTCGCCAGCACTATAAGTGCAGCCTTAGACACCGCCCCAAGCCCTAATGAAGCTTAATGGAAAAGCGAAACGCGTAGGGTTCCCTAGGTGGCACTGTTTCTTCATACCAGAAGAGATACAAGGAGATATGGAGTTCCCTTTGGCAAATTGCCATCAGAGACGCTTTTGACGTCAGACGCCACCGACGTGAGGAACCCGGAAGTGCGGACGCACTCAAGGAATCCAGGAGCCCTGATGTTGCCGGTAGCTGCAGCGCTCCATAGGCACCTTACACCATGCGACACCCCTACACACTGGTATCACGGTGGTGACCACAAGAACTCCTATCCAATGTACCCTCTAATGTTGATGCTGCATGTCCATTACATTAAATGTAAGTGAGTACTGGGGCTTGTGGCCCAAATATATTTATTGCACTTTGTCTGAAGCAAGGTCTTCTACTAATTTTTCTAGCAGGACTTTACGTGGAGCACAGGAATCTTTATGTTTTTCGCTATTAGAGAGGTTTGGGGTTCCTTACAATGCATCTAATCTCAGACGCACTATTAGACAGGGTTGGGGTTTTGCAGAATTTCACAACACTGAAATGTCACGCCTGTATTCCCGCAGACCAAGCTAGACCCCAGTACTGAGGTGGGAACGGTATGATACCACATACCCACAGCAGTGGGAGCAAGCCCGGAGTGTGGTATAGTGTTGCTGGGCCCGTTTGAAGAGTTGCTAGTGTATACTTGCAACGCTTGGGGAGTGTCCGTGAGAATAGTCGTGTCCATTTGCCAAAGTTCAGGGATCCAGAGGGTAGAGTCGTCAGAGAGCAAGCCAGGTCCTAGGAAGCCAGAGGTCAGCGGAGTCGTATGCGTAGCAGGGTTCAAAGGGATACCAGAGAGCAGAGTAGTCCAGGGAGAGCAAGGGTCAAAGCCAGGGAAATCCAAAGTAACACAGGAGCAGGTAATCACAGGAGCACAGATGGAGCACAGCATAGGACAGGTAAACACAGGGAAACAGGAACTATACAGAGCGAGGAAGAGGTGGACAGACAGGGATTATAAAGGAAGGTGCACCAATGACAGAGAGGGGAGGAGTAGACAGAGAAGTGGGTCTATTTTGATCTGGTTTAAAACTGATTGGCCGGCGAAACCGGCCAATTCAGTTGAACAGCAATTCTACTTGTTGCCAAGTAGAACAAAGAAAAAACAGTCAAACAAATATATAAATGAAACCAACAAGTGCACTGTAAAAAGTGCACTTAAAACAGAAGGGTTAATTCAAAAGGACCCTTGATGAGGGATACCGAGCAGAGCACCCCGCCTAACGCCCACTGGGAGGCAAACTCTGAAACCGTCCCAGTGGACTCGGCGTACGAATACTCTGCCCGAATACGGGAGTGCACCAGCGCCCGGAACTTGACCACGATGTTCGTTGGGACCCCCCCTCCAAACACTGCTTCCTGGTTCTACAAATGGCTACCTTAGCCAATGCCAGGAGCAGGTTGACTAGGAGATCCCTAGGCTTATAGACTCGGGACACTGGGCACCCAAAAATAAAAAGATGAGGGGAAAAATGCAGCCAGAACTGCAGGAGAAGGCTCCTCAAGGTGGATAAGAGGGGCTGCAGTCTGGCGCAGTTCAAATAAATGTGATACACGGACTCCCGCTCGCCACAGAAGGAACAGGCGGCAGGGGAGTCCGTGAAATGTGCCAAATACTCTCCTGTGCTCAGTGCACCATGGAGGACCCTCCAACTCAAATCCCCGGCGGGACGGGGAACCAAACCTGAATAGAGTTCCTTCCACCGGGGTCTCTCGCCCTCGTTCGCAGGAAATACCCGCCTCCAGATAGTATCGGGGCAGGTGACAAGGGCGAGGTAGTGCACTATATGGAGCACTAGAGAATACAGGACTTTCCTCGGCATGCCGCGGAAACATGCCGGGGACATATCCCCCAACCTGCTGAGGTTGGGGGAGAGAGGAGCCCGAGGGGGTTGCAGTGGCTTTGGTTCCACGCAAAGATCCGGAGAGCTGAAGTTGATAGGTTGACAAGGCTCTCCGGTCTGCAATACCCCCTCAATGAAGGTGCGTGAGTCGGGGTGGATGGCATCTTTAATCTCCCGGATCAAACGATGAGGGACGCGGGCAGTACGCAGACCCATACGGGGCGCGAGCACCTCGGCCCTTACCCAGTCTCGCTGCTCATAGTCCAGGAGATCCCCGACTTTGGTCACCTGTGCCAGGATTAGCCAGCGGCAAATAGAGGGTGAATCCAACATCCGAGCCCCCTGTTAGAAATGCAGAACAGAAACTTTTTCTATCATGAAGTATTTCTCTAAGGCTGAATAATTGATTGTAGTTTAGATATAGCAATGTAATCCACAGTGGAGATGCGGTGCACAGCATGCAAAGGAGAAAAAACTGCTTACAGCACGTACAACAAGATTAAAAAAAATTATTTTGTGGGTGACATAGGAAACATCAATGGTAGATGGGTTAAGGAAAGAACTCTGACGCGTTTCGGGCTTAGCTTACCCTTTGTCAAAGAGAAGTTTACAATAGTAGTTTAGATATGTTGAACTTTTACACGTAATATTTTGGCACCTTACAAAAATACTGCTAATATTAATACATTTTCTTATATAGCACTGACAGTAAATAATAATAATAACAACTTTATTTCATATAACACTTTTCTCTCAATGGGTCCCAAAGCTCTTCACAATTACAGTATAGCATTCAGTATGCAGCACATAGGAATGTTACAGACACAATCCTTGCTCAGATGAGCTTACAATCTATGTTTTTGGTGCCTGAGGCACAGGGAGATAAAGTGACTTGCCCAAGGTCACGGAGAGCTGACACCAGGAATTGAACAAGGGTCCCCTGATTCAAACTCAATGTCATTGTTTTTAGAGTCAGTGTCTTTACTCACTAAGCAGATCCTTTGCCCCATGGAAAATTAGCTAGAGCTGATAAAATGAATGTCCCTATCTCCTTATATACCATCGTCACTAGATGATCTACAGTAGTTCTCTCCACAAGTAGAATAGAGTAACTAATATTGTTAATACATGCAGAAGAAATGGGATATTTTGATACAGGGAATCACTATTTGCACGGATACCTCTTATCGAATACGTCGTACAGAGATGTGCGATTCTTTTGCCCTAGTTCATCAATCAGGTGAAATTTGCAGATATAACCTTTAGAAACTAAATCATCAAGCATTGAAAGTGAATGAACATTGCAAATTCCAACAGACGTAAATGGGCGTCAGATAGAAGCATTTCACGCCAACGTGAACTTTCACCAAAAATACAAAATTCAGGAGGAAAGTGCGAAAGTCATTTCTAATAATAAGTAGTGGCGCTGCTACAGTGTCTGTCTTCTGTTTTAAGACAATTTTGCACCAATTTTCTCACTCTCTGCTGAATAGTGTACTACCCCATAGAGCAGGGGTGGGCAACTCCAGTCCTCAAGGGCCACCAACAGGGCAGGTTTTCAGGATATCCCTGATTGAGCCACCTGTGCTGAAGCAGCCATATACTGAAACCCTGACCGGTTGGTGCCCTTGAGGACTGGAGTTGCACATTCATGCAGAGTAGAGATGATCACAGCCTGGTAAACTGGTAACAATAAGAACACAGTGATACTCCAAGCTTACCGAATTGATAGCGCACATTGGGACGTGCTCCTTTTTCTGTAGCTCTCGCCTTCCTCTCGCCGCGTGTCACATACTCCGAAGGCGTCTGGCCTGCTTCGCGGTCTCTCCTCGTATCCGTACCTCTTCCTCTCGCTGCGGTCTCTATCCTTCAACAGAGGCGGAGTCCAGCGATGGTTTATAGCAAGCTAGTAATACTCTCATTTCCTGGAAAAGTTAAAATAAAGACCATTTCTAAAAGCAAAACGAGACAGAGGTTTTAACCTTACCAAAAATCCACGTCTGCATTTCTAACATCCCTCTCCATCGTCTTGTTGTTGTTGTTGTTGCTGTTGCTTTTATTCCCGTAGCTCCTGTTTTGGACAGAACCCTTTTTTTTGTTTGAGCGCTTCGCATTTTGTGCTTGAGAACCTGCTAAAAAAAAAACAGAAAACATCCTGTTATTCAGAGCGTCTTCTCCTACTATTGCTAGTAGTGGAGTCTGGGTGTATTGTGTGCAGTGGGTGTCTTGTCTTGTCTTTCATGGCTAATATTAAATTACAAGAGGCATCTTGTCCTGCTAGGAATGAGGAGGAGTAGGTGACATTGATTATCACGTCCACCCAGGTATCACAACAAAGCCCTCTCCTGGCTTTCCTCTTGCATCTCTCTTCTACCGTTGACCTGTCTGTTGGTGTACGTCAGGGTTGTACTGTATGTGACTGAGGTATCTCCTACTAGAGGTTGCAGATGACAAAGTATCTTGCCCTACTACAGGTTGTAGATGACACAGGTTACCTTGACCTACTGTGTTACAGTTACTAGTTGACCATAATAATGTCGCTAGGAATAGTAGGAGAGAGGTATTTTCTTAGTCTATTACAGATAGTTGATCACAGGAGGGCTTTGCTTCTACAGGGAATAGTTGACATTAGATATCCTTAAGGTCAAAGGGTTGTAATTTGTCATAAGACTTAAATCATGTAGGTCAATGGTTCCTAATCCTTTTAAATTGGGCCAACCCCCCCCCCCCCCCTCATCCCCCTAATAAATAAATACAGTTTTGCCTTTCTAGCCATTTTGTATTCTGTGGTCCCCTTTTCCTATCCGATACACAAAGAAAGATATCTAAGATTTGGGGTGTTGGTTACCCCAAAAAGCATTTTAAAAGACTAAAGATTCCTTATAATGGAATATAGAAATTGGGTTATTGATGCAGGGAAATTCTGTCACTATTTCTGTTCCCTTCCTCTGTCTATATAATATCCTGTGCTGCTGACCCTCACCTCTCTTGCTTTGCTGCTCCTGAACAGATCCATTATATTTAGCTTTCTTCCTTTTTAGGGCTAAGTCTTCCTGGTCTGATATCACACTGCACTGCTCTGTATGGTGATTACTTTCACATTTCTCTTCTAGCTGGGCTAATCTAAAAACAGAACGGTGGGAAAAAATCAGAGAGAAACTGAAACAATTCTCGGAATATATAATATCCTCAGGGCTATTCATTTATGTTTCTGAGCATCAAAACTGGTGCAAAATTGGTGCATAGACAGTTAAATACTAATCAAATAGAAATCTCAATGGAAGCAGTATGAGCAGGCCCGTTCCTAGACGGTAAGCAGGTAAGGCGCCGGCTAGGGGCGGCAGGTCTCAGGGGGCGGCAGATCTCGGGGGGCGGCGAGTCTCGGGAACAGCAAGAGGGAAAGTGTAGCAGCACTAAACATGAGCAGGAGATACCGGCACCCCCTAAGGAGGTAAGTATCTCAGGAAGCAGGGGGTCCCCGGAGCTGAAGTTAATGTGTTTCAGTTCTGGAGTCCCCCTGCATCCTACCTAGAGGGGGTGGGGGATATTCTTTTGGTTAGGAATTTTTTTTCTATCTTTTTTTTTCAGTGAGGGAGGGGGGCATTAATAGTGCTTGCCTAAGAGCGACAGATAACCTAGGGACGGGCCAGTCTATATGAGAGCTTTATAAACACTTTTTTTAAGAGCTCAGGACACTTTTTTTCTAAAAGATTAACAAGAAACTCCATATGGTGATTCTGGCATTATTAGGAAGGGGGATGGAATCCTAACTTGGATTGGCAAAAGCTTTTTCTAACATATTTTTTAATGGAAGGCTACATTTTTTTTATTGTACTTTCGGTGCCTATTTTGTTTGTTTCCAGTCTTTGTTTTGTTAGAATGCAAAAAGCCTACAGGAGGGCGGCCAACTCCAGTCCTCAAGGGCCACCAACAGGTCATGTTTTCAGGATACCCGCTTCATTGCACATTCCAGGTTATTTTCTTAACCCCAATCATGGTCCAATTGTGGAATTTGCCATTGTTGCAAAATAAAACCCCAGAAAACAGGGTCCCGTTTAGCGAGGAATTGCATTTGGCAAACGATTGGGCTGTAGGGGTGGCTCAGTGAGGCTCTGACTTCGGAAACATTACCAGCTCCTGTGAAGCAGGGGATCCTGGTTCAACTGTGTGAGCTCCCAGTGTGACAGTCAACTTTTGAGGGCAGAGACTCATTGTGCCTGCAAAATTCCATGTGCAGTGCTGTGTATACTAACAACGCTATATAAAATTAATATAAATATATTATTATATTGTACAATATCACTGTCATTAAATGCTATAGAAATTCTGCTATTCAGTTTAAAAACTGGATATGTTGTGGTATTACCAGGAATGATGATTCTGGCTACATCTGAATGGTTAATGCTGGAACTTACCCCGGAGCAACATCTTCATGGGACTTTATTTTTCTATTCAGGCCAGGCCCGCCTAGCACTGTTTCCCACGTGTCTTTCTCCCAACAGTTCTGATCCACAGATGATCTGAGTCTTTTTGAGTTGTGTTTCCCTACAAAGTGTTGATGAGATTGAGAGAGTATGTATTAAACCAAGAGAAATGAAATAACATGAATATAGAAATTCAGATATACTGGCCAACATAATTCCGACACTTGATAAAAGTTAAAAGAACAATAAAAGGGGTGTTTCAGGGACTTGATTTATCCTGTGACTTTGAAGGCCACATACCTGTTTTATTATCATTATGAAGAGAAGTTAACATGCCCTCTGACAATAATGCTTTATAGTGGGCACCCTTGCAAGATCTTTGTGACTTCAATACTTTTGTTGTCTTATCACCAACACTTCCATCATCGTTGGCGTCTTCTTGGAATATCATTGGAATAATTTCCTTTCTTGAGGGCTGAAGATCTGACGCCTCAACATTATCTGTAAATCTATTATTCTCAGCCTTCTTCACTCTTTGTCTCCTTTTCTTCTCTTTTCGATTTGGGCCTGAGCCTCCCATCTCACCAGGACAACATTGGTCTTTTTTACTGGTTGGCACTAAAGGTTTTTCAACACCCCACTCTCCTTTAATAACAAATTCTATAGTATCTGCAATACTGTCAGTGTCCCTTGGAGGACAGTAGGTTATCTGAGCCTCCTTATTGGTTGGAACGTCTTCTGATGATCCAGTTTCCAATCCCTTGAAGTCAACTTTCTGTTCTATCTGTTTCAGTTCCTCCACATTATCATCCCTAGTGCTTTCCACAGTCATGTTTTCCATTGAATGACCCATCTAGAAAAAAAATGGGTGTTTATGAATATTGGACAATAATTTTGGACCTGTGAGATGTTCCGTGAATGGGTAAGGGTCACTCTCATAGCTTTTTCTTTTAGTAAGTGACAATATAATAGCTAATATGGTTATTAATATACATGTTTCTTCCAAAGTGGGCCTGTTTCTGAGGGTTAATCCATCTATGGCTCTAATTCAATGATGTCCGTAGACAATGGCAGTTGGAACCTGCCAAAAACTGCCAAAGTTATCGAATAGGGACAATATATTTATTTATGAGGGGCCCTTAATTTCTTACTGTATACGTGCACCTTCTTAAGATTGGTTATATAGAGATAGGTCGGAGTTACATTGTAGTTATCAGTTATATGGTTAAACAGGAGAAGTTATGAAGGAGTTGTAGGGTGCGGTTTTAAGGACAAATAGGAGGGGTTTTAGGGAAAGGCTATATGAAGCGCTCGGAGGAGCTATAGGAGCAAAAGGAGGAGTTATAGGGAGAGGTTTTATAGAACAATAGGAGCAAAAACATTCCTCACCTTTTGCTCAGTCAAATTATTTCCTTCCTGTGAGGTTTTGTTTTGTTCAAAAATGTCATCTGAAAAACAGAATCATACCTATTTAAATCAGAGGGAAAATAGCAGGTGTTTAATGTATTTTATATTCTGCTTAACCCTTTTGCTCAAGCAACAGAACGGTTAATTAAACAATGTTACAGTATCAGGGCATTATATTTTTGCTTCTTAGAGACTTTTTCATTCCGTGTGTCTGAGGTTCCCCTTATATAATAATAATAATAGCATGTTTTTGAATAGCGCTGCTAGTTATACGTACGTTTTACAGAGACATTTTGCAGGCACAGGTCCCTGCCCCGTGGAGCTTACAATCTATGTTTTTTGGTGCCTGAGGCACAGGGAGATAAAGTGACTTGCCCAAGGTCACAAGGAGCCGATACCTGGAATTGAACCAGGCTCCCCTGCTTCAAACTTTCAGTGCCAGTCAGTGTCTTTTACTCACTGAGCCACTCCCTCTCCCTATGAAGGTGTTTTCCATATTTTCCAAATCACTTAAGCTTGTGATTTGATGTGTTAATAGAGTTAATAAAGAGGAGTTATATAAAGTAGTTACATGTAACAATTGGAGTTATAGAGAGTGGTTGCATGGAGCAATATGAGGTGTTATAGGATTTAGAGTATATGTATTAAACCTAAAGAAATTAAATAACATGAATATAGAAATTCAGATACAGTACACTGGTCAATGGTCTGTAACTGTTACATAAGCCTATAATATATATTTTCTTAAACTGTGCATGCAATGTCTTGTATATAATGATACCCTGTTAATTTATGTAACTGTATTTGTAACCATGTATTATTTGTCTTAACTATGCCTAGGACATACTTGAAAACGAGAGATAACTCAATGTATTACTTCCTGGTAAAACATTTTATAAATAAATAAATTCTGATATTTGACAACAGTCAAAAGAATAGAAGAATGGACATTTTGGAAATTGATTCATTCTGTAACTTTAAAAGTCACTTACCTGTATTATTATCATCATGTAGAGAAGCTAACATGGGCTCTGACAATAATGCGTTATAAAAAGCATTTGTGAAAGATCTTTGTGACTGCAAGACTTTTGCTGTCTTATCACCATCACTTCCATCATCTTTGGCGTCTTCTTGGAGTATTATTGGAAGAACTTCCTTTGCTGAGGGCTGAAGATCTGATACCTCCTCATTATATGTAAATTTATCTTTCACCGCCTTTTTCACACTTTGTCTCTTTTTCTTCGGTTTTAGATTTGGGTCTAAGCCTCCCATCGCATAGGAACAACATTGGTCTTTTCTATTGGTTAGCGCTAAAGGTTTTTCAACACCCCACTTTCCTATTATAACGAATTCTATAGTATCTGCAATACTATCACTTGGAGGACAGTAGGTTATCTGAGCCTCTTTATTGGTTGGAACTTCTTCTGATGATCCAGTTTCCAATCCCTTGAAGTCAACTTTGTGTTCTATCTGTTTCACTTCCTCCACATTATCATCCCTAGTGTTTTCCACATTCATGTCTTCCATTGAATGACCCATCTAGGAAAAAAAGTGGTTATGAATTTTGGACAATAATTTGTGAGATGTTCTGTGGCTGAGTGAGGGTCTCTCTCATAGCTTTTTCTTTTAGTAAGTGACAATATAATATGGTTATTAATATACATGTTGCTTCCAAAGTGGACCTGTTACCAAGCGTTTGCGCATCTATGACCCTAATTCAATGAGGTCCGTATGGCAGTTGCGACCTGCCAAAGTTATTGAATACGGCCAATATATTTATTTATGAGGGCCCCCTCATTTCTTACTTTTATACGTGCACCTTATTAAGATTGGTTATATGGAGATAGGCAGGAGTTACACTGTAAGGACCAGTAAAATAGTTAAACAGGAGAAGTTATAAAGGAGTTGTAGAGAGCGGTTTTGCAAACAAATTGGAGATTTAGGGAAAGGTTATATGAAGTCGTAGGAGGAGCTAGAGCAGCAATAGGAGGAGATTTAGGCAGTCATTTTTATGGAGCAATAGGAGCTAAAAACTTTCCTCACCTTTTGCTCAACCAAAGAATCTTCTTCCTGTGAAATTTTGTTTCGTTTAAAAATTCCATCTGAAAAAAAGAATCATAGATATTAAACCAGAGAGAAAGTAGCCAGTGTTGAATGTATTTTATATTGTCTGCTAAACACGCTCAGTAGCTCTCCTTTTTGACACTTATATACATATATTTTTTGTGGGGGCTCAGGGGTTCCTAAAATGAGTTTGCAGGGGTTCTGTGTGTTGTTTGTTAACTTATTTTCTTATATAGCAGACACAATGAGTCCCTGTCCCAAAGAGCTTACAACTAATTTGCATATGGTGACAATGAGCAATGGGATTTGAACTTGGCTCACTCACTTCAAAGCCAATGAGCCTGTAGCCAACATTTTTGTGTTTATCAACAACATAAGGATAATTGACAAGAGACCTGTAAGAGGGAATATGATTACTATTTACGTAGGAGGTCGCTATGTTTGATCTGTTGTTGTTTAAATAAATTGTAACCCTTTTTTACTGAACTTGGTCTCTACAATTTTTCCTTGAAGCGTTATCCAGGTGGGAAACCTTTACTTGTCTTTAAACATGGTGAGCTGACACTTGAGAGGTGTTTGATGTCCTCTGGATGCTCCCATGTGGTCTCTTACTGTGTATGTGTGTGTATCTTTATTTATATAGCACCATCCGGGTACATAGCGCTTTACAATACATGTGACATAATATTATAACACACTGGGGAATAAGTGCTACAGACAACACAATAGGAAAAGGAGTCACTGCCCAGTAGATTTTACTATCTGTGTGTTAACAGGTGTTTGCACCGGGAGAGCCGCCTTCTCCACCTCCTCTCCCCTTATCTTTAATGGCTCTCTAATAAGGACAGGATGGGATCAAGGGAAAAAAAGCTTTGTTTGTGTTATGTTTATATATGTGGCACTGCTAAGAAAATCTAGCTGTAATGGCACAAGTAGCACATGGACACCCTCACAAATATTCTCTGACACTGTGCCCCTAGCAATGCTTCAGCTGGTTATACAAAACAACACAGGTATAATGTACCGTTCTCCACATTAATGTTCTACTCTTCACACTCACAATTCCTTGGGGGATTAGGAAGTCATTTGGTTACAGCAACAATACAGCTGAAAAATAAATATTTATTATTTTGTTTTAAAATTCCAAATATTTTTAAAGATACATTGTGTTATACCTCGTTTTCAAGTTTTTCCTGGGTATAGAGCAAGAATAAATAAATTGCCTTAACACAATCATATACATTAGATTTAATAGTGGTGTGTATACACTTCAAAGCCAATGAGCCTGTAGCCAACATTTTTGTGTTTATCAATAACATAAGGATAATTGACAAGAGACCTGTAAGAGGGAATATGATTACTATTTACGTAGGAGGTTGCGATGTTTGATCTGTTGTTGTTTAAATAAATTGTAACCCTTTTTACTGAACTTGATCTCTACAATTTTTCCTTGAAGCCTTATCCCGGTGGGAAACCTTTACTTGTCTTTAAACATGGTGAGCTGACACTTGAGTGGTGTTGGATGTCTTCTGGATGCTCCCATGTGGTCTCTTACTGGGTATGTGTGTATATCTTTATTTATATAGCACCATCCGGGTACATAGCGCTTTACAATACATGTGACATAATATTATAACACACTGGGGAATAAGTGCTACAGACAACACAATAGGAAAAGGAGTCACTGCCCAGTAGATTTTACTATCTATGTCTTAACAGGTGTTTGCACCGGGAGAGCCGCCTTCTCCTCTCATCTCCCCTTATCTTTAATGGCTCTCTAATAAGGACAGGATGGGATAAAGGGAAAAAAAAGCTTTGTTTGTGTTACGTTTATATATGTGGCACTGCTAAGAAAATCTAGCTGTAATGGCACAAGTAGCACATGGACACCCTCACAAATATTCTCTGACACTGTGCCCCTAGCAATGCTTCAGCTGGTTATACAAAACAACACAGGTATAATGTACCGTTCTCTACATTAATGTTCTACGCTTCACACTCACAATTCCTTGGGGGATTAGGAAGTCATTTGGTTACAGCAACAATACAGCTGAAAAATAAATATTTATTCTTTTGTTTTAAAATTCCAAAATATTTTACTAGGAGTTAAAGATACATTGAGTTATACCTTGTTTTCAAGTTTTTCCAGGTATAGAGCAAGAATAAATAAATTGCCTTAACACAATCATATACATTAGATTTAATATTGGTGTGTGTATATATAATGGTGAAAGACAGGGTTGCAGACCTGTCTAAGACATGCAAATTAATATACAGTAATATTTACAGTTGATATATATATATATATCTCCTCAATACACCAAAGGGTACCACCCCGCACAGCACACACACACGGCACACACCCCCCCGCAGACACACAAAGATGGCATCCCCCCTTTCAGCATACACACACACGACACTCCCCCCCACATGCAGCATACACACACACAAAATGGTACCCCCCCTGCAGCACACACACACAACATGGCACCCCACCTGCAGCAAACACATGTGGCCAGGTCCCCCCTGGGTCCCCTTGTCCCTTTACCTCCGGTTGCGGCTGTGACTGGCAGCAGAGAGTACAGGAGCGTTCGGGGGCACTGCGGCCGGTGGAGGGGCAACCAGGTCTCTGGAGGTCTGCAGCGGCTCCCTTTGCGCGGCACTGCCATCTTGAATGTGCGCGCACATGCGCAGTATGGCTCACGCATGTGCATTGATGCACCGACCTACGGAGCTATCAGAGGAGCTTTGCGCATTCGCAATGGATAGCGAAAGCGGTGGCCAATAGGGAAGGGCTCTGCGCAGGGACTACATGTCCCATGGGACTACATGTCTACATGCCCCTGGGACATATGTCAAGTGGTACACAACAGCCAATAGGGCTCCCGGATTTCCCTGCAACAAAGTGGATACATTTGGTGCCCTCAGACCTCGCGCTTCAGTCAGAGCTGGGACACAGAAGGGTGACGGTGTGTGCAGGGTGTCAATGGCCCCTGCACTAGGCAAGAGCCCCCCTTATAGGCCCCAGCTAGGCCCGACTCCCCCATAAGTTTGTGGCTGCTACAGTGACAGGCCCAATAGATAGGGACACTGCCCCTGGTGTTGTTTTAAAGTGTCAGGGACACAGCAACAAGATGCCGCGCATTATCTGGAGCAGACTACCAACAAGTTAGAGACTATCTTCATGGTGGGACACTTCAGCAGGGAGTCCACCCACACAGAGGCGGAGGCTTCACTGACGACGACGTTGCTGGATCAGCGGATTCTTGTTTGTTCTTCGGCCATACCCGGGTGCTGGAGCACCTGGGCAGGTACATCAATACGTGCACCAACAACAACACTCTTATTGTGGGAATGTGGTGCAGTACCAAAGATAAAGTCAGGTCCTATATGTATGAGTATATGACAAATTTAAAATGAATTTATTGGTATCTATTAAAATAAGAAGCAACCAGACTATATGATGTGAGTATAGAAACTGAAAATAAGAAAGAAACACATCGCGCTTGATCCCTGCAAGGGTCCAGAGATAGCACATAGTGTGCTATGGTGTCCCTACACACAATAATGTGCAGGATAATTGGTCCAAAGAAGGCCAATAAATCAGCATGGTGAGAAAAAACAGAAGCACAAATGCCAGTGGTCTACTGTATGAAGGCCAAAAAGGCTGCTTCTGATAGGTCAAAAACGTCAGCTGACTTGCCTATAGATAGTTGCACTCAAAACATGTATGTAGCTGTACATGAAGGCCTAAAATAATGTCATATGATGACTCCCACCAAAGAACCAGTATTTGCAAAGTGGGAGTATTAACATATGAGGCCATATTTGAAGTATCATGTATTAACTTATAACATAAGGTCCAGCATCCACCCCACCCCCCCCGATCAATATATGTAAGTATGTACACACAGAAGCACACTTGTAAATATCCACCTCAAGGGGATAACTGGTGGTGTGTACATGTGTGTGCCTGCAGACACATGCGGCTTTGACTGGGATACCGACGGCACTCTCTGAGCTCCAAAAGCGGCACTTACCTGGCAAGACTACAACTACAGGATCGCGCTCCTAGAGGGAAAGATCAGATAAGTTACTGAGAGTCCTCTCTCCCTCTTTTCTTTCCTCTCCCCATCCCTATCCCCCCTCTGTGTTGTAGGGGTATGTTATTGAGGGACAATTTGGGGAGCTAGCGATCCTGAGTGTTCGCCCCGCAGTGGTCAGCATATATTGGTGTGCAGGACTCTTATTCTCCTGCGTCCCTGTGGTATGTACATGCGCCCAGTGTCAGTTTGTGCGGGGTTGTTGCTTGTAGCACTTATACAGTAGTGCTTGCGTGTTGGTCACACACATGTACACACCATCAGTTAACCCCTCGTGGTGGATATTTACAAGTGTGCTTCTGTGTGTACATACTTACATATAGGGATTATCTGATTATCACTTAGGCCGCGCTTATAGTGCGCGCGACGGAGATGGGACGGATGACGTCACCCGTCGCCGCTAGCGAAAGTTGTAATTCGCTTTCCGGCGACGTCGCGGGCGACCAGGTGTTTGATTGGTTCAGAGGCTGTCATGTGTGTGTCACATTTGAAAAATCTAATTTGACCGGCTTCAAAATTTTGCGTCACCAGCGTCGCTCCGGGACATTACATACATTTGTTTTGCCACAACGTCGCGTCGCCGGCACTATAAGTGCAGCCTTAGACACCACCACGAACCCCTAATGAAGCTTAATGGACAATCAAAACGCGTAGGGTTCCCTAGGTGGCCCTGTTTCTTCATACCAGGGGAGATACGAGGAGATTTGGAATTCCCTTTGGCAAATTGCCATCAGACACGCTTTTGACGTCAGACGCCACCGACGTGAGGAACCCGGAAGTGCGGACGCACACAAGGAATCTGGGAGCCCTGCTGTTGCCGGTAGCTGCAGTGCTCCATAGGCACCTTACAAAATGCGACACCCCTACACACTGGTATCACGGTGGTGACCACAAGAACTCCACTCCTATGTACCCTCTAATGTTGATGCTGCACGTCCATTACATTAAATGTAAGTGAGTACTGGGGCTTGTGGCCCAAATATATTTATTGCACTTTGTCTGAAGCAAGGTCTTCTACTAATTTTTCTAGTAGGACTTTAAGTGGAGCACAGGAATCTTTATGTTTTTCGCTATTAGAGAGGGTTGGGGTTCCTTACAATGCATCTACTGCTGCGGCCGAGTTTATTCGAGCATTTGCCCGTTCTCGGCCGCAGCAGTAACCTGGCGCGCGCCGGAGGGTGCCGGGCGCGCGCCGAAGCAGCGGAAGAGCGCCCTCCGATCGGGGCGCTCTCCCTCCCGCTGCCGGGTCCGCCGGGTCCCCCAGAACCCCCTGCCGCCGTCCCCCACATCGCGGGACACCAGGGCTCCCTCGGGGAGCCCTGGACGTGCGTGCAGGGGGCGCTGGCACCCGATGACGCGTGACCGCGCATCGGTGACGCGCGGCACGCCGAGGGAGTGGGGCTAGCAAGCCGGGGCATCCCCCGGCTTGCGGAACTAGCCCTGCTCGAATAAATCGTGTCGGTAGTGTAATCTCAGATGCACTATTAGACAGGGTTGGGGTTTTACAGAATTTCACAACACTGAAATTCTTCTATCAATTGAAAGAGAACTTAAAATCTAATTAACAAATATTTGATATGTTTCTGTGTTCTGAGTTCTTCTATCAATTGAAAGAGAGCTTCAAATCTAATTAGCAACTATTTGGTATGTTTCTGTGAGCTGAGTTCTCCTATCAATTGAAAGAGAATTTAAAATCTAATTAACAACAATTGGGTATGTTTCTTTGAGATGATTAGACAAACCCCTCCCTTAATTGTTAGTCAAATGCATGTGATCAGCGTATCAAAGAGAGTCTATCTTAACAGTGAGCCATATGGCTTTGTAACATCTTAAGGGGCCTATGCAGTAAGCTTTCATTAAAAAAATCGGCGGGCAATTTATACCGCCAGTTTTTTTAGCGTTGCTATCACGGTATTCAGAACGCCTTGATTACCGTCAAAGCAAAATTTCCAAAACAGGCGAATTGCCGCCAGCGATAGGATCGACCCTCTTAAAAGGCCTAACCCGGCGATTCATTTCTGCTGCAGAGAGAGCTGCTCAGAGAGTGCCGCCTCTCCCAGAGAAAATCTCGCCCGAAATGTATGTTTTTTAATATGCATTTTATTCCTAGTGTAGATGAGCAGGGAATCTCCGGAGCGGAACCGTGTTGGTTTGAGGTCCGGGAACCCCCTGCTTCCTGAAATACAGGCCTGTTATGGGGTGCTGGTATCCCTCTGCTTTGTTTACATCCCACAGTCACGTGACGCAGGACATTTTCATGCATAGGAGATACCGGCATGGTGTACAACAGCCAATCAGATTGGGTAATTAGTTCCCACGATCTGATTGGCTGAAATACCATGTGATGTCGGCCATCTTGGATTTAGTGACATCATCTTAAAGGGAAATGAAGCACAGCCATTCTGATTGACTGGCGTCATTTCCTTTAAATAATGTAATTAAAAAAAATTTCATCGGCAAATGGTTTTATCAGCCCATCAGATGGCTGTTGAACCAGTTCCCGCCCAAATGTGACATCACAAGCCATATTTAAGGCCGTGACGCTTCATTTGAGCCCAAGAAGACGACAAGACAACATCGGTTGGGATCTACCATGGGGTTTTTTGGATTGAAAGGAGAAGACAGAATATTAAGAAGATAAAGAAATAATTACAGAAGAAGAAAGAAGAAGCTGATTAAAGATAGAAGAATGAAGAACTGGGTACCTGATCCGAATCTTCATGGCGGATGGCATCAGATGCTGTTTGAGGCCTTCGCGGTACCTGAGCTTCCTGTTTCCCCGGAAGTCGGAGGACGAGCACTTCTAAAGGTAAGTAATATATTGAATGTTTGGAAGTGTATTTTTTTTACAGGTTTTTCCATTGGATATGTTTTTGTTTTTTTTTTTCTTTGCACATTGACTGATAATGTATTAATCTGTACCACTTTAGGGAACATATCAATACATTATTAGGCCAATAATTTGTTTTTAATTTCTTGCTTTGTATTGATGGTGATTTTTTTCGATGTTTGTTTATTATGTGGATGTAATTGTTTGTCATTTTGCTGCCTTATTAAAAAAACATTTGGCCGATTGATTTTCGTTTTTAATTAATGATGTCTTGTGTGGGGTAATGCTTTTAATGGTTGTGTTGCCGATATTTTTCATAATTAATTTCTTTGTTGGTTACTGTTTCAATGAATTCATTGTTGTTTTATTAATTAATTGGTTTGATTGGTTACTGTTACAATTAATTCATTGTTGTTTTTTTAATTAATTGGTTTGATTGGTTAATGGTTTAATTCCTTGATGAGGTGGTTAGTGCTTTTATTAATTGCATTAGCTGGCTAGTGTTTTTATTTATTGAATTTGAGTGTTACGGTGGTTTTTAATGTTTTATTATTGTGTCTTTTGTGCATTAATGTATTTTGATTAGGGTGCCCATTGATTGCTATAGTGGCTTATCATGCCATATTATTATATGGGTATGATGTACCACAATACCACTCAATGGATACAGAGTGGGTATAGTGGGTCCGAGGTGGGTGGTTAGGCCTCCTAGGTGGGTAGCGGGGCAGGGTGGGTTAACCCCTTAAGTACTATAGTGGTTATTAACAGCTAAGGTGATTAAGGGGTTAGGGGCCATTAGAACGTATATATTATGTATTTATGCTTTCTGGCAGCAGAGGACAGGGTCCTGCAGTATCATATTAGCTGTGGTAAGTAGAACTGTATTTATGTCCGGACTCGCGAACCCACGCGAATCCCCGCGCAGGTCCCGTGCGCCCGCACTTACCTGCGGCCCACTCCGACACCTGCTGTCAGCCCTCCGCGCTGCTGCCCTCCCTCACGCGTCTCTCCCCGCATGCGCAGAGTGCTCCCCACAGGAGCGCCATCCCCCACTGACGCGCTGCACAGGCGCAGACCCCGCATCGCGGGATTGGAGGCCAGACGCATGGCGCGTCATCAACGTGTGATGCACATGCGTGGCGCGCAACGCTCCCGAGCGACGGGTCAAGAAGAGCTCATTAGCTCCATCATGCTCAGCTGCTTTTCCTCATCCAGCCTATCACTGGACTCTGCAGGGGTCGTGCCTCCGCTCCATCCCCTGGGGGATTGGTCAGTGCCTGCTACTTATGCTCAGCTGTGCCACTGGCACGTTGGCTGAGCATAGACTCACGTTACTCTGTATTTGCCTCTGCTTAACCTGCCTCGTTACCTTAATCTAGTTCTGCTTTCCCGTGTACCGACCCAGTCTGCCATTGGACCCCTCACTCTCTGGAACCCTGACCTTGGCTTGAACTCTGACGATCCGGTTTTACAGTATGTGGGGGCACAGAGGGTGGGTGGTGTATTGGTGTTTGTTAAATACTGTATTGTAATGTTTATTGGGGGCCTAAGTGGTGGGTAGTGGGGCTGTTGTGTGTATTGTTTTTATTGTGGGTAGCAGGGGTGGGTGAAGGGCCCACTGGTAAGGTAATGAAGGGGGTTAAGTCCACCCGCAACTCCCCCGCAAGGCCTGAACACCCACCAAGGGCTAAATACCACCTTCACCCACCCCCGCTACCCACAATAATTCTGACACGTGTGGTTAACCCCTTCATTGCCTTAGCGGTTAGCCAGTAAGGCAATGAAGTGGGCTGAAAATGCATTTTCTTGCATCGGATTCATGCTGGAAGTCTGCGGTGCTGGTATTAATGGAAAAAGGCCTGATTTTTTCTAAGTCTCGTATTGCCGCCTTATCGACGCTTCTCACCACCCTCCCGCCAACTTTTCTTGACGTTTGGATTTGGGAAGAAAATCGCCATTCTAGAGCGGAGATAAGCGTCGATAAACTACTCACGGCTACTAGAATTGCGCGAGTTTATGAACATTCCAAAAAGCGGCGATAAGTGGCTTATCCCGCTCACTCGACAATTTGGTTTTGAAAAAATTTTTGGGGGATGATTTAGGCCTTTATCGCTCACTTATCGACGCTTACTGAATCCGAGTAGGCATTTTGGACGATAAGTGCTCTATAAGTGACTTATGAACGCTTGCTGCATAGGCCACTAAGTGTCATATTTAATTTTGGAGTTCAATTGGAGGTGAAGATTAGAGGAAGATCTGGACTCTGCACCACAACAACAACAACTTTGCAACTGTGAGAACTTGACTTGCTAAATGCTGTGATTATTTGTACGCTTCCAATCCTTCAATAACTGGGATATCTCTCATTCTGCATCTCACTATGCCCTCCCTATTGCTTTTTCTGTTTACTGTTTCCTCACTCCTTTTTGAACGTCTCCTCCAACACACCTCCAGACCCCCCCACCCACTCCTCCAACTCACCCCCACCCACTCCTCCAACACACCACCAGACCCCCCCCACCCATTCCTCCAACTCACCTCCAGACTCACCCCTCCACCCACTCCTCCAACCCACCTCGACTCACCCCTCCACCCACTCCTCCAACCCACCAAAGACTCAGACCCCATCACTTCTCCAACACACCTCCAGACTCACCCTCACCCACCTCCAGACTCATCCCTCACCCACTCCTCCAACATACCTCCAGATTCCCCCCCTCCAACCTACCTCCAGACACCCCACACCCACCTCCAACCCACCTCCAGACTCACCCCCCCACTCACTCCTCCAACCCACCTCCACTCACCCCCCTCACTCCTCCAACCCACCTCCACTCACCCCCCCACCCACTCCTCCAACCCATCTCCAGACTCACTCCCTCCACCCACTCATCCAACCCACCTCCAGACTCACCCAACAAATAATACTGGGTTATCTAAAATAGTAATGGACGTTATTTTCCCATTTGCATCAAATCCACTAAGTAACGACTTTAGTATAACTCATTAGCATAATGCAGGACTGGCCAACTCCAGTTCTCAAGGGCCACCAACAGGTCAAGTTTTCCTGCTTCAGCATAGTTAGTGCAGTCACAGATTAAGCCACCTGTGCTGAAGCAGATATATCCTGAAAACCTGACCTGTTATTGCCCATGAGGACTGGAGTTGGCCACCCCTGGCATAGGGTTAATGTTGCACTAATCTTGCATTAGATTCAAATAACCTAACATTAATTAATGTCTTCCCTAAAGGTGGTGTTAGCTCTGTCAGAGCCAGAGAGAGAGACACAGACAGACAGACAGACAGACACAGACACAGGAGATACCTAGGATATATGCTCTTACTGCTGGATGGTGGGGTGATGAGTTGCAGCGCTCAGAAAGAATGATCACAGAAGATTGACAATGGGAATTTGAAGCAGGGCCCCAGCAGGTGGAGTGTTGTTGCAGTAGTTATTGCATTTACACACTATGCCACTCCTTCCCTTGCTGGTCACATTAGTGACACGCGCTGCAGCAACTCCACTCCTCATGGGGCCGCAAAAAGGGCCAGAGGTTTTCTAGGATATGCGCGTCTTCAGTCACGTGCTGGTAAAGTAGTGCCGTCAGTCATACTGACGCACTAATTGTAGCCAGGCTGTGGATGGGTCCTAATTATCGCCAATTAACGGTCCCCAACCACCCAGATAATAAGACGAATAACTCCTTCTTGGTCTGTGTGTAAACATGGCACACCGGGGTCACTTGCTATACTGCAGTGAGTTGACATATTATGTTCAAAGATTATATTACAGGCAGGTCAAATCTTTCAATATAATACAAATAGTGACCACTCTGTTTCTAGGTAAGGGGAAAACGTCCTCTTAGTTAGCTTTGAAATATTTGAATAGGAAATATGTCACTTATTTGTAATGCTCCTCATTTGGGAGAATGTACACAATGGTTACCCACATATTATTGGACTAATTTTTCATTGATTTGTTCTGCAGCCTTAATAGTTCCTATTTATCTATTATTGTTCATGAACCTAATAACAATGTACAGTATGTGGTAACAAATTATACCAACTCAAAATGTAGCATCAAACATTTCTTACAGTATGTTCACTCTGCTTCAAAACAAAACACAACCCGTGCGGTTTGGCTGTGTTTAAACCGTGTTTTGGCATTTTTTAAAGAAACGGTTTAAATGATGCAATTTGCAACAGAGAATGTTTTTTTCTCACAAATCTCAATGCATGCAAACATAACACGTACACGGTACGAACCACAGAGTCTATGCGTCGGGAGACCCTCAGCGTTGCTCGTAAAACGAAGGGAAATACACCAAAAAAATGGGTCGAGAAACCCCACAGGACTATCCAAGGGGAACGAAGAGATCTATTGGAACAGGGTGCCAACTCGCACGGGGGCACACACGGGCGAACGGACATGTCATTCACTTGCAACAATCAGGGTGTGTACGCACCGGAACAGCCACAAAAACAGAAAACATGTAGGACCTGTGTGCATACACACAACAGCATAAAATGGAGGGCAGTCCTATAGGGTCAAATGTGGGTCTACGGCCAACAGTGTGACCATGACAAAAAACAAAAATGGGATCTTGGGGTGGGACCAAGGCAAGTCTGGTCGACACACCAAACAATTCGTCTACCACGAATGTATAGGCTGGGCATACAAAAGAACCATGAAGTAAAACAATGTCAGGGGTCCCTACACTCTCGGTAATCTTAGTGTGTCCGGTTGAGTATTCGACGTACATGGTAGGCCCACAGGAACCAAGTCACACCGGTGTGAGACACACAAAGATTGCACAAGTAAAGCGACCGAGAAGGGCAAAACGTAACGATGTACCAACACACAACCCAATGAGGATTACCCCGTCTCGGTGGCTGTAACAGGCAGAAACATGAAAACTGAGCTGTGATCACAAATCGAAAAGGTCACAACCGAAATCCCATCACAACAGACAAAAGATGAGAAGCACAAACAGAGGTGCCGCGCCCACCACACACGACAACGACACAACGTAGCACCGAACCAAAAAAAAAGTGTGTTAAAATTGAAATGCGAGGACAACAGACAACTCGGATTGTCGATGCTTTGTGCAAACGGCCCGAAGAACACAAAGAGGAGTCCAACTTTCAAAGTGAGCGTAAGTGTTATGTGTGTGTAGAAAATATTGCACAGCACACACCAACATGGATAGCACCAAAGGGGGCAAAAAGAATGGGGACTGAAAAGAAATCAACAGGCAAAAACAAGAAAGAAAGAAAAGAAGAGGACTGCGAAGGGTGTAAGCGGAGGACGAGAGAAAATGTAGTATGGAGAAACAGCCAATGAAGATGAGAGGGAAAGGAGCAACAAAAAAGGGAAAGACACAAGATCTACACACGCATTGTGGAATGGGAACGTCACAGGGCACAGAAGAAGGAACCCATGTATGCTTCGGTGGCAGCACGCATGGCAGTGAATGTGTCATTGGGGTGTATGGTTCAGAATGAAAGGAGACAACATACGTATACACAGAATATGTAAAAAAAAAGGGGGTGTAGGCAGGGACGAGAAGGTACGAGGACGAAATGGCGGAGTAAATGGTTGAAATCAGACAAGGGGAAAAGATAGCGTGAGCAGGTGTTTAAAGGGGATGAGAAGGAGTATAGTAGATTGTGTAGGTGCTGCTTAGGAAACACGTCGGATCGGGTGGGGACGAGGGGCAAGGACCGACGAAAAGCTAAGAGGAGGGTGGGTGTGATGGAGGGGATTAGCATGGTGTTCGGCAGCATACAAGGATAGTGGGGGACAAAGTGCTAGTTGATGCTGGGTGGGCCTTGGATGCCAGCCAGACTATGGGCACAACCAACCTATACACGAAGCAACCGAGGAAAAGCACAAGTGAATTACTCGGGTGTTTGGGCAGGTTATGCTGAAAGTGGATAGTGAATGGGGTACAGCTCAGTATGTTGTCTCCATTGGTGAGAGCAGTGCACAAAGAGTGGGCACAGGCGGAGGTAGTGAGGTGAACGGGACTTTAGTAGAGGTGAAATGGGGTGTATTAGGCATGATAGGCAACGAGGAGGGGGGCGTGGCGAGAATCGAGCCGAGGGTTATGCGAGAAGAGGAGCACCAGTCCAACAGGATGTCAGAGGTTTTTACCTGCGTTCAGCGTCAGGTGTAGTGGCACGGGAGTTCACACACGGATGAAGCCAGCGAACGGACTGTTGCGTGGAAGGAAGAGGTATACCTGAAAAACCTGAGCCTGTGTATTGCAACGATGAGGACTGGAGGTGCGAACGCCCTGGGAGCGATGAGGGGTTAGATGTTGGCCACAGGTGAATCGTTGTGCATGTTATGAGATTGTCAAAATGAAGGCCTAGCGATTAAGTTAATGTCTTGTGCAACTAAAGGGGTGGGGGGGGGTAGGGTTATGCATGCACGTGCGGGAGGCCGAGAGGGGAAGAGAGAAACAGGGACAGGTGACAGAGCGACGAGTACACAGACACGAGCAGAGGATACTAGGATAAGTAGTCTTCTTACTGCTGGATGGGTGGAGGTGATGAGTGTTGCGGAGCAGCTAGATGAAGGTAGATGATCACAAGAAAGATCACACATGGGATTTTGAAGCAGGGCTCTCCCAGCAGGTGAGTGTTGTTGTGCAGTAGGTTATTGCCATTTACACACTATGCCAGCTCCTTCCTTGCTGGTCACATTAGTGACACGCCTGCAGCAACTCCACTCCTCATGGGGCCGCAAACAGGGCCAGAGTTTTCTAGGGATATGCGGGTACTTCGGAGCACGTGCGTGGCTAAATAGTGCCGCTCAGTCATAGACGCACTAATTAGCCAGCTTGATGGGTCATAATTATCTGCCAATAACGTCCCCAGACCACTCCAGATATAAAGGAGTAACCCTCTTGTCTGTGTGAACAACATTGCCACACGGGGGATTGCTATACTGCAGTTTGACATATTATGTGTCAGAAGATTTGATTCACAGGTCAAATGTCTTTCATATCAATACAAATAGTGAACACTCTGTTTGCTACTGGGTAAGGGGAAAAGTGGCCTCTTAGTTAGCTTGTGAATGATCTTAAGGTGGAAAATAATGTTCACTTATTTGTAATGCGCCTCATTTGGAGGAATGTCCACAATGGTTACCCACCATATTTATTGTGGACTAATTTTTCATGTGATTGTTCTAGCGCCTTAATAGTCCTATGGTGTATCTATGTCATAAAAACAAATAGATGTTCAGGTATTTGGGTACATATTGCTAAATGTATCCAACTCAAAATGTAGCATCAAACATTTCTCTACAGTGAGTGTTCACGTCTGCTGTCAAAACAAACACGAACCTTGGCGATTGGCTGTGGTGTTAAACCGTGTTTTTGGCATTTTTTAAAGAACGGTTAAATGATGCAATTTGCAACAGAGAATGTTTTTTTCTCTCAGAAAGATAAATCTGTGACTTCTGGACATGTAAAACCTGTGGCAGTTTGGTAATGACAACTCAGAGCTAGCTAGAATAGGCCCTATAGAGGAGTGTTGTATATGGAGAAATAGGACATGTATAGGAATTCTTTTGTGAGACAATTAAAGAAGAATATGTTTACATGAATAATAGGTAGAGTTATTGGAGAGGCAGTTTACATGATCATAAGTTAGTTAAGAGCAGAATCGTTACATGGATCAATAAAGGCATTATGTTAGCTGCCTATATTAAAGAATAGGAGTTAATAATATACTTACCTGTAGTATGGTTTTATAAATGGTAGGATCCAATTCCTCTGCTACTGTTAATCATTTGTCTCCATTTCCAAACTAGAGTACATTAATTTAAATGATTTTGGGAAGGCGCAAAGGCCTCTTTAAAACCGCCCCGGCCCCTTCCTGAAAATCTCTCCGCCCCCCAGTTTGTGCACCTTCGTAGTAAACGAGCAGTGGGTGGTCGCACTAACTTGGTTTTATAATAGATTCATGGTTTTAACCGTATGGACGACCATGAGGAATCCCTGTATAGATTCTCAGTACTCACCTGAAGTCTGTGTTTTTTCTGTTTTTGATGATCCTTGACAGGGTAATCCTCGTGTGTTGAAGTTGTCGAATCTCCGTTGAAGATCAATGTTATGAGGCTGCCCTCATAACTTGATAGTCACACTGGTGCATCTCTGGAATTAAGCCCATGGTCCTCTCCTACACCTAAACCGGCCCTTCTTTCCCATGCTGTCCATAAATCCTATCCATGGTGGTACCCTCTTTCTGACTAATGTCAAGTGCCGACAACTTGTGTGTTCAGAATCCCAAGGTTGTGGGATCTCATCTATTTGCTTAATACATCCACTCAGTCTGACTTCTTTCGAGAAGCCACTGAACGTTGTCTTGGTTTTGATTTTTTTGTCTCTGTGGCAACACCCGAAGGTTCATACAATGTATCAGAGCCTAAAGAACTTAGTTGGGTTCCTTTCATTCATCTGGTGATGTATATTAGAATGCAAGTGGTAAACAGCGACATCATCTACAGAACTCCTTATCCTAACAGTAGCCACAGCATCATCAAAGGGGCAAGTTCCTCCTAGGACCAAAGAGGACTAATGGCATGGACATGTTGAAGGAGTCAGTCCCCCCAGGGATATACAGTGGCGGCCGCCTCTGCGGTTAATTTTTAAATGCGTTCAGATGCTGGCTTTTTTTTTCTCCAGCGCCGCAGCCGCTTCCTTTGTTCAGCGCCATTAGCGCTGATTGGAGAAACGGCCGCGCGCGGCCGCAAGATGAGGCTGGCGCGCGGCCAATTTCGACGGGAGAAACAAAAAGCCGAGAAATAATGCGGTTAAGCTTTAGGTTATGCTTGGCCGCAGCAGTAAGTGTAGTAATGGTAGTAGTGACACATTTTACATCCTTAAACGTATCACAGGCATTAGTTGAACTTTTACTATTAGCATGGTTAGATATGATTAGGGAAGACAACGGACAGTTACATTCTTACAATCCGTTGTTTTTGGTTTTAATAGAAATGTAAACGTTGGGGAGACAATGCATTTTTGGGGATCCTGTTTTCTTTTTGTGTTCAAACATTGTATTCATTTTTTCTATTTTGTTTGATTAGATAGTTCACATACAGTATTGGTACATGTTCCTTTCTTAACACCTCTCATTTCTACTAAAATATTACTTTTACAATTTTGTTAAATTGGTTCTGTGATTTCTAATATACTATTCCCACCAATGTGAAGTTATATATATATATTAATGTTTCTATTATTATATATACAGCTAAACCCCGTTATAGCGCGGTCCTCGGGGGCCACCCAATCCGACCGCGCTAGAACCGGGGTCGCGCTAATTAAAAAAAAAAATTGGCCGCCGCACGCCTGATTGGGAGGGAGTGAGGAGGGAAGGAAGAGGGGTCCGGAAGCCCTACATGTCCCCTAGCAACGGTGAATCCTGCCGCAACCTTCTCCTTACCTCCCCCCACCGGCATCCATTCCCTTCCCCCCCCCCCAGGCTCCCACACCTAAAAAGAGAAAACTTAAAGCTGAAAGAAGAAAATTTTCAGTTGACAGAAGAAGTCAAGGAAAAGTTTGAAGCAGAGCACCGACTGCAGAACCAACTACAAGGTCTGAGTATACACCTCCAGTATGCTGAGGAGAAGCAGCAAACGCTGCAGGAAGAAAAGCTGCAGGCTGCTAAAGAGGTACAAGCGCTGCAGGAACGTCTGAATACCCAGTACGTCCCCACAGAGCAGTATGAGGAGCTAAAGGCCACGCTGCATGTCACCAGAGCATCATTGGAGGCGGAGCTTCGACACCAGGTGACTCTGTATGAGAGGGAGCGTGAGAAGGCTCAGAAACTGGAGCAAGAGCTGGAGAGACAGAGAGACTGTTCCATTCCCTTGAGTCAGTACACCAAGGAGAAAACAGACGCAGCGGCAACCTTGACGACAAAAATTACAGAGCTCCAGAATATGAAGGAGACACTGATACAGACTCAGAGAAAGCAAAGTGCGCAGATAAATTCCCTGAGAAGAGACTTGCAAGACGCACTCAAAAAACAGGGATCTCTCGCGGATGAGATTACAGTCCTACAAGGACAAGTATTGACCCTGACTAAGCGTCAGTATCCCACGGCCACAAAAACCCATGAAGACAAGGGTACAGTGAGAGCTGGGAATACCGCTCGTCTGAAAGACAAGGTTGCAAAATTTGAACCACCTAAACAAGCACTAGCAAAACCTTCAGCCACCAAGCAGGCAACAAAAGAAGGTACACGTGCTGAATTAAAACCAGAAGAATCCTTAGCTGATGAAGCTGAAAAGATGGGACATTCTCTGGAAGTGGGTGTGGAATTGCAATTTAATCTCAAAGAGGCTGAACTAGCAATCCCATTGAGTGGGAAAAGGGCAGAGAGACAGCTTCAAGAGCGGAAAACTCAAAGGGCTGTTTTTAAACGCTCTGCAACTGCTGCTATACAGTCTGCCTACAATAAGACAAGCACCCGACGCGAGGGAAATCTCATGACCGCGCACGTAGAAAAAAGACTATACTTGGAAAAAGTCCTCCTCGAGCGACTGAGGGGTGCTGATCTCAAGCACCTTCAGGAGGAGACACGAATAAACTGGAGCAAGGGCTCCAATCCCAGCAGGACTGATGGTTCTCTTCCTCCATCCACTCTCATTCAAGTCACTGAGATATCTAGAATGAGAGTGGAAGGATGGGCTTTGGCCGTGGCAAGCCCGAGCTACCCACAAACAGGGGAGGTATGTAACAGGGGAATAATCCCTGTTCAAGTAATGTGCCTTTAATCTAGAAGTGTGGTGGTTAACTGCTGGTAGTCAATTAATAAACACCACCTGCCTGATTTAGATTGCTACAAAAGCCTGTCTTGTGAGACAGGAAGTGACTCCTTAGCTTACTTGTGAGCTGAACTTTGGAGACAGAACAGTGGTTCTTGAGTCTCCCAGGAGAGACTGACCAAGAGAACACAGATCTCTGGAGCTGACAAATAAGACTTCTAAACCTGGATGCTGACATTTTCTGTGCACACACGGGTGCGGTTCCAGAAGAGCAGAGAAGCTTACTCTACAGCAGCTAACAGATAAGACTTTCATTCTTAAGAGACTTCTTATATCTGCTTATTTCATGCTATGTGTTTGGGGCTGGGAGAAATGCTTAACTAAGGGAGATGTGAATTAATTGCATAGTATTTCACTAGAAATACTCCCAGGTGAATAGAAGCTTTGTCCCCCCCCTGTGTTTGGATGGTTTCCTGATGAAAAGGAAAAGGCACAATAAAGCCTTGTTATAATTTCACCTTACAAAAAGTCTCCAATTGTGTACCTCTGTGAACGTCCGTCTACAGGGAGCCACGTGAAAACCGCGTTATAACCGAATTCGCGTTATAACGGGTCGCGCTATAACGGGGTTCAGCTGTATATATCTTTGCATAACTCATCACAAACATAGAAATAACAGGGAATGGGGGTCCGTGGGGGTAACCGGGTAGCTACCTGAAGCTCTCTTTGTTAAACTTTAGTTTTAATACAATAGAATCAAGTTTAAACTTGTATATTCAAGTCGTCTCTTCTTTTTTCTGTAGGACGTTCCTTTCCCACCTGATATATCTCTTTTAACCCCATAATAATACGCCTTCTTTCCTGTGGTATACATTTGAAAACTGGAGCCCATTTTTCTTCAAATTTCAAATCTAGTGGATCCCCATTATATATTAAAGCAGCAGTTCAAGCAATATCCTACATGTGTTTTTTTTTATATAAATCAGTTCTGTACTATGAGAAAATACTTGTAGCATTTAAAAAAATAAATGTTTTTAAGACTGTTAATGACAGGAATGACTATATAGGTGTATCAAAGAGGATACACTAAAGAATCCCTTTGGTAGGCGCACCGCAGACCTTTATGTAATAAACGGTCAGGGGTGAAATAAACAGTATTCTTTAACATATGATGTAATTCTTTAATTAAATTCGGTGAACGTGTAGTTAAAACAATGTACGCTCTCGTAGTCAGTAGAGTGTACTTTATTAAAAATAGACACTAAAGGGTCTATATGGTCTACCTAATACCCACTATAGCTTATGAATAGAGTGTGGTTTTACTGCTTTGATAGCCTATATGCTATTACTGCAACCGCACCTGTAGTTGCGTCTTTTATATAGATTGTCCTTAGCTCAGTGGCTTATGGTATGATTACCTGGTTTGCTGTGGTAATTTACATACAATAGCCGAGTGATAATAGGGTATAGCTAAATATACAGATTTTATTAAGGAAACCTGATGGAGTTACTGTATTGGGGCTTCACCGTCAGTTCATATGTTGATGTCCTTATACTCCTGTGTATATACAATGTTGAAGCTAACACTGTTGATGTCCTTATACTCCTTGTGTATATGCAGTGTTGAGGCTAATCGTCGTGCCCCTCGTGCAGGTATATATGGCTATTCCCTGTTATGCGGGATATTGTCATAGTATATCCCTGTGTGAATAGGATTTGTTAGTTATTCTGAATTCCAAAAGAGTTTCTAGCAGTGTGTATGCCAGGTACGTTTTGTGCTCAAATGCAGTCTCTGCCTGTGCATGTGTGAGAACGAGATGAGGTCACTGCTTATCCCGTGCTGTCCGTATATATAGGGTTGTATACTCTGCCCTACATACAGATGAGTGTGGCTGAGCGCTGTAATGTCAGGGATAGGATCGCCTGTGTAGGTGAGCTGAAATCGATAATATGGATACTATGCGCCCCTTTTCAAATTCTGGCTCTGTATATATCAGATGCTGTTTGTCTACGCTCCAGTGGGGTCTGACTGCGCATGCGTGAAAAACGGGACTATGTCACCGTCTACCCGATGGTATCTGTGTGTATCCTGTACTCAGGGCGATGTGGCTAGATGCTGTTGCGTCAGGTAAGTCAGATGAGTCTCCCCCTCTAGAGTGGGCCAGTTTAGGGGTGCGGATACTCTGCACTCTCTTATTACACGGATAGTCTATATTTCAATGTAGACTCCGATTGCGCATGCGTTAGTGCTTGAAGGTGTTTCTGCCAGCTCCGTAATGGTTTGGCAGCGTGTGTGTAACAGAGAGCAGATTGCCGTATCCTATGTAACACTCCTAAATCAGGGTAGTTGAAGCAGTGTTGCGCCCCGGGTTAGAATAGATCAGGTAATCGTGCGCAGTTCCTGATGATCTCATTAAGCTCAGAGATATCGGTTTTAGCGCCCCATCAATCGTGAGATAAATAGTGTGGTGAACCAGATATCACTTATGAACCTTCAAGCACTAACACATGCGCAATCGGAGTCTACATTGAAATATAGACTATCCGTGTAATAAGAGAGTGCAGAGTATCCGCACCCCTAAACTGGCCCACTCTAGAGGGGGAGACTCATCTAACTTACCTGACGCAACAGCATCTAGCCACATCGCCCTGAGTGAATATAGCTGCAGTGGAAGTGCTGTATGCTGGGTGATAATGGGGAAAGGCGAGGTTGCAGACCTGCCTAAGACATGCAGATGAGCATACAGCTATATTTGCATATTTGCTTTCCTGTGGAGGGTTTTTGTCACTTTTTTTACTCACCATAACTTAACTCAGTATTATGGTTTAGCCTATCCCATAGCCTCTCTTGCATTCCCAGTAAAATCAACCCCACACTGATGAGACCCATCAAGGTCGAAACAGCTGTCTGTGGGTGGTTTTCTGGGTATGCACCTTAACCCTGGCTGTGCTCAAAGCTGTGACCATGCAGCAAGCTTAAGCCTATAGGGAACCATGTTAAAAATGGTTATTGAGGCAAAAAGTGACACTGTGTGCTCATTTGCATGTCATTTCCCAGAATCCCTTGCTGCAGTGGAAGTGCTGTATGCTGGGTGATAATGGGGAAAGGCGGGGTTGCAGACCTGCCTAAGGACATGCCGATGGAGCATAAAGATATTTTGCATCTATATATATATATATGATATTATATAATATATATAATATATATATATATAATTATATATATACTATATATATTATTCTAATATTATATCTATGTATATATAACGGCAGCTGGAAACTTCAGCCTTAAATCTATTCTATCAAAATCTATAAAATGATATTTCCTTTTCTAGATCCCTGATTGAAGATGGGGATTTATCTAACCTTGTTCCATTTCAACTCCTCAACTGTAAAGTATTAGACTTGTACATTTACACATTCATTTCTTGTAAGGCGGCTGAATGGGTTCTGTTTTAACGGGAATGCTCCCTATTCGAATCAAAGTGTTGTGAGACACAAAAAAACTTCCCGTGCGGACAGAGGATGTGATGAATACTATTGGTGGAGACAACTACAAAAAGGATGCTTAGTAAATATGGCCCTTAATACCACAAACCATGTTTTCAACTATGGCAAGAAGTGTCTTGTTATTGCTGTTCACATTTTGTTTATTGGGTTCTTCTTGAAAACTAGGCTCACAATCAAATAACATAGTGGCTGCTAAGCTCCTCTGAAGTTGTGACATCGGACTTCAAAAGCCTTATTTGAGTAGCCATCCTCGATGATAGTATTTGTTTGCACCGACAAGAGGGCAGTGGAGAAAATGCAGCAGATGTGGCTGAGTGGACACGCAGGCTTGTTGGCTTTATAAAAACAAGAGGAATGAGTATAAAATGGTCCATAAGATGTCCCGTTGGCACACCGGGCAAGTGTCTGCTGCCTGCTCTCTTCGTTATGGGCACCCCCCCTCCTTACCTCATATGACCCGCAGCATCATTTGCAGGCAAGTTACCAAGGCAACCGTGACGTCACATGACCCCGCGTCGTCATTTGATGCCACGTTGCCATGGTCACGCGTCCTGAAGCCGACTGAGTCCCGGTAAGTAGAGGTTGCAGAGGCCTCGCGCGGTCCCCTGGCATTTAATTTAAATATCTTGGGGAAGAGCACAGGACTTCTGCAACCACCTGCGCCACCCCAAGAAAATCTTGTGCCCCCAGTTTGCGCACCGCTGTCTTATGGAATAGCCACCGCTGTAAGGCACCAGATAAGAGGGTGTTGAAAGTAGCAAGGATCCCAATAACTGGAGAAGCAATCGGGAAAAACAGGTCATTTCCAAAGGCACGTAGAAGAGGGTGAGACCGGAGCCAGGTCAGAACAGCTCAAAGCTAGCTGCAGACAGATACCAGGTAACCAGGCAGAAACAATACCAAAGGATGAGGAAGCAGCGAAGTTGAAAACAGGCCTCCGCCACTGCAGGTCAGGGCTAGCTGCGCAGACTGAATACCAGGTAACCAGGCAGAATGCAATACCAACAAGAAGTAACGAAATTGAAATCAGGCTGAGGTTAGTGCAGGCTGCAGACAGGACAAATCTGGAACACGCCATGTCAGGGATCACAGATGAATAACACAGGTAGAAAGGCTGCAACTTCATAGCAGAATCGTATTGTTCTGTCGGAAACAGAAAGTAGTCAGGACAGAAAGCCACAGGCTGTCTATCTTGCTCATGGCAAACATCAGTCCCTTTTTGATCTTTAGATTTCTTTCATAGGTATATAGCCTGTACAGGTATGTATATCCCAAGCATGTTTGAATGACCTTATTGTATTAGTCTATCACCTCTGTTTGGAGGTTTTCCCTGGATCTACCACCCTGTCCGTCAAGAAGGACTTCCTGCTAGAGAAGAGATCTATTCTCCAAGATAGGGAATCGCTGAGAATATGCCCTGGAGGTACCACTGACTATTACTTGGTCAGATTCTTATTACTGGGTTCCTGAGGACAGAACAGTCTCAACATTTTCCAAAACGTCCCAAGAATGGTGCCTGTTAAGTAAGCTGTGTCCCATCATGGCCACACGGCTAGAGAAATAAGTCAAATATCCTACTTGCATAGAATAAGAAAAAATGTGGTTTCTATATGCAAAGGGTTTAAACTAATGACCCTTTTCAAGAGATATATAATATTTTACTGTGTATTTTGTCATATTGGATGTAGCATTGGGCTTCTCTGTCGCTGGTTGTATACATTTGCCACGCTCAGCTCAGAGCTCTTTTGACACTATATACATATATTTTTGTGGGGGCTCAGGGGTTCCTAAAATGAGTTTGCAGGGGTTTGTGTGTTGTTTGTTAACTTATTTTCTTATACAATATAGCAGACACAATGAGTCCCTGTCCCAAAGAGCTTACAATCTAATTTGCATATAGTGACAATGAGCAATGGGATTTGAACTTGGCTCACTCACTTCAAAGCCAATGAGCCTGTAGCCAACATTTTGTGTTTATCATAACATAAGGATAATTGACAAGAGACCTGTGAAGAGGGAATATGATTACTATTAGTAGGAGGTTGCGATGGATCTGTTGTTGTTTAAATAAATTGTACCCTTTTACTGAACTTGATCTCTACAATTTTTCCTTGAAGCCTTCCCGGTGGGAAACCTTTACTTGTCTTTAAAACATGGTGGCTGACACTTGAGTGGTGTTGGATGTCTTCTGGATGCTCCCATGTGGTCTCTTACTGGGTAGTGTGTTATATCTTTATTTAAATAGCACCATCCGGGTACATAGCGCTTTACAATTCATGTGACATAATATATAACCACACTGGGGAATAAGTGATAAGCAACACAATAGGAAAAGGAGTCACTGCCAGTAGATTTTACTATCATGTCTTAACAGGTGTTGCACCGGGAGAGCCGCCTTCTCCTCTCATCTCCCCTATCTTTAATGGTCTCTCTAATAGGACAGGATGGGATAAGGGAAAAAAAAGCTTTGTTTGTGTTACGTTTATATATGTGGCACTGCTAAGAAAATCTAGCTGTAAATGGCACAAGTAGCACATGGACACCCTCACAAATATTCTCTGACACTGTGCCCCTAGCAATGCTTCAGTGGTTATACCAAACAACACACGGTATAATGTAAGTTCTCTACATTAATGTTCTACGATTCACACTCACAATTCCTTGGGGGATTAGGAAGTCATTTGGTTACAGCAACAATACAGCTGAAAATAAATATTTATTCTTTTGTTTTAAATTCAAATATTTTACTAGGGTTAAAGATACATTGAGTTATACCTTGTTTTCAAGTTTTTCCAGGTATAGAGACAGAATAACATAAATTGCCTTAACACAATATATACATAGATTTAATATGTGTGTGTATATATATGTGTGAAAGACAGGGTTGCAGCCTGTCTAAGACATGCAAATTAATATACAGTAATATTTACAGTTGATATTTATATATATATATTATATATATACAGTGTTCGACAAAATATACATTTGCTCGCCGGGCGAGTGGATTTAACCGGGCGAGTAAATATGGCCCAAGCAGCACCACGTTTGGTACTAGGTGGTGAGGAGTGTTTTGTGTGGTGAGTAGATTTTTTGGTGATTGTGCAACACTATATATATAGATATATATATAATATATTATATATATATTATAATATATATATATAGATATATATATATAATATCTATTGAACATATCTTTTTCAGAGTTTATCAAAGTGATGATGAATGGACATTGCGATGTAACTTGCTCACCTCAGCAGCAATCACTGGTCTTGATCTTCCTTAAAGGGCTTGAGTTCGTCATTTGGTCATGAATGAGGTCAGCCAGGGAGCATCTTCTCTATCAGTAGTATGTTATAGCACAGTGCCTCCACCTAGGGACCAACCTCCCAATGTCCACATCCCTGGCCCAAGTCTTTACCTGTCTCTCTTAATTGATTGCCATCTAAATGTATAAATTGGGAATCTTAAAACAGGTGAATAGGCAAATTACAGTCAGCAAGAGAACTTGGTGGAGTTGTCCGAAAATCTTACACAGATACCCAAACAAAAGAAACGTTCAATGAAGACTAGTCACCAGATGAATGCCCCCTCCTCAATGTGCATCTGTAGATATTCACAGGTATACTTCACCCACCCCTTGTGAATCCCCAGCATACACCACAAGGAGTGCGCAGAAGCTGACGGACATGAAAGAAACAACTAAGATAGCAATCCAGCCCCATCTATTCTCTCAGCAAGAAAAGTGTAAGAGGCATTACTCCCAGTCTGGCAGGGGCAGGGGACTGCAGTTTTGAAGCTTTCCGTCTCCTTCAGGCGAGCAGGAATCAGCATGCAGGCTCCAGCAGCGCAGGGAGACATGTTCAGGCTGAGATATATTCCAGAAATGTCACTGGTCCTTGGGAACATATTACACCACAGCTAAATCCTCCCTGAAATCTCCACAGGGATTCAACTAGAGGTATATCCTGCACAGGAAGCTCTGCAAACTGGTGCTGTTCCCTTTGTTGCCTCCCCTTGATGCTGATCAGGCTTGAGGCCTAACAGGGCAATTTGATGCTGATCAGGCTTGAGGCCTAACAGGGCTATTTGATGCTGATCAGGCTTGAGGCCTAACAGGTCTCCTCCCCAAATTCCCCCCCTCACTTCTCCAGCCCAAAAAAAGAGCAAGTGTAGGATTGCTCTCCCTTGTTTATTTCCTCAAAGCTCTCCTCTGATTGGCCAGACTCCCCCAGAGGCTGCTGGGAACTGTAGTTCTACTGTGCAATGTCATACAGAGAATACATCATAGGAAGCAGCCATCAGACCACCGAAACACCAAGGCATGCTGGGAGGTGTAGTCCCCATATAGAAGGACTCTATCAGACAATAAGTGAGTGACACTAGTGCAGGGCTCTTCTCCTTGGGTGGGGGTCTGTATGTCCCTGCTAATTTCATTGCAGTTATGTTACATTTTCCATATTGAAACTAACTTCTAAGCATGGTTGATATAAACATGTCTGATACCATTAATAATATAGATGCATGCAAAATGTAAGAAGTTTGATAATTGTAAGTCTTAAATGTATGTTACATTGCATTACAATGCTCTTATGGCCCTCCTCCTATTCCTCATTTGTTCTGCGATCCGGCCCCTGTGGGAAACTAGTTGTAGGGCCTTACACTAGTGCAGGGGAGGCCAACTCCAGTCCTCAAGGGCCACCAACAGGTCAGGTTGTAAGGATATCTCTGCATCAGCACAGGTGGCTCAATCAGTCACTGCTTCAGCACAGGTGGCTCAATCAGTCACTGCTTCAGCACAGGTGGCTCAATCAGTCACTGCTTCAGCACAGGTGACTCAATCAGTCACTGCTTCAGCACAGGTGGCTCAATCAGTCACTGCTTCAGCACAGGTGGCTCAATCCGTCACTGCTTCAGCACAGGTGGCTCAATCAGTAACTGCTTCAGCACAGGTGGCTCAATCAGTCACTCAATCCCTGCCAGAACAGGTGGCACAATCAGAGGCTGAGTCTTGGACTGAGCCTCTGATTGAGACACCTGTGCTGAAGCTGGGATGTCCAGAAAGTCTGGCCTGTTGGCGAAGGCTTGAGCACAAGAGCTGAACCCACCTGATTTTAACGTCAGTATTCGAATACATTTTATTAGCGGTCTTTGAGGTTTGATGTCATTTTTGACACTGGGTGCCCCAGACAGACTGCAATACATTGGGAGTCATTACAAAACCATTACAAATATTTTTGCCTTTTTCTGGAACAGCAGAAACAGTCCTGTACTATTCCCGGAGAAAAATCCGGACAGATTAACAACGAATCACAATTGCATCCTCCTAGAGTTCCAGTTTCATACGATATCACGGTCCCAAGGTAGGTAGCTACCTAATGGTTCCTGTGAATTACATGTAAGAATGTCAAATAATTTATTTTACATTTAATTTAAAAGAAAAAAAATATTAAAAAGAGTGTACACAGTCTTTAATGCAGATCTATATAGCAACATATGTTTTTTTTTCAGTAATTGTACTTAAAGAGTACAGTACCATTATATTTTTTAATTATTATTATACTGTGGTAGAAATTATACAAAAAGGAGTCTGGAAAATTACATATCTGAGTGCATGAAAGTAATTTGGTATATCTAGTACAGTGTTTTTCAACAGCAGTTCATAGGACGCCTTTGGATCCGCCGACATCCCTAAAGGGTTCCCTGCAATTTTCAGGTCATTTGAAATTGTACCAAATACAGAAGAATTTACAATGCATCTGATCTCGGCCGCACTATTAGAGAGCGTTGAGGTTTCTTACAATGCATCTAATCTCAGACGTGCTATCATAGACGGTTGGGATTACTTACAATGCATCTGATATCAGACACTAATAGAGAGGGTTGATGTTCCTCACAATGCATCTGATCCCAAACACGCTAGTAGAGATTGTTGGGGTTCCTTACAATGCATCTGATCTCAGACATGCTCAGTGGCGGATTTACAATTTTGCCGCCCTTAGGCCCATACCTAAATTTTTCATCTCGCTCTCTCCTCAATAATCAATTCCACCCTCTCCTCAATACACCAAAGGGTACCACCCCGCACAGCACACACACACGGCACACACCCCCCCGCAGACACACAAAGATGGCATCCCCCCTTTCAGCATACACACACACGACACTCCCCCCCACATGCAGCATACACACACACAAAATGGTACCCCCCCTGCAGCACACACACACAACATGGCACCCCAACTGCAGCAAACACATGTGGCCAGGTCCCCCCTGGGTCCCCTTGTCCCTTTACCTCTGGTTGCGGCTGTGACTGGCAGCAGAGAGTGCAGGAGCGTTTGGGGGCACTGCGGCCGGTGGAGGGGCAACCGGGTCTCTGGAGGTCCGCAGCTGCTCCCTTTGCGCAGCACTGCCATCTTGAATGTGCGCTCGCATGCGCAGTATGGCTCACGCATGTGCATTGATGCCCCGACCTACGGAGCTATCAGAGGAGCTTTGCGCATTCGCAATGGATAGCGAAAGCGGCGGCCAATAGGGAAGGGCTCTGCGCAGGGACTACATGTCCCATAAGCCCCTGGGACATATGTCAAGTGTTACACAACAGCCAATAGGGCTCCCAGATTTCCTTGCAACAAGGTGGATACATTTGGTGCCCTCAGACCTCGCGCTTCAGTCAGAGCTGGGACACAGAAGGGTGACGGTGTGTGCAGGGTGTCAGTGGCCCCTGCACTAGGCAAGAGCCCCCCTTATAGGCCCCAGCTTGGCCCGACTCCCCCATAAGCTTGTGGCTTCTACAGGGACAGGCTGTAACGCCTGTATGCCCGCAGACCTGGCCAGTCCCCAGTACTGAGGTGGGTAGGGTTATAACACGCACCCACAGCAGTGAGGGTGTGCCCGGAGAGGGGTAATGCATTACCTGGCCTGTAGAAAGAGGGTTAAGGTATACTTGCAACGCCTTGGGTTTCAGAGTTCGGATAGTGATGTCCGTGTGCCAGAGTTCAGGGGCAAAAGAGAGCAGGATAGTGATGTCCGTAAGCCAGAGTCCAGGGGTAACAGAAGGCAGCGAAGATGTATCCGTAGGCAGGGTTCAAGGGCAGGAGAGAGCAGGGTAAACCAGTACAAAGCAGAGTTCAAGCCAGGGAGATACAGAGGTAAGCAGGAGCAGGAACATACGCTGAAAGAGACAGGAGAGCCAAGCATAGGACTGCACACACAGGGGTCACAAGAAGCTATGCAGAGCAATGTGCTAGAGGACAGACAGGGGTTATAAAGGAGGGAACACCAATGGGAGAGAGAGGAGGAGCAGAGAGTGAAGTGAGAGGCAGCAGGGATAGGAGGAGAGAGGACGGAGACAGGTAGATCAGAGAGGGAGATAGCTTGTACAGCATGGGGGGCGGAGCCAGAGGTGTGGGGAAGTTTACAAGAGGAGCATGTGCGCGCGCTCTCTGTAAGGTTGGGGTGCGCGCGCACAGGCTGTGTCAGAAAGCGCGTGGAGTGCCGCGGGAGCACCCGCCAAGGGAGGAGAGAGAACCGGAGTTGTGACTGCAGCAGGTAAAGGGACCGGAGGGGAGACAGAGGGAGGCTGCGATCAGGGAGTACTGCGGAGGGGATCGGGTGTTTGGGAATGCGCGTGCCCTGCGGGGAACGCGCGCAGACGCTGGAAGCGCGTCAGGGCATGCCGCAGAGGGCCGGAGGCAGGAGGAGGAAGGGAGACCAGAACGAGGAGGCAAGGGGGCGGAAGATCAGAGGCAGGGGAAGCGCGGGCCGGGGAAACATGGAGAGGAAAGAATCCCCTGAACCGTCACACAGGCCCAATAGATAGGGACACTGCCCCATGTGTTGTTTTAAAGTGTCAGGGACACAGCAACAAGACGCCGCACATTATCTGGAGCAGATTACCAACGAGTTAGAGACTATCTTCATGGTGGGACACTTCAGCAGGGAGTCCACCCACACAGAGGCGGAGGCTTCACTGACGACGACGTTGCTGGATCAGCGGATTCTTGTTTGCTCTTGGTCATACCCGGGTGCTGGAGCACCTGGGCAGGTAGATCAATAAGTGCAACAACACTCTTATTGTGGGAGTGTGGTGCAGTACCAAAGATAAAGTCAGGTCTTATATGTATGAGTATACTGCTGCGGCCGAGTTTATTCGAGCATTTGCCCGTTCTCGGCCGCAGCAGTAACCTGGCGCGCGCCGGAGGGTGCCGGGCGCGCGCCGAAGCAGCGGAGGAGCGCCCTCCGATCGGGGCTTTCTTCCTCCCGCTGCCGGGTCCGCCGGGTCCCCTGGAACCCCCTGCCGCCGTCCCCCACATCGCGGGACACCAGGGCTCCCTCGGGGAGCCCTGGACGCGCGTGCAGGGGGCGCAGGCACCCGATGACGCGTGACCGCGCATCGGTGACGCGCGGCACGCCGAGGGGATGCCACTAGCAAGCCGGGAAATCTCCCGGCTTGCGGAACCGGCCGCACTTCAATAAAACGTGTCGCCAGTGTATGACAAATTTTAAATGAATTTAATGGTATCTATTAAAATAAGAAGCAACCAGACTATATGATGTGAGTATAGAAACTGAAAATAGAAAGAAACACATCGTGCCTGATCCCTGTAAGGGTCTAGAGATAGCACATAGTGTGCTATGTTGTCCCTACACACAATAATGTGCAGGATAATTGGTCCAAAGAAGGCCAATAAATCAGCATGGTGAGAAAAAACAGAAGCACAAATGCCAGTGGTCTACTGTATGAAGGCCAAAAAGGCTGCTTCTGGTAGGTCAAAAACGTCAGCTGACTTGCTTATAGATAGTTGCACTCAGAACATGTATGTAGCTGTACATGAAGGCCTAAAATAATGTCATATGATGACTCTCAACAAAGATCCAGTATTTGCAAAGTGGGAGTATTAACATATGAGGCCATATATGATGTATCATGTATTAACTTATAACATAAGGTTCAGGGATAAGCCTAATATGTACACACAGAAGCACACTTGTAAATATCCACCTCGAGGGGTTAACTGGTGGTGTGTACAGGTGTGTGCCTGCAGACACATGCGGCTTTGACCGGGATACCGACGGCACTCTCTGAGCTCCAAAAGCGGCACTTACCTGGCACACTACAACTACAGGATCGCGCTCCTACAGGAAAAGATCAGATAAGTTGTTGAGGGTCCTCTCTAACCCTTTTCTTTCCTCTCCCCATCCCCATCCCCCCCTCTTTGTTGTAGGGGTATGTTATTGAGGGACAATTTGGGGAACTAGCGATCCTGAGTGATTCCCCCACTGGGTCAGCATATATTGGTGTGCAGGGACCTCTTATTTCTCCTCCGTCCCTGTGTGTAGTTACATGCGCCCATGGTCAGTTTGTGCGGGGTATTGCATGTACACTTATACAGTAGTACTGCTTGTTGGTCACACACATGTACACACCACCAGTTAACCCCTCGTGGTGGATATTTACAAGT
>CM071567.1:157019910-157124621 GCA_036426205.1 Ascaphus truei | reverse complement strand
GGGCTTGTGGCCCAAATATATTTATTGCACTTTGTCTGAAGCAAGGTATTCTACTAATTTTTCTAGTAGAACTTTAAGTGGAGCACAGGAATCTTTATGTTTTTCGCTATTAGAGAGGGTTGGGGTTCCTTACAATGCATCTAATCTCAGACGCACTATTAGACAGGGTTGGGGTTTTGCAGAATTTCACAACACTGAAATTCTTCTATCAATTGAAAGAGAACTTAAAATCTTATTAACAACTTTTTGGTATGTTTCTGTGAGCTGAGTTCTTCTATTAATTGAAAGAGAACTTAAAATCTAATTAACAAATATTTGATATGTTTCTGTGTTCTGAGTTCTTCTATCAATTGAAAGAGAGCTTCAAATCTAATTAACAACAATTGGGTATGTTTCTTTGAGATGATTAGACAAACCCCTCCCTTAATTGTTAGTCAAATGCATGTGATCATCGTATTTAAGACAGTCTATCTTAACAGTGAGCCATATGGCTGTGTAACATCGTAAGGGGCCTATGCAGTAAGCGTTCATAAAAAAAAATCGTCGGGCAATTTATACCGCCGTTTTTTTGAGTGTTGCTATCACGGTATTCAGAAAGCCTCGATTACCGTCATAGCAAAATTCCCAAAACGGGCGAATTGCCGCCAGCGATAGGATCGACCCTCTTAAAAGGCTTAACCCGGCGATTCATTTCTGCTGCAGAGAGCTGCTCAGAGAGTGCCGCCTCTCCCAGAGAAAATCTCGCCTGAAATGTTTGTTTTTTAATATACTTTTTTTTCCTAGTGTAGATGAGCAGGGAATCTCCAGAGCAGAACCGCGTTGGTTTGAGGTCCGGGGACTCCCTGCTTCCCGAAATACAGGCCCCGTTATGGGGTGCTGGTATCCCTCTGCTTTGTTTACATCCCACAGTCACGTGACGCGGGACATTTACATGCACAGGAGATACCGGCATGGTGTACAACAGCCAATCAGATTGGGTAATTAGTTCCCACGATCTGATTGGCTGAAATACCATGTGATGTCGGCCATCTTGGATTTAGTGATGCCATCTTAAAGGGAAATGAAGCACAGCCATTCTGATTGGCTGGCATCATTCCCTTTAAATGATGTCATTAAAAAAAATTTAATCGGCAAATGGTTTTATCAGCCCATCAGATGGCTGTTGAACCAGTTCCCGCCCAAATTAGACATCACAAGTCTATTTAAGGCCGTGACGCCTCATTTGAGCCCAAGAAGACGACAATACAACATCGGTTGGGATCTACCATGGGATTTTTTGGATTGAAAGAAGAAGACAGAATATTAAGAAGATAAAGAAATAATAACAGAAGAAGAAAGAAGAAGCTGATTAAAGATAGAAGCATGAAGAACTGGGTACCTGATCCGGATCTTCATGGCGGGTGGCATCGGATGCTGTTTGAGGCGTTCGCGGTACGTGAGCTTCCTGTTTCCCCGGGAGTCGGAGGCCCAGTACTTCTAAAGGTAAGTAATATATTGAATGTTTGGAAGTGTATTTTTTTTTACAGGTTTTTCCATTGGATATGTTTTTTTTTTTGCACATTGACTGATAATGTATTAATCTGTACCCCTTTAGGGTACAGATCAATACATTATTAGGCCAATAATTTGTTTTTAATTTCTTGCTTTGTATTGATGGTGATTTTTTTCGATGTTTGTTTATTATGTGGATGTAATTGTTTGTCATTTTGCTGCCTTATTTTAATTTTTTTTGGCCGATTGATTTTCGTTTTTAATTAATGATGTCTTGTGTTGGGTAATGCTTTTAATGGTTGTGTTGCCGACATTTTTTCATAATTAATTTCTTTGTTGGTTACTGTTTCAATGAATTCATTGTTGTTTTATTAATTGATTGGTTACTGTTACAATTCCTTGTTTTATTAATTTATTGCTTTGATTTGTTTAATTCCTTGTTGAGCTGGTTAGTGCTTTTATTAATTGCATTAGCTGGCTAGTGTTTTTATTTATTGAATTGGGGTGTTTTGGTAGTTTTTAATGTTTTATTAATGCGTCTTTTGATTAGGATGCTCATTGAGTGCTGTAGTGGCTTATCATGCCCATATTATTATATGGGTAGAGAAAAGCATCCAAGGATAAGGACAGAGCACAGCTATAAAGTATAGGGGCTAACACCAACAATAGAGGGTTTCCAGATATATATTATCTGTTCACAGGGTTAGCAAGTACTCTATATCTTTGAGAAACTAGTTCGTTGTTTTTAATTTTTTTCTTTGTTTACATTTTGTCAATTTGTATATACTTTATGTATAATTGTTTTTGTTTTTGTTAACACAAGCAGATCTGCTCTGTCACTTTTATTCATGATCCTCCGCTTACTTGCGACGCACCCTCCATCAGAGGCAGCTGATTGGGTGATGAGTCCTGCCAATGGGATTTGTCTCTCCAGTTTCGTGCCAATTTGCGACGCTTCACTCCGTCATTGGAGGCGGGGATCTTCTATATTAGTGTGATTATGATCGAGACGCGAACATACTCTTTGATAAAGGGCGTTAGCCTGAAATGCGTCAGAGTGTTTACCACATGTTCCCTTTATGCCATGATCATTAAAGTTTAATGTTTTAACCCTCTATTGTTGGTGTTAGCCCCTATACTTTATAGCTGTGCTCCGTCCTTATCCTTGGATGCTTTTCTCTACTACTGATTGACGTGACGCAAGCACAAGGACAAGCTGCTATATGTGAGTACCATATTTTCACCATTCAATTATTGGGGAGAAGTTGACCACTATCAGTGTTACTCTAGAGGGAATCGTCCAGTGGAGTCCTTTTATAGGATCATGCTATGTGTCTCCACTATATGGACAGTTATTGCAATGAACTCCTCATCTGAGATGCCAATACACTGGGTCTGTGAATCTCACTAGGCTTGATTCAGAGCTCGTCCACCAAACATCTATCTTCATGATTCAAGATTTCATTTGAATTACTGTACATGTTTCCTGTCCTTACTCAGCATCGTTATTTGGAACTTGTTTCTATATACTTATTATATGGGTATGATGTACCACGATACCACTCAATGGGTACAGGGTGGGTATAGTGGATCCGGGGTGGGTGGTTAGGCCTCCCAGGTGGGTAGCTGGGCAGGGTGGTTTAACCCCTTAATTACTATAGCGATTATTAACAGCTAAGGTGATTAAGGGGGTAGGGGCCATTAGAATGTATATATTATGTATGTATGTATGCTTTCTGTCTACGGAGGACAGGGACCTGCAGTATTCTGACGAGGATGCCCTTCATATTGGCTGTGGTAAGTAGAACTGTATTTATTTACTTTATGCTGGCTAATGTTGTGTTTAATAATGGGCAAATAATATCTGGATAATAGTTATTTTGCCCATTACTGTACTGTATGTGTTTAGTGGTGGTGGGGGGGTTTATTTATTGAAATGTAGGCCATGTTTTATTTTTTTCAATACAGGATTGGTACCATAGGGCTTCTGGGACCCATAGAGACCACCCGAGGACCCCCGGACGCCCACGGGTACCAACTGCGGACCCACGGGGGACTTCTGCGGGGAAGAACTGGGGGCCCCGCGGACCCACAGGGACAACCCATGGGCCCCAAACCCCCGTAGGAACCACCCGAGGGCTCCACACCCCGTGGGAACCACCTGAGGGCCCCCAGACACCAGTGGGCACCTTCCGGGGTACACTGTCGGGCCTGCGGACACCCGTCCGGCCCATCGGGGCCCACTGTCGGCTTGGGGTATTAATCCTTTGTGTTAAAAAATAAATCATGGTTTTACAGTATGTGGGGGAACGGGGGATGGGTGGTGTATTGGTGTTTATTAGATATTATAATGTTTATTGGGGGCCTAAGAGGTGGGTAGTGGGGCTGTTGTGTGTATTGTTTTTCTTGTGGGTAGCGGGGGTGGGTGAAGGGGTTAGTAGCCCCAAGGATGGGTGTTTAGGCCTACCAGTTGGTAGTGGGAAGGATTAACCCCTTCATTACCATAGCGGTAATAACTGCTAAGGTAATGAAGGGGTTAAGTCCACCCACAACCCCCCCCGCAAGGCCTAAACACCCACCAAGGGCCAACTACTACCTTCACCCACCCCCGCTATCCACATTAAGCCTGGCACGGGTGGTTAACCTCTTCATTGCCTTAGCGGTAAGCATGACGTGGGCAGTAAATCCATTTCCTGCATCGGATTCATGCCGGAAGTCTACAATGCTGGTATTAATGGATATCAGCTCCGGGGCCCCCGGCATCAATCCGATGCAGGAAAAAGGCCTGATTTTTTCTAAGTCTCGTATTGCCGCCTTATCGACGCTTCTCACCACCCTCCCGCCAACTTTTCCTGGCGTTTGAATTTGGGGAGAAAATTGCCATTCTAGAGTGGAGATAAGCGTCGATAACCTACTCGCGGCTACTAGAATTGCACGAGTTTATGAAGATTCCGAAAAGCGTTGATTAGTGGCTTATCGCCGCTCACTCGACGATTTGGTTTTGAACAAAAAAATTTGGGCCGATTCAGGCCTTTATCGATGCTTACTGAATTTGAGTAGGTATTTTGGACGATAAGTGCTCGATAATTGGCTTCTGAACGCTTACTGCATAGGCCCCTAAGTGTCACATTTAAAGTGTCTGTAGAGTTAATTTTGGAGTTCAATTGGAGGTGAAGATTAGATGAAGATCTTGACTCTAAACCACAACAACAACAACTTTGCAACTGTGAGAACTTAACTTGCTAAATGCTGTGATTATTTGTACTCTTCCTATCCTCCAATAACTGGGAAGTCTTTCCTTCTGCATCTCACTATGCCCTCCCTATTGCCTTTTCTGGTTACTGTTTCCTGTTTCCTCTCTCCTTTGTGAACGTCTCTGTTCTCTCCAACTTCCCCACTCTCCACGGCACCATAATTTATATATCTCTCTCTGAACAACTTCTTTACCCCTCAATAAAAAAACACCCACACAAATCCTCTATTAACACCCTCTAGCTACTCCTACCTGCTGCTTGGGATCTCCCCTAAGCCTAAGCCTGAACCCAGAGATCCACACCTGATTTCTCACATGCCTCCCTGCCATCTCTTCCCCTGTAAATGGTGTTAACCTGATTCAATACTAACTAACCTTAGAACTCACCCCACAAATCAAGCATCCCAATACTCTCACTCACTAGCACTCATGGCTATTGTCCCACACCCACAGTCACTCCTACCACCGATTGTGACCTGTAAGGAATTGGGAAACACGGTGTGTTTGCGGCGTGTTCCCTCCTTACCTGTGTCAACACAGACCCTTGCGCTGCTGGCTGAGCATGCACGCATCTCCGCTCTGGTTACAGAGCACACGCGCAGCTCTAATAATGCTGCCACAGAGCTTAACTCCACCCCTCCAGACACGCCACGCACGAGAGAAGCTCGGCGCATCTGGAAGGGCAGAGCTAAGGTCCATGGCAGCGTTAGAAAAGCTGCGCGTGACGTAGCCAGCTGCGCGGCAACTAATCTCTTGCCACTTGTCTCCTGCAGCCTATCGCGGCTCCCACTGGGGCCACGCCTCCGCTTCCTGTCCTATTGTCCACGTTACCTACTTATACCCTGCTCATGCTCAGAGTCATTGCTGAGCAAAACTTAGTCTGTTTTTCTTCCTGCAGTTTGATTCTACGTGTACCGACCCGGCTTGACTATTGGACCCTCTCTAGATAACGACTCTGGCTTACCTCTAACTACCCATACCTCTCAATCCCAGACCACGGTTTTCGGATATTCTACCATTCTCCCGGCTCAAACCCCAGACCACGGCTTAACGGATTTCGACTATTTTAACTTCTCCATCCCAAAACCTCGGCAAGTATCTGGACTACCCACTCTCTCCAATCCAGACCCGGCTACGTTGACAATCAGCCTTCCAGGCACACCCCCACTGCTGTGGGTGCGGAGTTCTATACTTTCCCACCACAGTACCTTGGGGTGAGTCTGGAGGTGGGTTGGAGCGGGTGGGGAGGGTTGAGTGGAGGTGGGTTGGAGGAGTGGATGGGTGGGTTGAGTTTAAGTGTGGGTTTGGAGGATGGGGTGGGGGGGAGCGAGTCTGAGGGGATTGGAGGATGATGGGGGGTGAGTCTGGAGGTGGGTTTGGATGAGTTGGTGTAGGGGAGTGAGTTGGAGATGGGTTGGAGGAGTGGGTGGGGGGGTGAGGAGGTGGGTCATTGGAGGGTGCTGGGGGTGAGTGGAGGTGGTTGGAGGACGTGAGTGGGGGGGTGGTCTGGAGTTGGGTTGTAGGTGGGTGTGGGGTGGTCCTGGAGTGTTTAGTTTTGGAGGAGGGGGGGAATCTGGAGGTATGTTGGGGATATTGGGTGCAGGGATGCGCGAGTGGGTGATGAGTTGAGTCTGTAGGTGTTGGGAGAAGTGATCGGGTCCCTGAGTCTTTGTGGGTTGGAGGAGTAGGGTGGAGGTGAGTCGAGGTGTGTGGAGGGGTGAGTTGTGAGGAGTTGGGTGGGTTGGGTGAGTGCCTGGAGGTGATTTTGGAGGAGTGGAGGGGGGAGATGATGAGTCTGAGTGGAGGTTGGATGGAGGGAGTGGGGTGAGTGGGGGGAGTGTGGGGAGAGTGGGGGTGAGTCTGGAGGTGAGTTGAGGAGCAGTGGGGTGAGTCTGGAGTGTGATGAAGAGTGGGTGGGGGGTCTGTAGGTGTTTTAGGAGACGTCAAAAAGGAGAGGAAACAGTAACAGAAAAGCAATAGGGAGGGCAAGTGATATGCAGAATAGAGATATCCCAGTTATTGAGGATGGAGTACAATAATCACAGCATTTAGCAAGTAAGTTCTCACAGTTGCAAAGTTGTTGTTGTTTGTGGTTGCAGAGTCAGATCTTCTCTAAATCTCACCTCCAATTGAACTCCAAAATTAATATGACACTTAGGGGCCTATGCAGTAAGCGTTCATAAGCCACTTATGAGCACTTTCGTCCAAAATACCTACTCAATTCAGTAAAACGCGATCAGTGGGGATAAAGGCCTGAATCGCCCCCCAAAAAGAGACGACGTGAGGGAGGGCGGCAGCGCGGAGGGCTGACACAGGTGTCGCAGTGGGCTAGGCAAGTGCGGGCGCGCGGGACCTGCGCGGGGACAGCGCTGGGTTCGCGAGTCCTGACATAAATACAGTTCTACTTACCAACAGATATATAACTGCAGTCCCTGCTCTGCTCTGCTGCCAGAAAGCATTATATACATTAAGATATAACTTCTAATGGCCCCCCACCCTTAATCACGTTAGCGGGTTAATAACCACTATTACTTAAGGGGTTAACACCACCCTGCCCCCTACCACCTAGGGCCTAACCACCCACCTCGACCCACTATAACCCATCTGTACCATTGATGGTATTGTGGTACATCATACCCATATAAAATATGGCATGAATAAGCCACTAATAGCAATCAATGGGCATCCTATCAAATACTTAATGCACAAGACACAATAATAAAACATTAAAAAACCCCTCCAACACTCAAATTCAATAAATAAAAACACTAGCCAGCTAATGCAATTAATAAAGCACTAACCACCATCACAAGGAATTAAACAAAATCAAACGCAATAATTAATAAAACACAAGAATTAGTAACAGTAACCAATCAAATTAATAAAAACAACAATGAATTCATTGAAACAGTAACCAACAAAGAAATTAATTATGAAAAATTCGGCAACACAACCATTAAAAGCATTACCCAACACAAGACATCATTAATTAAAAGAAAATCAATCGGCCAAATTAATAAAGCAGCAAAATGACAAACAATTACATCCACATAATAAACAAACATCGAAAAAAATCACCACAATACAAAGCAAGAAATTAAAAACAAATTATTGGCCTAATAATGTATTGATCTGTACCCTAAAGTGGTGAATAGGATAGGGCCAGCAGCGGGTCCACACCTGGACACACGTACCCCAAAAACTGGGGGCCCGCAGATCAATAACACAAGCCCCTACGCCTGGTACCGACAGTCTTGCCCTGGCCACGACCTCCCGGCTCCTTGTTGTTCGTTTTATAAGCTCTAGCGTCCCCATTTCCAACATGGCGACGGAGTGGCCTAATCTGCAGGCGTTTGACCCAGCCACAAACACTCTGGAGGCCACGACCGTGGTGAGCAGGAACTTGGGTGGTGAGGGTGCCCAATGTCACCTGGGCCTCACATGGAGATTCTATGTGAGGGGTGTGGACAGATGTTGTTGGGTGCTTTGTGGTGGTGCGGCCAGCAAGGGATGTATGGGAGGGGCATTTTTCTTCCTCCGTACGCTGGTGCCACCCAACTGGTGCAGAAAGGCAATTCATGTAGGGGGGACCAATCCCCATAGAGCCCATGGAGGGGTTAGGCACAAAATACATCGTCCAATGTGCCACACTTAATCCCATACAAGCTAATGCGCCCCAGCCTGCAATCCTGGGAGCTATATTAACTCTCCCATCCAAAATTCGCTGGGCTGCAGGGATAAGGTGAGCATGGTCTACTCATTTAGCGGCAGGGTAGAGCTGCTGCTTGCCGGGGAGCACAGAAACTCTGTGGAAGTGTCTTTAGGTGCCCTACGAGGGCATTCAAACACTGTGTTATATGGCACGGAGGGGTTAGGTGTTATTTGTGTCAAGGAGCTGGGTGCACACTCGTAAGAGTTGGCCCAAGGGAATAGAAATCCACTTCAGCTCCATGCACACCGCTCCCTACCTCTGCCAAAGACAAAACCCGGTGCGTCTGTGCCCACCACAGCGGGCCTCGAGGCCCAGGTACATCCTCACGGGACCGCAAAGAGTTCGCTGTTCCATTCCCAACAGTTACATCTGCACCACCACCAAGAGGTGGTCTACGGGGCCCAGTCCCCCTGTGACCGCAGGAGAGAGTCGCTGCCCCATCTGGCAGTGCATCTGCACCTCTCCCCGGGGATGGAGGAGGGGTCGCCCGTTAGCGGCCACCTGTTGTCAAGCCGATCTCCACCGGGAGAGACACACCCTGTGCCGCTGCGCCCACTGGGGCGGGGCCCTCGGGGGCCCCATATCCCCATGGGACCCGCAGGAGATGTCGCTGCCCCATCTCGAGCAGTGACATACTCACCTCACCCCTGGGAGCGGAGAGGAGAGGGGTAGGGGGTCCGCCCTGGAGTGGCCACCCTCTGTTGTCCACGTCCCCCACGGAAGAAACACCCTGTACCGCGGCGCCCACTACGGCAGGCCCTCAGGGCCCAGGTCCCCCCTGTGACCGCAGGAGATGTCGCTTGCACCACTCTCGGGCGGGGACGTCTGCACTCTCCCACAGAAAAAGAGGGGGGTGGAGAAGAAAAATTACCCTAAAGAGTTACCCTCTGTTGTCGCTGTCTCCCCCAGGACCACCCTAAGCCATGGTAAGCACCGTACCGGGTGCGGGGGAAGCGGTGGGAGGCTCCCGCTGAGGAGCTGGTCGGTGGACCATTTTTGGGGAATCAATCCCCAGGAGAGGAGAATCAAAAACTAAGAACAAGAGGGTGATGAGGAGGTGAACAGTATACGGTCACCCTCGAATCTCGAAAACGGAATCAACATCATTCCGCCCAGGATGGCCCTGTCGGCCCACGGTTAGGATTAGCAGCTTGTAAGCCGGGCCCCATAATATGCAGTCCACCCCTCGAAGATTCGGTACGGAATCAGGAAGGAGGTACCTGGCGTACCTTGGGGTGAAGATCAAAGTAGTCTTCAACAACATGAGGCTTGCTCCCTGAACAGGGACATTGGGGAGCCTTCCAACACCCCTCCCAGTTGGAGAACCATCCCCCGGGGACTTGTGTTCGGTGAATCTTTTGCCGCGCACGGCTCCGAGTTGTTCATTCGGGACTCGGGGCGGCCGAGGATCCCCCTTCGCTGTGCCTCCTTCGGGTGGCCAACACTCCTGGGTGAGCCCCGGTTTTGTCGTAACCGGAGAAGAAATGGGATGGGCTGGGCTGACCCCTGTTTGGGGGTTTTGGAGGATGGATGTGGTGGGACGGCGGGTGTGGGTGAGGGGTTTTTAGCGAGCACTTTCATTTGCATCTGGGAGATGCAGATGTGAGCTCTCCTGGTGAGGAGTTTTGGTGGTGCACTTTGTGGAGCGACTGCTGGGCTGGACCCTCCCGTATGAGGTATTATGCTGAAAATGCCCCCCCGTATTAATGCGAATGCCCGTTGCATCGTTTGTTTCCAATGGTAGGAGAGGAGGACCAGGAGGGCCAGTGTGGTCTCGTTGTGCACCCGATGGACACTAGGGAACTTGCGACATCGCCTATAACCGCAACAGGCTACCGCTAACACTCCACCCGGGTGGATGTGGAGGATATAGGGACCCCCTCGTGGAAACAACGAGGAGGGGACCCACTTTAAGGCTGAGAAAGGCCCCCGCGGAGAGGGCGGGGGTCTTCAGTTTATCTCAAGAGGAGCTCGGGGGGGAGGGGCTGTGAGGAGTCCTATGGCAACCGAGAAACCGCGGGGTGGGGAACCTTGTACCCCCCATTAATCCCGCCCAAGAGCTAGATGTTTCCTGCGGAGATACCCTCTGCAAACACGGGAACCACAAGGTGCAGTTGCCCTTGGAAACAGTGGAAGGATGCCTCAAGGTCATTCTCCACTCTATCTTAGTATACAATCAGGGCTAACAACAAAGGCCAAAATCTCGTGGACTATCCATCTTCGTTCCTGAAATTTCATAAAGATTGATGGCGAGACACCTAAGGTTCTCGGGGTGTAGCCGCTGAGGCGTCGTGGGAAGCAAAACTCCAGATTACCATGACTTTTAGCATCGGTTTACCTTACACGTGAAGGCATGAAGGACGGTTTCGCAGGAAACCCATATCCCAACTCACAGAGGCTGACAGCCAGCTGGCATCTGGAGTGGCGAGCAAAGGTCTTCTTCAGCCACCTCACTTCGTATCCTTATAGTGGGGGTGGGCCCTGTTCTCTCTGAGTCCTTTCAACCAGAGCTACTGCTTCCAAAACTGTTGTTACCATGTTCTGGTGCATCTTCAGGGTCGCTGCAACGGAGGACTACACGGTTAAGTTTTCTTGAACGTGTAGCTCCTGCCACCAGCCCCTGAAAGGCAGTTTTCGCATCAGAATGTGCGGAATACCTGGAGACAGTGGACGCGGAGAAGAACGGTGGTGCTCGGGTGAATTCAACTGCACCCTCGAGGCTCTGAACGACAGGAATGGCCCGAGCCACACCCGTGTTCGGTCGGCCTTGCGGGAGGTCATCACACGCTACGCCTTGGTAGACGTTACTGGCGGAGGACAACATCCGCGAGGCGCATCCACTGAGTTCACCACCATGTTCGGTTGTTTAGGGTGAAGGTATCCTGGTCAGGATCGACAGGCGTATAGATACCAAGCACCGCTGTCGTAAGCCGTCCAGTACCATAGGCTGCTGCCGGTTTATTCGGACCACAATTGTGCGTCCATGACGGTGGCGTACTACACACAGTCGCCTCTGGCCAGCCTATGTGACTGTCAACCATAGGTTGGTTGGAAGGACAAAGGGTTTGCAACGTCGCGTCTGAGAATTTTCTGTTGATGGGCCCCCTGGATGAGGTTGCAGATCAGACTTTTGTCCATGTTAAGCAGGTGGGGGACGTGGGTGGGGGGGCAAGGTTATCGATACTCATCGTTTTTCAGGAGGTACAAAAGGTGCCAAGCAGCCGCGGCGCGATGATGAGATCGAGGCACTTAGGAGAAGAGTTGCTCGATCCAGAGAAAGCGCGCCTGTCTGTGGCAGGAGACCAAATACCTGCAGTTGTCGTACGTGGACGAGGAAAGTGAGCTCTCCGGGACATGGAAGATCGGAGAGCTCGCGGGGGCGATGTTGTATCCCGCATCCACGTATTAGCTTCGGGTAGATGGGTCGGCGGGTCGCGGCCTCTTCTGTGCGCTGGAGAAACACAAGAGGGAAACGTAAACAATTCACCTGCTTGCTAGCAGAAGACGGGAAACCCTCTCTGACACCGGAGGTCGGGAAACGAACTGGGATTCTATGTAGACCTTTTCTCTTTCTTGTGAGTCATCGCCGCAGAGCATGCAGGGGTTTTTATGGGAGGGGCTTCCCACGGTCGGAGAGGGTGGAAGGGGATTGGCTTGAGTTACCTTTGAACTTGCGCCACAGCTCTCTGAAGCCCTCAGTCCATGTCCACGCGGGAAAAAAAGCCGGCTAGATGGGCGTGACGGTGGAGTTCTTCCGGTTTTTTTGGGAGATGCTGGGGGACCTGATTTCCAACCGAGGTCATGGCCGAAGCCCTGGAACTGGTTGGAGATGCCCCTTGCATGTCGGCGGGCAATAATGTCCTTTGCGCGAAGAAGGGGATCTCCGCCAGATCTCTAACTGGCGACCGCCTCACTGTTAAGCATGACTATAAGATCGTAGCCAAGAGACCTCCGCGTGAGGCTGTCAGTGCTGGCAGAAGGTGACATCACCCCCCACCAGTCCATACTGTCCCGGGCGAGTATCATGCAACATTTTTCTGGGTCCGGGACGCTGACAAATCACCGCAGATGACTGTCTAGGCATCGCCCTCTGTCCCTAGATCAGGAAGGCGTTTGACAGGGGTGGATACCTTACACTCATGCGACCCTGTGGAAGTTTGGACTCGCCCCACAATTTGTGGGTTTTCTTACCAGATGCTGTACGCCTATGCAGAGTGTATGTTGACAGATCATTGGCCCTGACGGCAAAACCTTTGTGTTTGGTCGGGGAGTCATCAAGGTGCCCTCTATCGGGACAACTGTACGCGCTGGCAATTGAGCCCTTCACTCTGCCTACCTGAGGTGAGCTCACCGGGGTGGTGCTGCGGGAGCCCGAATGCGAGTAGTCCTGTCGGCTTATGCCGATTACATGCTCCTCGTTCCTGGCCCGGTACCAAGATGATCTAGAGCGGCGCAAGCGTGCCAAGAGGTCTACACCGCGGCTCTTTGCTCGGGATCACCTGGTCTAAGTGCTCGGCCATTTTGGGGGTCCCTGAACGTGGACTCTTTTTGTTGCTACCAACACCGTTTCATATGTCTCGTTGGAGGGAGCGATACTCCCAAATATCTGTGAGTCTACCTGTCTGCTGCTTATTGTAGTTTAGATATAGCAATGTAATCCACAGTGGAGAGATGCGATGCACAGCATGCAAAGGAGAAAAAACTGCTTACAGCACGTACAAAAAGATTAAAATCAATTTATTTTGTGGGTGACATAGGAGACATCAATGGTAGATGGGTTAAGGAAAGAACTCTGACGCGTTTCGGGCTTAGATTACTGTAAGGAATCAGGAAGCGTGTCCTCCGCGGCGCACTCCCTCCTTACCTGCTGTCTCGCGCAACCTCGCTGACACCAGGAATTGAACCAGGGTCCCTTGATTCAAAATCAATGTCATTGTTTTTAGTCAGTGTCTTTACTCACTAAGCAGATCGTTCAACCCATGGAAAATTAGCTAGAGGTGATAAAATGAATGTCCCTATCTCTTTATATACCATCGACACTAGGTGATTTAGTTCTCTCCACAAGTAGAATAGAGTAACTAATATTGTTAGTATATGCAGAAGAAATGGGATATTTTGATACAGGGAATCACTATTTGCACGGATACCTCTTATCGGATACGTCGGATAGAAATGTGCAATTCTTTTGCCCTAGTTCATCAACCAGGTGAAATTTGCAGATATAACCTTTGGAAACTAAATCGTCAAGCATTGAAAGTGAATGAACATTGCAAATTCCAACAGACGTAAATGGGCGTCAGATAGAAGCATTTCACGCCAACGTGAACTTTCACCAAAAATACAAAATTCAGGAGGAAAGTGTGAAAGACATTTCTAATAATAAGTAGTGGCGCTGCTACAGTGTCTGTCTTCCGTTTTAAGGCAATTTTGCACCAATATTCTCACTCTGCTGAATAGTGTACTACCCAATAGTGCAGGGGTGGGCTACTCCAGTCCTCAAGGGCCACCAACAGGTCAGGTTTTCAGGATATCCCTGATTGAGCCACCTGTGCTGAAGCAGCCATATACTGAAAACATGACCTGATGGTGCCCTTGAGGCCTGGAGTTGCACATTTCTGCCTAGAGCATGATCCACAGACTGGTAACTGGTAACAATAAGAACACAGTGATACTGCAAGCTTACCGAATTGATAGCTCACATTGGGACGTGCTCCTTTTTCTGTAGCTACGAAGTTCTGTGCCTCGCCTTCCTCTCGCTGCTTCAGCATGCTCCAGGAAGGCGCGCTGGCCTGCTCGCTCTGCTGCCTCGTATCCGGACTCTGCCTCTCCCTGCGGGTCTATCCTTAAACAGGCGGAAGTCCAGCGAGGTAAGACCCAGAGAGCGGGCATGTTCCTGTAAGAAGAATCCCTGGTTTATAGCAAGCTAGTAATACTCTCATTTCCTGGAAAAGTAAAGACTATTTCTAAAAGCAAAATGGGACTGAGGTTTTAACCTTACCAAAAATCCACGTCTGCATTTCTAACATCCCTCTCCATCGTTTTGTTGTTGTTGCTTTCATTCCTGTAGCTCCTGTTTTGGACAGAACCTTTTATTTTGTTTGAGCGCTTCGCATTTTGTGCTTGAGAACCTGCAAAAAAAACCCAGAAAACATCCTGTTATTCAGAGCGTCTTCTCCTACTATTGCTAGTAGTGGAGTCTGGGTGTATTGTGTGCAGTGGGTATTTTGTCTTTCATGGGTAATATTAAATTACAAGAGGTATCTTGTCCTGCTAGGAATGAGGGGGAGTAGGTGACAGTGAGTATCACGTCCACCCAGGTATCACAACAAAGCCCTCTCTTGGCTTTCCTCTTGCATCTCTCTTCTACCGTTGACCGTCAGGGTTGTACTGTATGTGACTGAGGTATCATCTCCTACTAGAGGTTGTAGATGATAAAGTATCTTGCCCTACTACAGGTTGTAGATGACACAGGATACCTTGACCTAATGTGTTACAGTTACTAGTTGACAATAATAATGTTGCTAGGAATAGTAGGGGAGAGGTATTTTCTTAGTCTATTACAGATAGTTGATCACAGGAGGGCTTGTCTTCTACAGGGAATAGTTGACATTAGATATCCTTAAGGTCTATGGGTTGTAATTTGTAATAAGGCTTAAATCATGTAGGTCCCTTTCCCTATCCGGTGCACAAAGAAAGATGTCCAAGATTTGGGGTGTTGGGTTCCCCAAAAAGCATTTTAAAAGACTAAAGATTCCTTATAATGGAATATAGAAATTGGGTTATTGATGCAGGGAAATTCTGTCACTATTTCTGCTCCCTTCCTCTGTCTATACTGTATAATATCCTGTGCTGCTGACCCTCACCTCTCTTGCTTTGCTGCTTCTGAACAGATCCATTATATTTAGCTTTCTTCCTTTTTAGTATTGCTAAGTCTTCCTGGTCAGATATCACACTGCACTGCTCTGTATGGTGATTACTTTCACATTTTTCTTCTAGCTGGGCTAATCTAAAAACAGAACAGTGCGAAAAAAATCAGAGAGAAACTGAATCAATTCTCGGAATATATAATATCCTCAGGGCTATTCATTTAAGTTTATGAGCATCAAACCTGGTGCATAGACAGTTAAATACTAATCAAATAGAAATCTCAATGGAAGCAGTATGAGCACGCCCGTTCCTAGACGGTAAGCAGGTAAGGCGCCGGCTAGGGGCGGCAAAGGGTCCCGGGGGTCAGCAAGAGGGAAAGTGTAGCAGCACTAAACCTGAGCAGGAGATATCGGCACCCCCTAAGGAGGTAAGTATCTCAGGATGCAGGGGGTCCCGGAGGTGAAGTTACTATGGTTCAGTTCTCGAGACCCCCTGCAACAAGGGGGTGGGGGAGATTTATTTTGAGGAGGAATTTTTTCTATCTTTGTTTCTTTGAAGTGGGGTGGGGCCTTAATAGTGCTTGCCTAAGGGCGGCAGATAACCTAGGGACGGGCCTGTGTGTATGAGAGCTTTATAAACACTTTTTTAAAGAGAATAATAAGAAACTCCATATGGTGATTTTGGCATTTTTAGGAAAGGGGTTCATTGAGTAAAGGCATTAACACTGACTATAATGCCGCTTAAAACATATGAAATTGCACATTCCAGTTTATTTTCTTGACACCACTCATGTTCCAGTTGTGGAATTTCCCATTGTTGCAAAACAATATATATTGAAGGGAAACATCTTTGCTCGCACCTACAGAGTTTTGATTGGAAAAATCTCTTGTGTTGTAATGAAAAACCATGACGGGAGTGACGCACATGCATGCGCATAACAACCTTCTAGGCCACACGGAGATTGTAGGCAGTGCCTGTGCAGAAGAGAAGTTTGTAAGCCGTACATGCCTCACCGCACATGCGCAGAAACCAATAATCATCTTCCCCCTCCGAATGTGCTGTTAGTGTGAGTTCAGGATCCCAAACTCGGCCACAACTCCCATGTTCAGCACCTGGACACCTTCCTATGCCTGGCCCACACCAAACTCTCTGCTGCACAGGTGGGCCCACTCCCAATGCTATACAGAGTGTCACACACACACAGTCACACACTGTCTCACACACACACACACACACACATTGTAACACAGACACTGTCTCACACACACAGACACTGTCACACACACACACACAGTCACACAAACACACACACACACACACACACATTGTCCCACACACACAGACGCAGTCTCACACACACACACACACACATTGTCTCACACACACAGACACTGACACTGACACACACACCTACACCCACAGACAGTCACACACAGTCACGAGGAAATCACAGTTAGTAAAAATATAGATGTGCAAATAGCTAAACCGGGGGGGGGGGGGGGGGGGGTTGCCCCACACATACGTTCTAAGTCAAACGTCTTTCTCACTGTAATTGTGTTTTGATTTTAATTAAAAACATCATCATCACAAATAAAATTTCTGTGACAAAACAGTGACAGAAGACAAAGAGGTTTCACTTAAAATGTAGTGCTTGTCACACACACACTTTTTTAATTATTATATTCTGCACTATCACTGCCATTAAATGCTATAGAAATTCTGCTATTCAGTTTTAAAACTGGATATGTTGTGGTATTACTAGGAAGGATGAGTCTGGCTACATCTGAATGGTTGATGCTGCAACTTACCCCGGAGCAACATTTTCATGGGACTTTATTTTTCTATTCAGACCAGGCCCGCCTAGGACTGTTTCCCACGTGTCTTTCTCCACAGATGATCTGAGTCTTTTTGAGTTGGGTTTCCCTACAAAGTGTTGATGTGATTGAGAGAGTATGTATTAAACCAAGAGAAATGAAATAACATGAATATAGAAATTCAGATATACTGGCCAACGTCATTCTGATATGTGATAAAAGTTACAAGAACAAAAAAAGGGGTGTTTCAGGAACTTGATTCATCCTGTGACTTTGAAGGCCACATACCTGTTTTATTATCATCATGAAGAGAAGCTAACATGCCCTCTGACAATAATGCTTTATAGCGGGCACCCTTGCAAGATCTTTGCGACCTTCTCAATTGAGAGACGCTTGTTGTCTTATCACCAACACTTCCATCATCTTCAGTCTCTTCTTGGAATATCATTGGAATAACTTCCTTTCTTGAGGGCTGAAGATCTGACGCCTCAACATTATCTGTAAATCTATTATTCACAGCCTTCTTCACTCTTTGTCTCCTTTTCTTCTCTTTTCGATTTGGGCCTGAGCCTCCCATCTCACCAGGACAACACTGTCCTTTTATAACGAATTCTATAGTATCTGCAATACTGTCAGTGTCCATTGGAGGACAGCAGGTTTTCTGAGCCTCCTTATTGGTTGGAACGTCTTCTGGTGATCCAGTTTCCAATCCCTTGAAGTCAACTTTCTGTTCTACCTGTTTCAGTTCCTCCACATTGTCATCCCTAGTGCTTTCCACAGTCATGTTTTCCATTGAATGACCCATCTAGAAAAAAATAGGTGTTTATGAATATTGAATTTTTGACCGTGAGATGTTCAGTGAATGGGTAAGGGTCACTCTCATAGCTTTTTCTTTTAGTAAGTGCCCATATAATACCTAATATGGTTATTAATATACATGTTTCTGCCAAAGTGAACCTGTTACCGAGGGTTAATCCATCTATGACCCTAATTCAATGAGGTCTGTAGAAAATGGCAGTTGAAACCTGTCAAAAACGGCCAAAGTTATCGAATAGGGACAATATATTTATTTATGAGGGGCCCTTAATTGCTTACTGTTACACGTGCACCTTCTTAAGACTGGTTATAAAGAGATAGGTCGGAGTTACATTGTAGTTATCAGTTATATGGTTAAACAGGAGAAGTTATGAAGGAGTTGTAGGGTGCGACTTTAAAGACAAATAGGAGGGGTTTTAGGGAAAGGCTATATGAAGCCCTCGGAGGAGCTATACTGTAGGAGCAAAAGGAGGAGTTATATGGAGTGGTTTTATGGAGCAATAGGAGCAAAAACATTCCTCACCTTTTGCTCAGTCAAAGAATCTCCTTCCTGTGAGGTTTTGTTTTGTTCAAAAATGTCATCTGAAAAACAGAATCATACATATTTAAATCAGAGGGAAAGTAGCAGGTGTTTAATGTATTTTATATTGTCTGCTTAACCCTTTTGCTCAAGCAACAGAACGGTTAAGTAAACAATGTTACAGTATCAGGGCATTAAATTTATGCTTAGAGACATTTTCATTCCGTGTCTGAGGGTCCACATATGAAGGTATTTCCATCTTTGTGGCCTGGTGCGCTTAAGCTTGTGATTTGATATGTTAATAGAGTTAATAAAGAGGAGTTATATAGAGTAGTTACATGTAACAATTGGAGTTATAGAGAGTGGTTGCATGGAGCAATAGGAGTTATAGGGAGCGCTTATATGGTGCCATAGGAGGTGTTATAGGATTTAGAGAATATGTATTAAACTTAAAGAAACGAAATAACATGAATACAGAAATTCAGGTTTACTGGCCAATGTCATTCTGATATTTGACAAAAGCCAAAAAAAAAAAAAAAAAAGATAATGGACATTTTAGAAATTGATTCATTCGGTAACTTTGAAAGTCACTTACCTGTATTATTATCATCATGTAGAGAAGCTAACATGGGCTCTGAGAATAATGCGTTATAAACGGCATCTGTGCATGATCTTTGTGACTGCAAGACTTTTGTTGTCTTATCACTTCCATCATCTTTGGCTTCTTCTTGGAGTATTATTGGAAGAACTTCCTTTGCTGAGGGCTGAATATCTGACACCTCCACATTATATGTAACTTTATTTTTCACCGCCTTTTTCACTCTTTGTCTCTTTTTCTTCGGTTTTAGATTTGGGTCTAAGCCTCCCATCGCATAGGAACAACATTGGTCTTTTCTATTGGTTAGCGCTAAAGGTTTTTCAACACCCCACTTTTCTGATATAACGAATTCTATAGTATCTGCAATAATATCAGTGTCCATTGGAGGACAGTAGGTTATCTGAGCCTCCTTATTGATTGGAACTTCTTCTGATGATCCAGTTTCCAATCCCTTGAAGTTAACTTTCTGTTCTATCTGTTTCAGTTCCTCCACATTATCATCCCTAGTGCTTTCCACAGTCATGTTTTCCATTGAAAGACTCATCTAGGAAAAAAAGAGGTGGGTATACACTTTGGACAATAATTTGTGACTTGTGAGATGTTCTGTGGATGAGTGAGGGTCTCTCTCATAGCTTTTTCTTTTAGTAAGTGACAATATAATACCTAATATGGTTATTAATAAACATGTTGCTTCCAAAGTGGACCTGTTACCACGCGTTTGCCCATCTATGACCCTAATTCAATGAGGTCCATATGGCAGTTGCGACTTGCCAAATTTATTGAATACGGCCAATATATTTATTTATGAGGGCCCCTTCATTTCTTACTTTTATACGTGAACCTTATTAAGATTGGTTATATGGAGATATGCAGGTGTTACACTGTAGGGACCAGTAAAATAGTTAAACAGGAGATGTTATAAAGGAGTTGTAGAGAGCGGTTTTGCAAACAAATTGGAGATTTAGGGAAAGGTTATATGAAGTCGTAGGAGGAGCTAGAGCAGCAATAGGAGGAGATTTAGGCACTCATTTTTATGGAGCAATAGGAGCCAAAAACTTTCCTCACCTTTTGCTCAACCAAAGAATCTTCTTCCTGTGAGGTTTTGTTTTGTTCAAAAATGTAATCTGAAAAACAGAATCATAGATATTTAAATCAGAGGGAAAATAGCAGGTGTTTAATGTATTTTATATTGTCTGCTTAACCCTTTTATTCAAGCAACAGAACGGTTAATTAAACAATGCTACAGTAGCAGGGTATTGCGTTTATGCTTCTTAGGCCGGGCTTATGGTGCTGTCGCTGGCGACGCTGATGTCATGCTGCGGTCGCTGGAAAAATCAAATTGAAGTGACTTCCAGCGATCGCGACCAAACCATTGTGCCGTGCCTACTATAAGCGCACGCGGCGACGTCAATACATTTGTTTTGACGCGTCGCTGTCACTGGCAGTAGAAGCGCAGCTTTAGACACATTTTCACTCCGTGTGTCTGAGGGTCCACATATGAAGGTATTTTCCATCTTTGTGGCCCTGTGCGCGTAAGCTTGTGATTTGACGTGTTAATAGGAGTTAGTAAAGAGCAGTTATATAGAGCAGTAACATGTAACAATTGGAATTATAGAGTGGTTGCATGGAGCAAAAGGAGTTATAGGGAGCGCTTATATGGCACCATAGGAGGTATTAAAAGATTTAGAGAATATGTATTAAACCAAAAGAAACAAAATAACATGAATATAGAAATTCAGATACACTGGCCAATGTAATTCTGATATTTGACAACAGTAATAAGAATAGAAGAATGGACATTTTGGAAATGGATTCATTCTGTAACTTTGAAAGTCACTTACCTGTATTATTATCATCATGTAGAGAATCTAACATGGGCTCTGACAATAATGCGTTATAAACGGCATCTGTGCAAGATCTTTGTGACTGTAAGACTTTTATTGTCTTATCATCATCAGTTCCATCTTCTTTGTCCTCTTCTTGGAATATTATTGGAAGAGCATCCTTTGCTGAGGGCTGAAGATCTGACACCTCCACTTTATATGTAAATCTCTCATTCACAGCCTTCTTCGCTTTTTGTCTCTTTTTCTTTGGTTTTAGTTTTGGGTCTAAACCTCCAATCACATAGGAACAACATTGGTGATTTTTGCTGGTTGACGCTAAAGGTTTTTCAACACCCCACTCTCCTGGTACAATAAATCCTATAGTATCTGCAATACTATCAGTGTCCTTTGGAGGACAGTAGGTTATCTGAGCCTCCTTATTGGTTGGAACTTCTTCTGATGATCCAGTTTCCAATCCCTTGAAGTCAACTTTCTGTTCAATCTGTTTCAGTTCCTCCACATTATCATCCCTAGTGCTTTCCACATTCATGTCTTCCATTAAATGACCCATCTAGAAAAAAAAAGGTGGTTATGAATTTTGGACAATAATTTGTGTCCTGTGAGATGTTCTGTGAATGGGTAATGGTCACTCTCATAGCTTTTTCTTTTAGTAAGTGACAATATAATACCTACAGTAATACCATTATTAATATGCATGTTGCTTCCAACGTGGATCTGTTACCGAGGGTTTATCCATCTATGGCCCTAATTCAATAAGGTTTGTAGACAATGGTAGTTGCAACCTACCAAAAACTGCCAAAGTTATTGAATATGGACAATATATTTATTTCTGAAGGCCCCTTCCTTTCATATTTTTTAACATGCAACCTTTTAAGGGAAAGGTTATATGAAGAACTACAGTAAAAGGAGATACAGGAGTAATAGAGAGCGATATTATGGAGCAATAGGAGCCAAAAATCATTCCTCACCTTTTGCTCAGTCAAATAATCTTCTTCCTGGGAAGTTCTGTTTTGTTCAAAAACATCATCTGAAAAACAATATCATAGCAATATCATAGATATTTAAATCAGAGAAAGTAGCAGGTGTTTAATGTATTTTATATTGTCTGCTTAACCCTTTTGCTTGTTCAACAGAATGGCTAATTAAACAATGCTACAATATCAGGGAATTATATTTATGCATTTTTCAGACCTTTTCACCCTGTCTCTTAGGGTCTATATATGAAGTTATTTTCTATCTTTGACGACCTGTGCGCGTAAGCTTGTGATTTGATATGTCACTAGAAGTTAATATAGAGGAGTTATTGGGACATCTAATATGGAGCAATAGGAGGAGTTATAAGATTTATTGAATTAAACCAAAAGAAACTAAATAACATGAATACATAATTTCAGATATACTGGCCAATGTCATTCTGAGATTTGACAACAGCCAAAAAAATAGGAGAATGGATTTTTCAGGAACTTCATTTGTTCTGTGACTTTGAAGGCCACCTACCTGTATTTTTATCATCATTATGGAGAGAAGTCAATATATCCTCTGACAATAATCCTTTATAAAGGGTATCCGTGTAAGAATGTTGTGACATGCTCAAGTGAGAGACACTTGTTGTCTTATCACAATCACTTCCATCATCTTTGGCCTCTTCTTGGAATATAGTTGGAAGAACTTCCTTTGTTGAGGGCTGAAGATCTGAAGCCTCCACAGTATCTGTAAATCTATCATTCACAGCCTTCGTCATTCTGTGTATCCTCTTCTGTTTTAGATTTGGGTCTAAGCCTCCCATCGCATAGGAATAACAGTGGTCTTCTCTGCTGGTTGGCACTAAAGGTTTTTCAACACCCCACTCTCCAGGTACAACAAATTCTATAGTATCTGCAATACTATTAGTGTCGTTTGGAGGACAGTAGGTTTTCTGAGCCTCCTTATTGGTTTGAACTTCTTCTGATGATCTAGTTTCCAATCTCTTGAAGTCAACTCTGTGTTCTATCTTTTTCAGTTCCTCCACATTATCATTCCTCATGCTTTCCATATTAATGTCTTCCATTGAATGACCCATCTAGAAAAAAATAAGTGTTTATGAATATTGGACAATAATTTGTGACTTGCGAGATATTCTATGAATATGAATGTGTGGCTGTTCCTTTCATAGCCTTTTCTTTTAGTAAGTGACAATATAATACTTAATATGGTTATTAATATGCATGTTGCTTCCAAAGTGGACCTGTAACCGAGGGTTTATCAATTTATGGCCCTAATTCAAAAAGGTCATTAGAGAATGGCAGTTGCGACCTGCCAAAGTAATTGAATAGGGACAATATATTTATGAGGGCCCCTTTGTTTCTTACTTTTATACGTGTACCTGCCTATGGAGAGAGGCAGGAGTTACACTGTAGTTAACAGTTATAGAGTTAAACAGGAGAAGTTATGAAGGAGTTGTAGGGAACGGTTTCAAGTACCAATAGGAGGGGTTTTAGGGTAAGGTTATATGAAGCCCTAGGAGCTACAGGAGCAATAAGAGGAGTTATATGGAGTGATTTTATGGATCAATAGGAGACAAAAACATTCCTCACCTTTTGCTCAGTCAAAGATTCGTCTTCCTGTGATGTTGTGTTTTGTTCAAAAATATCATCTGAAAAACAGTATCATATATATTTAAATCAGAGAGGACGAAAAATATCAGTGTTGAATGTATGTTATATTGTCTGCTTAACCCTTTTGCTTGTTCAACACAGCGGTTAATTAAACAATGCTACAGTATCAGGGCATTATATGTATGCTTCCTAGAGACATTTTCATTCTGTGTGTCTTAGGCCTCGGCCATGGTACTGCGTGTGGCGGAGGGCGTGAGGCGCGCTCCCGCTCAGCACTGAGCCTACAGCCGCAATTAGTAGCGGCTTTAGTAGGGGGGTCCGTCTACGCTTCCGCAAGCGCGCGGGAAGTGTAGGGTCTTAGGGATTTTAACATTTCCCCGCTTGCCGGCGCGAGGGCCGGTCATAGAGCGATTGCCCAATAGGCGCAGAACCAGCTTCGTGACGGCACTGGCCCGCCCCCGGCCCGCCCCCTGACGGCGCGCAGGGAAAGCACCCGCAAGGCCAGGGAAAGCACCCGCTTTCCCTGAGCCTCAGCGCGCCTCAGCGCGCCTCAGCGCGCCTCAGCACGCTAGCGGGGAGCCTGGTCGAGGCCTTAGGATCCACATATCAAGGTGTTTTCCATCTTTGTGGCACTGTGCGAGTAAGCTTGTGATTTGATATGTTAATAGAAGTTAAAAAAGAGAAGTTATAGGGAGCTCTTATATGGGGCAATAGGAGGAGTTATACGATTTAGAGAATATGTATTAAACCTAAAGAAACTAAATAACATGAATATGGAAATTCAGATTTACTGGCCAATGTCATTCTGATATTTGACAACAGCCAAAAGAATAGCAAAATAGACTTTACAGGAACTTGATTTGTCCTGTGACTTTGCAGGCCACCTACCTGTATTACTATCATCATTATGCAGAGAAGTTAACATATCCTCTGACAATAATCCTTTATAAAAGGTATCCGTGCAAGAATATTGTGACATTCCCAAGTGAGAGACTTTTGATGTCTTATCACAATCACTGCCATCATCTTTGGCCTCTTCTTGGAATATAATTGGAATAACTTTCTTTGTTGAGGGCTGAAGTTCTGACACCTCCACAGTATCTGTAAATCTATCATTCACAGCCTTCTTCACTCTGTGTATCCTTTTCTTCTGTTTTATATCTGGGTATAAGCCTCCCATCGCATAGGAATAACAGTGGTCTTCTCTGCTGGTTGGCACTAAAGGTTTTTCAACACCCCACTCTCCTGGTACAACGAATCCTATAGTATCTGCAATACTATCAGTGTCATTTGGAGGACAGCAGGTTATCTGAGCCTCCTTATTGGTTGGAACTTCTTCTGATGATCCAGTTTCCAATCCCTTGAAGTCAACTTTCTGTTCTATCTTTTCCAGTTCCTCCACATTATCATTCCTAGTGCTTTCCACATTCATGTTTTCCATTGAATAACCCATCTAGAAAAAAAAATGGGAGTTATGAATTTTGGACAATAATTTGTGATTTGTGAGATGTTCTGTGAATGGGTGAGGGTCCCTCTCATAGCTTTTTCTTTTAGTAAGTGACAATATAATACGTAATACCATTATTAATATGCATGTTGCTTCCAAAGTGGACCTGTTATGGAGGGTTTATCCATCTATGACCCTAATTCAATGAGGTCCGCAGACAATAGCAGTTGCAACCTGCCAAAAACTACCAAACTTATTGAATAGAGACAATATATTTATTTATGAAGCCCCCTTCATTTCTTATTTGTATACATGCACCCTTTTTAGGGAAAAGTTATATGAAAACTTAAGAGATACAGGAGTAATAGGAGGTGTTATAGGGTGCGATTTTATGGAGCATTAGGAGCCAAAAACATTCCTCACCTTTTGCTCAGTCAAAGAATCTCCTTCCTGTGAGGTTTTGTTTTGTTCAAAAACGTCATCTGAAAAATAGAATCATAGATATTTAAATCAGAGGGAAAATAGCAGGTGTTTAATGTATTTTATATTGTCTATTTAACACTTGTGTGGGCAACTAAAGGGTTAAAACATGTTACCATAATCAGGGCATTATATTGATGCTGATGCCCAGATGCACCAACCTCCACTAAACCAGAACAAATAATACTGGGTTATCTAAAATAGTAATGGACGTTATTTTCCCTGAGTTTGACCCAAATCCACTACGCTAATTATATGCAGAACAAACAACCTTAGCATATCTCTTTAGTATAGTGGAGGGGTGGGCAACTCCAGTCCTCAATTGTCACCAACAGGTCAGGTTTTTAGTATATCTCTGCTTCAGTTTACTGTAATTGGTGCTGTTGAAGACTGAGCCACTCTTTGAGCCACGCATGCTGAATGAGGGATTTCCTGAAAACCTGGCCTGTTGGTGTCCTTGAGGACTGGAGTTGGCCACCCCTGGCATAGGGTTAATGTTAGATTAATTTAGCACTAATCGTGCATTAGCTTCAAATGGACGGAAGTCTTTTTTCAACCTCATCTACTATGTAACTATGTAATACCGAGGATATATGTTAATATGGATATGCAAAGTATTTCAGGCTCTGCAGGGAGGTAACGCCATCTTTACGAATGACCTAAATAACCTGGTGTTAATTCCCTGTGCTGACCTGAATGATATTTAGTGGATATGCGATGTTAGGGGGAACGGCTCTCTTTTGCATATACAGTAGTTGGCACTAACAGGAATAAAATAACCATACGTTATTTAAGGAGTGGCACTGGGTTGACGTTACTTTATTTGCTTAAGCGCATAGTCTAGGTTTAACAAAACGTTATTTTACTGTAGGTTGAACAGAGTTAAGTGCATGTGGCCCTAACAGAGACATTTTCATCCAGTGTGTCTTTGGGCTCACGGTTTAAAGTACTTTACACTGATTTTGCTGTTTGTGTAAGTTTGTGATTTAGGATGCGTCAATAGAAATTAATAAAGAGGAGTTCGAGAAATTGGTTACATGGCGTCAGAAGAAGAGTTATTGAGGCCTAGACTCGTAACAGTGAGTTGGGTTAATCCGTGTATAAAGAGCCCTTTCCGATGGGATTGACATGCTTTGCTATTCTCTCAGCCCTTCTCGCATGTGCAACACGTGCGGAAAAGATGTGATTTCACTCCAGCTCTGCCAATCCGATCGCTTTGTCCAAAAAGTTTCCAACTCGCATTTTTTGACGAAAACTGTAATTCTCATAGCTCTGTTATCAAAACCACTGTTTTCATGCCACCATAGCCTCAATAGATGCGTTTTTGCACCCATAAAAGCCCCAAAAGTAATTTCTGGGCTGTAGAACATGAACTGATCTACAGTATATGTGTTATTAAGTATTCTATATTAATTTTACCCATTTGACAATAAAATTTAACTGATGATGTACATTGTCCCCTATAGAAATAGCAATAGGCCTATACCACAAAACAGTACATAGAAACTATAATCCCCACTACTACAAATAATAATATCAACTAATATTATAATTAATAATAATATGTATCTTTTATAGCAGTATGCAAAGGTATGTGGGTATGTAGCACACAAAAACAGTGTAAATAAAAGCAAAAAATGCGATACTTGCGCACAATGCTGGAGCTCCTGGGTCAAGGATGGCCTATCTGCAGCAATCCAAGTATACAGCAACAGGAAAGATGATCCAGGGCTCCACGGGTGTTTAGCAAAATAATTTATTCATAATACACAACGTTACGGCCTCACTTAGGCCTTTGTCAAGTGACTGGTAATGAGTACTGTACATATAATCTTTTTAGGCATGAGTCCCTGCACTGTTAAGGTTATAATTAATTTGCCCATGACCACAAGAAGATCACACTGGGATTTGAAGCCAGCTCTGCTGCAGTGTGATTGTTTGCAGAGTTAGTACATTAACACACTATGCCACTCCTTCCATGCACCATAGTAGTGCGTAATCACAAGTAGCTGCCTATTAACCCTCCCATCGAAGGCTCGATTATAAACTAAACGCTGCATGTCTGTGACAACATGGCACACAAATGTTCATAATTGCCAATCGAAAACATTTGTTTAATAGTGCAACTGGCATAAGTCTTCTAACCTTCTATAGGTGTCAAGAACTATCTTATTGGTAACAATCAGTGTATATATACTGTACAATATATAGTGACGTTTGCTAGACTGGAGGTTGCATATTATGTTCAAAGATTTTTCACATCAAATCTTTCAATATAATACAAATAGTGACCACTCTGTTTCTAGGTAAGGGGAAAATGCCCTCTTAGTTAGCTTTGAAATATCTTAATGGGAAATATGTCACTTATTTGTAATGCACCTCATTTGGGAGAATGTACACAAAGGTTACCCACATATTATTGGCTATTTTTGTGATTGATTTGTTCTGCAGCCTTAATAGTTCCTATTTATCTATTATTGTTCATGAACCTAATAAGAATGTATGTGGTAACAAATTATACCAACTCAAAATGTAGCATCAAACATTTCTTACAGTATGTTCACTCTGCTTCAAAACAAAACACAACCCGTGCAGTTTGGCTGTTAATTTAACCGTGTTATGGCATTTTTTAAAGACACGGTTTAAATGATGCAATTTGCAACAGAGAATGTTTTTTTATCAAATATAAATCTGTGACTTCTGAACATGTAAAACTGCGCGGTTTGGTAATGACAACTTCAGAGCTACTAGAATAGGCCCTATAGAGGAGTGTTGTTATATGAGAAATAGGAGAATATATACAGAATGTTTTTATGTAACAATAAAAGAAGAAATGTGTTACATGGATAATAGGTAGAGTTATTGAGAGCAGTTACATGGATCAATAAGTAGAGTTATAGAGAGCAGTTACATGGATCAATAAGAGGCATTATATGGAGCTCTCATATGAAGTAATAGGAATTATAATATAGTATGGTTTTATAATGGTAGGTATCAAATTCTCTGGTACTGTTAATCATTTTGTCTCCATTTCAAAATATAGGAGTTACATTTAATTTAAATGTTGTGGGGAAGAGCGCAGGGCCTCTTTAAACGCCACGGCCCCTCCTGAAAATCTTCCGCCCCCCAGTTTGTGCACCCCTGCAGTAGATAAAAGGCAGTGGGTGATCGGTACTAAACTGGTTTTATAAATAGATTTCAATGGTGTTTAACCTGTATGGACACATGAGGAATCCCTGTATATGTCTCAAGTACTCACCTGAAGTCTGTTTTTCTTCGATGATCTTGACAGGGTAATCCTCGTGTGTTGAAGTTGTCTGAATCTCCAGTTGAAGATCAATGTTATGGGCTGTCTCATAACTTGAAGTCACCACTGGTGCTATCTCTGGCATTATGCCCGTGGTCTCTCCTACACCTAACCTGCCCTCTTTCCCATGCTGTCCATACTCCTCATCCATGGTGGTACCCTCACTGTTCTTGCTAATGTCAGTGACACAACTTGTGTGTTCAGAAGATCCCAAGGTTGTGGGATCCATCATTGTTTGCTTAATACATCCACTAGTCTGTCTTCTTTCAGAAGCCAACTGAAGTTGTCTTGGTTTGATTTTTATGTCTCTGTGGCAACACCCAAGGTTCCATAAAGATGTCATCAGCAGCTAAAGAACTTAGTGATGGTTCCTTCATTCTATCTGGTGATGTAATATTAGAATGCAAGTGGTAACAGCGACATCATCTACAGTCCTTATCTACAGTACACACAGCATCATCTTAAAGGGGCAATTCCTCCTAGGACCAACGAGGACTAATGGCATGGACATGTTGAAGGAGCCAGTCCCCCCAGGGATATAAGTGTACTAATGGTAGTGACACGTTACATCCTTAAACGTATCCACTGGCATTACAGTAGTTGATCTTTTAGTATTATCTTGGTTAGATATGTTTAAGGAAGACCATTGGTTAGTTATATTCTGACAATCAGGTATTTTTCAGCTGTTTCGGTACAATTGCATTTTTAAAGGCAGAATTCACGTATCAAATTTTAAATACTAGTGTTTTTTCATATTACCAATAAGCTATACATATGGAAATAATTTACAAAGTAAGTGCCTACAATGACACAATAAGCCTTATATACAGTACTAAAAAGTATTTTACCACTTGGTCCTAAATCCATACTGACAATCTCGCCCTATTTATGGCATTCCCTGATTTTTAGTTGAAAAAAAAATTGTGTGTGCCGAGCACGCGCATTTTAAGTGAAACTTCTATGTCTTTTGTCACAGAAATTATATTTGTGATGTTTTTAATTAAAAATCAAAACACAATTTCAGTTCCAAAACACAAAGAAGTTTGACCGCGTGCTTTAGCTATTTGCACGTCTATATTTATAGTCACTGAATTCCATGTGTAAGTCAGTGTGTGTGTGTGTTTCTCTCTCTCTGTGTGTTGTGTGTGTTTCTTTCTGTGTCCTGCCCCCCCCCTTCCCCCCTTCTCCTGACACCACCCCCCTGTGAGCTGGGCGACACTGAGGGCTCGTGTGAGCTCCCCCCCCCCCCCCCCGATGGAGCTGCAGGCTTTGTGGGGGTGCTCGGCTGCTCACTGGAGGGGATAGGCACATCACTCGGGGGACGGTGTTCGGCACATCACAGGGTGTGTGTCAGTGTATGTGTCTCTCTTTGTTTGTGTGTGTGTATTTCTTTCTGTTTCCTTCCTCCCCCCCCCCCCTCCCCTCTCTCCTGACTCCCCCAAGCCCCTGGGAGCTGCGGACACGGGGGGCTCTGTCTGAGTCTCCTGAGCATCCCCCCGTGAAGGTACATGGCCGGAGCAGCCCCCACTCTCTCCCCCCGGCAGAGCTGCGGACACGGCTGTTTGTCCTGCTGCAGTCAGCCTCCCGGAGGTACGGGGTCACGGTAACGCGCGTGTGGACACAGCACACTCAAGCCCCCCCGTTACCGAACCAGAGCAGGAGGCGACAGGGCACGGTAGCGCGTGTGCATGCGCACGGTAACGCGTGTGTGTGCGCGCGCGCACTTAGCGCTCTTCCTATATCTTCCCACCCCACTCCCGAATGTGGGCATGGAGGTAAGTGTTGGCCTCATCTGCCAACACTGACGTCACTTGCACCTCACATCCGTTTCACTTTTGCGTCTCCACGATGCAGGTTTGTCCCATCAAAATGTAGTACTGTACAGTACAGTACAGTAAGGAAGTTTCACGTCAGCGGGCGTGTGGGGGTAGCGGCGGCCGTTAGGAGCGTGACGTCATTTCCGTTTCACATTTTCGTCTCCATGAAGGAGTTTTGTTCCATCAAAATTGACTAGGTGCCACTAAAGAAGTTTCACTTAAAAAATATTTGTTTTGCCGTCTTGCTGAAAATAATTCCCTCCTCCCAACGGAAGTCAACGGGAGTTTTAAAAACATCCGCAAAACAAGAAATCAAAGTATTCTTAATGACATATTTGTTATTTACAAATAGAAAATATACAAATATGGAGATATATTAAACCAAGAGGAACTCGGAAAGACTCTGATCTTAATATGTGAATAAGATGCTGCTACAGTCACCTGCAGAATGTGACGTTTGGTTACAGCCGTCTCGCTCTTAAACTCCGCCGCCGGCCTCTTCTAGGGCGAGTTTTATTACTGGTTAGAGTAGGGGGTTAATGCAAGGGTTTTAGCGGTTAGAGTAGGGGGGACATTTAAGGGCAAAGGGTTAATTTAAGAGTTTTAGGGTAGAGGGTTAATTTAAAGGTTAGGGTAGAAGGTTTTAGGGTAATGGCTGAGGGTAGGTGGTATTAGGGTAAAGGCTTAGGGTAAGGGTTTTTAGGGTTGGGGGTTTTAAGGTAAGGGCTTAGGGTAGGGTGTTTTAGTTTACTTACCTTAGCGGTCGGCGGCGGAAGCTTCTGGGGAAACAGAGAGTCACCACGCCCATTTGGCCACGACAAAATGTCCTTGACTGGTCACCTCCGGTGAGATGTAGTATATGGTGAGTGCACGATGTGGATATAGAAGATATATATTTAAACACACAGTAACAGTGATGTTTTAAACCAATATAGTAATAGAACAGTCTCTTTGGGATGGGGTATAAGAATATAAATAATTCTACTCACGGCCATGTGTGAGCCCCTTCCCATCAGTATATTTCTTTGTACACAGATCTGGATCGGTCACTCAGTACACCGGCAGCTATAATGGTGGACGACCCGCGTCTCCCTCCAGCAATCCCAATAAGGACGACAGACACAAGGCACAGATAAAATAAATGCAGTTTAATAATAAAAAGTATGAGTATATAGTGACTCACATGAAAAACAACACGCTCCAGCATGTGTAGCAGCCGTCTTGGGACCTCCTTTGTGGTTTCCTCCTGCTTCCGCGTCCGTCAGCGGGACCGCTGTCGGAGAGCTTGTGGAGGCAACGGTGCAATGGACAACAGGATGCACGTACCGACATTCAGAGTGAGTGCAACAGTTAAAGTCTATATCCTTTCACTTTCCCTCACTGGTGGCAGCAAACCTAATATTGAAGTTTACCTGTACCCCGAAAAGTCACCTTGTAGATGGAAGAACTAGGTGATACTATGGAGACCTTAAGTGAAACAACAGAGAATGTTTTCACGAAAAGACTCCAGAGGGGCAATGATTTTGATATCATTCAGAGGGAGCGCCACAGTCACTGTCTATATCCTGGTCACCTGTGGGGCAGATGATTTAATAGGAAGGACTATGCTGTAAATATGTAACCTCCTCTGTATTTGTACACACACACAAACACACACACCAGGGGTGGCCAACTCCAGTCTTCAAGGGCCAGCAACAGTTCAGGTTTTAAGGATATCCCTGCTACAGCACAGGAGCTCAATCAGTGGAACAGTCATTATGACCGAGCCACCTGTGCTGAAGCAGGGAGTGTCCTGAAAACCTGACTTGTTGGTGGCCCTTGAGGACTGGAGTTAGCCACCCCTGGCTAGATACACCATAGTCACTGCATTTTCATATATATTTGCATTGTAGGATTACTGCTAATGTTATAGCCAAACCGGATACTGTATATATCTTGTCCAACACATATGAAGGAGAATAAATATTTAGAACATAGTCCCTTCTATTAAATTATCTTCCCACTGATGATTATAGCAGCAACTTATTCACATATTAAGATCTGTATGCTTGTTTAATTTCAAAATTTAGTAAATTAATAAATATGTAATCATGAGTGCAAATTAGGAATCCTTTGTCTTCTTTTGTGGATATTTACAATTTAATTCCTTGCACTGCCTAAATATGGCCTATGATTACTGGTAACTAAGGCTGCGCTTATAGTGTGGAGTAAAAAAAATAAAAAAACTGAATTTCCACAACAGATCTTCCGATAAGAAGCGTTTATGGTTGGTATGATTAAAATGTATTTTCCCTTATTACAGAGTTTGTATATAAACTCTGGAGGGACAATGTATTTTTGGGGTGCCTGTTTTTAATGGGAATGATCCCTGTCCTGAATTTAAGTGTTGTGAGATCACTGAAAACTTCCCAGCGACAGAGGATATGTTCATGAATATTATTGGTGGATACAAACTACAAAAACTCTGCTTAGTAAATATGGCCCTTAATACACTAAACCAGTATTTTCCAAACTTCTCCTCGTGACCCACGACCACACCAGGTTTTGGGAATAACTAATGTGATGGGCAAGGGTAACCAGGCTTCATAATAAAGGTTATGCCCTCTGGTTGCCCTTTGGTCCCTGACAGCTATTGGCACTATAAGCCAGGGGCCAGGTATATACGCATGTAAAGTTAAACTGCTTTTCCACTTTCCATGTTCCCTTTACCCCAGACTCATGAAACTTGCTGTGTGTTTTAGGTGGGATATTGGGGTAGGAATGTCATTATTTTGTTTGCAGAAGTTCGGGGTCCGGAGCTACCGGTAGTACCTTCATTCTACCCTACGTGCAGGCACTATTTGCCGGAAAGTGAGTAGATTTACACCGGGGCTGCCCCGTGTCCCCCAGACTCCTGAGTTTTGAGCCACGATACTCCAGTCCAAAGTCCTTTATAGTCATAAGTCCCACCAATGTCCACCATGTATTAAAGTATGTTTTATGATGGTTGATATATTTCTTATAAGCCTCTATGCGGCTTGCTCGGGCAACCAGTTAAGGTGCCAGCAAGTCTGCATAGGGTCTGTAGTTCAAAGGGGAGAGGATGTCCAGAGGTGTGAAAACGTTTGGTGAGCGAGGAAAGGGCGAATGGCCAAGTCCGGACTACAAAGGGCACCCTGCGGGGGAACCTTTTGTAGTTTCCAGACTTGGTGGAGCCGGCCCTGCAGGTGGCAATAAGTTAGCCAAGGAGGATGCAGCCATAGTCTGCTCTCCTTTTGGCTAAAATCATATTTCCAGCAAACCCGGCTTTTCAAGCCTGCTGTGCATGCTTACTCCTCTGACGTCAGCCGAGGTCGCGCCCCGACTTTTGCGCCCATTTTCTTAAAATTGAACGGAACGGCCGCGGCTAGGAATTGAAGACAAAAAGAGGACCAGGAGAACCTGGTCAGGGTAAGCTCAACCAAGCGGGCGCCCTGCAACTAGGAAAGCCTAGCTTTTACCCCCAGTAAGTGTATTTTTAACTGTTCCTTGTGTATTTCTCGTTGTTTTATGTGAGTTTACAAAAATAAACGCAATTTGTTTTTACTATCTTGTTCTGCCTAATGAATGATCCCAGTAATATATAAATGGTGTAAAAAGTACCTGGTCTTCCGTGACAACTAACACACTTGCATCCAGGTGAATGCACTTTTTTTTCTACATATTAATAGAATGTTAGATATTTGCCTTAGAAACCTGGGGTGGCTGTGGGTGACGAGGGCAGGTTTGTAATACACACTATTAATGGTATAATTAGCCCATTTTTAAAACTTTTTATAAGGTTATATTGCCAAACTATGCAAAGAAGTGTGTCTTGTTTTTTTTGCCTGTTCACTGATTTTGTTAATTGAGTTCTTAATTCTTGAAAACTAGACCCACAATATAAATAACATAGCTGGCTGCTAAGCTCCTCTGAAGTTGTGACATCAGCAAACTTCAAAAAGCCTTATCGGAGTAGCCATCCTGCTTTCCTCCTTTGTGTGTTCGCCCCCCCCTCCTTACCTAGTGCGTGGTCGTGTCACGTCATGTTACCCGCAGCGTAATTTGACGTCACATTACCAAGGCAACCGTTGCCATGGTCACGCGTCCTGAAGCAGGCTGAATAGAGGTTGCAGAGGCCTCGCGCGGTCCCCTGGCATTTAATTTAAATGCCTTGGGGAAGAGCGTGGGACCTCTACTACCGCCTGCACCCCCCCAAAAAATCTTGCGCCCCCCAGTTTTTGCACCGCTGTCTTATGGAATAGCACAGCTGTAAGGCACCAGAATAAGAGAGTGTTGAAAGTTAGCAAATGGATCCCAATAACTGGAGGAATTGATCAGGAAAACAAGTCATTTCCAAAGGCACGTAGAAGAGGGTGAGACCGGAGCAAGGTCAGAACAGGTCAGAGCTAGCTGCAGACAGGAATACCAGGTAACCAGGCAGAATACAATACCAAAGGATGAGGAAGCAGCGAAGTTGAAAACAGGCCTCAGCCACTGCAGGTCAGTGCTAGCTGCAGACCGGACAAATCTGGAACACGCCATGTCAGGGATCACAGATGAGTAATACAGGTAGAAAGGCTGGAACTTCATAGCAGAATCGTATTGGTCTGTAGGAAACAGAAAGTAGTCAGGACAGAGAAGGACAGAAAGCTTCAGGGTGTGTCTATCTGTGGCAAAACCTCAGTCCCTTTTTGATTCTTGGATTTCTTTCATAGTTATTATAGCCTGTACAGGTATGTGTATCCCAAGCATGTTTGAATGACCTTATTGGTATTAGTCTATCACCTCTGTTTTGAGCTTGTCCCTAGATCTACCACCCCCCTGTCCGTCAAGAAGGACTTCTCTCCACATTTTCCCTGAGACTCCTCCCTCCAGCTTCAAGCTATACTCTTATTTTAAGGTAGCAAGTACACAAGCAGATAAACAAGATACATTTGCTTCTATTCAATATGCTGTGAAGATGTATTTCCTGTGCTAGAGAAGAGATCTATTCTCCAAGATAGGGAATCGCTGAGAATATGCCCTGGAGGTACCACTGACTATTACTTGGTCAGATTCCTATTACTGGGTTCCTGAGGACAGAACTGTCTCAAAGTTTTCCAAACTGTCCCAAGAATGGTGCCTGTTAAGTAAGCCGTGTCCCATCATGGCCACACGGCTAGAGAAAATAAGTCAAATATCATACTTGCATAGAATAAGAAAAATATGTGTTTCCTACATAGCGATCACAATGCAGACACAATGAGGCCCTGTCCCAAAGAGCTTACAATCTAATTTGCATATGGTGACAATGAGCAATGGGATTTGAACTTGGCTCACTCACTTCAAAGCCAATGAGCCTGTAGCCAAAATTTTTGTTTATCAACAATATAAGGATAATTGACAAGAGACCTGTAAGAGGGAATATGATTACTATTTACGTAGGAGGTCGCGATGTTTGATCTGTTTTTTTTAAATAAATTGTAACCCTTTTTACTGAACTTGGTCTCTACAATTGTTCCTTGAAGCGTTACCCCGGTGGGAAACCTTTACTTGTCTTTAAACATGGTGAGCTGACACTTGAGAGGTGTTTGATATCTTCTGGATGCTCCCATGTGGTCTCTTACTGTGTATGTGTGTATATCTTTATTTATATAGCACCATCCGGGTACATAGCGCTTTACAATACATGTGACATAATATTGTAACACACTGGGGAATAAGTGCTACAGACAACACAATAGGAAAAGCAGTCACTGCCCCGTAGATTTTACTATCTATGTGTTAACAGGTGTTTGCACCGGGAGAGCCGCCTTCTCCCCCTCCTCTCCCCTTATCTTTAATGGCTCTCTAATAAGGACAGGATGGGATAAAGGAAACAAAAGCTTTGTTTGTGTTATGTATATATATGTGGCACTGCTAAGATAATCTAGCTGTAATGGCACAAGTAGCACATGGACACCCTCACAAATATTCTCTGACACTGTACCCCTAGCAATGCTTCAGCTGGTTATACAAAACAGCACAGGTATAATGTACCGTTCTCTACATTAATGTTCTACTCTTCACACTCACAATTCCTTGGGGGATTAGGAAGTCATTTGGTTACAACAACAATACAGCTGAAAAATAAATATTTATTCTTTTGTTTTAAAATTCAAAAATATTTTACCAGGAGTTAAAGATACATTGAGTTACACCTTGTTTTCAAGTTTTTCCTGGGTATAGAGAAATAATAAATAAATTGCCTTAACACATTCATATACATTAGATTTAATATTGGTGTGTGTGTGTGTGTGTGTGTGTGTGTGTGTGTGTTGTGTGGTGTGTGTGTGTGTGGGGGGTGTGTGTGTGTGTGTGGGTGTGTGGTGTGTGTGTGTGTGTGTGTGTGTGTGTGTGTGTGTATATATATGTAAAGTGACACTGTGTGCTCATTTGCATGTCATTTCCCAGAATCCCTTGCTGCAGGGGAGTGCTGTATGCTGGGTGATAATGGGGAAGGGCGGGGTTGCAGACCTGCCAAGACATGCAGATGAGCATACCGTTATATTTGCATATATATATAATATATATAGATATTATTATATTATATCTTAATATATATATATATATAATTTGTTGCATCTATTGAACGAATATCTATTGAACATATCTTTTTCAGACTTTATTAAGTGAGGATGAATGGACAATGCAATGTAACTTGCTCACCTCAGCAGCGATCACTGGTCTTGATCTTCCTTAAAGGGCTCTGAGTTCGTCCAGTTTGGTCATGAATGAGGTCAGCCCAAGGAGCACCTTCTCTTAATCAGTAGTATGTTATAGCACAGTGCCTCCACCTAAGGACCAACATCCCAATGTCCCAATCCCTGGCCCATGTCTTTACTGGTCTCTTTCATTGCTGTCTTAAAAGTATAAATTGGGAAATCTTCCAACAGGTGAATAGGCAAATTATAGTCCAGCAAGAGAACTGGTGTGGTGTCCTGAAATCTTTACACAGATACCCAAAACAAAGTGTAAGGGGATCACCCCCGGTTCCCCTGATTTTCCTTTGCCCCCTGCCTTACCCCTGTGGCAGTGGGGGAAGGGGACGGCGACTTCTCCCGGCGGGCACCGCCCTCTTGGTTTTGGCGCGAGCTTCGCCCATGCGCAGTAAAGATCGCGCACGCGGTCCCCATAGAAAAGAGCTTTGCCAAGGACTACAATTCCCAGCAGCCTCTGGGGACTGCACTTTCACCCTTGTCACAGGCAGCATTGAAGCCAATAGAGCTGGCAGATTCTCATGCTGCAGAGTTGCAACAATGTTGTGTGCAGACAGGGTTTTTGTCAGTTGCAGCACGCTAGTCAGTCAGAGACCGGAGCAGCCCAGGGAAGGAGGTAGGGTACAGGAGTCAGGGACTCCCTGTACTAGGCCAGCACCCCCAGGGCCTGAGATAGCTCAGCTCCCCAGTAAGGTGAGTGTTGCCAGGGGCAGCCCTCAGGTTAGGGACCCTGCCACTTACATTAGTGGGAGCTGGGAAAGAAAGGTTACAGAGAGTTGGAGTCAGGGAGCTGTGAGGGAAGGAAGGGTGCGGGGAGCGAGTGCAGCTTCTGCCCCATATAGGTACCTACACCCCAGGTAGGCCCCAACTCCCCACTAGCTTAGTAGGTAAGTGCTGAGGGAGGCCCAAGATAGGGACGCTGCCCTTAGCATAGAGTGCTGCCTTGTCAGAGTCACGGCTGTTAGTGCTGTGAGGTCTGACAGGCAGGCACCTTGTTGCGCAGCACGTTGGCTGCAGCCTCCAGTGAGCTACAGCTTGCTGCTGTAGGCGCTGGGACTAGAAAGTAGTGAGGCTGAAGGGACTTGGGTAGTTAGGGGAGTGGGACAGGTCATTACCCCCTACCGGCCATAGGAGTTCCCCAAGCCACTACAGGTTGCGGTACCCCAGGGACAGGCCCTAGGTTAGGGTTCCTGTCACGTTAGTACCAAGTGTTAGTTAGGGACTCCGCGGACGCTGCGGTTCCTGTGAAGCGGTTCGGACCCACGTTGGGGTCCACAGAGACTATTCCAGAGTGAGACCGCCCTGGCGGTCCGCGTACAAAGGAGTTCGGTTCGAGGATCAGACGGATTCATCACACGTCTGACCCTTTGTGAAGCCAGTTGCTGATCCGAGTACCGGAGTGCTCGGCAGGTACCATACAGTCATAAGTGCACCAACGGGCCCTTAGTGTAACTGTGACTGCGCAGTCACCCACGTTCTCTCCAAGAGTGCGGGACATTGGGTGGGGTTCTTTGGACACTGGGTGGGATCACCTAGTGTTGGGGAGCGTCCTGCGAGACGTCGCAGTAAGTGTCTCCTCTAGAGAGGGACACAGGTTATATAAAGGTATTGCGTGATATGTTATATTGCTTGTTAGTAAAGTCACTCGTTAATATATATATTCCCGTGTATGTGATTATTGTATTGTCCTGCGAGGAACCACTCCCCCTCTGGTGGGAGCCATCGCAGGTGGAGGCGCTGAATTGAGTAAGTGGTTACCCCTAGTATAATTGCCCCAGGTTCCCCGTGGCGGAAGCTCAGCCCTCCTGCGAGCCAACAGGTAATGCACCACACCTATGGTAACACCGTATGTTCCTTGCACCCACATCAGATCTGCGATTGGGGGGGGGAATACCCGTTACAAAAGCAATCTGTCTCAATTGAAGACTAGTCACCAGATGAATGCCCCCTCCTCAATGTAGCATCTGTAGATATTCACAGGTATACTTCACCCACCCCTTGTTATGAATCCCAGTCCCAGGGTGAGAGTGAGACTGAATAAAATATAGAACAGCCCCATCTCTCTCTGCAGGAAGTGTAAGAGGCATTACTCCCAGTCTGGCAGGGGCAGGGGACTGCAGTTTTGAAGCTTTCAGTCTCCTTCAGGAGAGCAGAAATCAGCATGCAGGCTCCAGCAGCGCAGGGAGACATGTTCAGGCTGAGGTATATTCCAGAAATGTCACTGGTCCTTGGGAACATATTACACCACAGCTAAATCCTCCCTGAAATCTCCACAGGGAGGCAACTAGAGGTATCTCCTGCACAGGAAGCTCTGCAAACTGGTGCTGTTCCCTTTGTTGCCTCCCCTTGATGCTGATCAGGCTTGAAGCCTAACAGGGCAATTTGATGCTGATCAGGCTTCAGGCCTAACAGGGCTATTTGATGCTGATCAGGCTTGAGGCCTAACAGGTCTCCTCCCCAAATTCCCCCCTCACTTCTTTCTTTGAGTCCAGCTCAAAAAAGAGCAAGTGTAGGATTGTTCTCCCTTGTTTATTTCCTCAAAGCTCTCCTCTGATTGGCCAGACTCCCCCAGAGGCTGCTGGGATCTGTAGTTCTACTGTGCAATGTCATACAGAGAATACATCATAGGAAGCAGCCATCAGACCACCGAAACACCAAGGCATGCTGGGAGGTGTAGTCCCCATATAGAAGGACTCTATCAGACAATAAGTGAGTGACACCAGTGCAGGGCTCTTCTCCTTGGGTGGGGGTCTGTATGTCCCTGCTAATTTCATTGCAGTTATCTTACATTTTCCATACTGAAACTCACTTCTAAGCATGGTTGATATAAACATGTTTGATACCATTAATAATATAGATGCATGCAAAATGTAAGAAGTTTGATATTTTTAAGCCTTCTTAAATGTATGTTACATTTCATTACAATCCTCTTGGTCCTGCTAATTGTCATTTATTTTGCAATCCAGCCCCTGTGAGAAAGTAGTGGAATAACCTTGCACTAGTGCAGGGGAGGCAAACTTCAGTCCTCAAGGGCCACCAACAGGTCAGATGTTCAGGATATCTCTGTGTCAGCACAGATGGGAAAAAATGGTGTTATTTTCTATGTTAACTTTAACCACCTACTGTTGCTATGTCTTGAAGTCTTTCACATCCTTTTGCATAACATTAACAATTTTAGATGTTAAAGTTAACAGCAGGCCGTCTTATAAAAAAAAATGTACGCAAACTTGTTTTTGTTTAAGATTCCTGTTAGCATTTAAGGATTGTGTTTAGTTCTGTTAGTGTCTATTTAAATCAATAAATAAGCTTTGTGGATCTGGGTATTTGAGTCTGTCCTATTCTCCCATATTGTTATGCAATTTTTATGTATTTCTAACTTTATCTGTGCTTTACATGTTTGAACAGGCAGGTACCTTACTAATCATCTGCAAGATGTGTTGGAAATGTATACTTTCAACCAACAATGTATGTATTTGTATATGTACAGTATGAACCTCTCTTGTCAGAAAAAGATGCTGGTTAGCTGTGTTATCTAGTCACAAACGAGAAGGCTGCCAGGAATATTTGCTGAATTTGCTGAATTTATATTGTTCACTACATTATCTTTACATTCAATACCTATGATTTATTAAACAGTCACATTCTGTCCACATAATGATGAATTATAAAAAGGAAGAACATTAGATTATAGAATGCAAAGTATTGCTTTAAATTGTTTACTGCCCACAACCCTGACATGCCAAATGGGAGATTTTAAATCTGACAAATATCTACTGTATTTGCTACAGATTTGTATACTTTTAGTAAATATATTTTTTCATTAGTTGATGCTACCTGCATTCATATTGTAATTTCCTTAATATATTAATTAAAACTTGTGTACTAACCATACCAAGGCTGTATTTATAGTATATGTAAGCCACAAGACAAATAAGTACTGTTAAGTGATTTGTCCAGTAACTTGCCTTTAATACCAAATAGATTATGGTTCATATTTAATAAAGACACCTTTCAGCACTAGAAGCTACCTTACAGCATATTGCAATGAATGGGCTATAGGGTATCCTATGGAGAAAACTGCTTAGAATATATGGTCCTGTACAGTATGTTTTCCCCTTCATTCACTCCTTCTTCAAACACGCAACAGCAAGCTTGATCCTACCAGTCTCTCCAATTATTGCCCTGACTCTCTCCTGTCTTTTGCCTCTAAACTCCGTGAACGCCTTGTATTCTCTCGCTTGCTCCAATTTCCCATCTCTTATTCTCTTCCTCTGTCCTCTACAATCTGGCTTCTGCACTGTTCACTCTACCGAAACAGCCCTTACCAAAATAACGAATGGGGCTACACCAGAAAGGGGGGCCCCCACAACAGCTAAGAGGTGAGGTGCTCACTGGGTAAAGTGTAAACACAAAATACTAAAGAAAAGATCAACCCAGTGTATAAGCACTCAATCACAAGAGTGAATAATTGTTGTAATTAAAATACTTTATTGTCATCAATGAATACAATAAAGGGGTATAAAATCAGTACACAGCACTAAGAGTGACTGTAGTCAGAGTGACATTGCTGTATAAGCTCTGTTGAACCACAATTGTGGTATATTCATGACTGAAAGTCTGAATGTATGCTGAAAAGTAACAACCTCTTGTAGTGTATAGTAAGGGACAATGCTCGTGATATAACTGTGGTGTATTGAGACCGATAAGACAAGCTCAGAGTTCTACCTTAAAACCCAATGCAGTTGATAACTGAACTGGGAATGGAACATATGAACCTACTAGGAGATGTGGTGGGCTGAGGATCAGAGTACGCCTGTTTAGCCACTACAGTATAGAGGTAGGCATCCCCCCAAGTGTTAGATATGTAGGTGCAACTGCCAGTGGGGTAAAGTGGCAGATAGTGTGGGGTATCGTAAGGTAGATAATTGTTCTCCAAGGAAGGGGTAGCCAATAATGTCAGTAGAAATATATCATGTCATCACTGATGCAGGGTGTAATAGTGAGGAACCAATTCTGCATAGATCACACTTAAGGATAAAGGCAGTACTAAGAAGTGAGGCTGGAATGTCGTCCCAGGTAAGTACCCGCTGCAAAGTATTGCAGCAGAGTTAGTCCGTTTGGCCGCTGGTGTCAGGCAACGAGTAAGTGTCTGGTCACCTAATTAGCCACAGTTAACGGTACTAGCAGGTTGGCTGTATTGTGTGCAATATCGAATCTGCTCATACATTGGTAAGCACTTATATGTTTCCGTCAGTGCCTCCCAGTAACAGTTGAACTTGCAGAAGGACCGTGGTAAGTATACGATTAGATGGTAATTGGAAACATCCGTTTTGCAACTGCGTGCTTGGAGCGTTTAGCAGCAGGTAACTACAACACAGTAGAAGTCAGCCTCACATTTGTAAGTACTCCCTAATGGTGCATTTATCCCCTACATCGGCACTGATCATGATATGTCAGTGTTGATGTGCTCGAGGATATGCTTAATGGTGGTAACAGTATATGAGAGTAAAGATCCTTTATTGGAGAGTGTCTAACGTGGCTGAATCACCATCGTAAGACAGTGTTAGTAAGGTAGTAGCGCAGGAATTCGCAACAAAGAAACAATTTTCAATAAGTGTTGCGATCCAGTGTCAGCGTCCCGCATGTGCTGCAGAGTATGGCCAACGCGCGCGTTTGACGTAGGAACGCTTCTTCAGGGCACATAACACATAGGGGGAGGTCACAAGGGGTCAGGGATGGTTTATATAGTCACTGTGTGTCTCGCTGTATTGGTTAACCCCTGAGTTGCTGGATCTGAGCAGACATAGTATTCCCACTCCAATAGTGCACAATTGGTGATAAGATAAGGGCAACTCATGGTGCCAGGCTCTAATTCACTATGTTTATGAAGGAAATACGCCTGCAAACATAACATAGGGACTGAGTATCAATGGCAGGATCAATGTAATATTGAGATGGTGAAATAACAATCTCAAATATGAGGAGGGGTAAACCATGTGTATATATCATATTCATTAGTATATTAGTGATGATTAGTAACTATGATTACATAGGAGGTAGGGAGAGCATAGGTCTAACACTCCCTAATAGGTGTTGATTAACAAGATGATTAATACATAGGGGGCTATGCACTAAGCGCCGATAAGTCGTTTTAAGAGCGCAAAGTGCTCTTAGAATGTGATGTTCCGCTGAACACGAGTCACTAAGCCACGCAAACAGGCTCTTTGCGTTCTTAAACTGACTTTTTCCTGGAAAATTTTCAAAGTCCAACTTTGCTCGTACAATAACCTGTTTGCGTTCAATTCTTCCCTTCTCCAGGATTCACTAAGCTACGCAAAGTTATCGTACGCGAAAGTTGCGTTCAAAAAAGCTCGCCAGCTAAAAGCAGGTGATATAAAAGCTGGACTTTGAAACATTTCTTTGTTTATATTTTTGCGTGCGCAACACCCATACAACAGGCCGACGGGTGCCCCCGGCTGACCCCGCGGGGGTCCCCGAGGGAGGCCGGGGGTCCCGTGGGTGTCCCCAGCTGACCCCGCAGGTGTCCTGGGGTCCCCGGCTCACCAAGCGGGGGTCCCCACGCGAGTGCGGGGGTCCCCGCGGGTGTCCCGGGGTGCCTGCGGTACCAATGTTGCGCCTCCAAAAAAATAAACAATATTTATAACTAAATACATCCCCCTAACACATACAATACAGTAATGGGCAAAATTACTATTATCCACATATGGATAATAATGCATTTGCCCATTTTAAATACATATAAATTACAATAAATACAGTAAATACATATTACACTTACCTTTTCCAGGCACCCACGATGAAGGCCATCTTCATCCTCATATTCATCCTGCCCATGTCCCTACGGTGCTGCAAAACATGCACAACAATTACAATAGCCAATTTAATGTCCCCTATCCCCTTAATCACCTTAGCGGTCATTAACCGCTACATTCATTAAGGGGTTAGCCCACCCTCACCCACCACTCGGGAGGCCTAAATACCCTCCCCCACTACCCATCCCGTGAGGCCTAACCACCCTCACCCACTAACCCAGGCGGGAGGCCTACCCACATACCCTTGGGGCCAATACCCCTTCCCCCACCCCCAGTACCCACAAGAAAAACAATACACAGCCCCACAATAAACATCATTCTATTTATTAAATACATAACCCACCCCCTGTGTCCCCCCATAAATACATGATTTATTATTTTATATACAGGGTTAATACCCCAGGCCCACGGGAGTCCCCGGTGGCCCTGACGGGTGTCCGTAGACCTCACAGTAGCTAAGCACCATGATTCAAACAGGGTCTGGAGGCCTGGGTGGTCCCCGCCAGGTGCAGTGGTCCACCAGGTGGTCTCCGCCCTGATTGGCTCTGGTAGATTACGTTCCCACGCTCCGATTGGCTACCGTACCATGTGTCGCCGGCCAGCTTTGTTTTGATGACGTTATCTTAAAGGCAATTGAAGCTCAGCCATTCTGATTGGCTGGCCTTTAAATGATGTCATCATTTTTTTTTCCTAAATCACATGGTTTTCACGGCCCAATCAGGGCCGTGGGAACCATTTGGCGAAAATGTGACGTAATAGGCCTATAAAAGCCTATGTCGTCTCATTTTGAAGCCAGACGCTGAGGAGGGAAGACCTCCCCTCCTAAGAAGAGAAGAAGGGCGTGGCGTAAGAAGATGGAAGAAGACGGAGAAGACCCCAAAGAAGAAAAGAAGACCCCAAGACTGACGAAAAGGATTACAAATAGAAGACAGAAGACACAGACATGGATTGTAATGTTTTTTTATTTTATGATTACCTTTGGATTTGGTCCGAGAGCTTCCGGTTCCCCTGGATTTCGGTGAGTGGGCATATAATGGTAAGTAAACAAAATAAAAGTTTATTATTTTAACTTTTACAGGTTTTTTTGATTTTTTATTCATGCGTATTTTTTTTAATTTCCATTTAATGCCCCTGAATTGATCTATGTCCCTATGGATATACATACATTCAGGGACACTGAATGGGTGTATAGTATGTGATTTGGGGATGTAAATGCATTGTTTATTATGCTCTTTTATTGCCCCTGTATGTTATGTATATCTATATGGATATACATACAGGGATAATAAATGATTGTTCTGCTAATGTTTATGTATCTCATGTATTTCTAATGTATTTAGCAACTTTATTTATACATTGGTGTGTGTAATGTAATTTTTATTTAGTTACATGTTATTTTTAATGGCTTATTTCTGGTAGTTAGATTTGAATGATGGTGGTTACTTTCAATTAGAATTATTTTGGCAATGGTTTGGCTTTAGGAATTGAATAGGGAATTGTATAATTGATTTGGATTGTATTGTAATTGGTTTAGGAAATTGATTGATGGTAAATTTATGTTGCTTACTTTCTATTTGATTTTGTGGATGGCATTGGTGGTTAGGGGACATTGTTCATAGTGTATTTTATTTTGAAATTGATTTTGCATAGTGTTACATGATGCACTGATTAATTGCATCATGTACACACTCAATGCAATTGCGTGACATTTGATATACATTTGTCTAGCTGCTGGTTTAATTGTAAGATTCAATGTGGTGATTTTCAGATTAAGATGTCATGTTTTTATTTATGCATGTTTTATGTGTTTCATTATGGGCAAATAATCTATTATCTATATCTGGATAAAAGTTATTTTGTGCATTACTGTATTGTATGTGTTAGTGGGCGGGGGGGATGTGTATTGTATATTGCTATGTTTATTGGGGGCAATTGTCCCCAATAAACATGTTATTGTGCCTTAACCCCTTCATTGCCTTAGCGGATAGCCGCTAAGTAATGAAGCTGCTTTAATGTATTTTTATTAATAGTGTGCAGGAGCAGGGGGTCCCCTGAGCTGAACCGCATTGATTTCTGACTCAGTGACCCCCTGCTTCCCGAGTTACAGGCCCCGGTTTGGGGCATCGGTGCCAGTTTCGCCGCCATCTTTATAGAGCCCACGTCGCGTCTTGGACGCTATAAAGATGGCGGCGACATTGGCCTCCGATGCCCCATCCCGGGGCCTGTAACTCGGGAAGCAGGGGTCTCTGAGGCAGAAATCAATGCGGTTCAGCTCAGGGGACCCCCTGTTCCCGCACACTATTATTAAAATGTACATTAATGCAGCTTCATTACCTTAGCGGCTATCCGCTAAGGTAATGAATTTTTGTTTATTGTTGTGTGTGTTTTGACAGTAGTGTAGATGTGTAGGGGGTCTCCAGAGCTGACCCGCATTGGTTTCAGCCTCGGGGACCCCCTACTTCAGGAGATACAGGCCCCGTTATGGGGTGTCGGTATCCCCTGCAGAATTTAAATGTTCCGGTCACGTGACACAGAAGCTTGATAGTGCAGGGGATACCGGCATCCCATAACGGGGCCTGTATCTCCTGAAGTAGGGGGTCCCCGGACCTGAAACCAATACGGTTCAGCTCCGGAGCCCCCCTGCTTATGTACACTATTATTAAAATTATTTTATTTAGTCTGCGATCGCCTGTAACAGCCTTGCATGGAGATGCCAAATCTCCATGCAAATGTTACATGTAGCTTTTTTTTCTATCAGCTAGCGTACGTAAAGTTTAAGAACGCTAGCAGGGGGAAAAAACCAACACGTACGATATGCCAGTTTTTGGCCCGTCCGAGAGAAAATAGGCTCAAGGCCTTAGTGATTCGCGTCTCCGGCTTCACTTTTTATCGGACGTGCTTTTTTGTTTCAGCCAGACGCAAAAGCACGGAGCTTAGTGCATAGCTCCATCTATGTGGATTCTTAATTTGAATAATTATATATCCAGGTACCTGGAGAGCCAGAGACCCATACGACCCATTATTGGCTACCCCTTCCTTGGAGAACAATTATCTACCTTACGATACCCCACATTATCTGCCACTTTACCCCACTGGCAGTTGCACCTACATATCTAACACTTGGGGGATGCCTACCTCTATACTGTAGTGGCTAAATAGGCTTACTCTGATCCTCAGCCCACCACATCTCCTAGTAGGTTCATATGTTCCATCCCCAGTTCAGTTATCAACTGCATTGGGTTTTAAGGTAGAACTGTTCTCTGTCTTTGATACTCTACTCAAACCACCATCAGCTGCCTCTCCTTCATCCATCTCCGCTCAGGACTTTGCTGACTATTTTAAGGAAAAGGTGGAATCCATACGGCAGAACATCCCCTCTGTTTCTTCCCCCCATCCTACACCTCTTCCTAACTCTCCTCCTGCCTTCCTTGACTCTTTTTCCACTGTCTCAGAGGAGGATGTGTCGCTGTTGATCGCCTCTTCTCCCTCTACCACTTGCCCTCTTGACCCCATTCCCTCCCATCTCCTAAAACCTCTAGCTCCTACTATAATCCCTACGCTTACACACATTTTTAACTCCTCCCTCTGCTCTGGAACCTTTCCATCCTCCTTCAAACATGCAACAGTCATACCATTACTCAAAAACAGCAAGCTTGACCCTACCTGTCTTTCTAACTATCGACCTGTCTCCCTCCTGCCTTTTGCCTCTAAACTCCTTGAACGTCTTGTATTCTCTCGCTTGCTCCATTTTCTCAAAACCTATTCTCTCCTAGACTCTCTACAATCTGGCTTCCGCACTGCTCACTCCACCGAAACAGCCCTCACTAAAATAACTGACGACCTCCATGCTGCCAAAGACAGAGGTCATTACACTCTGCTCGTATTACTCGACCTCTCTGCAGCATTTGACACAGTGGACCACCCTCTTCTCCTCCACATTCTCCATACTCTAGGTATTCGGAACAAAGCTCTATCCTGGATCTCATCCTACCTCTCCCATCGTACTTTTAGTGTCTCTTCTGCTAACACCTCCTCTATTGATCTCTCTGTGGGGGTACCCCAGGGCTCTGTCCTGGGACCTCTTCTCTTTTCTCTGTACACACTCTCTCTAGGTGACCTAATAACATCTTTTGGGTTTAATTATCACCTCTATGCCGACGACACACAAATATACTTTTCAACACCTGACCTTACACCTGCTGTACAAACCAAAGTTTCTGAATGTCTCTCTGCTATATCATCCTGGATGGCCCTCCGACGCCTTAAACTCACCATGGCTAAAACAGAGCTCCTCATACTTCCTCCCAAACCTGGCCCTACTACCTCCTTCCACATTACTGTTGGAACTACAATCATTCACCCAGTAGCCCAAGCACGCTGCCTAGGGGTCACACTCGACTCCTCTCTCACATTCGCCCCTCACATTCAAAACATTTCTAAAACTTGTCGCTTTTTCCTCCGCAATATAACTAAGATACGCCCTTTCCTCTGTTGTTCGACTGCTAAAACTCTGACTCAGGCCCTCATTCTCTCCCGTCTTGATTACTGTAACCTCCTGCTGTCTGGCCTTCCTGCCTCTCACCTGTCTCCCCTACAATCTATCCTAAATGCTGCTGCCAGAATCACTCTACTCTTTCCTAGATCTGTTTCAGCATCTCCCCTCATGAAATCCCTCTCCTGGCTTCCGATCAAATCCCGCATCTCACACTCCATTCTTCTCCTCACTTTTAAAGCTTTACATTCTTCTGCCCCTCCTTACATATCATCCCTAATTTCTCGCTATGCACCATCCAGACTCTTGCGTTCTTCTCAAGGATGTCTTCTTTCTACCCCCTTTGTATCTAAAGCCCTCTCCCGCCTTAAACCTTTTTCACTGACTGCCCCACACCTCTGGAATGCCCTTCCCCTCAGTACCCGACTAGCACCCTCTCTATCCACCTTTTAGACCCACCTTAAGACACACTTGCTTAAAGAAGCATATGAATAGCACTGTGGATATTCTGAACACAGGATACATAAAGATTGGCCCCCTGCAGACGCACTTACCAGAACTCCCTCCTACTGTCTCTGTACGTTCTACCTACCTACCAATTAGACTGTAAGCTCCTCGGGGCAGGGACTCCTCTTCCGAAATGTTACTTTTATGTCTAAAGCACTTATTCCCATGATCTGTTATTTATATTATCTGTTATTTATTTGATTACCACATGTATTACTACTGTGAAGCGCTATGTACACTAATGGCGCTATATAAATAAAGACATACAATACAATACAACTCTGAGCTTGTCTTATCGGTCTCAATACACCACAGTTATATCACGAGCATTGTCCCTTACTATAAACTACGAGGCTGTTAGTTTTCAGCATACATTCAGACTTCCAGTCAAAAATATACCACAACTGTGGTTCAACAGAGCTTATACAGCAATGTCACTCTGACTACAGTCACTCTTAGTGCTGTATACTGATTTTATACCCCTTTATTTTATTTGTTGATGACAATAAAGTATTTTAATTACAACACTTATTCAGTCTTGTGATTGAGTGCTTATACACTGGGTTCATCTTTTCTTTAGTATTTTGTTGCAAAATAACGAATGACCTTCATACTACAAAAGACAATGGTCATTACACGTTGCTCATGTAACGGGTATTCTCCCACCCAATCGCAGATTATAGTGTGGGTGCAAAGGGACATACAATGTTACCAGGGCGTGGTGCTTTACCTGTTGGCTCACAGGAGGGCTGAGCTTCCGCCACGGGGAACCTGGGGCAAAATATTAAGACTAGTAGTACTCTTGTACTTGGTGCAGCGCCTCCACCTGCGATGGTTCCTAGCAGAGCAGGAATTGTTCCTCGCAGGACATCACACAATAAACACATAGACTGTATGTATAATAACCAATACCGTTTACTTATGAACATAGAACATATGTGCATACCACATTAACCTGTGTCCCTCCCTAGAGGAGACACTAACCACAACGTCTCATAAGACGATAACGCTATCTTGCGCCACGGCGGACGCCCACACTTTATGCGCCACGGCGGACGCCAACACTTTATGCGCCACGGCGGACACCAACACTTTATGCGCCACCTCCCACGGAATGATCCCACTCCGTGTCCAGTAACCCCAATGTCTCACACTACCAAGTCATATACATGTGCGTGTGTGACTGCGCAGTCACCATGTCTGGTGATAGGCCTTGTTGGTGCACTTGATGTTATGGGTTACCTGCCGAGCACTCCAGTGCTCGGGCCTGCAAAGGTCTTCACAAAGGATCAAGGCGAGCTCCTACACGATATCCGTGATCCACCACAGGATGATCCCTCAGGGTCGATCCCCCTCTGGAAACAATCCAGCTCTCTCCCAGCAAACAAGCAATGTTCTTTGTTCCCTACTAACAAATAGATAATGGGGCAGAGTCCCTAACCTAGGGCCTGTCCCTACAACACTCAGCTAGGATGACTCAGGGCTATCTGGGGCCTAGGGGATTGCTGGCCTAGTGCAGGGAGTCACTGACTCCTGCACCCTACAGTACCTCCTTCCCCTAGCTGCTCCGGTCACCAACTAACGTTCTGCCAGCCCGCGAAATGTATCTAAATCTCCCTTGCAGGGAGATTCTTCAGTCCTATTGGCTCCCTGGCATCACGTGGGGCGCTGCTGAGGCTCATGGGACTTGTAGTCCCCTCCAAGAGCCTTCCCTGGTAGGCTAGGGCTTCGCGGGCGTTCTTTGATCACTCTTGCGCATGCGCGATCTCCCTGGAGTCCTCCCGGCGCTCCTAGCCCCTGCGCATGCGCAACGCACCTAAAAATGGCGGCGCCCTGCTCCGCGAGCCGCCTGGACCGCAGCAACGCGACCGCGGCCTTAGCAACGGCCCGATCGCGTCCCCGGCAACCGGCCGCAACTCTAAGGTAACGCGCGGCTCGCACACCTGCCCCCTCACTCCCTCGTCCTCGGCGGCTCTGCGCAGAAGAAGGAGGGGGGTCAGTTGCGACACAGGGGACATGGCTACATCCTCCCCCTGGTGAAATCCCCAACGTCCTCGCTTGGGACACGACTCAATATAACTATGTACATAAGTTATATAATGAAAATGCACAACACTATTATATAATAAAAAAAATGCAACAACCACATACTATCTCTAGATCAGATTGCACATTTCAGTGAACATCACAATGACGGACTGCACCCTGCTACGAGCCCACTGCTGAGCCTCATAATGGGGTGCCCCAATTTGATCATAGGTTACCCGATTTGGAGGGTACCTGACTCTTTGGCTCCTACGGAGCTGTTCTTCAGCGACTCCCTCTGGGGAGTAACAAGCACCTTCCTGAGGCTCAGCCTCTTCCCTTGAGGGTAGAAATGTCTCTGAACAGTCTCTGTTAGGCACAAAGCACGGGCTCTGTGGATCCAAAGGCTGGCCTGTTGGTGCAACCTTAGTAGGCATTTTTCCTACGAGGCCCTTTACCCGTGGCTCCTCCGGGAGGTGCCCCTTCTGTGGAGCAGTCCCTTTGAGAGGGTCCCTCCATAGGGTCTTCAGGCGTTTCAGAGTGGGTCTCGTTATCTACAGTCTCTTGACCCCTCTCTGATGAGTCTGACTCACCGTTGAGCCAGGCCTCAGGATACAAAGGAGAGCGGTGGCACTGCGGTTCTCGGTACATGAGCAATGGGACCAGGGAACTTGGAAATCCAAAGCCGAGAAAGGACAGGGGGCTCCGGAATAGGGACATCAGAAGGGCAGCAGCCAGGTGTCCGGTGCATAGTAATAGTCCAAGAGTACGGGACACAGGACACTGATTGTTGGACATGAATGACATTGGGCACTGCAAGGCAGACAATGGCTTTGGCGGAATCAGCACGTAAGAACTTGCGAGAGTCTTTAGCTCTCAAGGAATTCCAGGTGGTGGTTAGCGAGGGTATTGGGTGGGAGGGTCCACTGCAAGATATTTAAGCAGTAGTCTTGCTAAGAACTAAATAAGGGCCTTAATTTCGCGCCTCAGGAGGACTTTAATCTTTTTGAGACTATAATAGATCTCCAGAAATATACACGTAAACTTGTCTTAAAAAAACTTTTTTCCAAAAAGGGTCAAACACCACTGAATTCTATCTGTGGTGATGTAGCATCAAATACCTGTCTTAAGGATATAGAATACTGTTCCTTTAAAGAACACACTTTCAATATGGATATGAACACACTTCATGATGAATGTTGTACAGATACCCCCCCTGAACCCCCCTTTTTCGGGCATGTTGATTCAGGGCTAAAAAATCGCTCATCCTTTATACCAAACAGTTCCAAAGGGACATCAATCTCTATATTTGAGTCTTTAGTAGATAGAGATCTCAGATTATTGGCAAAGGGCTTTTCATTTCCAGGATCCACACACATTATACATAATCTGACTAAACAAGAGAAACTAGATTTGGATATACTTAAAAATGACACTTCTATCGTCATCAAAAATGCCGATAAGGGGGGTGCTATTATTGTACAATCCTCTATTAAATATAGAAATGAAGCGATAAGACTGCTAAGTGACAGTACATTTTATTCAAGGTTAAGAACAGACCCCACAAAAAGATTCTTGAAAGAATTAGAGACCCTTTTGGAACTCGGTGATGTCCTGCAAGTCATAAGTGATAAAGAAAAAAAGTATCTTATGTGTAAATTTCCCATCATCCCGGTGTTTCACCATCTCCCAAAGATCCACAAGTCATTGGAGAACCCTCCGGGGCGACCCATTGTCTCTAGTATTGGATCTTTGGGAGATGGTGTCTCCCGCTATGTTGACCATTTCTTACAACCAATTGTGCGACAGTTACCTTCCTTCTTACAGGATACCACTACTTTACTCATTGAATTGGAGAATATTGCTTGGAAAGAGAGTTACAGGTGGGTCACCATGGATGTCACATCCTTATACACTATTATTGCACATGAACACGGACTAAAAGCTATTTATCACTATTTACTACTTTCTACTCTATCCACTGCACAGATCACTTTTATTACTGATGCTATTTTATTTTTACTCACACACAATTATTTTCTTTTTGATTCACTATTTTATCTCCAGACACAGGGCACGGCTATGGGGACGTCATTTGCGCCCTCATATGCCAATCTTTTTATTGGTCTCTGGGAGTCCATACACATTTTCGGTGATCACAATATCTATCGTTCTAATATTGTTTTTTATAAACGCTACATAGACGATTTGCTTTTCATTTGGGATGGGGACTTGTACACATTACACTCCTTTATAGACACTTTGAACACCAATGATATTAATTTAAAATTCACCTTTAATACAGATACACGTGATATCAATTATCTTGATGTGACACTCCATGGTGGCCCAGAAACCATTATCTCTACAGACATCTATACTAAGCCCCACTCTCGTAATTCCTACCTGCATGCAAAAAGCTGCCACCCCAGATCTATGATCCGTGGGATTACAAAGGGGCAGTTTTTGCGTTACAAAAGACTCTGTTCTGATCCAAGCAGTTTTCTCCAGCATTCAAGAGATTTGATTCATAGGTTTGCTGATAGGGGTTACTCAGAAAGGGACATAGAACAAGCATTTACCTATGCAGACTCTACTGACAGAACAATGTTATTAAAAAGGAGGGACAACACACACATTGGCAAGGGATGGTTGTATGGACAATCCTTTATTCATAACCAAATTTAGCAGACAGGCTTCACAGATACAGCACATCATATTCAAACACTGGAATGTGCTAAAACTTGACCCTGACCTTGTACCATTTATATCTAAACCCAGATTTGCTTTTACAAAAGCAAACACCTTGGCAAGTTCACTTTCAAAAAGCCTTTTTCAAACATCTCTACCACCAAAGATCAGTACCATCCCAAAGGGATTTTTCAAATGTGGGTTTTGCAGATGCTGCCAGTATGCAGCACCCACTAAAAGAGTAACTACTGTGTCTACAGGGCAGAAATTCCGAATATCCTCTTTCATTAACTGTCACAGCAGTTTTGTTGTCTACGTGATATTATGTGGCTGTAACGCCAAATATGTAGGCAGGACCATTCGACCGTTACATATTCGTATCTCTGAACATATAAGACTAATTAGGAGAAAGGATCTATTACATCCTGTTTCTAAACATTTTACTATGTGTCCAAATGGTGGTTTAGAAAACTTCAGTTTCTTTGGTGTTGCCACACACATCAGAGGGGGCAATCGACTTAATAAATTAAATAAAACTGAGATGCAGTGGATTTTCCAACTAGATACCCTGCACCCCCGTGGTCTAAATGTGGATTGGGAGCTGCAACACTTTTTGCATGAATGATGACAACGCACATTCATATACCCTCTGTTCCCTTTTCCCTCGCCCTCCCCTCCCCTTCCCCCCGACTTCCACCCCCCTTCCCCCCCCTCTCCCCTCCCCTCCCCCCCCTTCTCCCCCCCCTTCCTCCCCCCTCCCCCCCTTCCTCTCCCCTTCCTTTCCCCCCCTCCTTTTCCCCTTTCCCCCCCCCCCTCCCCCCCTTTCCCTTCCCCTATCCCCCCCCCTTTCCCCTCCCCCCCCTCCGCCCTATATCCCCATGGTTCATTTAATTAACATTCAGTCAGTGTTCTTGTTATACTCATGTATATGATGCTTCTAGTGGAGATATATGTATTTTAATACATCATATTTTTACTACCTTTAACAGACTTATGTATCTTATACATTGTTATACAATCATGTGCCCAACTTTTCATTATGGTTTTTGTTAAATATTACATGTTTACTAAACCTCATTACCATCTATTGTTGGCACGGTTTTTAACCTGTTTTTAACTTGATTGATTATAGGAGCTTTACCCGCCTCACCTGATTTTTTTCAGGTACAGGTGTTTTGTGTTAATGTCTGCCTATATATCTCTGTACCTCACAGCTGATGGATCACTCTTTGACGAAGGCCTGAGGGCCGAAACGTGTCAGAGGATCCACCAGCTACCTATGTCTGTTTAATAAACTTTTTTTCTTAGTCACCACCTGTGTTTTTACCCTGTGTTCATGGCTGTGCAACGCCATCCTTTCGGCTTTGCTGATTGATTTTTCCTGCCTTCACTGCTGCTTTGCACGCCGGATGACCCTATCCACAGAGGAGGAGACCGCAAGTCACGTGACCACCGTGCGTGAGATCGCATACACGCCGGGAGTAGCGGCGCCCTTCACACACAGGAGCCTAGCAGAGGTGCAGACCGGAGCATTTCTCCCACCTCTCCGACATCAAAGGTGATCACCGCCGGTCACTGGACCGCCCCACGTGACGCAGGAGCCACGGTGGGGTTGGCGGTGCAACATTGCGCTTATACAAGTATAACAAGACCTCCAACAGGCGACATACTCCCTTCAAAAAACCGTGAGTCCTCACAGCAACCGTTGGTGCCCAGAGCTGATGCACCTGATAGGATACATTGTATCCAATCCACCTTGCTACGAACCAGGCTCGTAATCCCAAGCAACTCGAGAGAGCCGGTAGCAGTGATGACGTAATTCTTGGTTGAGGTACAGGCAGTAGAAGAAGTTTCCGTCTCCTTTGGCCTCTGATATTTGGGGAGAATCAAATTCGAAGTTATTGCCTTGGCGAAGGGCATAGGAAGCAGCAAGGAGACAGTAGGGGACAGCATGTGCATACCCATAGTGGGGCCATCAAGAACAGGGATGGACGCCTCAGGTAAAGCAACGAGGTCCAGTATGGGTGTCTTCGTCTTAGAGAAAGACCAAATGCAATTCAGAAAGGGCACTTTAGACACCGCACAGAAACCTGCGAGTAAAGACTCTGTTTGAAAGGTGAGAAAACAGATCTTATCCGATAAAGCAGGAAGCCGGGTAAGCGGTGCAACAGCCTTAGAAATAGAAGTCTTGTGGTTAAAGCTGGGTACCTCCAACCGAGAGAAAGCAAACGGAGAACATGAACTTGAGTTAGCCGTGGAGGTCCCAGGTAAGAGGGTCTTGCATGATACTGTGGGAGAAGCAATGCGGAATATGACTGTTTTAAACACAGGGTCCTTAGCATCAGTAGCTACATAAACCTTCCTGAGAGGTATCCCTAGTTTTGTGACAGGAGTTGAACAGTCAATAGTATGTACCCCAAGTGTTGTGGAAGACACAGGGAAATATAAGTCCATCTTAAAGACAGGGTTTTTTGAAAAAAAGGACACAGCGCGTATTACTGAAAGTTCTAAATGCGATTCCCCTGAGTTCGTGGTAGTACACATGCAGTCAGTAGAGGATACCCCGAATACTGTGGGCGAATCAGCTTGAAACAGTATTATTAGAGGAGTGGACATCCCAGACTTTAAGGCTAAGCGTGGAGTTATAGGCAGATTAGAACAAAAAAGGCTATTCCCAGCCGTGAGGAGCTTTAAGTAATCTTTAATCATCCCGGAGGCTGTGGCATGATCCGTGAAAGAAACTGGGGTAGACTTTCCAATAGAAACAAGGGACATCTTGCTTGTCTCTGGTGGGTGATTGAGAACCAGCAGGAACTGAACTAGGTACTGTAATAACATCAGAGAACATTGTGCTTGTTTCTGAATTGGGTCCCTGAGAATCCCTAGTGAGGGCATCAGACTCCATGGGAGACTCAGTGACAGAGGTATTGGAAACAATTAAAGGAATTGCAGGTATCACAGACTTAATAGGCGAAATACCTTGCAAAACAGGAATTTTAGCAAAGGTGATAGGCATCTCACAGACTACAGCAGAGGTGGTGGGCAGGCAGTCAGGCTCTACCTCAGGAGCCAGAGAGAAGGCAAGGGTCAACACAGGAAGCACTGGAGAGACCCAAGAAGCCTTAAGGGGAGACTCAAAGCGTAGTAAGGGATCAGGGGCAGATAAGCTGATTTCTGAAGTGATAGCCTGAGGGTCCGTAGAAGGGGGGCTAATAGCTGTCACAGGTTTCAAGGAGACAGACTTAGAGTCAATGACAGGAATAGCAACACTGAGACAGGAGGAAAAGCATTGGGAACGGGCATAACAGATAGGACAAACGGAAGTGAGCTAGGGAAGGCTGCTTCTACAACAGAAGATTTAGTAGCGGCAGAGCTTAACTCAGCGACTGCTGGAGAAATTTTAACTGCAGTGAGAGGGGACTGCAGGTTTACAAAATCAGGGGTAGAGGGAGTTTTAGATTTGAAAACCTGATCCTCCAAAAAGGAGGGGCCTGACTGTAATTGTACTAAGGGAGCAACAACAGATACGCTGGTCTCAGAAGGGGTCACTTAGGAAGGGGCATAATGTGCACTGTTCACTTTTAACCCTAGGATTTGAGAAGAGGAGAACACAGACAGTACAAGGGGGGCAACCACAACTGTGCTGGTCTCTGAAGTGGGTATTTGGGAAGGAGTGTCTGGGACATCAGAAACGACTACAGATTCCATGAAAAGGGGTCTATGCTCAGAAGCAGGGATTTCAGCTCTCTGAATGACAGGCGGGGTCAGCGAAATACCTAGGAGTGGGGATTCTGCGAACAGGTTTAGGGAAACAAACGGTTCCAGAATACTTTTAACTGGAGCCAGTATTATTGCCAAGGTTCAGGGGGCTCAGCCCCGAGAATTTTAGCTGAGCCAAGGGACTTATAGTAAGGAGTATCCAAAGGCTCAGCAACTTGAATGTTAGGGAAGTCATTCAGTGCAACCCCTGCTGTGAGACGTGGGGGTTCATTCTCTGATGCAAAGAAGGACACATTAGCCCGAGGGCAGCAAGGATTTACAGGGGTTAAAGCAGATAGTACCTGAGAACCAGAAGGGAGATTTGTCTCCGAAATTGGGGACATAAGGGTTCATCCTCTGAAGCTAAGGAGGTGTCCTTGACTGGCGGACTACAGGGATTTACCAAGGGAGGCTCATAGGGCTGACCTGCAGGGGTTAATACAGAAAAAACCTCAAGGGTTAAGTCAGGCTGTGCCTGAGAATCAGAAAAAGAGAAGCTAGCCTCCGAAAGTGGGGTCATAGGGGTTCAGCCTCTTGCCCTAGGGACCTAACATTAGTCTGCGGAATACAAGGGTTAACAATGGGGACCTCACAGAGCAGACTAGCAGGGGTTAATACAGAAATAACCTCTGGGACAGAGCTTAGAAATTCTGGGTTAGAATGAGAGGGCAAACAGGGTTCTTTCTCTGGTGTTAAGGAAGACACACTGACCTGGGGAATGCAGGGATTTACAGTGGGGGACTCATGGGCCTGACTAGCAGCGGTTAAGACAGGAATAAACTCGGGGACAGAACCCAGGGAGGTTAACTCAGCACTAGGGACCGTGGCATCTTCTTCCTTAGCGGGCAGCGACAGGGAGATGGTTTGGCCATTCTTAGGAGGGGGTGGAACCCCCACAGGTTTAGTAACAAGGTTGGCAGAAAAGAAATTGTGATTAGAAAGTGCGTAGGCAGCGAGAAGAGGGTCCCACTCACATGATTAGGTAAAAATCTTGGTATAACACACGGGCGGCATCTAGAATCTGATCTAGACTCTTTCGATCTGAGGTGGAAAAAACACGGTGCCGTTGGGAGAGCAGGGCCTGTTGAGACTTTCTTTCCTCTTTCAATTGCTGAGATCTAGTAAGGAGTTCTTTACGAATCAGTCTTTCCTGAAGGGTTAAACCTTCATACAAGAACGCACTCTCAGGCGGAGGCAGTCTCTCAAACAGGTATGGTCTTCCAAACAGGGACTGGTCCGTAGCCTGGGACATAGGTACAGTTAAACATTTCCCAACCCCCGCCACAGCGCGGTCCGGTTTTGTGAGGCCGAGCATACTGTCACGATTGTGCTCGCCACAAACCGGGACCAGGCCGCGGGGCTGAGGTGGGGTTATATAATCACCGACCTTAGTCTGCGCAGACTCATCCAGAGTGCGAAATCCATAGTCGTACATAGCAGGGTCAGGATTGGAGAAGGCAGCATCGTCGTTATTCAAGCAGGAGTTCGGCAACAGGTAGACAGGAGTTCCCCGCTTCAGCTTAGGAGCGTGAGTGCGGGACTGGCCTCTGTGCAAGGAGCGGCCTCGGCCCATGACGCTGGTCTCAGCAGGGAGAGACAGCAGGCTGGCTGAAGTACACCGCAGGGCAGCGTCGGGGAAAACCAACGCTTCACCACCGACGACCAAAGCAGGCCTCTGCGTGGAGAAAAGCAGCAGGCCCCAGGATACTCAGGAGGTCAGGCCTCTGCATAGAAGCGTAGCAACAGGCCTCAGGATACTCAGGAAGTCAGGCCTCTGCGTAGAAGCGTAGCAGCAGACCTCAGGATACTCAGGAAGTCAGGCCTCTGCGTAAAAGCGTAGCAGCAGGCCTCAGGATACTCAGGAAGTCAGGCCTCTGCATAGAAGTGTAGCAGCAGGCCTCAGGATACTCAGGAAGTCAGGCCTCTGCGTAGAAGCATAGCAGCAGGCCTCATGATACTCAAGAACTACTAACAAAGACCAGAGAAGTTAGTACACAAGGAGACAAGCCAAGGGCTTGTGGCAGAACACGTAACGTCCAGGGAAGGAATTATGCTCGGCTCTGATTTAGTGCCAAAGCCCAGCATATAAAGGGCGGAGATCCAATCACAGGAGGAGGGTGTGTGAGCATTCCTCCAATGATGGAGCACAGGGCAGCAGCTGCAATGAGAGGTAGCACATGTGCCATTGATTGCCAGAGGAAGCCTTTGTAACTGCAGAGGTCTGCAAGGCTAGAATTAAAGCCAGGAGCAGATTCCTTACAACATGCAGCTCTGATTCCCAGTCTGCAGTAAGCTGCAGGAGAAAAGACAGGGTGGGGGTGGGTGTGTGAAGGAGGCATGGCTGGTGTTCGGTCATTAGGTCAACTGGCAGGTTCCCTTCATTGGCTGAACCGCCATGGCCACCAGTCTCATCTCCAGTATTGAGCTCAATTTTCCTGTCTTCAGGAAAAATTGAACTCGCAGCGTGGTGGCCACCCCTTGTAGTGGGCCCAGCCCCATTAAGGGCAGCTCTTGTCCCTGCAGTGCCAACTATGGCAACAGGGACCTGGCCTAACCTTTGTCATGCCAACATTTATACCAATAAAAATGTGATGTTGTTTAGATGTATAACACCATTTCTCCCCCCCCCCCCTTAGGGGGCTACAGGCTCCTCCTGGTGAAATCCCTCACGTCCCCACATGAGGCACACTCACATAGTACCAATTAAAGTAATAACTGGCATACATAACATTGTATACATACAAAACTGTGAAAACTGGGCACTCCTATCCAGGAGAACCCATACCTGTGCAGCACATATCCTGCTCTGATACTCCCTTTTCATTTTGCAGTACAGCTCCTGCTCTAATAATAATGAAGTAGGAGACCCTATTCTCATTATAATAAGCCCGGCTACTACAACTACAACTGCATCCCTAACCCATTCCTCCCTATGCTCCTCGGCTTCCCTCATGATAGGTTCTGGTACATAGGGGAAATTGTACCCATGGGACCGTCTATACCACTGGACCACTAATTGGTCGGCTCTTCTATTTTTAATGAGGTTTTGCCCGCAGGCTTGCCCGGGCAATACCAGAACAAAGATTCCTCCTGTGAGGCATTATATAAGAGCATTCCCGGGCCTGAAGGTGAGATTTGTCCCATGACTATATCCTTCCGACGATTCTGGATAACCTCTGCCATCTGTTCTGGGGTAAATTCTCCTTCCTTCCACCACTGTATCTCCTCTCCAGCATCTGTACTTAAATGGCATTTCAGTACATTCAGATGTTAACATGCCTATAGGAGAGGGTGGTCTAGGTGATAAAGGCCTACAGACCTCTCCTTCTATAGGGGACACTGAATTACACTGGCGACACACTTTATTCGAGCTCGGCTAGTCCCACGAATTCGGGTATACTCGGGTGTATTGAGGGTTGTGACTGTTTTCTGCCCGAGTGCATTGCGTTATTTTCCAGGCAGGGATTGAAGCATTTTATTCCCGCTGGCTGCAATACTGCACAGTATATATATATATATATACAATGCATTAAAATTCATGAATTTATGCCATCTGGTAGACACGCGAAGCATTGCAGCCTATTAAATCCTAATCATTATCATTTAACAGATCAGCCGCCCGTCAGCCAGGCATGAACCCAGGCTGGGAAGGCAAACGCAACGGGGCTTGCCAGAGGTGAGGAGCGGCGCATTCCAGGTATCTGCCAGGTACATATTGGGTATTTGCTCGAATAAAGTGTGTCGCAGCAGTAGACATAGGTACACCTGATGTATCATCGTCAAGAAATCCATCGTTACTGGGGCAGCTCGGCACCACCTTGTCCCTATCTGGGGAAGAACTAGTTAGTTTAGTCTCGGGGGCAATTAAAGTATCCTGTGCAAGCTCCACTTTAGTAGCATGTTCATATAATGGTCCCAGAGTCCAATTTACCTTGCGCCACCCTCTGCCCATCACCGCCATCGTGTAATCTTTCTCATTTTCGGGAGCGCTATGGAGCTCAAAGACTATAGTTTCAACTAGTGCATCATCCCACCTTAGTTCCAGGGCTATGTCCCTCTCCTGACACCGCAGTGTAAACGGGTTGACATGGGTAGCAATCATCAGATCCACCCCGACAGGTGAATTTCTGGTATCTTCCCCTGGCAGCGCCGGAGAAATTGGGGTAGCGACAATGGCCGTAGTACTGGTTGGTATCTCAGAAGTGGATGCACACTCGTGGGACTGCTGGGTTGCGGCACCTCGTTGAGCTGCTGGGCTGCTGCATCCACGTAGACCTCACGCTTGGGAGAAGGCGTCGCCATCCTCTGGCAAAATTCCTCCACATCCGCCGATTTCCTCCGCTTGGGTAGAGTTGCTTTCGATGTCGCCACTGGAACCTCCTGAAGCTCCCGCTTGTTGCACTGGGTCGACTGGGCGTGGCCAAAACGCACTCCGGCAGTGGCACAGGACTGGGGCCCCTGACTCACCCTCGGTCAGCACAGAATCAGGTAAGTTGGAAAGTGACTAGCCACCGGACGCCATACTCGTACTGGAAGGAAGTAGTAATGATCTCACCGACACTGCAGGATGGTCAGCGATCAGCATAGCCAGAGGTGATGCCCGCAGAGACATCTCCACACACCGGACGAAGTCCTGGAAGTAATCCTGTTCCTGCTCCATCAAGGAGGGTGAGAAGGGTTCGCTTGCCCCGGCCACCGCAGCCGGTAAGTCACATACAGTCACAGCAGTACTTGCCAGGGACTGGGCGTTAGAAGTGGAGCCATAGCTATAGCATTCCTGGCAGGGAGTGTAAGCAGCCACTCTAGGTATGGGGCAAAATAGTTCGAATAACCAGTCCCGGTAGCCAGCTGCCACGTCCCCAGGTAATCCCCTGATTAACCACTGAAGCTGCCCGATCATCTGGAGGATGATAAACTGTGTTCCCGGGTAAAGCATGGCATGATCAGGGTCCCTTGGTTGGAAGTAGGGGATGTCACATCGCTGACAGCGGGACCTCTACCCCCACTCTCCCCCAAAGCAACCACAGACGGAACAAATTAGTTGAAACAAGTCCTTGTCCTCGATAATGATGAGGATGACTCCTCCTGGCAACTTCAACCGTTGGGGTATAGGTTCAGCCTTGGCCATAGAAGACATCGTGGAGAGCCCACTAGACATAGTTCTTGCTTGAAAGGTACCACGTGCATCTGCAGGTGGTAACCATTGTATCCAGGAGTCCAGGGCACTGCGAAAGGGCGTAGCTATGGCTTTTGCGCCAAACCACACATACTCTGCACAATAGAGCTTGCATCTGTGCAAACTCTGCACGCTTTTGGTGGAAATTGCTCTTTGGCTTCAGGATCTTCCTCAGGGGCCCTGAACTCAGTCCAGTGCATGCTTGGGGTTCCATTTTGAGGGTGCTTAATCATAAGCGGCCACACTGGCTGGTCATACTCTACGTGCACTTTTCACCTCCTTCGCAGGTGGGTAGTCCCAGATTGGGGGTGCTATCTTGCAAGCCATCCGCACCGTTGAGCACACTACCTCCCCCTGCCATTCTAGGACATATTATTTGAGCATACGCCTACAGTCCCAAATTGGGGGTGCTGTTATTCAAGCCATCCACAACGAGGGCATACTGCAGCGGGTCCTCGGCTGATACCACGGGTTCACGCACATCTCAGCCCTGGAACATGTAACATTTTAAAGCGCCCCACAGGTAATTCCAAATTGGAGGTGCTGTCTTTCAAGCAGTCCACACCGGAAGCATATTACCCACATGCACTTGGCTGATACCATGGGTTTCAAGTACATAGCAGCCATAGAACGTGAAGGGATGCGGCTCTCATACGGTGGGTTTCAGGCACCTCTCAGTTCATGTGAAGAAAAAGGGTGCAAGCACAAATAACACTACTTAAACATGAAAAATACTAATTGAACATAAAGTTCAAAGTGAATGGTGATAAACAAAAAATGAATACTGTCCTTAATAGAAAGTGCAGTTCCCAAACAGGACTCAAACCCAGTCCAGACAGAGTAATGTGAAAATATACTAAGGGCGCAAATTTCATCCAGCAACATAAAGGAAATAAAAAACAGCGATAGTGCAACACTGTATAACAGTCTGAGACAAATTCAAATTGATCTTTTAATGTTAAACTCACGTGTTCAGGCAGTAAGGTTATATAGAGTAACCAACTCAGAAACCATCAAGGTACATTTTTCACACAGCCAGAAGCGATTTTTCAAATATCAGCAATGAAGATAGAGGGAGGGAAATCCCACATACAAGAAACAAAGCAAATATAGTGAAGATTGCTATAATTATTAAAAAACACAAAGTAATGCACTTACGTAAGTGTCTTTGAGGTGAGCAGTCAGACCACCCTGGGTCAAAACACAGGAACTGGACAGACAGCACTCCCAAACAGCCCTTGATCCTTCTGCCTGGCTGATAAGCAATCCCTGGGCTGAATACTTGGAACCTATTCTAGGCTGAAGTCCACCAACGGTGAGTGATTGCCCCCCAAAGTCTCTATAATGCAAGTCTGCGCCCTACACGTTTCGTCTATGCTAGACTTCCTCAGGGGATTATCTAATAGAATATGGTGTCCCCCTCCCTTTTAAGTGTACTTCCTCCACCCGAAATGTACTTGTGTTGCATCATACCTGACGTCACGGCGCTCTCCGGTGTCCGGAGCGTCATCACGAGTTGACTTTGTTGACATCACGACGTTGCCTGGAGTCATAGGCGTCATGAGCGGGGTCCCTCTGCGATTTCATCATAGCAATGTTAGTTGTTTACTTTGGTAACATGGAAACTATCACTAGCCCCTAAACTATATTACAAAACAATAAACAAGTCATTAAAATATTAACATCTTCTACAATACTATACTATACTTAATACCTATTTTAGATAATAGTAGCATTTAAAACACAGTGAAATAAGTGTTGGAACACAGTGGATGCCACGTTTAAGATTACAAATCCTAAAACATATATAGTCAGAACCCACTGTCATTGATACACAGGCTCACTACCCCAAGATTGGTGTAAAGCAGATGTGGTGCCTATATTTAAAAAGGGAGCTAGATCACAACCGGGAAATTACAGACCTGTAAGCCTGACTTCACTAGTGGGGAAACAACTTGAAGGTTTAATACGGGATAATATTCAGGAATACCTAATGGAAAACAAAATTATTAGTAATAGTCAGCATGGATTTATGAAGGCTAGATCATGCCAAACTAACCTTATTTGTTCTTTGAGGAGGTAAGTAGGAATTTAGACCAGGATAATGCAGTTGATGTGGTCTACTTAGATTTTGCAAAGGCTTTTGATACGATTCCACACAAGAGGTTGGTGTACAAAATAAAGCAAATTTGACTCCGTAAAAACATATGAACCTGGATTGAAAACTTGTTAAAGGACAGACAACAGCGGGTTGTCATAAATGGAACTTTTTCAGGTTGGGCTAAGGTCGTGAGTGGAGTACCTCAGGGATCGGTACTGGGACCCCTTCTTTTTAACTTGTTTATTAATGACCTTGAGGTTGGGATCGAGAGCAAAGTCTCCATCTTTGCTGATGATACTAAATTGTGTAAAGGTAGTAGAATCAGAGCAGGATGTAATTTCTCTCCAGAAGGACTTAGAGAGACTGGAAACTTGGGCAGGTAAATGGCAGATTAGGTTTAATACAGATAAATGTAAAGTTATGCATTTGGGAAGCAAGAATTCACAGGCGACATACAAAATAAATGGGGATAAATTGGGGGAATCCTTGATGGAGAAGGATTTACGAGTGCTTGTAGACAGCAGGCTTAGCAATAGTGCCCAAAGTCATGCAGTAGCTGCAAAGGCAAACAAGATCTTATCTTGCATTAAACGGGCAATGGATGGAAGGGAAGTAAACATAATTATGCCCCTTTACAAGGCATTACTAAGACCACACCTTGAATATGGAGTACAATTTTGGGCACCACTCCTTAGAAAAGACATTATGGAACTAGAGAGAGTGCAGAGAAGAGCTACCAAATTAATAAAGGGGATGGACAATCTAACTTATGAGGAGAGGCTAGATTAATTAGATTTATTTACATTAGAAAAGAGGCGTCTAAGAGGGGATATGATAACTATATACAAATATATTCAGGGACAGTACAATGAGCTTTCAAAAGAACTATTCATCCCAAGGGAAGTACAAAAGGACTCTGGGGCATCCCTTAAGGTTGCAGGAAAGGAGATTTCACCAGCAACAAATGAAAGGGTTCTTTACAGTAAGGGCAGTTAAAATGTGGAATTCATTACCCATGGCGACTGGGATGGCAGATACAATAGATTTGTTAAAAAAAAAGGTTGGACATCTTTTTAGAAAGGAAAGCTATACAGGGATATACCAAATAAGTAAACATGGGAAGGATGTTGATCCAGGGATTAATTCGATTGCCAATTCTTGGAGTCAGGAAGGAATTAATTTTTCCCCTTATGAGATTTCATTAGATGATATGACACTGGGGTTTTTTGTTTGCCTTCCTCTGGATCAATTAGTAGATATAGAATAAAGTATCTGTTGTCTAAATGTAGCATAGGTTGAACTTGATGGACGTATGTCTTTTTTCAACCTCATCTACTATGTAATTATGTAATTAGAAATGTTTTTCTTTACACAAAGTTGATGCTTTTTCTTCAAGTTTTGCAGTCAGTGCACTTTTTGTAAAAAGTACAAAGGAGTTAGTAGAAGCAAAATTGGAGTGCCGGGTTACATAAATACAGTACATTAGTGATTAACATGCCATTCATTTTTTATCAACAAAACAATATATAGTAAACCAATATATTTCATACAGTACATCATTTTCATGCAGTTTCTATTTTTGTAAATATGAATGGACATTAGTGAGCAATCTTTTTTGCCATTGATAAAAACTGTCTCAGGTCAGGAAAGTTTCAAGTAAAACATATATACTTTATACCATTAAAGAACCTACAATTTACATAAAAGGGCAGAATTTAAATATATATGAAATCCTAAGAATTAAATAGCAAATATTAAGAAGAACCCATTGTCTACATAACAATTGAATATGAAATAGGGTGATAATAACAATATTTATTTTAGCTTCAGAGCAACTGTATGTTATTCCATTTTAGAAGAAAAATTGAGGGAAGCTGCAGTTATACAAAAAAAAAATACACAAATAAAATATATTGAATGAAATTTAGGAAGCAATTCCAGTGTCTGTGATTGTATTCCCAGGTAAGCCCTTTTGAAAATGAATTCATTCTGCAACAAGTGCCCAATGCCTTAGGGTTCTTTGCAATGAAGGTTTTACAAATATCTTTTATAAAAAAAAAACAGAGGGAGTAAAGGCAATTGAAAACAGAATCTATTACTGTAACTATGACTGCAGAGAAAGCTATTCATAGAGCCATGACCTTAGAGCCTTCGATGCAGCCAGCCCACCCACCCCCTAAAATATACCCGCAAATAAAACACACACGCAAGAAGAGATCTTGTGGTTAAACGGACATGGCTTTTATTAACATGTAGCCTGGGCTACTAATCTTTTCTACCCAACACATAAGTCCTGCTACCAGTGCAGGCAGTGTTGGGGTTAATCTCTGCCCTACTGCAGCAAACAACTCTCTAGTAGTTACAGGGGGGGAGGTTCTGCCCACAATAGGGGCGTCGACCTGGGATCCTCCCCTAGTAACAAAAAGGTGCCCCAGCTTCAAATTTAGGTTCTCTCTCTGTCTCTCTCACTCCTCAGTGAGAGGGGGGTGTTCTGTCCTTCCCCTCTGGGGAGAGGAGTGCTATTCTATCCTGAACCAGGGACCTGTGTCAGACCTTCCCTCCCGCAGGGGAGTGGAACTGCTACCCGGTGCTCCACCAGGTAGTGTGGGAGATAAGGAGAGACGAGCTCCAGGTACACAGAAAAGAAAGTATGCTGTATGACAACGGTGCGCAAACTGGGGGGCGCTTGGTTACAGAGGCCCCGCACTCTTCCCCGTGGCATTTAAATTAAATGCGGGAGAGGCGTGAGGCCTCTGTAACTCATTTACCTGCTGTCAGCCGGGTCTTCGGCGACGCGTTGCCTGGCAACGCAACGTCAAATGACGCCGCGGGTCATGTGACATCACGCATCACCATGGCAACATTCGTCAAATTACGCAATAGGGTGACATGATATCACATGCCCCACGATGTCATTTGACGCCGAGTCATTGGAGATGGGGCGCGCGAACGCTGTGGCTCCCGGGCAGGGGGGCGCAGCTCAAGAAGTTTGTGCACCCCTGCTATAAGACGTCAGTGTGCTATGCTGTTGTATGCTGTACAGAATAAAGACCACTGTTATGTTTTACTCCTGCCTGAGGCTGCAGTCTCTCAGGGGGAGGGAAAGAGGTTTTCTGGCAGGGACTGCACCTATCTCTGATAGGCCCTGTTGGAATGGAGACACTGCACCAAGAGGAGAGCTACAGATCCAAAAGCCAGTCCTGTTTATCCCCACTAACACCGGCGGACACTCAGTATCCTGTAAGCCTAACAGGTGAGTAGCACTACACCGGTAAGCAGGACCGGATCTCCCTTAGGGTGGAGGAAAAGAGGTTACACACAACAGAACAGCAAGAATTCCCCTGCCCCCAAAAGGTGGGGCCCCAACACATACTATTCACGGGTTCTGGCAACAGCACACCCACCTTGCCGCATGGTAGGATCCAAGTGTCTCTCCAGAACTAGCAAAACACCACTCAGTAGCATTGCTAAATTCCCTGCTCGAGCCCCACAGTGACTCACTCACAAGGGGTTCAACGCCGGCATGGTGAGGATAGTTCATCTACCTCTCTTCTAGCCACCACCATTGCTCACTGAGGAACATCTTCTTTGGCAGCTCACTCATCTGACCTCATGTGACCTCCCCAAAGTTAATGTAGGTCCAGGTATTGGAAGGGAGCGATGGTATCAGAAACACCCCAGAATAAAAGATAGTAAAAAATAATTATTATTTTTTACTATCTTTTATTCTGGGGTGTTCCTGATACCATCGCTCCCTTCCAATACCTGGACCTGCATTATCTTGAGGGGAATCTGTACATATTCCCTGTGAAGGTTGAGAATCCGTTTTTGTTGCACCTTACAATTCACTTTATAATTTTAATTAATCACTTAATTCACCAGCACTGTTGTTTAGCACCGTTCTAAGTCACTTTGGTTCACCTCCCCAAAATTAAACACAAAAACCTTGACTCCTCAACATCCAGGGGCCTTGTAAAGGCCTCTAGCCTCACCCTGGGACCCACTTGGTAAGAGGGCAGGGGGGAAAGGCTCAAAATGTGAGAAAGAAGGCCTGTGTCCCAGGGCTGAGATCCTCCAGTATGGCAGCACCCCACTCCCTCAGCCGGGTCCACGGAGGAGCTGGGAGGGCAATGCTAGCCTCATTCCCCATATCAAGCAGACACTTCTAGCCCCCTCCAGCAAAGGTGGGAACTCTTCTCATGCTGCTATTATCACGATGGAAGTCTCCCAGCCTGAGACGTAGGTACTGGCAAAAATAAACCCCTTTGACCTACAGATGCAGCGGCCGTTATTGAAACACTTCACTCAATGTATACCTCGGAATACCCATGTGATGGCGCGCGATTTCTTCCAACCGTGCCGCCTTTAGAGGCGAGTGCAGAAATGGCATTTTAGTGCTCTGGTTTTTAAAAACCTGAAATTGACACAGCAGCACAGTACTGTACACATTATAATTCATTCATTTCATTGCATTTAATTGAACACAATCCATGAAATTCAAACAAAGCAACCACGATAAACACGTGTTCCTGGGGCGATTGACCGCGTTCATGCCGCGTGGAGTACAGCAGCGCACATGAAAAAGGCGCCGTGATTTGTTCGAATAACGGCCGCTGCATCTGTATATAGTAGCTCTCCCTTAGCTCTCCAGAGTCACCAGTACATGAGCAAACAGCCTAACCCCCCCCACCCCGGGTTACAGAAATATATTGGTGATTAACATGTCATTCCTTCAAGAGGGCATCACGGTGCCCGGACAAACGCTGCTGCCCTGCCCAGAACCATGAGCCCACCCTCTGACCGGTCCCCTGCACCTGAATGTAAGATCTACGTGTGAGAGGTGCAAAATCCCCAATACCCCCGAGACACTCCAAAAAGGGGGGTACCACAGAGTCCCGCCCCAAGACTGGAAGGCCACTAAGCAGCTCATACAGCAGCACCCTGTGCTCCCTCCCCAATGAACACACCCCTGCCAAAGGCAAGCATGAGTCCTACCTGCCACAGGAGAAGGAAAAGATGCAATGTACAGTGGAGGGATCTGCCGGTGAGATCACCCCTCCAGGGTCCACAAGTGGGGTGAGGGGTGCCCGAGGCCCTAGATGGAAGCTGCAGCAGCAGCTCGCAACATTGCCATCTGCTCAAATTATTTGAGGCAGAGGCGTGACGGAATGCCTCACCCCTGCACCCGTTATAACCCCCCCCCACCGTGTTTTAATTTGCATAGTACAACAATGTAAGCACAATACACAAAATATTTCAGGATTCCAGGTTCCCCTCCTCAACAGCTTCTCCCCCACATTCTCCAATCCTGAGCCTCCTCACCTGCTTCTCCCCCACATGCTCCCCTCCTCACTTGCTTGTTCCCTGCATGTTTCACTCCTCACCTGCTTCCCCTCCACAGCTCACCTCCTCACCTGCCCCTCCTCCACATGCTGCCCTCCTCACCTGCCCCTCCTCCACATGCTGCCCTCCTCACCTGCTTCTCCCCTGCATGCTCCCCTCCTCAACAGCTTCTCCCCCACATGCTCGTCTCCTCACTTGCTTCTTCCCTGCATGGTCCCTTCCTCAACAGCTTCTCCCTCACATGCTCCTATCCTCACCTGCTTCTTCACTGCATGATCCCATCCTCAACAGCTCCTCCCCTATATTCTCTGCATTCACATCTTCTCCTCCAACATCGCTCCCTCCTCATCTGACTTCTCGTCCACATGCTCCCCCTCCTCACCTGCTTTCTCGTCCACATGCTCCCTCCCTCACCTGCTTCTCCCACGCATGCTCCCCCATCCCACCGTTGTTCCTTCCCCACATGCTCCCCTCTTCACCTGTGTTTCTTCCCCACATGCCTCTCCTTACCGTTTCTCACAATGCTCACCCTCTGTCAACTGTTTCGTTCCCACCCACATGCTCTCCTCAACAGCTTCTCCCCCACATGATCCCCTCCTCACCTGCTTCTCCCCCGCATGCTCCCCATCTCACCTGTTTCTTCCCCACATGCTCCCCTCTTCACCTGTTTCTTCCCCACATGCTCCCCTCTTCACCTGTTTCTTCTCCACATGCTCCCCTCTTCACCTGTTTCGTTCCCACATGCTCCCCTCAACAGCATCTCCCCCACATGATCCCCTCCTCACCTGATTCTCCCCTGCATGCTCCCCTCCTCAACAGCTTCTCCCCCACATGATCCCCTCCTCACCTGCTTCTCCCCTGCATCCTCCCCTCCTCAACAGCTTCTTCAACACATGCTCCCCTCCTTACCTGCTCCCTCATCAGTTTCTCCCCCATATTCTCCTGTCTCACCTGCTTCTCCCTCACATGCTCCCCTCCTCACCTGCTTCTCCCCCACATGCTCCCCTCCTCCCCAGCTTCTCTCCACCTCTCCAGCTTCTTCCCCACATCCTCCCCTCTTCGGCAGATTCTCCCCCATATTCTCCTGCCTCACCTGCTTCTCCTCCACATGCTCCCCTCCTCATCTGCTTCTCGTCCACATGCTCCCCCTCCTCACCTGCTTCTCGTCCACATGCTCCCTCCCTCACCTGCTTCTCCCCCGCATGCTCCCCATCTCACCTGTTTCTTCCCCACATGCTCCCCTCTTCACCTGTTTCTTCCCCACATGCTCCCCTCTTCACCTGTTTCCGAGGATAGAAGGAAGAGAGAGGTCTGTCTTTCTTTCTTTTGGCTTGTCTGTATCTCTCTTTACTTTCTTTTCTTACTGGTCATGTGAGTTCCGGGTCTAGTGTATATTGCTGATTTAGAGCGTCAGTCAGTATCTAGATCGTCCTTTCTTATATCTTCTCTCTCTCTACTTCTCTCTCTCTCTCTCTCTCTCTCTCTCTCTCTCTCTCTCTCTCTCGTAAAAGAACAGTGTTTGTTGCTCCAGTGCAAAACTGTGTTGAAACTTTGATTATTTATCTCTGTATACAGTACATGCAGTACCATGGACAATGTGCACTGAACATAACAAGTCAATAAATAACAGCATAAAATTATATACCATTGTTTAAATACAGCAGGATTTAAACATTTTAATGTTGTATTAGACAGACTTTTTTTTGAGACAGTAGGTGGCACTATTAGCATTTCAAAGGTGAATTCTTGCATGATGTCGTTTTTCTAAATCCTGCAGCATTTAGTTAACAACAATAGACAAGCTGAATCAAAGGGCACAAATCAATAGTATTTACTATATTTGAAGGGCAGTAAGATTTTATGCAATTAATTAGAATTGGACTATGTTGATTCGATGCCAGAGACGTTGGCATAGCACTGGCTAGTTTCATGAGGTCTCGCACACTATTTCACAGTTTTTTGCTCTAATTATACTAACCTAGCTCATAATTTGCAAAGGTAATAACATCTATACTGTATGCAACATAAGCAAACGTGATGATCAGAATATTCTCTGCTTGCGTTATATTTGCTTTGTGTCCAGAAATGTCACAGATATGTTGTAGCATTACTGGGAGATTGCCCCAGATTTTCCAAGGCAAGTGTTCGGATATTCGTGGCTGCATCTGTATGTTCTAAATTAATGCATATGTACAGTACACATCTTTATTTTACAGTTAAATATGGAACCATTAATGTACATAGCGCTTCACAGCAATAATACAGTGACAATCATATAAATGACAAATAATATAAATAACCCATAAAGGGTTATTCAGATAAAAGTACCATTTAGGAAAAGGAGTCTCTTCGAAGAGTTTACAATCAAATTGGTTAGTAGGAAGAACGTACAGAGACAGTAGGAGGGTGTTCTGGTAAGTGCGTCTGCAAGGGGCCAAGGTTTATGTATGAGGTGTTAATTAGCAGCCATGGGGCTACTCATATGCTTCCTTAAGCAGGTGGGTCTTAAAGGTAGATAGAGAGGGTGCTAGTCGGATATTGAGGGGAAGGGCATTCCAGAAGTGTGGGGCAGTCATTGAGAAAGGTTTAAGGCGGGAGAGGGCTTTAGATACAAAAGGAGTAGACAGAAGACATCCTTGAGCAGAACGCAAGAGTCGGGATGGTGCATAGCGATAAATTAAGGCTGAGATGTAAGGAGGAGCAGAAGAGTGTAGAGCTTTAATAGTAAGGAGGGGTATTGAGTGCGTGATATGGGATTTGATAGGACGCCAGGAGAGGGATTTCAGCAGGGGAGATGCAGAGATAGATTTAGCAAAGAGTAGAGTGATTCTGGCAGTAGCGTTTAGGATAGATTGTAGGGGAGACAGGTGAGAGGCAGGAGGGCTGGACAGCAGGAGGTTACAGTAATCGAGACGGGAGATAATGATGACCTAAGTCAGAACAGTCACAGCAGAAGAAAGGGTGTATCTTTGTAATATTGTGGAGGAAAAAACAACAGGTTTTAGCTACCTTTTGAATATGAGAGGAGAATGTGAGAGAGTAGTCGAGTGTGACCATAGGCAGCGTGCTTGTAGGTATGATAGTACTTCCAACAGTAATGTGGAAGGAGGTAGTGGGGCCAGGTTTGGGAGGAAGTATGAGAAGCTCTGTTTTTGACATGTTAAGTTTAAGTCGGCGGAGGGCCATCCAGGATGATATCACAGAGAGACATTCAGAAACTTTGGTCTGTGCTGCAGGTGTAAGTTCAGTGGTTGAAAAGTAAATTTGTGTGTCGTCAGCATAGAAGTGATATTTGAACCCAATATTAAATTATTATGTTATACTTCCTATAAAGACGTATTTAGGAAAACAAAACAGTTATTGTGAATTAGACACTACGTAGAATTAATCTGATAAATGCTATTTTTATTTAGATGATCCAGTTTAGCAGTAGTGTTGTCAGCACATTTCTCAGTATAATTGTGTAGCCGTGACCCCTGATTCACCCTGGAAGAGCGGGAGGTTGCGCTTGCACAGGGTAGTTGCAAAAGCCCGCGAAGGAGGAGAGTGCATTTGGAGGGAGGGAGCAGTCCCTTGACCCAGCAGCCCCGCGGGGAGGGTCAGGTGAGAGAGTTGAGCCAATGGGCTGAGGAGATGCCGGAGATATAGGGAGGTGGTTGCGCGCACGTGGGGTTAGAGCTGGTTGGAGAGGAGAGGAGACGGAGAGTCTGTGAGGAGAGGTTGAACGGCCCTGGCGCAGGCCATGTGCCCCAGGCCCAGTTAGCCCTGAGTCACCGTAGAGACAAGCTGAGCTAGGGATCGCCTTAGTGAGGTTCCTGTTCCCATAGTATCTGTAAACCTCGATCGGGACTATACTTTCGAGCGAGAGGTCTGGGCTCAGACCCCACAAGTGGTTATCAGAGTGGTATCGCCCTGGATCCTCGAGAGAGATAGAGGGAGAGGTCGTTGTCAGCGTACCGAGACCCTTTGTGAAGATTGTGGCAGTACCGAGCACGGGAGTGCTCGGCAGGTATTTCATCACGTGCACCAACGGTACCCTTCATTCACTCGAGACATAGTGGCTGCCCAGTCACCCATACACACACATAGTGGTTTAAGGAGCGGGAGGACTAATCCGTTAAGGATCGGACAAGGGGTGGGATCACCCGGTGGAGGGTGTGGGAAGTATTGTTGGCGTCCGCCGTGGCGCATGTTGTGGGGCGACCGCCGTGGCGCAAGATAGTGTTGGCATCCGCCGTGGCGCACTGTATAACGCATATATATATATATTGGAATGTTATGGCATGTAATCAAATGTGAGTTTGGTCTGCAAGTAAAAGAGATTGGTTTTAGAATTTGGCTGTGTGAGTGTAATTCTTGCATATACGTCCTGCGAAGACCCACTCCCCCGTTGGCGGGAGCTGTCGCAGGTGGAGGCGCTGCACCCGTTATAAATATTGCGTGCACCCCAGGCTCTCCGTGGCAGAGACTTAGGCCCTGTGAGCCTGCAGGTAATACAGCACAGAGTAGCGGCTTGCTAGTGATAGGAAGCAGGGCTACAATTGGATATATTCTCTTTTACTCTATTAATTTGTCTACTGTCAGTTGTGCAATTCTTTTGGGTCTATCTCTGCAATTACTGTGCACACTTCTCTCCATCTACAGTAAATTAGTGTTGCTTAAGTGTGACATCTTCATTAAAACTGAATGCAAATAAATATATAGGATGTCTGATCTCCATCTACATACATCCTCCTTTTCTTCTCTCTCTCCCCCTCCCCCTCTCCCTCCCTCTCTCTCTCTCTCTCTCTCTCTCTCTCTCTCTCTCTCTCTCTCTCTCTCTCTCTCATTTTTTATCATTAAAGAACATTGATGATGTTCAAATGATCTTATGTCCAATGAATAGATTCGTGGAGCAAACCAATAATACTCTTTGCAAAAGAAGGCGAGACAGTTGGAAATTAGTGTTGCCTTGGCAATAGTGATAGGAGATTGCCAGAATGATAAAGGGCATCATTTCTGTCAAAGAGATACCAGCAGTAGAAATGATGAAGACAAACCAATTATTTGTTACAATAACAAAAACACATATAGTACATCACACATGGGAAGGCAGTTGGATTTTCTCTGGGTCCTTTTACAAACGTGCACTGTGTAAACCAGTGAGGAATTGGACTTAACTCCCAGATTGATTAAAGCCTTGTCATATGTCTATGGATTGACATCACACATGGTAACTGCACTACACGTTTCCCTTTGTTGTACACTGTCAAAAAAACAGGCCCACTTTTCAGTTTCAAAATGACTGCTATAGCTTTAGTGATCCTCAGTGTTAACTCTGCTGAGGCTACACACGGTTGAGATGTCGTAGTCACTGTTTCTTTCCTTTTTTTTTAATACAGATGGGAAGCAGGGCGTCTCCGGAGGTGAACCGCGTTAATTACATCTCCAGAGACCCCCATGTTCTACAGATACTTTAGTGACTTCCTGGTAATTCAATCCCCATGTCATATGGGCTAAAATGGATGATGCTGTGGCTTCCTGTTGGCCCTTGTAAAACACTGGAGATTTAAAAGCAATTTTGTTTTCCTTGGGGGGTTGGAGGCTACCGGCGTCAGCTTCCCGGGTGAGTATCTCGGTTCAGCTGTGGAGATCTCCTGCTTCCTACCCATGTAAATAGGAGATGGGTACAACTGCGTTAATTACAGCTCCAGAGACCCCCCTGGATCTCGTGATACTTACCGGGGACGTTATTGGTTGGTATTGGTCCTATATACAGGCATACCCCGCATTAACGTACGCAATGGGACCGGAGCATGTATGTAAAGCGAAAATGTACTTAAAGTGAAGCACTGCCTTTTCTCCACTTATCGATGCATGTACTGTACTGCAATCATCATATACGTGCATAACTGATGTAAATAACGCATGTGTAACAGGCTCTATAGTCTCCCCGCTTGCGCACAGCTTCAGTACAGGTAGGGAGTCGGAATTGCTGTTCAGGACGTGCTGACAGGCGCATGCGCGAGCTGCCGTTTGCCTATTGAGCGAGATGTACTTACTCGCGAGTGTACTTAAAGTGAGTGTCCTTAAACCGGGGTATGCCTGTATACAGTGGCGACACTGTTTATTCTAATACGGCCGTAACCGCGGTGTGGGGAAATTTTCGGGAAGCCGGCGGCTCCTTTGGGGTTTTCCCCGGCGCGTGCGGCGCGTCACTCTGGCGCCGGTCACACGTTTCAGGGTTCCCCGGCATCCCCGAAGGCTGCAGAGGCAGCAGGGGTAAGGGGGAAGCTGCGCAAAGCTGCGCGCAGCCAGGGGTTCGGGGAAGGGGAGGGGAAGCATTTAAATTAAACACGCGGGAAGGGGAAAGATGCGGCTTGCTCGCGGCTCCGTTTTGGCGCCAGCCGGAAAAAGCCCCGTTCATAACGGGCAAATGTTAGAATAAACTGTGTCGGTGCAGTATTTATTTATAAATAATAAAATATTTGTATTATCGTGATTAAGAGGGTTTATCAACCCTTAATTGACGGGGTTGATGACCACTTGAACTATATAGTAATTGTCCTAAATGTATTTTATTTGGATATACTGTATTATGTTAAATGACCTACTGCATACAATCTTTACTAATAGGACTGTAAGTCATTCATAGAAAGGGGGGAGTTATTAGTTGTCTTGAGGTGGAGGTAGTGGGTGTAGGTGATGGAGCTAGCTTTTCGGGGAGGATGGTTAGTGCTCCCAGGCAGAAGGGATATGGGGGTTTACAACGTAACCCTTTATTTGACATAGTAGTAAATTATTGCCAGGAAATACTTAACTAACCTCTTTGGTATATAAAGGAGGGGGTTGTTAGTCTATTGGTAGGGTATATATGCAGTATTTTTTATTTAGATTTTGGAGAGAAAAAACATAGGGAAAGGGATACAGAGAAAAAAAAGGGGGGGAGTGGGTACCACCACTTTAATACCTGGATCCAAAAATTACATAACAGTAACTGCGCCATACATCTCAACTCCACAGATTATTCAGAAATACCAGCAGCCAGAGAGAAAATACAATCCACATTCTGCAGTGAGTCGAAAATTCACCTATTTCCCTTAGTGTACCTGGGCTCCCAGACTTTATGGAATTTTCTTGAGTTATGTCTAACAGAAGCTGTAAGTCTTTCCATAGATTGCACCTCATTCACTCTCAAGATAATCTATTTCCTGGAGGGGGGCCAGAGTTTTTCCCAGGCACCTACGATTTTGTGTCTTGCCGTAGTCAGAATATGCACCAATAATTTAGATTTATTTTCGTTAAGTTATCTAGTGGTTTACCAAGAACCATTGTTTTCGGGTCATGGGGAATTCTTATCTCAAAAATTTCTCGCACCAAATTTTGCACTATTCCCCAGAATCTCTGTATTTTGGGGCAAACCCACCAAAAGTGGGCCATATCTCCGATACCTCCACAGCCCCTCCAACAAAGATTTGTGGACTCGGGATAGATCTGCCTCAGCCTCTGAGGTGTCAAGTACCATCTGAACATAACCTTGTAAATATTCTCTTTAGAGATTGTGCATAGTAATGTGTTTGTTGCCTTGTCCCAGATAGTCTGCCAGTCTTCCCAAGGACTCTCTACCTGAAAATCCTGGGCCCATTGATCCATATAGCGGTGTGTGCAGGGGGCCTTATATTCACAAGAAATAAGACCTTGGTATAGTGTAAGACCCCACTGACCCCTGCTTCTTTTTCTACATTATTTTTCAAATACAGAGCATTCTTGGAGGGACCCACCCGGGAGGGACCCACCCGAGGACAATTGCCTAAGATAGAGGGAGACCTAAAAAAATCTGAATTCCTCAGCACCCGTGAAAGAGTATCCCTGGCAGAAATCCTGAAAATGTAATATTTTGCAGTTTAGAAGCATATCTCCCACATCTCTGACTTCCCTGACCTTCCATTCATCATACATACTAGAAACCACCCCGGTCCAAAAGCAGGGTTATCAAAAATGGGGGTACATCTCGAAGAAGTTGATGATAGTTTTTAACCTTATACCAAATATTAAAAGAACATTTTATTACTGCCGAATCAAAAAGATCCGGTTTGGAACTCTTTGTTGACCTATTATTCGACATAAGGGCCGGGAGAGCTGCAGAGCTATTAAATATACTCTGTAGGTCTACCCACTGATATTGATTTTCTTGAGAGTGCCAAAAAATTATCTGTTTCAAATGGGAGGCTAGATAATACATAATTTCCTTATTTCAGGGACCGCCAGACCCCCTTCTTTCTCTGGGTGCGAGCATGACTGATCTCGGTACTCTTGGCCGTTTGTTAGCCCATATAAACTGCATAATTAATTTTATTAACAGTAGAGCAGTTTCGGGAGGACATTCATCTTAACTGATGTAATACGACCAATCCAGGAAGTTTGGTGACCGTTCCAGAGTAAAAGATCCCATTTTAGTCTAGTGAAAAGCTCTGGGTAATTATGTTTATAAAGAGAATGATAGTTTTTTGTAACAATTCCTAGGCATTTCAATTTTACATTGTTCCAGTGATAATTGAAATTTAATGTGCTTAATTTTACTTCAATATCGGATAAAGTTAAATGTAGAGCCTCTGACTTGGCTGAATTAATTTTACAACCTGAGCACAGACCAAATCGAGAAAGCTCATCTTGTAGGTTGGGAAGAGACGTCAGAAATTGTCAAAATAATATCGTCAGCAAATAAAGATAATTGAAAATGTTCCAGGCCGATCTTGATACAGCTCTACACCGTTATAGCGTGGTGGCTGTAGGAGTATCATATAAGGCTTGGACCCCTTTTAAAAATGGTCCGAAGAAGCCGAACCCCAGCATAGTTCTATCTAACAAATCTCACTTAATTCTATCGAACGCTTTTTCGGCGTCTAAGCTCAGTAACATCACTTTGGGTTTATAAAACTGAACATAATCAATTATATTAATAATTTTACGCGTGTTGTCTAAGGCTTGACTCATACTTATAAAACCTACCTGGTCATTGTGGATTAGGCGGGGCAAAATTGGGTTTATTCTATTCGCCAGATTTTTACTATATATTTTTAAATCTGTATTGAGAAGTGAAATTGGCCTATAAATTGTGCAACACATTGGATCTTTTCCTTGCTTGGGTATTACCACTACATTTGCTATTGACATTTGCGAGGGGATCTGGGAACCTGATAGAAAACTACTGTATTAAATATATCCAAAAGAAATGGTGCTAAAATTCCCCAATATTTTTATAATATAAATTTGAAAAACCCTCTGGGCCTGTGGCTTTTGAGGATTATAGACCTTTAATAGCCTCTTTTAATTCTGTAATATTTATTTTAGTGTTAAGACCTGCTGATTCTTCCGCAGATAGCTTTGGGGGTTCGTATGCCGGTAGATAATTATCTATTTGTTCGATGGATGTTTTATTAAAGTTGGGGTCTGATGAGTTAAGATTATACAAATTATTATAATATTTAGAGAATTCCTCAGCAATTTGAAAAGGGTTATATGTGACTTCCCCGTTATCCCTTCTTATCGCTGAAACTTTCAATTGGGTTTTTACACCTCTTAGTTTGCTAGCGAGAAGCTTATCTGCTTTATAGCCTTTTTCGTAGTAGGTCTGATGGGTCCATTTTAATGCTTTCTCTGTGTCTTCCAATCTTAATTTATGTAGTTCCTCTCTGGTCTGGCAAAGTAGATTATATATATTTTCATGCAGGGGTGTGATTCATGTTCCTGTTCTAGTTCAGTTATTTTAGCTGTAAGTTTCCCTTGTTTTAGATTTTTTGCCTTTTTCCTATATGAGGCTATTGAGATAAATTGACTTCTAGTAGAGGCTTTAGGGGCCTTCCAGAGATTGGATGGACTTTCGACAGATCCTTTATTTAGTTTGAAATAATCTACTAGAAAATTCCATATCTGTTCTTCAATCCCTTACTGGTTCAAGAGCGAGTCATTTAGACGCCACTGAAACACCTAGTAAAAGGGGGTTTCAGGACCAACTCCACTGGAGCATGATCAGACCATGCTAAAGGGCCTATATTTGTGTGGGCGACACAATCCAAAAGATTCGCCGAGACAAATATGTAATCAATTCTTGTGTATATATCGTGTCGGGGAGAGTAAAATGTATAGTCCTTTGTTTCTTGTTCTTTATGTGCCAAGAGTCTTCGAGTGAGAAATATTTTATCAGTTTCTTAAAATATTTTGCTTTGTTGAATACTTCATTCGCCATATTATACCATGGAGATGAGGATCTGTCTAACTCAGGGTTTACAGTCATATTGAAATCTCCTCCTAATATTATATCTCCCGAGGGGTCACAATTTCTTCTAAGGTTTATTTCAGGAAATCAATTTGTTGATCATTCAGGGCATATATATTAACTAGAGTTATTCTAACCCCTGCCACAACTCTCACCATTATCAATCTACCCTCCTTATCTCTTTTAATTTCTTCCATTTGAAATGGAATATCATGTTTTAACAAAATGGCTACTCCTCTTTTTGGAAAAAGAGAAATAATAAGCTAACGAGTAAGTGTTGTGAGGGTCCTGATTATTAAAGTGGGGTTCCTGAAGAAATAAAATATCTGCCTGCATCTTTTTAAATTCTCTCAGGGCTAGTCTCCATTTATTTTTTGAATTTTGTCCCTTTACATTTAAAGAGACTATTTTAATGGGCAATTGGGTAGTCATAGGTTACAAACTAAGGCTCGCTCTTTACTAATCATGAAGTGTAGAATAGAATATGGATGTGGAGGCATCGTTTCCTGGCCTTGTAGACTTACTACGATCCGCTTTAAAGCAGGAAGGACACATCCTTCTCTATAGTCTGTGGTGGTACTGAAGGGGTGAAAGATTAGGAAAGCAAACACAGAACACAACAATGAAAAATAAATGGGGGATAAAAAGCACAAATTAGGGGGGGGCACGAGCCTCGAGGATTCCGGGGCACCCTGATCTCTGCCGAAGGATTCCGCCATCTTATTATCTCTAAACCTCTTTACTTCCAAACTCCAAAAACAGAATAAAAAAATAAAAAAAGGAGAATACCTTTGGGGTATATTGCATCCTTAACATTTGCCTTAGACCTTTCCACTCTTTCAGTAAAAAAAAAACACAACTTATAACACAATTAACTGCGGATATAGTATAAACCTTAGAAAGTTCGTAGTCACCAAAAAATATCTTTAAGATTGAGGGCGTCATCTTAGTCTTAGATTTTCTGTTCCTCATCCGGGACCAACAAAACCCGGTAGGGGCAGGAAAAGAATCAAACCTCGCAGAGCAGAAAAGTTCGTCTCGGGCCATAATTTCTAAACCACCAACCTCCTCCATCAGCTACATTGACTTTAGTTGAAAAAACGGCCCCTAGCTCAGTCAGGTTGGGTGTGCGAAATCCAGAGATTCTTGACGGTCCTCTCCTTCACTCCGCGCTGGAGCCTCCGATGGTCTCTTAGGTCTCAGAGAGCGTTGCGGTTTCGCGGATTTCTGGCCGTGTACTCCAAGGGCTCCTAGGAACGTCTTTGCTTCTTCTGGATATCTTAACGAGAATTGCTTCCCATCTCTGTTTACAACCAGGTGGAACCGGAAAGCCCACTTGTAGCGGATTTCATTGTCTCTGTGGACTGCTGTAACTGGGCGGAGGCCTCTTTGTCTTGAAATTGTGGATCTGGAAAAATCTTGGAAGATCTGGATCCTGGAGTATTCGAAGTCCACAAAATCTTGGTTCCTGCTGCCTTTCATTATTTTCTCCTTGGTGGAGTAATAGTGTATTTTGACTATTACATCCCTGTATTTCCAAGGGTGTGCAAATCTTGGACGCAAGGCACGATGGGCTCTGCCCATATGAAGATCACTTGTTTGGAGCAATGGGACTATCTGAGTAAATAGATAAGAAAGTACAACCGCGCTCTTGCTTCCTAACAGGATCTCGTAGTGGATCAACTCTTCCCTCTTGCAGCTGATGTGATGTGAAGGCACCCCTCCTCCACAGGTCCCGTCGCAGGATGGCTCCAAACGCGGGCAACAGCAGGGAATAAAACACAAAAGCGCACTGAGGGTCAAGATTTAATTAAAACATGTTAGTAGTAGTAACAATAAAACACACTCTCAGTCACACGCACACTCTCAGTCACACGCACACTCTCAGTCACACGCACACTCTCAGCCACACGCACACTCTCAGTCACACGCACACTATCAGTCACACGCACACTATCAGTCACACACACACACTCTGTCACACGCACACTCTCAGTCACACGCACACTCAGTCACACGCACACTCTCAGTCACACGCACACTCTCAGTCACACGCACACTCTCAGTCACATGCACACTCTCAGTCACATGCACACTGTCACACACGGAATTCACACTTAGTGCAAATAGCTAATACAGGGGATGTGTGCCGAGCACGCGCATTCTAAGTCAAATTTATTTGCGTTTTGTCATTGAGATTGTATTTTGATTTTTAATTAAAACATCACCAACACCAACACAAATACAATTTCTGTGACAAAAGTCAAAGAAGTTTCACTTACTATGCGCGTGCACAGCACACACAGCTTTTTAAAATTGGGGCAACTAGGGGCCAGCCTGGATTGTAAATTAGAGGCCTTTTTGAAGACAATTGAAGGTTTGGGGGGAAGAATTTGGGCCAAAGATGGATCTCTCAAGAGAATTGGCCAATGTTTATACAAGACCCGTCTAATATCGGGTGCCATAGAGTTATATTGAGTGATGAAAGATACTGTGTTTTTCAAATTGGAGTCACTCCTATATTTTTTGTACTCCAAAAAGACTGGCTCTCTCGATATCTCGCACCTCTAGCAAGGTCTTGGAGAGCAATTCCTCAGGGTATTGCCTATTCAAAAATTTATTTTTAAGCTCGCTCGCCTGAGACGCAAACACCTCATCACTTAAGCAATTGCGCCTCAGGCAGACGAACTTGCCTTTAGGAATATTGCGCAACCACTGGGGGTTGTGCTGGCTATTGGCCAACACATAGTTGTTAGCCTGCACAGACAAAGTATGTTTGGGTGTGTATGTTATTGTCTACAGAACTAATTTTTAAGTCCAAAAAGTCGATAGAACTAGAATCAAAATGACATGTGAATTTGAGATTCATCTGATTGGTATTAAGATGGGAAATAAAATGATTTAATGAATCAATACTGACGTTCCAAAAAAAATGAATATCGTCTATGTAGCGAAGCCAGAGCACCAGGTTTGCACCAAGGGGACAGTTGTTCCAAATAAAACTCTCCTCCCATTGTCCCATAAATAGATTGGCATAACTTGGTGCAAACCTGGTGCCTATGGCCGTACCACAAATCTGCAAATAAAACTTGGAATTAAATGAAAAATAATTATGTGTAAGAATAAAATTAATGGAGTCTAAAATAAAATCTTTTAAAGCTGGTGACAAACTATTGTCCATATCTAGCGTTTGGCGTATGGCTAGACAACCAAGGGTATGGTCAATCACCGTGTACAAGGATGTTATGTCAGCAGTGACCCACACATACCCCGGCTGCCACTCCAAATCGCGCAGTGCCTGAAGCACATGGGTGGTATCACGCAGATAGGACTTTAGAAGTAATACATGAGGTTGCAAATAATAATCAATAAATTGAGATAAATTGGAAGTAAGTGAACCAATTCCAGATAGGATGGGTCTACCTGGTGGGGTATGTAAATTTTTATGGATTTTGGGAATGATATAAATCAAGGGGATACGGGGATGAATGGTATTCAGAAAATCGTATTCATCCTTGGTGATGGCTAAATTGGCCAACCCATGATCGAGTAATGAGGTAAGTTCAGCAAGAAAACGCGAAGTAGGATCAACAGACAGAGGGAGGTAAGTGGTTATGTCATCAAGTAATCTACCAGATTCATAAATATAATAGTCTTTATCCATAACTATTATACCTCCGCCTTTATCGGCTGGTTTAATCACTATAGATTCGTTATTCTCCAACTGAACCAAAGCCAATTTTTCATGTTGGTTCAAATTGTCTTTACGAATCTTGAAATTGCGACTAGATGTCTCTAAATCCTGAGTGACCAAATCGATAAAAGTATTGACGAAATGTCCCTGTATATGTTTAGGGTTAAAAGTCGAATGTTTCTTGAAGGTTTTAACAGGTGGAGCAGTGGTAGTAGAGTCTGGTGGGGTGGGAATGACTTGATTGCTGATGCTACTAATGCCATCATTGATGAAATACTTTTTTAAAGCCAATTTCCTAGCGAACTTTTGCACGTCTATGTAGATGTTAAAGCTTTTCGGCCCACAAACTGGTGGGAATGTTAATCCCTTACCCAAAACTTTTTTCTCAACATCAGTCAGTGTGTATTTACTGATGTTGAAAATACTAAGATCTTCTACATTATTTCCTCTAGCTCTATTTCGCCTGTTATTGCCTCCTCTCTGTCATACACAAGAAGCCACACCCACCTAACAGATGCTTTGGGTTCAGGATGAAGTCCCTAGAGGAACGCAAGAAGTTATTTGGAGTTTGCTTCAGGTGCTGCTATTCCACAACTCACCTAGCCAGAGACTGTAAAGAAGACATCAAATGTAAGGTGTGCAAAAGTGACAAGCACGTAACATCTCTCCATCCAGAGGCGCTGACACTCCACAACTCAACAACCCATCCTCCATAATGGAGCATGGTGGGGCGGAAGGAGAAGGAGAGTCAACATCTGTCACGTCTCAGTGCACCGAGGTTTGCGGAAAAGGAAGTGACAAAATATCCTGCTCCAAAATATGCCTTGTCACGGTGCACCACCAGGGACAACCTGAGGGCTATTCGGATTGATGCATCCTCGACGATCAAAGTAACAGATCATTGGCGAAGACAGAATTCTTCTACTTATTCAACTCACAAGACAATACCTCACCCTACACCCTCAGAACCTGTGCAGGGTCAACTGAGACAACAGGGAGAAGAGCAAGCGGCAACGTCATACGTTCAGTGGATAACAGAGTGAAGATAGCTCCCCCCACCCTCATCGAGTGCAACTACAGGGCTGCAAACAGGGACGAGATTCCCACACCAGACGTGGCACGACATCACCTGCACCTCAGAGGAATAGCCAACTACATCCCGCCGGTAGAACAAGGCACCAAGATCTTGCTGCTGCTCAGTAGGGACATCTTGAGGATGCACAAAGTCTGTAAACAGCGTAAAGGACCCACAACGCACCATTCGCCCAAAGATTTGACCGAGGATGGGTGATAGTGGGCAACATGTGTACTGATAAAGGACACAAACCAGACTATGTCAACGCCCGCAGAACGGTGATAACAGAATGCGGACACACATCTCTCTCCGAACCATGTCTTGGCCATCTCCAAGTGACAGGAAGGCCAAGTGAAGAGAAGAGACAAGGTCATACTCCCGAGACCAAAAAAAATATCTTCGCATCAGAAGGCTGTGACAATGGCCTAGGATGCTTAGTAGTCCAGACAACTAAGGATGACAAGGAGATTCCCCCGAAGGAAGAAAGTAACCTCCTGAAGGTGACCGACAAAGAGATCTCTCAAAAGAAAAGAAACAATCGGACGGTCCTCCTGCGAGCAATGGCACAGCTAAGACGTACAGCCATTCCTCTCCACAGAATACCAAGTGGCAAAGCAGCCAGCCGCCACGGCTGGTACAGCTGCAAAAGATTGCACCCCGCAGGTGAAGCCACAGGGGCAAAAAGACTGTCCTCTCAAACGTCTAAAAAGAGACAGTCGCAGAGACATTTCATAAAGGGATTTACAAGGTCAAAAGAGACTGTTCTTCGTCATGTCCAGGGAGAAAATAACCTCCTGACGGCAGTTAACAAAGAGACACAAAAGCATTTCACCAAAATACTTGGAGATGACTTACGGTGCACAGTGTTCCCGACAACAAGGGACGACGACAAGCAAACACCATCGAGGGAAGATAGAGGATTCCCGAGGTTAATAGTCAAGGAGCTCTTCAAAGACGGACCGGGCAGTTGGGTGACTCCGCTACCACTCCGTTCATCAAAAAGACGCCTCCCGAACAATAGAGAACATGCCTTCTCTAGGCTCACTTCGCTCCGCCGCAACCCACAAAGGGAGCCGGAGACCAAGAATCAAATTGTGGTCTTGGCGCGGAAGAGATTCCTTAGCGGACACGCAGAGCCAGCGCCTTCACTGAAGGAAGGTAAAAAATGCCGGCACCTACCATCAACTGGTGTCCACCACTGTCAGAAACCGAGCCAGATCTGGGTAACGTTCAGCTCCAATGCTCAGCACCAGGAAGCCTCTCCAAACGGCACCCTACTCACTGGATCAGACTTGACAACCAGTCTTCCAGGGGCATTGATCCGCTTCTGCAAGGAGCCAAAGGCCATCTCCTTCCGCCAAACGCCAGGTGATAGGGTGACAGACTACCACGACTGGCATATCCACGAGGTGATGCACTCTGTAGAAAAAACTACAGAGACAAAAGGACTGTTCTCTCACAAAGTTGAAAGAAAACAGTGCAAGAGACCTTTACACAAAGACATTGTGGTGCAACCAGCTAACCTGGAGCTGTGCATCCACTGGCCTCCCTTACCAGAAGGTTTTGGCCAAAGGACTTTGATGCCAGTGGTACCGGCCGGTATCACCTCGATATGTGTACATGGATCTTTGCATTGTTATGTTATATTTACATTGCACATATGTTCCACATATTCTGTTATATAGTGGTATCTCCAGATACCAGACGGGTAGTGTCATGGAACAGAAATACCCATTTCTGCCTTCTCTGTTTCACCCCCCCCCCCCTTTCCTTGGCAGTTCTGCCTGCTAGCTGTATTTGGATGTTACTTTCCTTGCAGTTTCACTTTCAGTGCAGATGGAATGGATACATTATGTTGCCTTTTTTCCTTCCAGTCTGTCACACTCCTGATTGCCCTGGCAAAATCTCCAGTCCTCCAAGTTAATGGGCTTTCCCATTTCCCCCTGTCCCTGCTGACAGTTAGTTTGTCCTGACCCCTATCCCTGTGTCACAAGCAGTACCCACTGTCTTTACTTCCTGACATTGGCAGAGTGAGTACATTTATGTTACACCCCTATGGCAAGGCCAATTCTTTTCACCTGCCCTTAACTACAAAGCATCCACAGAGATACACCTTTCCAACACAAACATCTTATCCACAAGTGCCTGCTTTTATTGCTGCTTTCCTAAATAAAGTGAAGAAAATATACAGGACTTGTGCTTTGGAAAGAGGGCTGAGTTAAAGCTAGCTGGGTTCATTCATACCCTAGACATGACCCTGGATCCAGAATACAGGCCCTTATTCTCTCCTGTCTCAACTATTGTAACCTTCTACTGTCCAACCTTCTTGCCGCTCACCTGTTTCCCTTACAATCTTATAATATATAAATCTGAAGTTTGTGGGGTTGTAGATGTGGCCAATCAGATTGCTCCGAATCCCTGCCCCGCCCCACACGCCTCTCATTGGCCTGCGTGGCTCTATGGCTCTGACGTCACACAACTGCCACTCTCTTCTCCTCCTCACCCAACTGCCACACACACACGCACAAGCACCCTGCCACTGTCCTCTTCACCCAGCTCACCTCCCCACCCTAACCTCCCCCCCCACCAATCACCCCCCCCCATATCACCTCCCTGAGCTGCTGCTGCTTCTCCCATCACCTCACAACCCTCAGGGGCGACGCCGCAGCACCTTCTCCCGCCTCCTTCCCTCCTCACAGCAACATTCCCACCCACTGGGCGCCGCCACTGCTCCCTTCACCTCACAGACCTCAGGGGCGCCACAGCCTCACCACCCTCTCCCGTCTCCTCACCGCCCTCAGGCCCGCCTGAAACATTAGCACACTTACCCTCCTGTTAGCCGCCACTGCACCCTCCTACCGTCTCCCTAATCGATGCCCGCCCACTATCTTCATGCCGCCTGAGGTGTGGGGGACGCCGGGACGCTAACTATTTGCATGCCGCTGCAACGTGAGGTATAGGGGGTGCGGGGCTTCCCTCTAGCTTCATGCTGTCGCATGACATATTGGGGGTGCGGGGGGGGGGGAAAGATGCAGGGGGGGGGGGGTATGCCGGCCCGTCCGCTATCTTCAGGCCGCTGCCTCCTGTATGGGGGGGAGGGGGAAATGTCACCCAGTCACTCACCCACCCACCCAGTCACTCACCCACCCACCCAGTCACTCACCCACCCACCCAGTCACTCACCCACTCACTCACTCACCCAGTCACTCACTCACCCAGTCACTCACTCACCCAGTCACTCACTCACCCAGTCACCCACCCACCCAGTCACTAACTCACTCACCCACCCACCCAGTCACTAACTCACTCACCCAGCCAGTCAATAACTCACTCACCCACCCACCCAGTCACTAACTCACCAACCCAGTCACTCACCCACCCAGTCACTTACTCACCAACCCAATCACTTACCCACCCAGTCACTCACCTACCCAGTGACTCACCCACCTAGTCACTCACCCACCCAGTCACTCATTCCTCACTCACTCACCCAGTCACTCATTCACCCAGTCACTCACTCACCCAGTCACTCACTCACCCAGTCACTCACTCACCCAGTCACCCAGTCACTAACTCACCCACCCACCCAGTCACTAACTCACCCACCCACCCACTCACTCACCCACCTAGTCACTCACTCAGTCACTCATCCACCCGCCAGCTCACTAACTCACCCGCTCACTCGCCCGCTCACTAATTCACCCGCCCACTCACTAACTCAGTCGCCCGCTCACTAACTCACCCGCCCGCTCACCTGCATGCCCACTCACCCACCCACTCGGCCGCCCACTAACTCACCCACCCGCTCACTAACACCCGCCTGCTCTCTAACTCACCCGTCCGCTCGCCCACCCACTAACTCACCTGCCCGCTCACTAACTCACCCGCCTGCTCGCTCACTCACCCGCTCACACACTCACCCGCTCACTCACTTGCCCACTCACCACCCACTCACCACCCACTCACCCGCCCGCTTACTCACTCACCCGCCCCCCCGATCGCTCACCCGCCTGCTCACTAACTCACCCGCACGCTCACTAACTCACCCGCCCACTCACTAACTCACCCGCCCGCTGACTAACTCACCCAGTCACTAACTCACCCACCCAGTCACTAACTCACCCAGTCACTAACTCACCCAGTCACTAACTCACCCAGCATATCACAACACTATACACAGTCACTAACCACCCACCCAGTCATCAACTAACTCAACCCACCACAGAGAGAGGGCAATGGGGAGCGGAGATAGGGGGTGAGTGGACAGAGAGGGGGAGCGGGACCATTCAATCCCGAGCAACGCCGGGTATATCAGCTAGTCTATTATAAATGCTGCTGCTAGAATTAATTTACTCTCAGCACCTCTCTTGCTGAAATGCCTCTCCTGGCTTCCTATTAAATCACATATCATTTACAAAATTATCCTCCTCTCTTTTAAGGCTATACACTGTTCTGCCCCCCCTTGCAGGCCTAATTTCTAACTTCACACCTGCCCAACTCTTGCTTCCTGCATGAGGATGTCTTCTGTCTACCTCTATTGTATCTAAATCCCTCTCTCGCCTAAAACCTTTCTCACTCACTGACCCACACGATTGACACCCTTTCTCTCCACCCTTAGGACCTTTCTTAAAATATGGGTGACTGATACTATACATCTCATATGCACTGGCCTTGACCCCTTGCAGACGCACTAACCAGAACACCCTCCTTCTGTCTCTGTAAGTTCTCCCCGCTTACCACTTGTAAGCTCTTCAGGACAGGGACTCGTTTTCCTATTGTTTTATGTCTGAAGTGCTTATTCAACTATGTGTTATAATAGTATATCAGGTATTACGCTGTAGTAATATGATCGAATAGCTCTGTGAAATAAAAATAAATATATATAATCTATATATATATATTATATATAATATATATATATATTAATATATAATATATATATATATACATACATGATAACAAGGTATTCATGTCAATGGTTTGAAGAAAAATGTTGATAGTAGACATGGAGAGGCAAGAAGAGGTGGATGAAGTTTTTGGTCGAGGTCATGGAGGTGGGGGGTGATGATCAATCGGATTAAAGATATAAATCAGTGAAAGGTGGTTGCTGTGTGGCTACTTCACAGCAATTATAAGCAGAAGGACAATGTCACAGTGCAGAAGGTCTACCTACCCCCCGCCTAGTACAGAAGGAACCTCCATTTAAAAAATTTAAAATGGGAACGGGAAGTTCAATTTGGCCTATGGCCCCAGCTAATAGCACTAGTAGCACTATTGAAACTAAAATTTGCGAGGAGGACAGGGTGTGTTCTTGATGTGATTCTTCCATACAAATACAACTTGTTATCAATGAGGGGGATTGCATTATTATTATGTTTAATTGTAAAGCACAACATATTCCACAGCGCGGTTGTCACGCTGTGCAGCCCACAGACCAGGCCAGTCCCCCGTCTGAGGTGGGATGTTGAATATACACATGACAGCAGGGGCGGGTCTGGGATGTGGTTGTAGCGTGTAGATTTAGAATAGTCGTTGTACTTGCGGCGAGTTCAGGAGTATAGAGAGTTCCGTAGTCAATCCGTTTCCATGTCCAAGGGTCTGAGAGGTAAGAATCGTGATGGGTAAGCGAAGTCGAGAGCCAGAGGGGTAAGTCAGACAAGCCGGTTCAAATCTGTAGGGGTAAGACAAACAGGAGCACAACACAGTTTCCAGGCTACACAGGAGCATGGAGCTATGCAGAGCAAGGGGGAAGAGTGATAGAGCAGGGTATTTAAAGCGGTATCCCAATCCGGAACAGGGGGTGATGAGGAGCAGTCCTGAGAGGCTGGGGTAACAGGTCTCAGCTGAGTGTGCAGGAGGCGTGGCAAGAACTCCGGGCTGAGCTGCGGGGGGGGGAGGCAGGCATGGCGCGTGTGTTACAAGTGCCAGGGATAGATGCGCGCTCTGTAAAGCCGGTGCGAGGAATCAAGATGGCAGCCGCGGCGTTGAGTAGCAGGAAGTGCCGCGCGCCGGCAGGGGTAGCGATGAGGGGCAGAGGGCAAGCAGCTGCAGTACTGGTAGTGGGTAAGGAGGGGTACAAGCAGGGGACGTGGCCCGATTCCTTACAGTGGACAATGGAAGTACAGTAATGTATATTACATAAACAGAATAACATACCCATAAGGACAAACATTACAAACAGATACAGAAAGTAATAAGGGCTGCTCATTAGAGCTTAAACTCAGAGGGAGAGAAGGGGCAATATTGGAACAAAAGGTAAAGCGGCTCTGATCGATGTGAGATGGAGTATACTGAGGTTGAATTATGTTCCAGCCGCACACCTGATCCCATTAAGGTTTGGGGGTTGAGGATATTAGGGGTGGTAGTGTGGACTTTGGTCCAGCTGCACAACTGGTCCCAATAGGGATGAAGGAGGAAGGGATATTAGGGGTATGCCAGATATGCTTTTTTGAAAAGGTGGGTATTCAGGGAGTTTTTTAATTTCGGTGGTGGGGTGGGAATTTCAGAGAGATAGTGCAGCATGGAGGAAGTCTTGTAAGGGGAATGAGAAGGCAATAAGACAGGAGAAAATGGGATGTCATAGGCAGAACGTAGGGGCGCTTATGCATATGTAGCCCTTTTTGTGAACGTCTGAACTAAGGGACTACGGTGCATAAACCTGTGGCTTCAGGAGCTCTGAACCGCATATGGGAGCCTGGGGGTATACCTTATCACTTGTGGTGCAGCGCTCCACTACCCAGGATCCCCATTATAGAGATTATACCCTGAGCAAGAACCTAAACAGCAGTATGCAACAGCAACTTTTATATCACACAAAAACAAATGATATGCAGACTTATCATATAACATTTACATAACACACACACGTGGGCTCGGCCACACATTGGGATAGTGTCCTGTACATAAGCAACTTGCCGTCTCCTTAGGAGTATGTCTCATACCAGTAAAGTATGGTACCATATGCAATTCTCTTAGGAAACCCATATTAGTGGGAGGGGGGAATCAGCGCCTGGTGACCGGTGTGTGTAGTGCACTGTAGACAAGGATACCTTCGGTCACTAGATGACCTGACACTCACACGGGCCCTAGTGATAATCCAGCCTTGCGCCGTCTCTCCTTCTGCAGCACCATCAGACGGGAAATCCCAGATGGCGGCCGCAACCCCGCTCCGCATATGAACCTCACTAAAGGGAAACGTCCCTGACGACTAGGGCGTCCTTACAAATACAGCACCTACGATGGCGGGGGAAAGATCCTGGGGCTGTGGGCATACCCTACCTAAGCGAAGGGTCACTGACCCTCTGCTCTCGCACCCGAGGTTCCGCCAACTCCTCCTTCACCTCCCTCGCTGCTCTGCCCCACCGCCCACACGCATCCGGTTCCTGCATACACAGTCTCGCATCCATTGGTCCTCAGCCTCAGCTGACCTTCTCACCATCAGAGTTCATAGTTCAACCCTTCCAAGTCTCTTACTTTAATAACCCTTGCGCGGCTTCCTCGCGCATATGCGCAGCCAACTGGTAGCAGTATAACTTCGCTGGCAAACAGGGACAAATGGCGCTGCCTATGTAATTGACAGCGCGGAACCTTATATAGCACATCCTTACATTTCCCCCCCCAGAATCCAGCGTCCCCGCGGACTACCTAGAACATATATTAACTATGTACACAACCCTCTCTTCCTAGATTAGGTTACACATCTCATTAAACAGTACCATCATAGCTTGCATCCTATGGAGCCCACTGCTGAGCCTCATAATGGGGTGCCCCAAACTGATCATATGCCATTCGATGGAGGGTGACTGTTCTTTGACTTCGGCGGGTTGATCTTCCTCTGCGAGTGCTCAGTCTCAAACTGGATTTCCATCTCTACCCTGAGGGTGTTCAGCATAGCACAGTCTCTTTGGGGTGTAAACAGACTTTTGGGGTTAGAGGTGACTCACGGGAGTCAATTGATCAATGTTCGGGCCAAAAGGCTCTTTACCCGTGGCTCCTTCGGAGAGATGCCTCCACGGCCGAAGGCCCCTTTGAGAGGTTCCTTCCATTGGATCCTCAGAGGTGGCAATTTTTAACAGTCTCTGGGCATCCTCGTGTGTTCAACTTCTCACTATGGGCGTGGCTGGAATTTCCAATTCGTCCGTCCCTACTTGAGGTATGGGAAGCAGATGATTCCTATGCAACCTTTACGCGGCCTTCAGAATCCTTGATTCGGTAACAGGAAACCAGGCATCGTGACTCCACCTATACACACCCTCCGCCACCGGTGGGCAATTTATGCTTCCCAGGAACACCTAAGTTGCGTTAAGGACCGACTCCGGGGTGAATTTCCTTGTGACGTACTTGTGATCGTAGCGCCTTTTATTCCCGCATTCAATTGCGCAGTCGTCCGTTCACCAATCTATAGGCCAGCTGTAAACTGTCCCTTATCGCTGGACATATCGAAAGTCGTCCTATTGGGATACCCCATCGGTAGATATCCGCCAGGCGCACATCCACCGGTAAACGGGCTTCTCTTCCGAACATCAAGAAATAACGTATACCGGTGGACTCATGTCGGGTAACAATTATACGCATGTACCAATGCTCGACGTGTTATCCACTCGTCTTTTTCGGGTCTCAAGGTTCCACATATCAACAGAGTGCGATTGAACCGTTCAGGCAGAGCATCCCCTTCGGGGTGGTACGGGGTAGTACGCGATTGGCATGTTCAGTAGAGTGAGCAACTCCCGTATCAGGGTACTCTCAAATCCCTGCCCTGATCGGAGAGTGAAGACGATTTGGTAGTCCATAATGAATGAAATATTTCTCATAGTACTGGGCCACCGTTACGGCGCTTCTGGTCTTTCGTAGGGAACGCTTGGGCGTACCTAGTGTAGTGGTCAGTGATCACAAGAACATACTAACTCCCGACTGTCGGGCTCGATACGAGAGAAAATCATACACACCAAATCCTGGAACCGAGCTTTTCAAGTGTGCCATAGGAGCCGCCCTGGTGGGCAGTGTCTTTGTTTGTAACACGCGATTACACCTCCGGCAATGTTGCTACAGACTCCCTCATTCTCGGCCAATGAACCCTATCCGTAGTAGCCCAAACGTCTGCAATGCCACGGTGCCATGGTCACGTGAGGGCCCTGAGGACTAGGGTTCTCAAACGTTCCGGCAACAAAAACTGACGCCGATCGGGATGGTTATGATAGGATATCACCGATATAGAAACAATGTCCATTTCAAACTTCCAAACTATTAGCAGGAGTTTCACCAAGTTCCGGGGGCTGTCAGTATAGAAGGTTATCTTGTTGTACCGCTTGACGGGCAACTCCACATGGGGTCTTGTGTTTGATAAGCACTAGGTACCCTCACGAGATGATTTATCCTCAGTAATGTTCATCCCTTTCGACTTGATAGGCCAGGGGAATAGCCCGCGAGTTACATCCCAACGAGTCAACATCCGCAATCCGAGAATGACGTGTGGTCGTCGCCACCGCAGCCACGGAGCGAGGGGCAAGAATTGCCGGACCCGGTATCTCTTCTCAAACTTCCTCCATCAGGGGTGGACTGAAGGCCGGTCCGACGAGACAGGGCGTGGCACCTATGTTGGTGGGTGGGTTTGTATTTAAGGTTGAACCTGTAGTTGGCTAGAGCAAGCTAACCCACGGATGTCCCGTGGGTCTAATTTGGCAGACGTGTTTTATAGGTCATGGGATTGTTGTCCGTACGTACTTCAACTGCCAAACCCCATATAGGTAGTCATGGAGCTTGTCCACCACCGCCCATTTAGCGCCAAAATTCCAACTTATGGACCGGTATTGCTCGCTAGGGGTTAACTCGTCGAGTGGCACTGGAAGTAGGCCCGGTCTCAACTCTTGATGCGAAAACCGCTCCTAGCCGCTGAGGCTAGCATGACATGTAGGACATAAGTCTCGCTCAGGATCGCGTAGGCCAAGACGGGGGGGGGGCGAGTGCTGGTCTTTAAGTGTTTGAAGGCCTGTTCACATTCTGCAGTCCATGTCTTCCCAAAGGGTGTGTCTGCGCCGAGCTCCCCTTTCTCCCGGTTTCTCCGGAGCACCTTGAGAAGGTCTTCAGTCTCTTGCTTGCTGGAAATACCCCACGCGAACCGACGATAATAGCACACAAAACCCCAAGAAAGACCGCAGCTCCATGAACATTTGAGGTCTGGGCCAGTTATCACCGCCTACGATCTTTCCGGGGTCGGTGGACACCCCATCAGCTGACACAATGTGGCCCACATACGTTACGGAGGTCCGACAGAAATGAACTTGTCTAGCGAACAGTTTTAGGCCTCACCTCAAGCCTATCCAGCACCTTCATCAGTCTCTCGGAATGCTCTTCTAGCGTCCGCCCAACACAATAATGTGTCCAGGTACACAAGCACTCTGCGTGTTAAGGGTTCTCCGAGGGTGGGTTTTTACACTTAGTCTCTGGAAAGTGGCCGGGGCACCGACGATCCCTTGAGCATGGGTATGGGAAACGGTAAACCCTAAAGGACAGATGAAGGCGTTTTTTCTTGGTCTTTCTTCCGGGCCCATGGGCACTTGAATACTACCCGGACCTGAGGTCGAGCACACTGAAACCATTTATACCGGTCAATGCATTCAGGAGGTCTCGATTAGGGCAGTGTATACTGGTCGGGGATAGTACGGTTATTAGCGTTCTGTAATCCCACCATAGCAGGACCGTCCGTTCTTTTGCGGTACTACCACAATGGGTGAGGCGTACGGGCTCCGAGATTCCCGCACGATGCCAGCCGTTTTCATCTGTCGATTAATCCCTCACTGTCGCCATCCTTTGGGCAAGCCGGCGGGAGCGCTCCCGGAAGGGGGGTGGCGTCCGCTCAGTCGGATGGTATGGTGGGCATAGCGACTGCAACCCCCCCACATCCATCACCAGTGGAGAACACACCCCTTCGGTCGTGTAGCTATCCTGTGCCTCTTCCTCCACCATCCGGGAGGGGCGAGTCGCCAAAGTCAAATTCCAATGCCGGCGCTATGGTAGCCGGCGAGCTCCTAGCTAGTTTCGCCGGCCATCTCATTTCGGAGTACCGTGGTACATCCTCCTAGCGTGCCGACCGGCCGGTCAATGTCATCGGGTACGGGGATATATTTGCACATATACCCCAGGTGCGCTTCGGGATCTTCCCGGGCCTTCCTTGACCGAGGGGTAGTACCTTAGCCCAACGTTGTTCGTACTGGGCAAACTCTCCAAGGTGAAGAGCTGATCTCTCGAGTCGAGCGGGTGGTTAAGGCAAGCGGCGACCATCATTCGTCCTTACCCCGGGGGGAATCTGGGTCAGTCCCATCTGGTCTGTAGAGGACACCATGCTCTTCCTCGGTCGCAATTTTAACCTGCACGACTCTTGAAGGGCGGGACAGGGCGCTAGGGCCAGCAGTGGGGCTTCCTCCTGCTTCCTGCACAAAACTGCGGAATAACGAGCGCACAATGTCAGCGTTGGTCCCAAGATGATGGGGCGTCTGGGTGGTCCTGCGGCTCGGGGCCACAGGGCCTCCACTTCATGGGGTGATGTGCTGTTTACCAGTATTCAGCTGGAGAATATAACTGCACCTTACTACTCCGTAGCTATGGGGTATCTTCATGACTCAGTCCCCGTAGCCCCAGGGCATCCCGAAGCAACGTATGTAGGTATGATGTAGGTGTTGGTCGTAGAAGGGCACGGTATACGAACGTATATTGGATCCCGTGTCCAACAATGCGCGGCCGTAGATGCCTTCGATACTACCGAATAATGGAGGCGGGGCCGATTCGGGAGCCCTGAGGAGGCTGGTAATGCCTGGTCATCCTTCAGGGGTGGCACGGCATTGGATGCGCCGGTCGGTGACGACGTTCTTCGTGAGTGGGGCAGTGGGCCCGCAAGTGTCCCATCTTCCACATGCATACACTGATTTGGCTGAGGTAGCTCGTTCCTGGTGGTGGGCTACGCCTGGCGTCGGGGACGAGGGTCTGGGTGTCACGGGGTGGGGGCATCCTCGGGGTCAGGGTCACCCAGATTCAGGCGCATTCGGTTTTGGGTTCCAACTTTTTGGCCTTTACCTCCGACTGGGGCTTTCTCCCGGTGGCTAGGTCACGCCCCCCAGCAGCACCGTCTCATGCGCTTGAACCCGTCCATTAGGTCGTGAAACGACAAACGCTGTTCCAGGGTTAGGCAGCTACTGACCCGCACCGACAGGGTTTGTGTAGGGGTAAAGGCCCCGCAACAGCTGAGTGGTGCGTTAGTCCGTTAGCTCTATACTTGGTAATACGCCTTTCCTCACCAGATTCCAGAGGTCAGGTGCAATCGTCTCTGAGAAAATCGGACACCATTTCTCCTCTTTCGGGGTGAACGCATGAAATTTGGACATCAACGTGTACGTCCCACGGGGCTCAGCTCCATAGGCTGGTCGGCAGAGATCAGAGATAAGATCGGCGCCGCGTCAGCTTCCGGATTGTTCATCTCGGTAGTAGTGCACCATATGGGACGCGGGGGGACGGTAAGCACTCAATTTCGTTGTCTGCGGACGTCCGTGCAGGTCCATTCAGCGTACCCTGTTGGATGATCCAACCAGTCCTCTATCCTACTTCCCCTTGAGGATGGGTTTCTGGCGGAGAAGTTTTAACTTCCTGTACTGGAGGGACTGGGTGGTGTTGTGGATAGCGGGGCTGGCTATGGCGGGAATAGAGGTGTACTCCTGGTAAGCTGTCCCCGACTGCAGGGTACAAGCGTCAAATTGATACGCTAAGGGGTTTGAGGCCAGCCCGCAGGCCGGACGGGGAGTGGACGAGGCTAGGCTCAGCGGTTGGGGGCCAACGAGGGTGTAGGCCACGGTCAGGGGAGTGGTCGGGGCCTCGTCGCGGACACCTGTGGTGGGGAGCATATTCTTCATAGGGGTAGAGGGGCCAGGGCAGCAGGCGCGCGGTCAAGAGGACATAGGGGCACGCACGCCCGGAGCCTCAGGAAGCAGCAGCAGTAAGTCGGCAAAGCTCGGGGCATATATCTTGTTCAGTGGCATAAAGTCCGCGCCAGGTTTGGTACATGGTCATAAAAGTGTCTTGTACTGGGCATGTCAGGAGAGGAAGGTTTCGGACTTTCGCGTCACTGTGCCCTGACGAGGATCATGGCGGGGACATGGCCCAGCGCGAAAAACACGGTTCAGTGGATCCGCGCCGTTGGCCCAGTTGCGCACCTCGAGCGCCGAGTGGCACGACATTATATGGGTGGTTGCACCATAGAGACAAAAAAAAAAAGGTGGGGGACCCCAGGTCTAAGATCTCAGCACGGCTCCAAATGTAGCCCTTTTTGTGAAAGTCTGCTGAACTAAGGGACTACGGTGCAAACCTGTGGCTTCAGGAGCTCTGAACTCCGCATATTGGGAGCTGGGGGTATACCTTTATCACTTGTGGTGCAGCGCCTCACTTACCCAGGATCCCATTAAGAGATTATACCTGAGAAGAACTAACAACAGCAGTATGCAACAGCAACCTTTTTATATAACACACTAACAAATGATATGCAGACTTATCATATAACATTTACATACACACACAACAACGTGGCTCGGCCACACCTATTGGGATAGTGTCCTTTACCTAAGAAACTCTGCCGCTCTCTTAGGAGTATGTCTCAAACCAGTAAAGTATGGTACCATATGCAATTCTCTTGGAAACCCAATTAGTTAGATGGGAGGCGGGGGGATCAGGCCTGGTGACCGGTGTGTAGGTGTGCAGTGTAGACAAGGATACCTTCGGTCACTACAGATGCCTGAACTCCACAGGGCCCTAGTGATAATCCAGCCTTGCGCCGTCTCTCCCTTCTGCAGCACCATCAGACGGGGAAGGAATCAAGATGGGCGGCCGCACACTCGCCAGCTCCATAGAACCTACTAAAGGGAACGTCCCTGACGACTATGGGCCGTCCTTACAAAATACAGCCCTACGTCCAAGGGGGCGGGGGAGAGGGAAGTACTTTGGGGCTGTGGGCAACCCACCTAAGAGACGGGTCACTGACCTCTGTCTCGCACCCGTAGGTTCCGACAACCTCCTCCTTTCACCTCCCTGCTGCTCTGCCCCACCGCCCACACGCATCCGGTTCCTTGCATACACAGTCTTCGCATCCCATTGGTCCTCAGCCTCAGCGACCTTCTACCATCAGAGTGCATAGTTCAACCCCTTCCAAGCTCTTACTTAATATTACCCTTCGCGCGCTTCCCTCGCGCATGCGACGCAGCCCAACTGGTGCAGTAACTTCGCTGGAAAAAGGGCACAATTGGCGCTGCCTATGTAATTGACAGCGCGGAACCTTTAATATATGCACATCCTTACACATATATTAGGGATGAGTGCCGAGATGTAAAGGGGGGCAGCATTATTGAGATATTTGTACATCAGAACTAGGGTTTTAAAATTTGATTCTAGAAGATATGGGAAGCCATTGTAGGAATTTGAATAGTGCCGCAGCAGAATTGGAGCGGTGAGTGAGATAGATGAGTTCAGCAGCATTTTGTATGGATTGGAGTTGGGATAGGCAGATAAGGGGAATGCCAGCTAGGAGAAGGTTGCAGTAGTCAAGGTGGGACAAGATGCGTCAGTGAATTAGGATTTCAGAGGTGTAGATGGCAGGATTTACTCAGAGAGTTAATATAAGGATTCTTATGAGGATGTTGCTGATGTTGTGAAATACTTGTTACAGATTCTGGAAATATATTCATTATTTAATAAACATAACCAAACATCATCATCATCATCATCACCACGTACATTAATGTTACTTTCCTCATAATCATCAGCACCCTCCTTTGCACAGACGTTATGATCACTATGGATGGTCACAATTCTGTTTCCCGGAATTCCGTAGATCATTTTGGCAAAATCCATTCCATCCACTAAATCCTCAGGTGGATTGGAGACTAAAAAATCCAGACAAATTCATTGAAATCCGTCAAAAGTCAGGATGGATTTTTAAAAATCTCAAAATGGACTTAAAAAAACTAAATCTGTTGCCGGATATATATGAGAGAGACTTTTAAATGTAAGAGTCTCTAGTGTCATATATGTCCCTTCAACACACCTGAGGTACCTGGCTGGGAGATATGCTAATGCATATGCAAAGTATATTTAAATGAGTCCCCTCCCACACTTCCTAAAAGGATTTCCATACCAACTATATAGAAGTGATAACCTTGAGGTACCAACCTAATGACTGGAATGGTGTCAGATCCAATAGGACTAGAACTCACAACTACTGCTTTTCAAGGCCACAGTTCTAGCAGTGTGAGCTAAACCAGTGGATGTGTAGTATTACTATCACATCCTACTTTTGAGCTGCTCACACATGTAGCTAATCTAGCTATTAGCGAATCTCACAGGTATCTCAGGTATGCGCCACAAGGAACATTAAACTGTCAAACAGGAAGTGGAAGTGGGCTGCTTTTAAAGGAAGCCAGGGGGAGGGAGCTACTACAGGTATATATATATATATATATATACTGATTTTGGTCTTACATGAAAGATATGCACAAAAGTGGCTACGGTATAACAGAACAAGGACAAAAATATACTGGATTGAAATGTAATTGAATTGAAATACTGTACCACTTGCTTCCAACAGCACACACATTGCTATTGGGTTGACAGGTCTAAAGCACCTTAGGAATGGGGTATGGTGGGAGAAGGAGTGGCTCAGTGAATAAAGACACTGACTGGCACTGAGTTTGAAGCAGGATGGTTTAATTCCCGGGGTTGGCTCCTTGTGACCTTGGGCAAGTCACTTTATCTTCCTGTATCTCAGGCACCAAAAACATAGATTGGAAGCTCTACGGGGTCGGGACTGTGTCTGCAAAATGTCTCTGTAAAGCGCTACGTAAAACTATCAGCACTATACAAGAACAAGTTGAATCCACACAACCTGTTATTCAAGACAAGAGCTCTATCAGTGTGAGGTAAACCAGCTGATAGCTAGCTAGCACTACTGTCAAAAGAATAACACTTTGTGTGCTGTGGGAAGCAAGTGAAATAACTTCCTGCAGTTTGTAGACTTGTATTTATTTTAAAAGAATGTATTTAAATTCAGTATGTGTCTGGCACTCTGGCAGATGGCACAGTTAACATTTTTGCCTCTGTTCTGTTATACGGTAGCCAGCTTTGTGCATATCCTTCATGTAGGACCAAAATTAGTGCCGGTATCTGTAGTAGCTCCCTCCCCCTGTCTTTCTTTAAAACCAGACCACTTCCACTTCCTGGATGGTAGTACTAAAACTAGGGAACCTCACACACATTGCTTCTTTTGCACAGATACTCAATTTAATAGTCACTAATTTATTAGCTCAGTGTAAGAATGTGCTGAGCATTTTATCAGTTTCCAGAAAAATATGTGTGCACAGCCCACAATACCTGTCTAAGCTGCAGGAGCAAATCAACCTTTCTGCAGATCTCTACATACCAGTATGGGAGAATTAGGGAACAAATTCTGGAAAAAAAGGGTTTAGAGCTGCATGGTTTTTGATCATTTATTTCAAATGAGACCATATTATGATCAATGTTTCCCAAATGTTCCCAAAATTGAATATTTGTTATTACTTCTACATTGTTTGATATTACCAAATCCAGTATTGCTCCTCTCCTGGTTGGTTCCTTAGTAACATGTGTCATGTAAATGTCTTTTAGCACATCCAAAAAAAAAAATTCCTTTAGTTATCATGCAAATCTCATTGCCCCAGACTATGTCCCGAAAATTAGAATCACCCATTATGCTTACATGAAAGGATACTCAGGACTGATGTAAGCCCTCAGAAGAATCGGTGCTCAATGAAACAACATAATGTATGAATAAACATATTTGGTTGCTGGAGATCTTTTGGAAAGGTATATACGTGATGTCAATAACACATCTGTGTGTCGCCACTCCTCATATCCCCTATTGAATAATAGCGTATAGCGTATGTAATAGCAGTACTCATTGCTAGGGGCAATTGGCTAAACCTGTTTAGCACTAGCGTGTTGCATACATAGTACTCACGGTTGACCGCTTGGAAACGCTAAGGGGAGGAACAGGAAAAAGCAGTGTCCGCGCCTAGCTCCAGACTGTGTTCACAGCTGTTGAAGAAAAGCCAGGTAAGCATTGTAATCTTCCTCACTGGGCTGTTAGGTTTTCCCTGGACGACTGAGGCGGAGGTTCCGTCTGCGTCAGCTGCAGCGTTGTATGAGCGACGTCGTAGTGACTGGAACCGCCGGTAGAATCAGCTGGATACCGGGTAGCTTTGATTTCACATAGACTCACTGCACCATTAGCAAGGGGCAGGAGTTTAAAAGTAGATGAAGTGATCTCCAGCACAGCGTGCATCTGTGCGCATGCTCAGTAGATGAAAATGTCCAACACGGAGAAACCGGAGCAAATGCATCGCCGTTCACACTGCTTTAAGCACAACATGGGACTAGCAAAGCAAGTCAAATCACTCACAGACATGTTTCAACCTTGATGGGTATCATTAGTGTGAGGTTGGTTTATACTTGTTTTACAATATTTCTAGGCTGGGTAGGTTTACCATAAACATTTTAAGTTAAGGTGGGTGTGAACGGCGATGCATTTGCATAAATGGGCTCCATGTGAATGGATATTCCAGGCAAAAGGTGACACATTGTGTGCTCATTTGCATATCATTTCCCAGAATCCCTTGCTGCAGTGGGAGCACAATATGCTAGGTGATAATGGATGAAAGGCAGAGTTGCAATCATGTCTAAGACATGTGAATGTGCTCACAAGTGATATTCTTTATTAGCTATATGATAACGGTGGAGGTTTTTTGTTGCTTTTTTCACCCACCATCATTTAAAGTGTGTGTGTGTGCATGTGCGTGTGTGCGCACGCACACACATATGCAGCGGCTGTTATTTTAAGGCATCACGGCGCCGCTTTTGTGTGCGCTGATGTACTCCACGTGGCATGAACGGGACCAATCGCCCCAGGCACACATGTTTATCGCGGTTGCTTTGTTTGAATTTTATGGATTGTGTGCAATTAAATGCAATGAAATGAATGAATTGTAATGTGTACAGTACTGTGCTACTGTGCCAATTTCAGGTGTTTAAAAGCGAGTCTTAAGGAGGCACAGTTGGAAGAAATCCCGCGCCATGACATGGGTATTCCGAGGTACACACCGCGTGATTTGTTAAAATAACGGCCACTGCATCTATATATATAATCAGGTTAGGATTTGTGAAAGTGGGGATTCTTTGGCATGGTTTAAAAATGTAAAATGCTTTGGTCAAAGAATTTAACTAAATGACCCTCACTTATGGGAGCAAAAACAGATAAGCATTTAACTACTGTATATAATTTGTCATATTGAATGTAGCACTGGGGATTCTAATCTTTTGCTTAATGTTTGAGAACCCTCTTTTAGAAACAAAATACACACAGTAAAAATATTATTCTAATTTTGGGTTTGCTTATTTACCTGGAACATCTTTATCATTGTGATAGTCACAGTGGATATTTATGATTTTATTTTGACATTACAATGTATACTACTGTACCAAACAACAGGAGGCAAAAACGGTCATAAGTTCACTGGTCATTGAGGGCAGAAGAAATGGAGAAACTGTACTGCTTGCATAATACAACAAATGAAACATGGGCAAAGTTGACTTTAACTTTGTGCAACTAAACTTATCTTGTATGATGCAATTAGGTGACATCCTATCAAGCAGCGAGAACGTGGTCATTCATACTGTAGCAGTATTGCAAATCTTTGACATTGAGGATGTGGTTGAGATCTCCACCCAATTTGTGCTAAAATAAATTATATTCCTATATATTGTGGTTTGTCCTATTAACACTAGAGGAGAATGTACTGCAGAAGAAGCAGAAATGGGAAGAGTCATTTAGATTTGAAGAATTGGAAATTCTATATATACACAGTATATGTATGTGTTTGTGTGTGTGTGTGTGTGTATATATATATATATATATATATATACAGTATATATACAGTGGTTGACAAATCACCAAAAAATCTACTCGCCACACAAAAAAATCTACTCGCCACCTAGTACCAAACGTGTGCTGCTTGGGCCAATATTTACTCACCCGGGGGTTAAATCCACTCGCCCGGGGCGAGCAAATGTATAGGTTTGTCGAACACTGTATATATATATATATATATATATATATATATATATATATATATATAATCAAAAAATAAATAGATGATACTGTTCTGTGGCTAACGAAATGCTTTTATTTGTGCGAGCTTTCGAGATACACTGATCTCTTCTTCCGGCGATGTTACAATGAATGAAGCAAGGATTACTTAAAAACAGTGTCTCTTGGAATGTTATCTCTGCTGGTCCTTCCCCTGGTGTGGATGAGATTTATGGCTGGAGGTGTCAAAGGGTAACAGCAACCAGCACAGATAACATTCCAAGAGACACTGTTTTTAAGTAATCCTTGCTTCATT
>CM071567.1:156679305-157019390 GCA_036426205.1 Ascaphus truei | reverse complement strand
TATATATATATATATATATATATATATATATATATATATATATATATATATATATATATATAAAAATATACATATGTTACACAAATCACAGATTCACAGTATAATCAAAACACCCACATTTTCGTTTTTGATCACTAACATTTGTGAGAGAGTTTGCAGCTGAAAGTATAGGGAGCATAAATGGCACAATTATAAAAGCTGAATTATAATTATATAAAACATATAGCCCCCTTATGTTAATCTTGGATCAAAACTGGAGCAATGAATGTCCTTTTCATTTGGCACCTTTTAGCATCAATGTATCGGCTCTATTTTTGCATCAGCTTGTGGTTAGGGGGAGCAATAAGAGACGTTAGGGAGGAACAGAACTGATTTTAATTAGATGTATAAATAAAAATTGATATTTTAAACAATAATTTGTTAGGTAATGATGTACCTAAAGGGGGCTATTTACCAAACTAACAGCTGCAAATCATGGAAAGCAATTTTATTTTTTGAGGATATATCTGGTGCTATTTTTAATATTTGACCGTCATAATAGCTTTCTGCTGAGTAAAATGTAACTGCTGCCCATGGCTATACCAATGTGGACCTGACTTGCTGCAATCTAAGTTCCTAAGACTTGGTGCCCCAGCCATTGCCAAACCAATTGCTTGCATAGTCAACTCTATTCTGTCTGCAGGCCAGATCCCTGAAGAAGTAGCACTCTAGCTACGAAACACGTAGGATTACTGCTTTTATTGTTACCTTTTTATGCTATTTTCATGATATTTTGTACGCGAGTTATCCTGCCGGGTGTCTCCCGTTGGAGTTACGCCCTTTGTGTGACGTCACACGTATGCGCGAAGAGTGACATCACTGCAGATCGACTGACTGTTAGGTATGGATGCTGACACACTGTGGTGGTTTGCCCGCTATCGGTATACACCCATATGGACTAAGAGACTCTGTCCTAATACACACATAGTGTGCCCTGTTTGGAATATAGACTTCCCGTCATCGTCACGGAGACTACAACGAGAGTGGACCGGAGACGGTTTGGATACTGGTGATTGACCACAACTAAAGAGCCAAACGATACCTGTAGTGTGCGGAGGTCCACTTACCTGAGGCGTTCCCTTCCATCGTGTGTCCTGTCGGCGACTATGTGGTAACTTGTGTAATGTTACATGAAATGCTTATGTTCTATTTTTCTGATGTACGCAGAATACTTACCCTTTTTAAACACTAAAACAAATTTTGATATACTTCACTATTTGCGTTTGCGCTTGTTTTTTTGTCTCATATCTCCAAGACCTGGAAAACTGTCAGAGTTGTCCCAATCTTCAAAATTTGGGACAAAAACAGTGTCTCAAACTACAGGCCACTCTCCCTTCTCCCAATACTATCCAAAGTCATGGGAAAATGTGTCCACTCCCAATTAAGCGATTACTACACCAAGACAAATTTCCCTATCCAATTCCAATCTGACTTCCCACCCAAACACTCCACCGTAACTACCCTGCTAAAAGTTTGCAATGAAATCCAGTGTGGAATGGAACAGAGACAACTCACTGGTGCAATATTCCTAGATTTTGCAAAGGCTTTTGATATTGTTGATCATGTTATCCTGCTTAACAAACTCCAAAGCTCTGGAATAGGTAACCATGCTTTAAACTGGTTTCATTCCTACCTATCAAGTAGATCCCAACATGTGTCTATCACAGGCTCTAACTCTAATCTAACCCCCTGGATATCACCTGTGGTGTCCCGCAAGGCTCTGTTCTGGGGCCCCTACTCTTCTCAGTGTTCATCAATGATCTTCCCACAGCTTGTAAGGAAGCTTCAATACACATGTATGTAGATGACACAATCCTATATGCACACAGCCATAGCCTCTCCGACCTTGAACACATACTTCAGTCTAACTTTTTGAGACTCGAAAACTGTATTTCCCAAAACAAACTGTTTTTAAACACTGACAAGACTGTAACAATGGTATTTGGGACTACATTTTTAAAGCTTCCAGTGACTGACATCCAGATCAGAACCAACGCTAACACCACCCTAACTCCTGTTACTAGTTTTAAATACCTGGGCATATGGTTTGACTCCCACTTAACATTCGGGATGCACATTGATACCCTGACATCCAAAACCTTTGCCAAACTAGGTGTACTTTACAGGAACAAATCCTCCCTAAGTCTGCTTGTCAGAAAGCGTATCGCACAGCAGATGCTAATGCCAATAATCGACTATGGAGATTAGTATATGACTCGGCACCCCAAACCCACCTTAGCAAACTTGACACCCTCTACAATTCAATATGCTGTTTTGTTCTCCAATGCAACTACAACACACATCACTGCAAAATGCTCAAAGAACTAGATTGGTCATCACTAGAGTCTAGGCGCAAAGTTCACCTTTCCTGTCGTGCCTTCAAATACTTTCTGGGCAAGCTAACCAGCTATCTGAACAAGCTCCTCACCCCTACCACATGCGCACTTATCATCTGAGATCTGACTCAAAAGACTGTTCATGATCCCAAGGCTCAACAAAGTATCTGGCCGCTCCTCCTTCTCTTACCGTGCACCCCAAAACTGGAACAACCTACCGGAGACTCTCACAGCCACCACCAGTCTAAGTTCTTTCAAAACTAAAGCTGTCTCCCATTGTAATCTGGTCTGTAACTGTTACATACACCTATAATATATTATATATTATCTTTAACTGTGCATGCAATCCTATATAATAAAAATTAAAGCACTGTATGCCTGTCTGCATCTTCCTGTGTCCCTAGGGGAAATCTCATTGGTCCCTTGGCCCGCCCGCCCCCGCACCTCTGATTGGCCTGAGGCGGAGTGACCACACACACACACACACATCACACGCATGTGGACCACAACACACAGTCACAGTGACACACCACACAACCAACACTACACACACAAACTCACACACACCTAGCCCCACCCCACAACCACTCTCTCTCTTTCCTCTCCCACCCCCTCATCACCTCACCTCGCCCTCATGCTCCCCCCCGCTTTTCTCCTCTCATCTCCCCCCCCATTCTCCACTTCAACCTGCACCCCTCCCCTATTCCACTCACCTCCCCGGGCCAATTCTCCACTGCACCCCTCGCCGACGTCGCTCCTTTCCCGGTCTTCTCCACTCACCTCCCCCGCCACGCTCTGTCTTCCCCTCCCGACCTCCCCCCCCCCCCCTCCCCCTACTCCACTCCCCTCACCAGCCCGGCTCCGCCCCCACGCCCTCGTTCTCCACTCCCCCCGGCTCCCCGCCCTCCCCCCCCTGCGCGCGTATTCTGCGGCGCACTCCCCTCTCCCCCTTCCCTCTTCGCTCACTCCTCTCCGCTCCCTCCCTCCCTCTTCCTCCCTCACCTCCGCCCGCCCCCTCACCTATGCTCTCTCCCAACCCCGCCCCGCCCTCAACCTCTTATGTTCTCTATCCATCTCACCTCCCCTCTCTCGCCCGATGCCCACGCACCTCCCCGCCCCCCGCCCGAATTGGCCCACTCACCTCCCCCCCCGCCCGAGTCCTCACTCACCTCCCCTTCCCCCCCTCCCTCTCCCCCCCGCCCGATGCTCCACCACCTCCCCCCCCTCGCCCATTTCTTCCACTCACGCCCCGCTCCCCCCCCGCTCCGATGCTTCCACCTCACCTCCCCCCCCTCCCATTTCTGCCCCCTCAATTCTCGCACCACTACCTCCCCCCCCTCCCGACTTGACTCCCTCACCTCTCTCTCAACCTGCTTTCCTTCCTCTCCCCACCCTCCCGATTCTCCTCACCCTTCCCTCCCACTCTGCCGCCATATGCTCCTCCCAACCCTCCCCCCCCCCCTCTCCCCCCCCCCCGCCCGCTGCTCCACTTCACCTCCCCCCCACCTTTTTTCCACCCAATGCTCACTCACCTCTCCCCCGCAACCGATGCTCCACTCACCTCCACACCCCCCCCGCCCATGCCCCACTCACCCTCCCCCCTTCCCATGCTTCCCCTCACCTCCCCCCCCCTTTCCCTGTGCGTTTTTCGCACTCACTCCCCCCCCGGATCCCCTACTATGTCCCTACTTCAACGCTCCGCCCCCCCCCCTCGATTGATCTCCCCTCACCTCCCCCCCCCCGATCTCCGACTCCCCCTCCCCCCCCGATCCATCACGCACCCCCCACCTATCCCAACTCCCCGCTCCTCACCTCCCCCGCCCGCTTGCTTTTTGTCCCTTCTCTGCTTGACCCACGTGCACACCTAAGATGGCGGCGTGGGCCGAACGAGGGGAAACTGTGACTTGTGTTGTTTGTGTGTGTTGTCCACTGTGTTTGTGGTCCCTGTGTTTGTGTGTGTGTGTGACACTGTGTGTGGTGATGTGTGGTCACTGGTGTGTGTGTGTGGTGTGGTCACCTGTGGGTGTGCGTGTGTGACACTGTGTGGTGGTGTGTGTGTGTGTGTGTGTGGTGTGTGTTCGTGTTTGTGTTTGGTGTGTGTGTGTGTGTGTGTGTGTGTGTGTTTGTGTGTGTGTGTGTGTGTGGTGTGTGTGTGGACCACTGTGTTGTGTGACACTGTGTGTTTTGTGCAGGCACTAGTAGAGTGGGGACCCCGCGAGTTACGGGGGTAGGGGGTCAGGAACGTAAGATAAGGGGGAGCCGAGAAACAACAGGGGTGAAGGATGGACCCCCTTCCTCATCGGAAATTTTAAGCAACCACACCCCCCCTTCCCCCTTTCCACGCCCCCCTCGCTGTCGAGAGACTGTCCCCCCTCCTGTACCCCCCCTCCCTTTCGCACTTCAAACACCCCCCGCACCCCCCTCCTTTCCCCGTTTAACCGTACCCCCCCCTCCTGTCCCACTGTCCCTCCCCCTCACTGTCCACGTTTCACCCCCCTTCCTTTCCCTGTCCCGCCTCCCCTCCTGATTCCATCTGTACCAGTACCCTTCCCCCCGTCCTTTCCCCTGTCCTCCCACCGACGCTACCCCACCTCCTTTCCACTTTCCCCCGGCCCCGCAATCCATTTGTCGCAGCTGTCCCGTCCCCCTCCTGTCCACTTCCCCGTCCCCCTCCTGTCCACTGGTCCCGTCCCCCTCTGTCCACTGTCCCGTCCCCTCTTGCCAGCTTGTCGTCGGCCGTCCCCCCCCTCCTGTCCACTGTTCATCCCCGTCCCCTCCGTCCACTATCGTTCCATCCCCTTCCTGTCCAGTGTCATCCCCCTCCCCTCCTGTCCACTTTCGTCCCATCCCCTCCGGTCCACTATGCCACTCCGTCCACGTCATCCCCGTTCCACTCCGTCCACTGTCCCGTCCACGCCTGTCCACTTGTCTTCCCCGTCCCCTCCTGGCCACTGTCGTTCCCGTCCCCTCCTTCCATTGTCATCCCCTCCTGTCATTTCGTCCCCCGTCCCCTCTCCTGTCCACTGTCCCGTCCCCCTCCTCTCCACTGTCCCGTCCCCCTCCTCTCCACTGTCCCGTCCCCCTCCTGGTCCCACTGTTCCCTTCCCCCTCCGGTCCACTGTCCCGCCCCCTACGGTCCCTGTCCCGTCCCCTCCTGTTCCCACTGTCCCGTCCTCCCGCCTCCTGTCCACTGTCCATGGTCCCCTCCTGTCACTGCGTTCACCGTCCCGTCCTCCTCCTCCCGTCCGTCTACTGTCACCTGTCCCCCCCTCGTCCACTGTCCCTCTCCCCTCACTGTGATCCACTGTTCCCTGTCCCCCCCTCGTCCATCCTGTCTCTCCCCCTACTGTCCACTGTCCCCCCCCTCACTGTCCACCTGTCTTCCACCCCCTTCCTGCCTGTTCCCATCTGCATGCTCCCCCCGACTCCTGTCCACTGCCCCCGCACCTGCGCTGTCCACTGCCCCCCATGCCCGCCCCCCGTTCCACTGCCCCCCCCACCCGTCCTTTCCACTTTCCCCCGGCCTCCTTTCCACTGTCCCCAAACCCTTTTCCCGCCTTTTTCTCCTCCTCCCTCTCCCCCCCCCTCCCCCCGGTCCCCTTTCCTAGCAGAAATGTAAACTCACGGGCAACGCCGGGTCTCTCAGCTAGTGTCATATATAATGTATACCCTGTTCACTTATGTAACTGTACTTGTAACCATGTATTATTTGTTTTACTCTGTGCCCAGGACATACTTGAAAACGAGAGGTAACTCTCAATGTATTACTTCCTGGTAAAACATGTTATAAATAAATAAATATACCATCCACAAGTGAATGAGACATTTGATCACGCCGTCTCGCCACGGCCAAGTCCTCGCCGTTGTTTGACCACAGAGGGACACTCCGCCGCCAGCCACCTCTATGATAAAGTACGTTTTAGAGTAGGGGGTCAACTTTAGGGGTTTTAGTGCTTAGAGTTGGGGTTACCTTTAGGGATTTTAGTGCTTAGAGTTGGGGTTACCTTTAGGGGTTTTAGCTGTCAGGGTAGGAGGTCTGGGAGTTTTAGCGGTTCGGGTAGGGGTTACTATAGGAGTTTTAGTGGTTAGGGTAGGGATTACTATAGGGGTTTTAGCGGTATGGGTAGGGGTTTATGGTAAGGGGTTTTAGGGAAGGGCTTAAGGCTTTATGGGTAAGGGATAGCGTTAGTATTAGGGGTCAAGATTAGGGTTTTTTATGGTAAGGGCTAAGATTAGGGATTTACCTTGGCAGCAAAGCAAGGTCACTTGTGACTAAACGCCTTCCGTTAACTTGACCAAATGTGCTAGACCGATCCGCGGGGCATGCATGATGTATTTAGTATCCTGGGCTCCAGGGAAAGCTGTAAGCTATAATTTACAAATTGGAACACTGTCGCTTTAGTTTAGGCACTTTAATTTATTGGGTTTATGTTGGCATATTGATCTGAGGTTGTTTCCTATACATTATTTACAGGGTCTTCTGTGGGACAGGTGTAGATTTAAAAATCTTTAAGGAGGTCAAGCCATCCGTTCTTGACTTTGCGAGTTCAAGAAAGTTTGGACGTTAAGTGATTGCTACGTTAAATATATCCATGTACCCTAAAATACATGGAAGCACTGCTATGCCTGTGTATGGTGTACTTAACTGATGTAAGGGAAGGAGGAATAGTACCACTAAGAAAACAATGGCTAGCATGTTCACTATTGTTTTTATTAAGTATTGGCGGTTCGGGATTCCTGAACTTCGAACCCTCCCAAAACAGGAGGAGTGCCAGGTTCCCTGTACGAGAGCTCGAATCTCAATTCCCAAGCTAAATGGAAAGCCAAACATACAAAAACATTATTTTTGATTTCCACTCGGGCTCACAATATCTCCTCCCCTAAAAATTGTCATCCCTTCCTATGCTGAAGCATAAAAATCTATCAGAGAGAGGCAGAATGCAAAGGAGATGGGCAGAGAGACATGGAACATAGGGTCAGGGAGCGGGGGGGAGAGAGAGAGGTGCAGAGCAGATTGCAGATAGATAGAGAGAGAGAAAGAGACACATGTAAAGGAGAGGCTCGTGGTGAGAGACAGCAGACTGTAAATGGACAGTGAGAGAAAGAGACACAGCAGACAGAGGGGAAAATAGATGTAAAGGAGAGGGGCGTGGCGAGAGACAGAACTGTAAGGAATCGGGGAACACGTCCTTTGCGACATGTTCCCTCCTTACCTAGTGCTGCTGCTGCTGCTCCACTCTCTACTCATGCGTGCAACCCCGGTCTGATTACAGGGCGTGCACGTGCACCCGCAGCTCTTCAGCCCCTGTTACGGAGCTTGGCTCCACCCCCCGGACTCGCTGCTCTCGCGCGTTGCATGCGCACGTGACGATGTGCAACGATCCCCAGCTGCGTGTAAAGCATCATTTGTGCCGCTTGTCTCCTGCAGCCTATCCCAGCTTCTGCTGGGGCCGCGCCCCCGCTCTACCCCCTGCCTGTCTGTCTATATATACCCTGTTCCTGCTCTCAGTCAGTGCTCAGCATAATTCGGTGTAGCCTAGCTGCTTCCTACAGTTGTGCCTTGCCTTGTTCCAGTCTTGTCTTTCAGATTAACCTCTTGTGTAACGACCCGGCTTGTAAGTGAACCTCTCTGGATATTGACCTCGGCTTACCCCCGACAATGGCGACTTCTCCAATCCCTGATCATGGGTAACGGACCTGGACTATCCTACCATCTATAATCCCAGACCACGGCTAACGGACTTCTACGAATCTACCCTCTCCAATCCCATGACCTGCAAGTATACCGATTTACCCTCTCTCTCCAACCCAGACCTTACAACGCTAAACAATCCGCCTTCCAGGCACGCTTCCGCTGCTGTGGGTGCGTGGCTTTGTACCTTCCCACCTCAGTATCGGGGTCTTGCCTTGTTTGTGGGTAACGTGAGTGTTACAAGAACAGACTGCAGATGGATAGAGAGAGAAAGAGACACAGCAGACAGAGGGGAAGATACAGTAGATGTAAAGGAGAGGGGCGTGGCATGAGACAGAGCAGACTGCAGCGGTGCAGAGAGACTCATACAGCATAGGGGCACTGTGAGAGACACAAGTGTACTTGACTATAAATAATATATTCTTTATTACTGATAGCAAAAACCGGATGTGAGAAATCACCAAAAAAGTACTAAACAAAACCAAGGGTTGTTAGTATAAAACATTTGCACTGAACAGAAGGAAAACATGGAGCATCTGCATAAATTTGTGAGCAGCGATATATGTATGAATATTTCAAATCTTTCGTCTTAAATGTGTGCAGATCTCTTTGTAAAAGATGGTAATACAACCTTGACTTTTGACAAACGTCATTATAATTTTGAGCTCAATTTCTCCTCATCTAACTCCTGTAACCACTCCCCAAAACGTCCATGGTGCCAGTGGAGCAAATAGGTAAAAAAATTGCGCAAAGTAAATGGACACATTGATGTGAAGTAAAATAAACAATTACCCAATCTGAGTCGATTTTGTAACAATGCTCTATTTTGCAACATACATCAAGATGTTAAGAAACAAAAGCCCAATAATATTTCATATTTATAAGCAAAACCAAACCCAGGACACCAGGCCAAGTGCACATCTGTAATAAAATCATGCAGTGTTTCTTGCCATATCACCATCATTCACCCAGTAGCCAAAGCACGCTGTCTAGGGGTCACACTCGACTCCTCTCTCACATTCGCCCCTCACATTCAAAACATATCTAAAACCTGTCGCTTTTCCCTCCGCAATATAACAAAGATACGCCCTTTCCTCTGTTGCTCGACTGCTAAACTCTGACTCAGGCCCTCATTCTCTCCCGTCTCGATTACTGTAACCTCCTGCTGTCTGGCCTTCCTGCCTCTCACCTGTCTCCCCTACAATCAATCCTAAACTCTGCTGCCAGAATCACTCTACTATTTCCGAAATCTGTCTCAGCGTCTCCCCTTCCAAAATTACTCTCCTGGCTTCCTATCAAATCACGCATCTCGCACTAAATTATCCTCCTCACTTTTAAAGCTTTACACTCTTCTGTACCTACCTACATCTCAGCCCTAATTTCTCGCTATGCATCATCCCGACTCTTGCGTTCTGCTCAAGGATGTCTTCTCTCTACCCCCTTTGTATCTAAAACCCTCTTCTGCCTTAAACCTTTTTCACTTTCTGCCCTCACCCTCTGGAATGCCCTTCCCCTCAATGCCCGACTAGCACCCTCTCTATCCACCTTTAAGACCCCACCTTTAGACACACTTGCTTAAAGAAGCATATGAGTAACACCGTGGCTAATAATATACACGATACATGAAGCTTGGCCCCCTGCAGACGCACACTTACCTGAACGCCCTCCTACTGTCTCTGTACGTTCTCCCCACCAATTAGATTGTAAGCTCCCCGGAGCAGGGACTCCTCTTCCGAAATTTTACTTTTATGTCTGAAGCACTTATTCCCATGATCTGTTATTTGTATTATTTGTTATTTATATGATTGTTACGTGTATTACTAATGTGAAGCGCTACTGTAAGTACACTAATAGCGCTATATAAATAAAGACATACATACATATCTTTTTTTAAACTTTTTAAGTCTTTCAGATATTTTATTTTAGTCGTTAATTGTTATTATGATTTCATATTTATTTTGAGCATTTCATTTTTTTTTTTGTGGAACTTCTTTGCTGGCGTCTACAGGGTTTTCATGGAAAAAAATCCTTACCCTGTAACAAAAATCCGTAACGCGGGTGACATCACGATCATAATGAGCGCGCGTGCCCGTCGTGCTTGCGCATGTGCAAAACCACCATTTCAGGCTGCACGGAGGTTAAAAACACTGGCGGGTTTCGCCGCACATGCGCAGTGGCGACCGGAGTCTGGCGCACATGCAAGCACTTGGGAGACAGACGCACCCAGAGTCAGACACACACACACAGGCATGTGCGCACACACACACACACACACACACAGGCAGACACACACACACACACACACAAAGGCAGGCACACACACACAAAGGCAGGCACACACACACAGGCACCAGAGGCACACACACAGAGGCACCAGAGACGCATACACACACACACGCACGCACATAGAGACAGTTAGTATAGCTATATAAGTGCAAATAGCTAAAACAGAGGTGTGTGCCGAGCACGCGCGTTCTAAGTCAAACTTCTTTGCGTTTTCCCACTGACATTGTGTTTTGAATTTTAATTACATTAATTAAAATATCACCATCACAAATACAATATCTGTGACAAAACAGTGACCAAAGTTTCACTTAAAATGTGCGTGCTCAGCACACACAACTTTTTTTCCCATTTATATCACTATGGATTGAGCACCCTTCCAGAGGAAACAATGTATAAAAATAAATAATTATAGAAAAACAAAACCTAACAGATCATATGCAAAGTATGCAGCATCTTAAAACTGAAATGTTTGTCTGTCAGGATGTTTGTCTGTGGGTTTGTGCTCGCTGTCATTGACTGTCAAGCTCTCCCATTGGCTGACTGCGGGGTGGGCCTTGGCTGTCATTGGCTCTCATTGCCTGACTACCGGACAGGCCTTGGCTCCCATTGGTTCTCGCGATCTCTGAGAGCAAGGCAGGGAGACGTCATTATATACACAGTCATTCTCCACTAGGGCTCCGTGGAGCAGTCCCAGGGGTTCCGCATGGCCACCCGCACTCACTGCTGCCCCTGGTTCTCCCCCCTTCGCTCTCCCCCCTCCGGTCCCCCCCCCTGCCCCTTCCCTCTCCTAGGAGCGCGCGTGCAGTCCTCGCTGACAAGCCTCCTGCTGCCTGAGGTATGGGATGGCAGAGGGAGATGGTGATCCATGGTGTCGGCGGAGAGCTCCTGCTTCTGAACTTTGCATGTGAGCTACGGGGGGAGGGGGGAGGAGGAGGAGAGGCTGCTTCTGCTTGCATGAGTTTGAGTGACTGTGTGTGTGTGTGTGTGTGTGTGTGTGTGTGTGTGTGTGTGTGTGTGTTTATGTGTGTGTGACAGTGTATGTGTGTGTGAGTGACAGTGTGTGTGTCTGAGTGACAGCGTGTTTGTCTGAGTGACAGCGTGTTTGTGTGAGAGAGAGAGAGAGAGAGTGTGTGTGAGAGAGAGAGTGTGGGGGAACGGAGCTGTGAAGGGGTGGAACGGAGCTGTGAAGGGGTGGAAATGGAGCAGTGAACGTGGGGGCCACAGCTGTGAATAGGGGAGGGGAATGGAGCTGTGAACAGGGGGGAGAAAGAGGGGGGGCAGAGAGAAAGGGGAGAGAGGTGAATGGGGAGGAGAGAGAGAGGCGGAGAGAGACAGGGGGAGCAGAGAGAGAGGGGGAGCGGAGGCAGAGTGGGAGAGGGAAAATGACATCCCGAGCAACGCCAGGTATATCAGCTAGTATGAAATAAAAAAAGAGTGATTACATGATGGTGATGTCCCTTAACCTGGAAACAATAGAGGAGAAGTCATCCTCTTAAATTTCCCTGCATTACAGATTATGTTCTGCACTGTATACGAACGCAGAATATGATCTCACCTACAAAAATTACAAAGAGGATACCACAAAACGTTGTGCTGTCCATTTCTCTGTCTGTTTTTTGGCTATTCAATAAAGACATGTTGAATTAATATTAGAGACATCGGACTCAATTATACCAACAAGGGAGGAGAAGACCTTTTCTTTTTATAGTATAATGCAACAGATAATCAGAAAATACCACCTCCCATTCCCACCCCCACAACAATGGATTAGCATATAGAGGGGCTCAGGTTGTCCCCATAGCTGTTCCCTTTATTTGTAAGTATGAGGAGTGGAGGAAGTGTGAGAATTGGAGACTGTTTGAGGTGTGCTGGTGGGCAGAGGAGTGCGGAGTGGAGGACAGAGGAGCAAAAGGAGTGTGCAGTGGAAGAGTGAGGGCGAAGGATTGAGAAGCAGGGCAGTGGAGGGCATAGGAGTGTGGAGCAAAGGAGTAAGGAGCAGAGGGCTTGGCAGTGTGGAGTGGAAGAATCAGGAGCAGAGGAGTGGAGGGTGGAGGAGTGAGGATTGGAGGAGTGGAGGGCAGTGGAGTGTGGAGCAGAGAAGTGATGGGGAGAAGGACTGATGGGGAGGAGATTAGAAGGGGTGGTATAAGGCAAGGATTAGCCAGAGAAGGAAGAGAGGAGGAGGAGAAGGCAGAGGGCATTGGGGAAGTTTTGTATGGGTAAACGACAGTGGAGACAACGTTACAATAGTGTAATAGAAGAAAAGTGTATATGGTGCAAACTGATAATAAATACAGTGAATAAAGTGAATAACAACAAAGTGTAAGAGGTAATATGGATACCAGCACTTATTCAAAAGTCACAGTACTTGACTTGGGGTGCACTCCAACTCTTTCCCGGCATAGGTAGCTGCTCGTCTCACCCATCCTCCACGGGTAATAGTCTGCGTCTGCTGCTCTCACCGGCAGATCAATCTGGGCCTCTGACGTCAGCAAGCTGGAACTTCGGTCAGTTGGTAAGGTGGCCTCCAAAGTCCAAAAAGCCCAACGCGTTTCGCCAATCTGCCAGCTTCTTATGGGGTTATGCTAGCACTCTGGAGGCGCCGAGTTTAAATACCCTACCATACTATAACTTCTAATTGAACTCTGCTGGTTGTAATCATAGGTATGACGGCCCCTAGAATGCTATAGGCTAAAATATTAAGCTGCCCACCATAAGACTAACAATCTTATATAGAATCAACAATCAGTTATACTAATAATCTTAAAATACTCACAATAGTTGCTAGCAATTTATTCGTTAATACACATAGCAATACTCACTAAAATAACATTATCAAGACCATATTTTATTAATATAAGTACATAAAAATAATAATATTAAAAAACATATTAAACAATCAACATTTCTAAATTCTAAAAAAGACAACATATTAATAATAATAGATAGTCGATCTTGAATACTAAAATAAAGAATAGAGAACCAGTTAATAAACAGAACAAAAATACCATACATATCTTAGAGATAACCAATATCCTCAAGGAGAAATTCAATTATATTAATTAGATCTTAGTTGGATCTAAAATCAATATACATATTATCATATTAGAACCTGGAAGAATTGTAAGCATGCGTGTAAACTCCCATGTGTAAGGGGAGTTGCCTCCTATATTCTACACACATAATGACACACATTTAAATGCATACACAAACATGGCATTGTGTGTATAATTGTGTGAGACAACGTTACAGCCTCTACCAAACATGGCACAGATTTACAGTAGTAGAGAGGCATTTACAACGTAATTGGACATTTTTGGGTTAACGAAAATCTGGTCCTCGTCGAACATTGTGCTGGCATATGATCAGATTCTTGGTAGACTGCCTCCAAGACGTCTATTGGATCCAAAAATCGGCTGTGGAGGGGGATAGTAGATGCTGTAAACAGTGTTGATGTGTTCCCAAGGACAATACAGCACTGCAAAAAACAGTATTCGGATATAAAAAGAAAGGTGAAGGAGAAAATTAAACAACAGGATGCAGACAGAAGAGGGATGGTTGAAGGACCGCCCCTGACTATGACATACACCCCCTATGAAGAGCATTTCACAACTGTCATGCATAGGGATGTGTTTAATATAATAACTTTATTCCATATCACTCTTTTTCGCCCAAAGGGACTCAAAGCACTTCACAATTATAAGATAGCGTGGGGACTCACATAGGATTTTAACAGACACAGTCCATGCCTAGAGAGCTCACAATCTATGTTTTTGAGGCATGAGGCTCAAGGAGATAAAATTACTTACCCAAGTTCACAAGGAGCTGACACCAGGAACTGAACAGGCTCCCCTGAGTCAGTGTCTCTACTCACTGAGCCACCTCCTCCCTCCAAGGTGTATGAGACACTGGGAGACAAAAACCCCATGGAAGCAGGCAAGAATAATGCAGAAACTTGCCAGTTAACTTCACAAAATAATGTGTATATGATACGTAATAAAACATTGACAGGCAAGTGACGATACAGTATAAAGTGAACTACGTTGGCAAACTCTTTTGCCTACAACATTACAGCCTTATATAGTTCTTGCCATGTGAACTTACAAAACATTGACAACAACTTTTATCTAATAGGTGTGAATTCACATATACATTTTGTAAAATACAACTAAAATCATGCATATGTCATGATAATGTCATGAGGTAATATATATTTTAACCCATCTGGTGCTTAAGGGGTTAATGTGATTGGAGTTTTATTTTAAAATAACATCTGCTGGGGTTGTAACATGTCAGGACTTTTTCCAGCTTTGTGCTTGGCTTCAAAGAGAGCTTAATTGGGGGTGCCTATCCTGTATGGGCTCACTTAAAAAGGCTAGATGGGTTGTATATTGCTGATAGAGTCGAGATAAGGGCAGTGTCTGGAGACTTGGGAATAAAATATGGCCCCTGTGACAACTTTCTGTAAAGATGGTCTCCTTAGAGCAAGCTTTAAAGCATTTCTCTGGAAAGGGTTTATGGTTGGCCAGGGAGGTTGGCCTCGAAAGTATTGAACATGAGAGGGACTTTATTAAAAATAAGAATATCATGTGACTTCCTCTGCTGAACATGCTAAAAATTACATGTGTGTATCCGTGGAACCGAGTCGCACATAATGATTACAGACACGTCAGATCTAGCAGGTACTAAGAGAAAGATATTAATTTGTCTCCTAAAATTAGGATTAAGATGTTCATATTTAGTCTCATTGTGTCCGCCAAGAGTGCTTGAATGTATTGATGTGACTCGTGTGTGCAAGTGTTAGTTAAGGAAAGTTGTGAGTACATTTAGATATTCCAGGCTTTAGATAAACGTAGTCTGTCGTAAAGCTGTCAATCTCACTGCTGATTTACGACAAGGGGTGGGTTTATGTGGTTTACATGGGAAGAAAGAATATTTAAGTCTGAGCAAAGATTATGAAAATCAGATGTCTATCTGTCTATCTAAATGTGTATTTGGGACCAGATACGGGATATATGATTATCTCTTACCAGTGACCTCTCTGGGAGGAAACATATGTCATAGGGTGCTGTATAGCGTTTTCTTTTGTGTTTTACCCTTTTATTTTAAGCAACTGTTCTGCATTTAATTGTAACTGAATATTTCTTGTAATCTCTTTTCTGTAACCCAAGCATTGTATTTTCACTGTATTTTTATATAATAAGTAATGCTTTGAACTCTGAATGAACTGTTGTACGCTCTGGGGAGAGTATTTACGTTTTCGGATACATAATGCTACAACTGACTTTTGTGTGTTAAAGTGCATGTTTTTTTCTGGGGCCCTCGCAAATATTAATTTGACATCTCTTGCTTGCATAACTACCTCAGGTGGTAGCAGTGTATAGATATGATTTGCAATTGAGTAGGGGTTAATATTAACTCACTGGAGGTAACTTGCGCAGTCGAAAGGTGAGTTAGCTAGAGTATCTGTGTGTATTAACCCTGGTTGCATATCTAAGTCACGTGCTCACTTGTGTGCTGTTCGTGGCGGTGGTATATTGGGACGGATCTAGGAGAGATAACTCATTTGAGGTACCTTTGCGGAGGTGAAGAATGGGACAGCTTGCAGGCTGTGTATTAATCCTTGTCCTGTAGAGGCGATATTGTCCATTTGACTGACCTCTGCAGAGGTGAAAAGTGGGAGCGCTTGCAAGCGTCAGTATTAACCTTTGTCCCATATGCAGGTCACGTGCTCGCAGGGTGCCGTATGTGACACATATAAATACATAATGATCAGTGTAGGTCTTCACAACAAATTAAGAGGAACCTTTGTGTCATTAGTACGAAGGTGTTTTTTTTACATATACAATATCTAACCTTTTTCTAGGTTCTTGATGGCATGAGGAACCATGGCACAGACCCCATCCTCGACGCCATTTTCAGATGATGAAAAAGATTACAGCTTAAAAGAAATCTTCTGTAAGGAAGTCACCCTGATTTTAAATAAATTAGCATAGTAATACAAGATAATACTGACTGCAATTTATTTATCCTCTTTCTCTTTCATCATCCCTCCTCCTCATCCCTCCTCATCTCTCCTCAGCTCTCCCCCCATCCTCATCTCTCCCCCTCATCATCATCAGCTCTCTTCCCATCATCATAATCATCAGCAGCTCCCTCCCCATCATCATCATCATCATCACCAGCTCTCTCACCATCATCATCATATCATCAGCTCTTCCTCTCATCATCACCATCATCAGCTCCCCCCTCATCATCATCACCAGCTCTCTCCCTCCTCCTCCATGTCTACCTGTGGGTAGTAATAGAGGCAGGTGGGGGGAGAGGGTATGCAGCGGCAGTGGTCCCCCGGCGTTAAAAAGAGGATAAGCTGTTGCTACAGAGGCAGAGCTGGATGGCCGGGGAGGAGCGCAGACATCGGAAGTAAGAAAGACTTCCTGGTCAGACGGCTGGGGCGCGCTCCTCCACGGCTGTCCGGATCTGCATCTGTAGCAACAGCTCATTCCTCTGCCAGCTTATCCTCTGTCTAACACCGGGGGACCACTGCCGCTGCATACCATCTCCCTCTGCCTGTCTCTATCTGGAGAGAGAGATGGGCTGCCAAAGGGGAGGGCGGGGGGAGAAGGGGGAGAGTGGGCCCCCCAAGGAGAGCGGGCCCCCAGGCTTCGCCCAGGCTGCCAAGGCTATAGATATGCCTCTGATATTGTGTCAAAAAGAGTGCTACTATGATTGTGACCTCATGTGTACAACAAAAGAGAAAAAGGCCTAGTGCTACATCTAACGACATATTATACACTATAGTTAAATACTTATCTGTTTATAAGCAAGGGTCATTTAGTTCAATTCTTTGGCCAAAGTATTTTAAGTCTAGAACCACGTCACGAAATGGCTCCTTTGTATGTTCTAACATTGCTGTACCTGCAAAACGCTCTCATAACCTCTCTAATGGAGGAAAAGCTGTCTTTATATACTGGTCATTCACAGGTGCTTAGCAAGAACTGCAATTAAAAAGGTGAAATGAGTGAGTTTGGAAACAGAGATGAAGGGTCACTAACCTCCAAGTTGCTCTACCAACTGCCCCTGTAAAATCAGAATTTAAATTCACCACATCATATATATTGCGTCAAAAAGAGTGCTACTAGGATGTCATCTCATGTATACTGTATAACAAAAGACAAAGAGGTTTAGTCCTACATCTAACGACATACAGTATATATTTTAAATATTTGTCTGTTTATAAGCAAGGGTCATTTAGTTCAATTTTTTGGCCGAAGTATTTTACGCCTACAGCCACTTCACGGTATGGCCCCTCTGTACTGTAAGTCCTAACTAGAATTGAAGAATGAAAAACCCTTGCTTATAAAGATATAAGTATTTAATTATATAATATATAATATATCAAGTTAGATTAGCACTAGGCCTTTTAGTCTTTTGTTCTCCTCATGAGTAGCCATGTGAAGCTCAACGTCAAACCTAACTGCCTCTATCCTCGTAAGCTATGAGCCACATTCAGTGCCACAGGAAGTATCACAACTGATGCATAAGCTAACTTCAGTTCATGAGGACATAGCGCATCTCAAGCAAAGTCTGTGGTCTCACAGCAGCCACCAAACAAAGAGCAGCCATTGAAAAAGAGCTGCTTCAGAACAATGACAGCAACTAAAACTACAGAAAAAACAATTCCCATAGGAGAATAATGCAATGGTGCAGCAACTCAACATAGCGAAGAACAAAACACCACAAACTTACAGCACATATCTTTACAAATCACAAATGACACTGACCAGTTGTGGTATCATGAATAGGGCCATGGTTATCTGGAAGCCACAAACACCACCTACTTTGACAATGGTGACACCACATATTTCTTGACCTTGAGTTAGTGTCTTCCCTATATCTGTACCAGTCTTATCTTAGTGCTTTGGCATTCCAGTGTTCTACTGAAGCACGTAAACATAAATTAGGAGAGAGGTCAACAGAATTAGATTATGGTGATAAAATGTCAGCATGTTTGCAACTAGAAATAACTGAGAGCAAGCTAATAATTTCCACTACACTAATAGAGTATGTTATACATGTTCCATAACAAATATAGATACTGTATGTATATAGATGTGTTGGTGTGTGTTGGTGCATATTTACCTCTCCTATCCACAACAAATACATCATGAATACTGTACATGTTAGTACATCCGTCATATCCCTGATATATGACTGGAGAGTTTCTACATGAGAGATTGCGACATGAAGGTTCACAGAGTCTCCCGTTACCCGTGATGGATAGCTTTACCTTGGAACAGCAGTTGCTCTCTAATATTTTTCCTTTGCACTGTACAAATAACTAAATAAAGAAATACTTTGTGTTAAATAAGAAACTGCAAGCATTATTACAGAAAATAATATGGTGATATAATACAACTATTAGAAAATATATTCAAAATAACTTAATTTCGTGAGGCTTACTTATAGAATATTTCCTTCCAAAGATTCAATTTGTGAGGAGTTTAAGAAGATGTGGGGAAAGTTGCTTAATAAATGCTCTTTTGAGCTTATGCAGTTACTAATTGATTTTGATTAAGCTGCATTGATAACCAAAGATTGATTATGCAGCTGCGATGAGTGGAGATTTGATAAACGATTGACCATGATTTTGCAAAAATGTTAATGTGAAACTCTGGCATTAAAAAAGAAAAAATGGTTGCATGACTTCAATGGCTTTCAATTGGAATGAGTCTATAAGTGGCATGAGAAGGAGAAGGAAGAAAACTTTGAGATCAGAACCAATTGGTTTACCGCAAGGACAATCGGGCTCTCTAACACAACAGACAATGGATTTGACTATAATCATCTTGTCTTATCATGCCCTAACTCCTAATCAATAGGTTGTCTTACAACATGGCTCATCATTCTCACCTAAGCGTGAATTTGACTATTTAGTTGGTCAAAGATCTACATCTGTTCTGTTGTTGCTGCTTCTTTTGAAAATATTTCTAAAACAGGGGGAGGGAGAAGCTTTCGATTGGAGGGTGGCTTAATGGCAAGCACTTGATAATTGTTTCACTTCTTGTGGACGGACGTTCACAGAGGTACGCAATTAGGAGGCTTTATAACGTGAAATTATAATAGGCTTTATTGTGCCTGTTCCTTTTCATCAGGAAAATTATCCAAACACAGGAGGGGGAACAAAGCTTCCATTCACTTGGGAGTAATTCTAGTGAAAACACTATGCAACCAATTCACATCTCCCTAGTCAAGCATTTCTCCCCAGCCCCAAACATAGCATGAAAATAAGCAGATACAGTATAAGCAGTCTCTTAATCATGAAAGTCTTATCTGTTTATCAGCTGTAGAGTAAGCTTCTCTGCTCTCCTGGAACCGCACTGAGCGTGCACAGAAAATCAGCATCCAGGTTTAGAAGTCTTATTTGGGCCTTGTGTCTTGAAAGCAGCTCTGCTAACTTTGGCAGAGCTCAAAACAAGTGTGTCTCCAAATTCAGCTCAGGTGTCAGCTAAAGAGTTCTCACTTCCTGTTTGAATAGACAGGCTTTTGTACGCCATCTCAATCAGGCAGGTGGTGTTTAGTAATTAACTACCAGAAGTTAACCACCACACTGCTCGATTAAAGGCACATTACTGAACAGGGATAAGTCCCCTGTTACACTTCTAAATGAACAAACTAACAAAAATAATAATAACAGTAAAATAGGACTCATTAACCATATGAAGAATTTTTTTTAAATACAGAATACACTAAAATATAACTTTTATTTGCATAACCTTTTAAAAAGTGTGATGTGAAAACTTCCAAAAGAATGACTAAAAATTCTGCCAAATAAATTAAAAGTAAACTATCTGGCATAGCTCTAGATCAATCAACGTATTATGTAGCCAAACGTGGATTCTGTGGGATGTAATGGGTGAGAATATCACTATTTTCAATATTTGCAAAGCCTGCAGCCTTAGTCATATCCTGAACCAAAGTAATACATCAGCCTCTACTGCACAGGGTATATAATTTTTTAATTCATGTTGCAAAATATCAATAGTAAATAGTTACTTTGTATCCCTCTTAAACATATATGGCTATCGTATACCATGTTGTGCAATCCTGCAGCTGGTTTCATTGGCCCATCCATCAGTATTAGTGACAGTGCGCTGCGCTTCCTCCTGCGTAGCAGCGTAGGTTAGCCTACCACTAGCTGCCTGCCGCGGTGCCAGGGGGACCCACCCATCTCCATCCCGGTCCTCCCGGAGTCTGTTTTTGGCGTTTATAGCGCCGTTAACGGCTGAGTAAGTAAGAGCCGAATGCAGGTTAGTGTTGTCGGAGCAGCCAGACAATCAGAGGGATTGAAGAACAAGGTGCAGGAGGGGGCAAGGGAAGGCGCTTGCCCCCCCCGGGAGTGAGGTGGCTCTCATTGGTAGCACTACCTACCAATGAGAGCCGCCTCACTCCCAAGTCGGGACCAATCTGTGCCGCGGCCGGGCCCTCCATTGCGCTGCAGCGGCGCCGGTGCCAACAAGTCCACTCATCATTGGTAACTGAGCGCTACCAATGAGAGAGCTGCCGCCGTCCCTTGATGACCCAGGCCCTGAGTCGGACCAATCATGGTCCAACTCTGACCTCCACACACATCACGCGGCCTCCCGCTCATCATGCACCCACCTCCTCTGACTTGTCGTCAATTTGCGGAGGCTCACAGTTCAGAGAGTCTGCTGAAGAGTGATGACGCAGGCAGCTGCACTCTCTCTGTGCAATAGGCCCCGGCGGCCCTGGCACTCTGCAGAGTAGACTGCAATTAGTTCTGAAATCTGAATCCAATAATCCACAGACCACAGTAGTTTTGCTGCCTCAGGGGGCAGAAGGTATCATTTGGAATTGGCAACAATTTGAAAATTAGGGTACAAAGACAACACAACGTTTTGCTGGGTGCCAGTGCCACCACATGCATCATGGTGGCTATTTATTAAGCTGTGCTGAATAGAGTGTGAGAAAGATTCTGAGAGAATGGAGAAATATTATGGAAAAAGCAAGACAGGGGCAGGGTGAGAGTGAGAGAGCAGCGAGAGAGAGTAAAAGTAAAATAGATGCAGCAAAAGAGAGACAAAGGAGCATGATGCTACTATGTATGGAAAAAGAAAGATGGGGAGAGAGAGGGAGCACATGATAGAAAAACCCCTGCGCTGTGTCTTGTGTGTTGTTGAAAAAACACAGAGAAGCAGACAGTAAAAAACGAGGGAAAGCAAGCAAGCACTCAGAAAAACGGGGGAGCGGAAGATGTGGGATTATATCTGGTGAATGATGTGGATGCCATCCAATGCTAAGGCAAGTGCTGTGGGGTTATAACTGGTGCTGTGTGGCAAGTGTTTTGGGTGCAATCTGATGCTGTGGGTGCAATCTAGTGCTGTGGCAAGTGAAATCTGTACAGTATATATCTATTGTGTGTGCGTGTACAGTCATACTAATACGTGCTCCCACATAGCGCGTACAGTAGAGGCAACGTTTATTCTAACATTTGCCGTAAACTAGCCGGGTTACATTCTGGGTATGTGCTGGGTATGTGCTGGGTATGTTCTGGGCTAGTTTGAGGCACGTTTAAGGCATTTCTGCATTGACTAACGACCCATAGGATTAACACAGCAGGGATCCCTGGCAGTCCAATTCAGTTTGAATGGGACTGCCAGGGACCCCCGCTGTTAATCTGATAGGCCATTAATCAATGCAGAAACGCTGGGGCTAGTTTAAGGAAAGTTTAAGGCATGTATTCAGAATGTACCTGGGTGTTTCCTGGGTTTTTTGGGGAATTGACGCTGGTTTTTGTTCGAATAAGAGTTGCCTCTACTGTAGGTCACAGCACGCCCCGTTCCGGAGCGGAACGGGATGGACCCAATGATGAAGTATGCCACCAAGGGGAAAACCTATTGGGTGAGGGTTATATAAAGAAAACATTCTGTTTTCCTTGCTTTTTTGAAAAAGAGTTGGTTTTGCAGTACTGAAGGGTCTTTTTTTTTTATTAGAAGTATATATACCCACCCACACTGTGTGCCACACACATACACTTTTCCTTTTTCAAGTTTCTATTACTGCATACAGGACTGTATTCAATAAATAGTGCATTGTAGGTGAGTTATTTGAAGTTCACAAATCTCATCTTACCAATATAACTACAGTATGCATTATTCAAGGAAAGCTTGGATCTCCTAGCAGGAGAACTTTAAAGGGATTTTTCAACTCCCTGCAGCTCATCTACAACCCACAGTTTATTCAATACCGCCAGCCCGGTGATGAGCAGAGTATTTAATGATCCCCGTTTCTTTTTCTTGTGCCCCACCTGGCACACATCATGTCGGAGGATCCTGCGCAGAGAAGCAGCCTTAAAAAGTAGTAGTACGGCTGGAATTTCTGCACTTAAGCGCCGGAGTGACACGGCAAGTTCTCCAGGCACCCACCAGATCCTGCAACCCTGAGTAGCTGCTTTTTTTAATGTCATAACTACACTTTCACAATTGCTTTATTAACCTTCAAGCTTTCTAAAATTTTCTTGAAAATGCACCATTTGCACACTCTTTTTTTCAAAATTTTCTCGAGAGGGAAAACCCCCCTTATGCTGGTCAGGCTTGCTCGCCACAGTGCACTCACCATCACTTTTACGCTGGGCACTGGCCGTTAAAATTATGCCCCCCCCCTGAAAAAATTTCTGCGGACGCCCATGTGCAGGAGGCACCATCAAGAAACATACTCCAGCCCCAACGCAAGAGAGAAAAAAAGTTTTAAAAACGTAGAGTTAAAAAGATGCTGGTAAGCGTCTAACATTGGGACGAGTGGGCGGTGTCAGCGACCACAATGATAGATCTCGCTCTCCCCCATGATGTCATCAAAGGATATCTATACCAGCCAACGTGCGTTTCACATAATAGCTATGCTTTCTCAAGGCAACAAGTCCTCTGATGACATCACAGGGGAGAGTGAGGTCTATTATTACAAATCTTTAGAATCAATATAACAAAAAGTGTACAGTGCTGGTTACAGAAAATAAAGGTTCCAAAAACATACAATACACTCAAGTGGTGTTAATTGTGTGGAAAAACATTCCAATTGTACATCACATCTTGTTGTTATGACTAGAGTTAACTAGCATAAACATTAGGAGTGATCCAATAATTTTGATATCCAATTCAAGTTTTGGGTATATTGTGTTTTGTTATTCTTCATGCATTAATGCGGGATTTGCTTAATGAAGTTACAGGTCTCCATATTTAATTTACTTCCATACATGGGAGGTTTTTTTGTGCTTATTTTAGTATATTTTATTAAACATTTCTTGTTTTGTATTTATATACTGTATTGTTTTATCTGCTCATTCTGAAGATTACTTGGTGCACCATAATACTTTAATTTATCAGCTACGTCCATGCGCCCGAGGGTCTTTCTTCTTGTTGGTCTCCTGAGCTGAACCGCATTCATTTCAGCCTCGGGATGGGGTGCCGGTATCCAGTGTTTTAATCTCCCGGTCACGTGCCGCTGGAGATTTAAACGCACAGGAGGTACCGGCACCCCTATACCGGGGCCTGTGTCTCAGGAGTAGGTGGACCCCGTGGCTAAAATTAAGGCTGTTCAGCTCAGGAGACCCCCTGTTTCCGTACACTATTATTAAAATTCACATTAAAGCAGCTTCATTGCCTTGGTTTCTAGCTGCTACGATAGTGTTTTTTTATTTATTTTAAGATTAGTGTACGGGAGTAGGGGGTCTCCTGAGCTTAACCGCATTGATTTAAGCCTCGGGGACCCCCTACTTCCCCAGATAGAGGCCCCGGTATGGGGTGCCCGTATCTCCTGCAGTATTTAAATCCCTCAGTCACATGGGCCGTGACGCGAAGGAAAAATGGCGGGAATAACGGGGCCTGTAACTCGGAAGGTAGGGGGTCCCCAAGGCTGAAATCAATGCGATTCAGGTCTGGAGATCCCCGTGCTCCTGTATACTAGTGTTAAAAGGAATATTTAAACTGCACGATCGCCTGTAAGAGCCGTGCATAGAGACGCATCGTCTCCGTGCATCTCTTCTAGGCTGCAGTTTAAGCAAACAGTTTCAATGAGATAGGACTTAAAATAGAAAAAAAAAACAAGTAATAAGATCTTGCATTTTTTGACAGCACTTTAAAAAAATTGTGTTTTTTCTTAGTGAATACCATTTTGACACATATGTTTTAGTGTGCGGTAAAACAATTAAAAGTCGCTCAGCAATGCACTGGTTATATCAAGGTTTAGTGAATAAGCCCCCCTATATGCTTCCTAAGAGTCTCTCCAATCCCTACAGAACATCCTACTGTCTTGAGGATTGGGAATTTCTGTGAATCTTTATGTTGCTTCATTGACCATTTCCACTTCATATAGTGATAGAGTACCACTCACATCTAGGCTCACTATAACGTTTTCAGATCACCGTAACCCTGGAAAAAACAATAGGTGCAATACACCTTTAAGACCCACCTATCCACCTTTAAGACCCACCTTAAGACACACTTGCTTAAAGAAGCATATGAATAGCACTGTGGATATTCTGAACACAGGATACATAAAGATTGGCCCCCTGCAGACGCACTTACCAGAACTCCCTCCTACTGTCTCTGTACGTTCTCCCTACCTACCAATTAGAATGTAAGCTCCTCAGGGCAGGGACTCCTCTTCCGAAATGTTACTTTTATGTCTAAAGCACTTATTCCCATGATCTGTTATTTATATTATCTGTTATTTATTTGATTACCACATGTATTACTACTGTGAAGCGCTATGTACACTAATGGCGCTATATAAATAAAGACATACAATACAATACAATACAGACTAATAACAACTAAAAAAGCGAGAAAAGTTGGAATAGAGGTATTTAAGCGTTCACTTTTAATGCACCAAATTGGTCACAATAATAAAACTGGCATTTTTATTAACCAAAAGAAAATGTAAAATAATAGACTAATTGAATATCCATATAAAATCATAAGTAAGTAAAGAACACGTGTGTGACCACAGAGGGTCACTAAAGCCCCTATTAATTGCACTCGTGATACAGATAATTGGCTATTGGACTAAAAGTAGCAGTAAAGTACCTGCTACCACAAAACCCTAATGGGAACAGACCACAGAAAGATCCCACTGGACCACTATACACAAATCTGAAAACAAAAAACTCCCCTTGTGAAGAAGCGGGCTTGACGCGCGAAACGGTCGTCGGGGTGTAGTGACGTCATTCCACTGACGGTCTCAATGTGCTGAGATGGAGGATCAGTAAACAGGAGTTCTTGATATCAGTATACCGCTTTCCCATGGTCAAGTCGTATGCTCCACTGTACACCGACCCTGACTCATGTATACTTAATACAGTTTGGCTGCTACTATTATGCCATTACCTAGCACTGTTTATACTACTTGCTACTCAGATGCTAGTATACTTGTCTGCTTAGCATTAGCCTTTGCATGCAGTTTGGCTGTCTTTCTCTGTACCCTGTTCACCACACAGTATTACCGGCAGTTGCCTCATGTGGTTTTTGACAGGACTGGGGTTTTCAGCATTGAGACGCTTTTATGACACAGCCTCATTTATCCAACTGTGACTATTTATGTATTCATGCAATAGCCAGGTTACTGTGTTTAGTGGGGTCACCCCTACTATGTATTTATACCATGTGTGTGATAGCTTTACTATTGACACCTCTTGCAGCAGGGTATATATACCATTCGCTCGGTGTGATCTCTTGTTTTACGTGTGGTAGTGTGGATATTCATCTATAAGTGTGGTTGTACTATTGATCACATGAGGTTTTGCTCTGGAGGTTTTTGTACCAATGATGCAATTTTTGCCTTATTAGCAATTTACCAGTATTCCTCTTCACTATCTATCAGTCTCATCACTGGGGACTTTTAAACTACACTGTATAGATATATTTGTCACTTTTTCGACGTTTTTTACATTTAATTAAAAAAAATTGTTTTCAGTTTTGTGTATAGATCTTTCTGTGGTCTATTCCCATTAGGGTTTTGTGGTAGCAGGTACTTTACTGCTACTTTTAGTCCAATAGCCAATTATCTGTATCAAGAGTGCAATTAATAGGGGCTTTAGTGACCCTCTGTGGTCACGCACGTGTTCTGTATACGCTTTGTTTTCCCTTTGCACCAGTTACGCTATGTTTTGTCTTAGGTGAGCGATGTGTTTATATGTGTGTCTTAAAATCATAAGTAAGTCAAGAAGCGGAGAGAACGTATACTGTACAGTATCTAACCATATTCAGTTTTAATATAACTATAATTTGCAGAATCTCCAATAGCTTCTTAAAGTAAGTTTAATAAACCACACAATATGAAGCTAACATCTGTATTGATAAATTCATTGTGAAGATCTCAGAGTTCAGTATCTGTTCTGTGTAACAGATATCTGTGCAATGTTTATCTTTAGAAATAAGCTTTAGATAGTGCAAACAACTGATAGGCCTATAATTTAGCCAGCCATTAACAATGTAGCAATGTCTCTACTGTGTCCACTCAGTATTTGTTCACTTTGTACAGTATCTGTTACAATGCTAATCTTGAAACAGAACCTTGCAATCAACATTCAGCAGCTGATTAATCTACAGTACATGATATAGGAGAGATGGGCAATCAATTTGCGCATGGACGAACTTTTTCTTATTCGTAAAAAATTTGGGTCACCAATTTCTGAAAAAAATGCGTCAATGTGCAATTTCGGCTCTACAGTCTGAAAATCTTTATAAAGGAGAGAAAGAATTCCTATTGAACAAAAAAGAGGAAAGTCTGCTCAGGACTGAACGTGTAAGTAATGGATAGTGATGAATTTAAAAAATCCTCAGAAGGGGGAGGTGCATAAAGGTAGCTAGCGAGATAATACTAAATAGATGTACAAACACAAAGATACCTATTTCTTGATATTCACTTAGAGCAGGGGGGCACAAACATTTTTCCCTGCGCCCCCCTGCCGGCTGTCCCCTCACTCCCGCGCCCCCCTCCCAACCCCAACTTACCCGCGCTCCGGCGTAATGACGTCACGTTGCCATAGCAACGTGACGTCACATGACCTCACAGCGTCATTTTGACGCCGCGTTGCCATGGCAACACAGGGAGGAAGCCGCCGGAGCCACGGTAAGTTAGGTTTACAGAGGCCCTGCAGCTCCCCCGGCACTTAATTTAAGTGCCTTCGGGAAGCGCGCGGGGCCTCTGTAAACCCCGCGCCCCCCGTCGGCAGTGTCGAGCCCCCCCTGGGGGTCGCTCCCCACAGTTTGCGCACCGCTGACTTAGAGTATCAGTAAACTGATATATGTACAGATTGTATCAGATATCCTGTGTATATGAATTAATCTAAAAATTAATGTTAATTAAATCAATTAAGAAATTTCTTAATGATTTATTAAAAGTACATTTTTAGAATAATTGGTATACACATTATCCCTGACACAATCTGTACATATTTCAGTTTACTGATACTCTGAGTGCATATTAAGAAATTGGTATCTTTATGTTTGTACGTGTAACATAGCCTCCCGGCAGTAACTTCTTTTTCTGGGCTTTTCCTCTGTCAGTCCTGTTAGAGCAGGCAGTGGAAAGGTTAATTCCTTTAAGAGGTCTGTATGTGTATTTCAGCCTTGAATGTTGTAGCAATATTCGAGGGCGGGCCTTGCAACTCTGAGGTTGTCAATCAAAGGGGTGGGTATTGGTTGGAATGCCCCCTGCTGTGTGTGGGCCAATCTGTATCTAGCTTTGGCTTGTAATCAGTCAAAGTTAAAGACACTCCCCTCAGATGTTCAAATTGGGACATATCTCCTAAATTAGGTTGTCAGTTATTCATTCAGTTAGTCAGTGTGAAGAGAGTGAGCCGAGATAGAGGAGACAACACATGAAGAAAGCTGTCTCTTCCCCTTCCCCTATGCTGAGGGGAAGGTGGGGGGGGGGGGAGAATATCATGCTACTAGTCAGGGCTCTGAGCTAGGTAGAGAAAGGACTGATCATGCAAAACTGCTGTGACATGCTGTACATGTATCTGCAATAAAGCTACCAAGAAAAGACATTGCTGTGTGGCTTCCTGTCTCTGCATGAGGAGTGTCAGTGAGGGTCTATTCCCTGAAGACCCCAGAGGATCCTCACTGGCTGGAGGCACTGCACCATCTGGAGAAACAAATGTAATCTGTCCCCTGTCCCTGTCCTGGCTCTCCCTACACCACCGCGGAGCCCTCAGCCCTCCTGTTGCCAGCAGGTTGCAGCACCATTACACCTGAAGTAACCAGAGAAGGAGAGTACCCCCCCATCTCACTTAGGGGGGGATGGGATAAACCCCCAAACACACCTTTATACAACGTGGAGACATGCACAAATATGCTAATTTAATACATTTGCATAGACGGTGCATAAATATATCCCAGGTATCTCAAATGTGCTCCTTTTTGTTCACAGGTGTCTCTCCACGTGTTATATAAACTGCTAATTATTGAATTATCATGTTTGGCCCATTAGGTACGCCTGTAATTTAAAATGATAGACCCAATTTATTCAATAGTAAATAATTCATTTTTATCCCTCTGAAACATATATGGCTATCATATGCCATGTTGTGCAATCCTGCAGCTGGTTTCATAGCATGAGTCAGTGGCCCAACCATTAGTATTCTATCATCTAGACACCTGATCTGAACATAGCTATCATAACGATTAGCTCAACAAAGTATAATATGAACCTAGACTGAGCAAGTATAAGGCAAATGCAGGTTAGTGTTGTTGGAGCAGCCAGACAGTCAGAGGGATTGAAGCACAAGGTGCAACAAACTGAAGAGAGGAATTTTTTTTTTACAAATGTAGTTCAAAAGACGCTGGTAAGCGTCTATCATTGGGACGATTGGGCGGTGTCAGCGACCACAATGATAGATCTCGCTCTCCTGCATGATGTCATAAAAGGACATATATACCAGCCAACGTGCGTTTCACATAATAGCTATGCTTCTCAAGGCAAGAAGTCCTCTGATGACATCCCGGGGGAGAGTGAGGTCTATTATTACAAATCTTTAGAATCAATATAATAAAAAGTGTACAGTGCTGGTTACAGAAAATAAAGGTTCCAAAAACATACAATACATATATGCAGACAGTTTAATAAAATAAAGGGAATAACACAAATAACCTAAACATTACCAACATTCTTTCAAAGAGGTATTGGTTGAAAATATGAGAACTCATGTATTATTAATATACTGAAATCTTCCTCTTAGATGAATTTTTATTTACTGTAGGGATGCCCAAATCCCACTAATAAAGTCACAACTTTTCCCCTGGCAAGAAACAGATAAATTGGCGACCTTTTTTTGGGTGTGTCTTATGTCCTAGTCCATAACTCTCTCCTTGTAAAAATTAGAATAATGTTACTGTGAGGATTCGCCATTCTGGTTCTTCTGTCCCCTTAACCCTTACTCGCCCATCTGATCCCCATGGCACTCAAGAGTGGCAACCCAGCAGTGGTACTTACGTGCAGTGCATGGGTACTGCGCGAGTGTCGTCTGCCTCTTCCGTGTCTGGGCGCAGGGCACGCTCCCATTCCTCCGGCCTTGGCCCGTGGCGCGTGCGCGGTCTCCCCGTCGGTCTGCGGTCTCCGCCCCTCGGTCCCCCGCCCTGACATCAGGACTACATGGTGCGGCTGTGCTCCGCGCTCCGCCTCTGTTCCCACGGGTCCGGCTTCTGGTCTTCCGCCCCATACTGACGGGGTGTCATGGCGCGCAATGACTTTGCGCGACCGGGTCACCAACGTTATGCGCGGGTTGCGCGCGGCACGCTCGCACACTCTGATGCGGTCGCTATTGGCTGTGCAATAGGACACACCTGTACGATCCAGCAGTCTATCCGTAGCAGCATGCCCCACTTCCTGGTTTCCTGGGATAAGCAAAGATAAGCAGGCACGATCGCACGGTTTCCCCCGGGATTTACCCCAACCAGGTGGGTCAGTTTGAATTTCCTGCCCCAGATTCTTTTGAAGGAGGATTTGCCGTTCTGGTGCTTCTGTCCCCTTAACCCTCACTCGCCCATCTGATCCCCATGGCACTCAAGAGTGGCAACCTAGCGGTGGTACTTACGCACTGTGCGTGGGTATAGTGCGGGTCTCGTCGGCCTCTTCTGTCTCTGGCACAGGGCGCGCTCCCGTTCCTCCTGTCTTGACGCGTGGCCCGTGCGCGCTGCGCGGTCTCCCCGTTGGTCTGTGGTCGTTGCCCTTCGGTCCCGCCCTAACGTCAGGACTACATGGCACGGCTGTGCTCCGCTCTCCACCTCTGTTCCCGCGGGTCCCGCCTCTGGTCTCCCATTGGTGGGAGGTCTTTTAAATATGCTCTCAGTGCTTTCATACTTTGCCGAGCATAACTCCAGTTTGTGTGACGCTGAACCTCACTACCTTGAACCTGTCTGCCTTATCTTGCTGCCTGACCCTGCCTGGAACTTGTGCCTTGTGATATTCTCCTATGCTGACCCTGGCATTGGATTACGACGACCCTGCTCTCTCCTACACTGACCCTGGCTTTGGCTCCTCGACCACTCTACTCTCTCCAATCCCGACTCCGGCTACGTACCCCAACGATCTGCTACTCTACACTCCTAGACCCGGCAAGTATCATGTTTACGCTGTCTTCTATTACCCTGATCCGGCCTGCAAGACTATCCTACACTCTAGACGTGCCCTCGCAGTTGTGGTTGGCGTCCTATACCAATCCCTACCTCAGCCCCGCGATCACGCCTCGTTTGTGGTGAGCTACGCGTTACAGTATGCTCGGTCAAACAAACTTCGACCCCGCTGAGGTAGGAAGAGTTCTGAGCACACACGCCAATGCCCTGTCAAGTCTTGAAAATAAATGGGAGTCTAATGACCAAAACTTGAGAACCCTCCAGGAGGACTTTAGAACCTTATCCCTCACCTACAAGGGCCACGCCCGGATCCCGTGCAATCGGTCACTAGTACCCCTCTCATGCCTGCTTATCTTTCTGAACCCCGACTTCCCACACCCAATCGGTATGGGGGTAATCCTCACGAGTGTCGGTGTTTCCTTAACAAATGTTTCATTCAGTTTGAGATGAATTCTTCACGCTTTTCTTCTTCCCGTTCCAAGGAAGCCTATAATCTCTCTCCTCGTTGATAATGCCCTTGCTTGGGCTTCTCCCATCTGGGAGCGAAGATACGACCTCAACCAAAGCATTGGAGATTTTACCAAGGAGGTCCGCAGGGTGTTCGATACTCCAGGTCGAAAGGTATCTGCAGCTTCTGCTCTATTCTTTATTTCTCAGGGTAACCGCTCTGTTGCCCGTTATGCACTCGAGTTTAGGACTATTGCCGCAGAGACGGATTGGAACAGAGAATCCTTGTCTACTGCCTTCTGGCAGGGATTGTCTGAGGCTGTGAAAGATGATCTTGCGACTTATGACCGGCCTACCGATCTGGAGGATCTCATTGCGGTCTGCATCAAGGCGGACCATCGCCTCCAGGTGAGAAGGACTGAGAGACGACTTCATCGCACGGTTTCCCCCAGGATTTACCCCAACCAGATGGGTCAGTTTGAATTTCCTGCCCCAGATTCTTTTGAAGGAGGATTTGCCGTTCTTGTGCTTCTGTCCCCTTAACCCTTACTCGCCCATCTGATCCCCATGGCACTCGAGTGGCAACCTAGCGGTGGTACTTACGCGCGGTGCGTGGGTACGGCGCGGTCTCATTGGCCTCTTCCGTCTCTGGGTGCAGGGCGCGCTCCTGTTCCTATGGTCTTCATGCGTGGCCCGTGCCCGGTGCGCGTTCTCCCCGTTGGTCTGTGGACTCCGCCCTTCTGTCCCGCCCCCGCCCTAACGTCAGGACTACATGACACGGCTGTGCTCCGCTCTCTGCCTCTGTACCCACGGGTCCCGCCTCTGGTCTCCACCCCCCATACTGACACAGGTGTCGTGGCGCACGATGACGGCGCGCGTCCGGGTCGCCAATGTTATGCGCGCACGCTCTGATGTGGTCGCAATTGGCTGTGCAATAGGACGCACCTGTAAAATCCAGCAGCCTATCCGGAACCGCAGCCCCACTTCCTGGTTGCCTGCCATTGGAGGGAGGTCCTTTAAATATGCTCTCAGTGCTTCCATACTTTGCCGAGAATAACTCCAGTTTGTGTGACACTGAACCTCACTATCTTGAACCTGTCTGAATTATCTTGCTACCTGACCCTGCCTGGAACGTGTACCTTGTGATATTCTTCTACGCTGACCCTGGCATTGGATTACGATGACGATGCTCTCTCCTACACTGGCCCTGGCTTTGGCTCCACGACCACTATACTCTCTCCAATCCTGACTCTGGCTACGTACCCCAACGATCCGCTACTCTACACTCCTAGGCACGGCAAGTGTCACGTTTACGCTGTCTTCTATTACCCTGATCCGGCCTGCAAGACAATCCTACACTCAAGACACGCCCTCGCGGTTATGGTCGGCATTCTATACCAATCCCTACTTCAGCCTTGCCGGTGGCGCCTCGTTTGTGGTGAGCTACATGTTACAGCTACACACATAATTTTTGCTAGTCTGACATCCCCTTGAGGGAAAAAATTATTCAACATACTGTATGCAACAAAGTCACCCTCTCCTAATTAATATCATTGCAAGCATGTACTACTCGTCACACACAGAATAGCAACTCGTCGTTTTTTCACTGAAGCAGAGGACAGTAGCACTGTGGGATGATTTTTATCAAAGAATGTTGTGGATTAATCGGATTTAAAATGTGTTTCCCGAAGAAGGATAATATCAGTTTGGGCCTTTTTATATTCTGTTAATGCTAGGCGTCTCTTGTTGGGACGGTTCAAACTTTTTACATTCTGTGATAATATGTTTAACCCCATTTTTTTTTTTTTTTTATAACCTCCATTTTTATTTGGTTTTACAATTTGTACACTGTATCACAAACCATTTTTAAGTCTAAGACTGCGTCCATGGTGAATTGTGTCGGGAGGAGGCGCGCTGAGGCTGAGGGAAAGCGGGTGCTTTCCCTGGCCTTAGACCCGCGCCGTCCGGGGGCGTGTCGGGGGGGGGGGCTGTGATGTCACGGAGCTGGTTCGCCCTCATTGGGCGAACTGCTCACGTGACCGGCCCTGCGCTCCCTTGAGCGCTTGAATTTAACATTTTTCTAAGACTTACGCTTACGCACGCTTGCGTAAGCGTAAGCGAGCCCCTGCTAAAGCCGCTCTCATTGCGGCTGCAGGGGCTCTGTGTCCAGCAGCAGCGCGCCTCAGCACGGCTCAGCACATAAGCGCTGACCATGGCCGAGGCCTAAGGGTGAAAACTTGAGATTCATGGGAGACACCAACCTTTTGTTCCTTGTAAATTCTCTTGGAGGTAGCTGCGTGTTTGGATTTAGATTGTTCTTTCAGCTTTCCGTAAAGGGATTGGAAGGGGAGTGAATGAACCGGAGTACAGATGTAGTCGGGTGTTTTCTTCTGTTAGCCCAGGAAAAATCTAGCACATTTTGGGGCTATCTCACAGAAACGCTGCATCATTTCTGTGAGATTTTTCTGCTATTTGAATGCAGACTAATGGCCATCAGATTAACACCTCAGGGGGTCAGCAGGGCCCCGTGCTGTATTAATCCGATGGGCCATCAGTTTGCATTCAAATAGCAGAAAAATCTCACATAAATAAAAATCTCACAGAAATGTTGCAGCGTTTCTGGGAGATACCCCCCAAATTTCCTAGATTTTTCCTGGGCTAGCAAAAGAAAACATCCGGCTACATCTGTAGAAAGAAAAAATTATGGCTGCCTTATGGACCAACAGAGTCTAATGGGCAGAGAGTCCTCTAACCATGGTGGGGAAAAAAGGGAATTCGAGGACCTTGGCGTAGGGGGTCTGGATCGCGGAGCCAACATGACCAGAAATGTAGTTCCACTTGGCTCAGCGACCACCTCAGCGCTATCTACTGAATATAATGAGAACCGGTAACTTAGAACCCTTTCCTTTTTTACGTACACGATGGATGGGGCCAAACCTTACATTTAGACCTGGATGTGGCGGAGGGGAACTCCCATAGACTGAGTCCAGCCAAGTGTAAGGAATCAGGGAACACGTCCCCCAAGACTGTAGGGTTTACCATCACGTTTTAAGATATGGTGGGTGAAAAACGCAACAAGAAACCTTCACTGTATTGCATATAGCAAATAAAAGTGATCTTTTTATTTGCTATATGCAATACGGTGGAGGTTTCTTGTTGCCTTTTTCACCCACCATAACTTAAAACGTGATGGTATTCATATACTGTCGCGGCCAAGTTTATTCGAGCATTTGCCCGGTCTCGGCCGCGACAATAACCGGGCGCGCGCCGGGGTGTCCCGTGCGCGCGCCGAAGCCTCGGAGGAGCGGCCCTCCGATCGGGGCTTCCCCCTCCCCTCTCCAGGTCCGCCGGGTCCCCCGGAACCCCCCACCGCCGTCCCCCACATCGCGGGACACCAGGGCTCCCTCGGGGAGCCCTGGGCACGCGCGCAGGGGGCGCAGGCACCCGATGAAGCGTGACCGCGCATCGGTGACACGTGGCACGCCGAGGGGATTCGGCTAGCAAGCCGGGACACCTCCCGGCTTGCGGAACTAGCCGAATGCAAATAAAACGTGTCGCCTCTGTATATATAGCCAATAAAGAAGATCACTTGTGAGCATATTCACATGTCTTAGACAGGTCTGCACCCCGGCCTTTCAACCATTATCACCTAGCATACAGTGCTCCTACTGCAGCAAGGGATTCTGGGAAACTACATGCAAATGAGCACACAATGTGTCATCTTTTGCCTGGATAAATATCCTGGATATTGCACACAAGTGATATTCTTTATTGGCTATATACTAACGGTGGAGGTTTTTTGTTGCCTTTTTCACCCACCATAACTTAAAATGTAATGGTATATATATATATATATTACTCTATATATATCTATATATATATATTTATATATACACTGATGTTATTGCACACCGTATAGAATCAAGCAATTGTAATCCATCTGTGCCTCATATGCAAAAAGATTTGACTGCATTCCCTAAGGTGATGGAAAGTGGGTGTGTTGCTCAAGCCTGTATTGTAATTGGCTGACTACATAGTGTGGTGATCAGGTGCTTGCGTTGTAGTACAGATCACATGAAGTTATTTTTGTGCTTGAACTAATTATGCAGTTGCTCTCTTGTGTAGGGTTATGTAAACATGTGAAGGGTACAGACGTTTGTTCAATATAGATTGACTTTTTAAATGCCTTACACTTAGACTGTTCCATATCTGCAAATCTACAGGTATGCAAAAATTGTTTGTCTGTACAAACATAGCAAAACCCATATAGCGGAATAATGGCAGATGCAACATGATGTACATACTGTACAGTGTTGCCTGTTATAGAAGTTAAATACATTTTTTTTAAATCAAATATAAATGAATATGATAATAAAAAACAGTTTTATGACATTTTTATCAGAAAGTTGTAGGCACTTAATCTTGACTTACCCAGGCTCGGATTTTATCCCCCCCTTCCCAACCTGGAACAAACACACTAACACCAGAATTAGTGGATATAAATTGTCACATTTATTAAATGCAATTCCAAAGTGCTAGGAAAGAGCCTAAGGCGATGAGAATCCTGCTTGTGTAGCCAAGACAACACAGACGAACAATTTATTCAAAGTGCAGGTCTCTTCAAAGACAGAGATGCAAACTAGAGCTCTACTCACAAATTCATAATGCAATTCTCCATTTAATGTGACAGCCAAGAACAGAGGAAAAACAATGTTTCAGGTCGCCCGATGAAAGGTCCATATGGGACCGGAGACATTGTTATTCCACTATTCTTGGCTGTCACATTAAATGGAGAATGTCATTATGCACTTCTACATTTATTAAATACAACATGTTAACCAATAGAAAACTTTTACTTCCCTGGGGACCCGCCACTTGGCTCTGAATCGCTTGATGACACGGAAATAAACACATTACTGGGAGTACACTCTCATATCTGTCAGATTAGTCTCGTGTGGCCCCACCTCCTCCATTACCACACAACAAGAGGTCCAGCGATCTCCACTAAAGAGCCAAGCCAACAATGTCGCCACAAATCTGCTCCTACATACTGTATCAGTGTGGATCTCTCGTAATGTCCCCGCTCATCTCCTGCGCTCTACCCATAACGATCTAATCTCCACCCCTTGAACCGCTACTGCTCTCTCTCATATTAAGCCTGTATCCCTCACTTCCCCTTACCTGTGGAACTCCCTCACACTCAGTATACACCTAGCACCTTCTCTCCCCAACTTTAAGTCAAATCTTTAAACTCCGCTCTTAAATTAAGCAGTTTAATAGCCTCGACTCATTGCTACTGTCCCACACCCACAGTCACTCTAACCAACCATTTTGGTCAGGCACTGTTATCTCCTGCACTTATTCCCTCACCTTATGTCTCAGTAAATCTCCCAACGTACCACTTAGATTGTAAGCTCTCAGGGGCAGGTATTTCCTTTCCTATTGTCTGATTTCGTTTGTTGCACTTGTTGTATTATAATTTCCTGCACTCTCTTTTTTAACGCACTGAGTACATTGTGTGTGCTATATAAATAAAGATATACATATACACATACACAAAATCCCGCCATGAGCAAGAGCAATTAACCACTTTAAACTGGCCCTGCAGCCGCCAACAAGCCTGCCACCTTCTCCAAACTGCCCTGCAAACATAGATTAAAGATATTGCGCCCAATATCTGAGAAATTAACTCCCATCTCCCTTAAACAAACATACCCAACTGCCCTCAAGATCTACAGTATGTGCTGAATTGATACACCGCCCAACTTCTCCACCATTTACTTATTGATTTGTTTTTTTGACCTCTCATTGGCCCTGACATTCCTCGCCCGCCCGCCCCATATGAGTTAGCCTCAGGGAAACTAACATCCTTTCCTGATTTAAATTAATGTGACTTTATGAGCCCTGATCTAACAGAGCTTTGTGTATCTAGCCCTTGGTCTTTGCATATATTCCAGTTTTAAGTAAGAAGTGGGTATATTTCATGAAGATATTCTTTATCCCGAGCTGTGGCTTAGTTATATACAATGTATTAAATATATGAAACAAGCAACTATCCGATTTTCTTGAAATTAATATGTCTATTTAATCTGAATCACCCTAGACATTAAACTGTATGCTCTCAGTAGTGGGGAAAACATTGGCTCCCTCCAAGCTGGATAGTGTTTTACAGTACTATTTATAGATTAGGGAAATCAACCTCTTAACAAGACGTGAAGTACTGTACTTATAAATCTATTTGTGGAATGTGTGAAAGGTGCCTGCAGAGGAAAATAAACAGTGATCCCGATGACACTTAAATTACCACAGTGAAAAGGCTAGTGATTAAAACCCATTAAGATCTGTCACTTTGATAGATGCAGCAAAATATAATATTTCACTAATACTAAAATCCATCTATGATATTTGAGTTGGGCTGGCATCTTTGACTGACTGCTTGTCATTGTTTAAATAGTTGTGCAGTTAGGTCCACTCACATGTTCTTTCTCATAAGACTGTGTAAAAAATGTGATCCACAATACGTTTTTTGAAAAAATTAACTTTTATGCCACTGACCCAGATATACAGTAATAACAATAGGAAGTCTTGGCTACATATCCATATAACTATCCATAAACAGTACAGTACTTACTGTAAAAGAAAAAAATAGACATTTTCTTCCAGAGGTAAGAAAAGGGTAATCGACATCTTTTCATAGCAATATTGGGCTCTATTCATAAAGTTAGATCACACTGTATAGAATAAGTCCCATTGAGTAGAATAATATTTAAAACAAAGGGACTGATATTGTTGCATTTAAATGATTAAGAAAAAGCCTTTAATGTCAGGAAGAAGTGTGAGCTTGTGGTTCATTGGGGTCAAAGAAGTAAAGATTTATTGGGTATAAAAGTGCATGGAAAATATCAAATTTGTGGAATTTTGCTATCTATGGTATTTATTTTATTTGTTCATTCTGAGTTCTTCATTTTTTTGTATTCTGTATTATTATCGTTTATTTCTAAAGCTCAAACATATACTACAGCATGGTACAATCAGAGTAGTATAAATTACATAATAGGGTAATAAGGGCCCTGCTCGTGAGAGCTTACAATCTATAAATCTTTAAAAAATATTATTTATAGATATGTTTTTGCTTGTGCAGCACTGCTTCCCCCTTCCCCCCCCCCCCCCCCCCCCCCCCTCTGGGACATTTTGCCTAGGCTACAAGTATGTGTGGTGCTGGTTACCTGTGAGGGTCCAGGGGAGATGAGCCTCCACATTGTTTTGGGGAACAGGACAGGCTTTCGGTGATCCTTAGGTTCTTTGCATGTGGTGACAGCGCCTCGAGTCACGGCAGGATGCAGAATAACTGCAGGCAGTCCCTACCATGACAGTCTTACTCCTATACTTCAGGCTAATCGACTGCAACTCAGCCAGAAGTATATAAATGGGATCTTTATTTAGTGCAGCCACTGCAGAATGGTATTACAGCGTGTGCAGCTTTATGGAGAAGGGGTCTCAGATCCCTGGATGGTGCGGGCCAGCAGTTAATGATTAGGCCATGTGCTCTGCACAGATCTTGACTCCACTCCTTACCCCAGAAGGGCAGGAGCAAGGACACACATCCTCACCCTAGGAGGGTGAGAGCAGGAACTCCCTAAATTTGGAAGGCCTCCTCCCTAAGACAGAAAGGAGATGGCACAGGGTCTGCACCATGATTGGCTGCACACAGACCCAATGTCACCACCTCTCCTGCCAATCGGGGAGGCTGTGCGAGGGGGGGGTAAACCCCACCGGATAGCCTGTTACTGTCTGTACCTAAGAGAACTTACGTGACAGGGGGGGCAGGGGGGACACTCACTGTCTGGCAATAATTTGTTGAAAGCTTGCTAATTTGGCAACATTATTAGCCTTTTAAGGCTGACATCTCTAGTGTTGTCAACCAAGCTTTCCTTGGTTGGCAAAACCAGTGATGTCATTAGAAAGGGCGGGAATTACATGTTAAAGCAACCTGCCTGATTGGTTGCTGGAACATGTGCCCTTACCACTATACATGGCCAGGATTCTCACAGAACACTGGATGTTGAGGGAGAGTCCCATTCTGTGGCTGAAAAAAAATAATACGTAAAGAGGAAAATAAGAAGAAAAGAAGAACAATTCCTACATATGAGAGAAAGTGTTGGTTTGGGCGGTTCACAGCTCACCGTAGGGGTACAATCAAATGTGTCCAAACGCAATAAGAAAAAAAGGTTGTTTATTCAGTGCATGTTGAAGTGAATCTGCAATAGAATAACTCTGATGCGTTTCATCCACCAATAGGACTTAGTCAAAGAGGACTTTAGTCAACTTCATCATAGGCAATTGGACTTCGATTTACAAATAGGTAATCGGGCCGTGAATTGATTATTATGTATTGTTTTATTTCTATTTTTTGGTGTTTTGGTATTTTGGAGGGGAGCTAAAGGCATACTGTACCATAGCAGTTGTAGAGCTATGATATACAACATGTAGGAAGTTAGATAGGTATGTGCAGGATGGCAGAGAGGTTTCCCGGGGCCCAGGACTATAGTTCTTACCGGGCCCCCCTCCCCGTCCCTGCCGGAAGTGTTTCGAACCCCATATCACACCTCATGGGCCCCCTCTATTTCCCTCCTTCTTCCCATGTATTTCTCTCCCATCCATCTCACTCCCCCCCTCCATCAATTACCCCACTCTGACTCATTCCCTCCCCCTCATACAATATATACAAAAAAAACACCCTCAATGCAAAATATTTCCCACCCCCATACATATTACCCTTCCAAATATATACAACCTCTTCCACCCCCTCCAAATATATACCAACCCCCCCAATACATATAAAAAATTCAAATGCATCTAAAAAAGACCACAAATGCATCTAAAAAAAGACCACTAAAACCCCAATACAGCTAAAAAATACCCAAATACATTTAATAAAAGACCCCAATGCATCTAAAAAAAAATGCATCAAAAAATAAACCCCAATGCATAAAAAAATAAACCCCAATGCATCTAAAAAAAAAAACTATGCATATACAAAAGCCCCAACACATACTAAAAACCCCCAATGCATTTAAACATTTCCACACATTCAAGTACATATAAAAAAATAGACTTACCTTGGGGATAGTCAGGCCGGGCCCGGTGGTTGCAGGCGGGCCGGTGACCTCAGGAGGGCCGGTGACCTCAAGAGGGCCAGTGACTGCCGGGGGCTTGTGATTGCAGGAGGGCCGGTGACTGCGACAGGGCCGGCAACTGCCGGGAAGGGTGGTGACTGCCGCGGGGTGACTGCCGGGGTGGCGGTGACTGCGTGAGGGGGTGGCGGTGACTGCGGGGAGGTTGGTGACTGCGGGAGGCCAGACAGAGCAGTTGCCGCCGGGTACTGGCCCTCCCCATCTGCAGGCCTCTTCCTCTCTCTGTCCCACGCCGGGCCCTCTGACTTCAGCTTGCGCTGGGCCTCAACTCATGCTGCCGCGCACCGGAAGCTGGGCCAAGCTTACTTCCAGCGCACCGACGTCAGAGAGGCCTGGTGTGGGACAGAGAGAGGAAGAGGCTGTCCGACTGTCCCCCACTGCCGGTGGCCCTTGGTATGACTTGCGAACAGGTGTCTGCCTTGTCGTGGCTTGCAAGCTTACAACGCTTTGGCCAAAGGGTTCAACTAAATTACCCTTTTTCAAGAGAATATATAAGTATTTAACTGTGTGTTTCTGTCATGTTGGATGACGCATTGGGCTTCTCTGTCGTCTGTTGTATACATATGCCACGCTCAGTAGCTCTCCTTTTTGACACTTATATACAGAGCTTGCTGGGGTTATGTGTTTTGTTAGCCCTGGGTATGTGTTTTAACCCTTTGGCTATGTTAGCTTCCATGAAGGCATGCATGATGCATGTCTTCATTGCCAAATGGCTATGAAGGAATTAATACAATGTTGGTGTGGGATTCTACTAGTCCATGGCTTTTACTATGTTTTTCTATACTGCTAAATATTCTCTTATTAAACCCCATTGAATACAGGGTGGAAATACAATTTGCCGAAGTAGGGCTCTTACAATGGAGTATTGGCCTTTGCACCCGCTTTAGGCATAACTACAACCTATATAGAATAACTAAAGGAGGACCTTTTTTGCAACTAAGCTGCCTCTTCGGAGTACAGTATATAGAATATGGACCTTCGTGAAGTTGAATGAAGCTTAAACATTTTGTGAGAAGCCATCTTTCTTTCATGCTGTTCAATATTTTCGGTCCTTCTATCTTCTTCTGACATCGCAGGCGGTTTAGCAATACCAGCGAGAGATGGCTAATAATAGCAAAAAACACTAACGTTAATATTAGTTTATACAATTGTAACTGTTTTAAAACATTTACATACAGTATTGTATATAATGCATTAAAATAACAGATGATGGCAAATATGGGGGTGCCTAATCATGCTTCTGTGAGCTGTCGAAACTGCACTTTAATTCTTTCTGTGTCTCTGGGACTAATCAATGAAGAGGTTAAACTGTTACTGTAGGACATATTTTCAGCAAAGAAAGAGTTTGCTAATATGAACTTGATGTTACATTAAGGCAACATGTTGAGTTCAATAGAATCTAGTTAAAGATTACAAGAAATATGTAGACATGTACAGTATAGACAGAAGAGACAGCGCCTAGTTTCTCAATGCAACATGGATACAGAAAAATGACTAACCTTTGCTGTAGTTAATGAATGTATGTAGTGTTGCAACTTACAAGAATATTAATACACTTCTTTTTTTCAGATTTTTCACTTTCCCCAAGGATTTAAAATGCAAAAGAATTGAAATATGGTTATTTATCAGAATAAGTGTTTTATACCATTGTAGCTGTCTCAGGGCTATAATAAGTGGAATGTTTTGAATGTTATACTATTAGAAACCAAAAGGTGTTATTATATTTTATTGCTGAAGTGTAATGAAATGTTCACTCACTTTTTATTGAGAGCTGTGTGAAAAAAGACCAGCTAATGAAAAGAACAAAGTGTTTTGGGAGTATAACATAAAATGAAATGTAGTCATAGATCATGTGACCAATTTCATATGGATCTCTAAACCCATTACATATTAATTTATTAATTTATTAGACTTAATTTTCTTTGACTGAATACACAATACGCTAGACTGAAAAAAATAACCTAATCTAAGATTAATGACCAATTACCAGTGAAAGCACTGAATATATAAAATATTTCATTTAGTGATAATGGAACTTATAAATGAAATGACTACTGTAACAGTAGGGGTCCAGCCGAACGTCCCACCATAAGGACAGTCTCTGAATCAGCAACACAGCATACAGGGACATGCAGCAGACACTATATTGGGTCTGCAGCAGGGTCTCGCTCTTTCCCTGCACTAAGGAACTCCAGCAGACACTATCACTCAGTCCCTGCCTAGCACACAGCTGAAGGGGCACAGGGTCCTTACCTAAGGGCCTGTCCCTATGAACACCCACCCTCACTAGTGGGGGAGTCAGGGCCTCAACTCTAGCCCGGGGTATTTCTGGCCTAGGGCAGAAGCTTGCAGCTCTCTGCCCCCCTTCCTTACCCAACTGTCTCCTCAGTCTGACTGACTTCCAGCACATTGCCCATACAATGTATCTACTCTCTGCAGGGGAAGCTGCAAACACTATTGGCTGCATGCAATCATCTGACTCACCTGCCTCTAAGCCTGCTGCGAGTTGTAGTTCCCTGTGAGACTTTTCCCTATGAGGACCGCGTGGGCTGCTGGCTAATGGTGACCTATGCCTCTCTTTCTGCGCCTGCGCTACCTGTAATGGCCGCCGCAATGCCTCCCTGCGCCTGCACGAACTATTGGGGCCTGCTGCGCTGCACGCGCTCTTCCCCTCCTTTCCTACCTGTACTAAGATGGCCTCTGCGGCTATCTGCGCCTGCGCGACCCTCCGCGCATGCTCGAGCATCCCCAACGTGGCGGCGCCAACCGGGAGAAGTCACCGTTCCCTTCCCCCACTGCCACAGAGGTAAGACAGGGAGCAAGGGAAGATCAGGGGATCCGAGGGTGACCCCCTTACACTCTCCCCCTGGTTAAAATCCCAACGGTGTCATACAGTACACCATTACACAATAACAACACAGTGCAAGGTATGTACAACCTATCGTGTGGGCTCTATCGTCATTGGTATACATCAAAATGGTAATAATGGTGCATAGCAGATAAACCCCATCAATACCCGAGGCCAGCTGAGTCCCATCGTGGAGTGCCCCTAACTGATTGGGTGAGGGTATCTCCCTCGAATTTAGTTGAATCACTGCCTGGTCAGTCAATGGAATGATAGTCTCTGGGTTAGCATCACTTCCTCCCCCTGGTGGAGGAAACAGCAAGAAGTCTTTGGTTTTGACCCTTTCCTGGTGACCCGCATCCATCTCGCATGAGACTGGGAGGTTCAGTCTCTTGCCTCGGTCCACCACATGGCGGACAGAGCGCTCCATGTTGCGCTTAGAGGAGGTACATTTCACTGGATCACTCACAACACAGTCCTTGTCCCTAAGCACTTGGGAGGCTTCCACTGGGAAGCGAGCGATTAACAAAGTCTCTGTACTCAATGTCTTTACCACATCCTGCAGAGGGTAAAGGGTTGATACCTTACCACTGTGGTGATTCACGGTGGCCAACAGGTCCTTGGGGATGCTATCAGTTCCCACCTCGGCTGTCTTGGGACCCTTCCCCGGCACTTCTGGGGCAGTCCACTCACTTTCTGAAAACTCGGGAGCATTGGATCCCAGTCCTGGGACCATTTGGGTCTGAGCGCACGGGCTCCCACTCAGTTCAGTTATGGTAGCGGTTATGGCAGCACCCGAGCCCACCGTCAGGTCATGAGCAGTCTCACCTCTTGCCCACGGGCCCACCGCAGAGCACACGGCAGCGTCTGGATACACCTCATCTAGGGCATATGGACCCCCAGCAGGCTCTGTATCAGCGGAGATAGTTGGCTCTTGGTCTTCACAGGAGTGGTCCGCCGACTAGCACATCACTACTGATGGTGGACCACTGTCAGTAGTAGGAGAGAGAAGAGACACTTCCATGGTTGACAGCATCTGGGTACCTTGTTTTCGCTGTTTGCTATCAGCAGTAAGCAGTCTTGCTCTGCAGTAGATGAGGTACTTGGCTCTTTAACTTCAGCTTCACTCGAGTGGTCCGCCTGCAGTAAAATTGTTATCTGTTCACTAGTGTGTGTTTTATTGCATGTGGGTCCTGTAACGGGGTTATTCTACAAAATAGAATCCCGTGCATAGAATCCCGTGCAGGTGGAGGCGCTACCGAGCATCGATCCAGGTGCACTCCAAGCTCCCAGCAGTGGAAGCACAGGTATTGCACACTACACACACACCGTAGCCATACATCTCCCAGGGGGTGGGGGAAAACGTACTACACACATTTGTCAGGTTTTTTTTAATGGCCACATTAGGTATCTTTACAGCAAGCTCATTTAAAGCAGCAATCTGTGCTACTATTTTTTACACACACATATATATGTGTGTGTAAAGGCCGAAAAGCCTTCTCGGTTAAAAACATAGAGGAAGGAGAAAAATTCCTGCAAAACCTGGGGATAAAAGATACTTTTACTTACCCCGTGGAAGAAAGATCCTCACCCGAGCCAGCCTGGAGAGATGTGAGGCACACTACACGAGGCAGGAGGGAAATGGCGGCTTAATTGACTTAAATGGAAGCAATTGAACATTTAAAGGTACAATGTTGCATTCCTTCCCCCAGCAAAGATCTGATTAAAGAGACACTGCCCCAATTACGAAAACTGCCTCACAGAATTGTGCTCACCAGAGATGCCGGACCGGGTCTTCCCTGCCAACCGACGATGGACCTCCACGAGATGCCATGATGGGGCCCCTGGGAGAAGAAGGAGGGAAAAAGGCGGGAGTGGACATCACGGTGACGGGCGCCATCTTGGAGAATCTTCGTAAGGAACAGGGAAGCAACTGGGGAGGGATTGGGGCCCCGAGTCTCCCGGAAATCTCCCGGCTTGCGGATCTGGCCGCAGTGTGATTAAGTGTGTCGGTAGTGTATATATCACATAATGTAAAAGGATTTAACAGCCCAAACAAAGAGACGGCAAGCGTTAACAGATTATAAAAGGAAAAATCCAGACATAATACTATTACAGGAAACTCACTTCAGCAAAACATGTTTCCCTAAATACTTTGATAACAGTTTTTGCCAATATTTCTTGTCGTCTGCCTCAGTTAAAAAAAGGGGAGTTGTGATCTTATTCCATAACAGATTGCCCTTTTGCATGGAGCAAATTAAACGAGATAAGAATGGAAGATTCATAATCTTGGTAGGCACCATTCAAGGTCAATACCTCACTATAGCAAATGTGTATGCACTGTGTGAACACGATCCTAACTTCTTTATCTCTTTTTTCGCTATCCTAAACAAAATGGCTAAGGGTTACACAATCCTGGCGGGGGACTTTAATAGGACCCTGGAACCAGAGTTGGATAAGTCCTCTCAAACAAGAAAAATCAGAAAAGGTGACACAGCTACTCTTATTAAGGGCCTAAGAGAAAACCAATTGACTGACATATGGAAGGAGCTCCATCCGGGTGAGAGGGGATACACATTCTTCTCTAATCCCCACAAGAGTTATAGCAGAATAGATTACTTTTTTTAGTCTCTAATAGACTGGTACCAAAGATGTCCCACACAGGGATCCATGATATTTCATGGTCAGATCATGCACCGATAGAGCTGAGGTGCTCACAATTTAACCTAGACAGACCGGGAGCAAATTGGAAACTAAATGAGTCTCTTTTAAAGTTCCCAGAAGTATATCAGTCCATCAGTCAGGAAATTGACTATTTTTTTAAAATAAAGATAGCGTGCCAGCGCAAGCTACTTTATGGGAAGCTCATAAAGCCCATTAGAGGCACTTTGATAGGTATTGCCGCAAGATGGAAACGAGAGAGAAATAAAAATTCGGAAACTTCAAACAAAATTGCGAGCACTTTCCTCTCTCCATAAAGCTAATAAACAAGCAGATACGCTAAAGGATCTAACGGACACCAGAATTGAGTTGAATATACTTCTAACCAACCGGGCTGACAGGGAGTTAAATTGGTCAAGATGGAAGTTTTCTGAAAAGACAAACAAGCCAGTTACCCAGCTTGCGAATAAACGTAAGAATAGACAATTAAATTATAATATACAAGCCATTCGGTTAAAATCTAGAAACATGACCTCCAACACTAAACTTACCGTTGAGGAATTTAAACGGTAGTATGAAAATCTATATGATGGGAAGAAGGTCATGCATAATGATAAGACGAGCAACGCACTAAAGGATTTTCTGGCATAGTCAAAATGACCTACTGCAGGCTGGGCAGAGAAGAAAGAGAGGCGCTACAGGAAGACCTCACGATGGAGGAGCTTTCAGATGTAATTAAACATTTTAAATCATCCAAAGCTCCAGGACCAGACAGGTTTTCAAATTTATACTATACTGTAAATGTTTTTTCAAACTATAAGCCCCCTACCTACTCATACTGTTTAATGCAGTGTTAGCAGGTACCCCATTTCTGGAACAAATGCTCCAGGCGTCTGTTTCATTTATATACAGTATAAACAAGGCAAGGATCCGGCGGATTGTAAGAGTTACAGGCCAATATCATTGATAAATTTGGGTATTCAAATTTATTCCAAAATGCTAGCTAGGCTTGACACTGGTTATTAATAAGAAAGACTAATGCCTTAGTATCATCATCATTGTCCTTATTGGTAACATGTTCTGCATGCATGTAATGGATCTGCTTTCCTGTCCAGGCTTGATACTGGTTATCAGGAGATGTAAGGGCTCTGGATTAACTTATTTATTGTTTTACCAACTATTATGGATATCTGCTATATGTTTCTTACAGTCTATTCTATATCTACTGTTGGTTTAACATATCAACATAGACTTACAGTATACTGTGGAGATGTGGGAACACATCTCATTGTATTAAATTTGTTGTTCTAGAAATCAGCTAACTATACAATTACATACTGTAGGATATCTATATAACATATAAATATATGTAAATATGGATATATATATATATATATGTATCACTAAGCTTTTCAGGTATGCTGTTTTGAATATATATACTGTATATATACAGATTAATTTAGCTCCATCTCTCTTTCCTTTTGTTCCATAGTAAGCTCTATTGTTATTTTTATGTTTGTTGACACAGTTGATGGCTCACACTATCCTTACTACGAAGTGAACTGTTTTTATTAAGTGATTAATGGGTTACTTGATCCTCCATCCGGAGGGTACTACTGCTGGTCAGGCTGAGTCTGGATATTATCTGGCATTGCACCTGGCATCATGTCAATTCCGGTTGGGGGAAACAAGGTATTTAAACCTCCGTTTGCAATAGAGGTACATACTCTCTGACGAAGTGCTTAAACATGCATGAAACGCGTTAGGCTAAGGCCCCGCTCCCAGAGTCAGCGCGCCCACACTGCAGACAGGCGGGGCGCTGACACTACACAGACCGCGATATGCGGTCTGTAGGGAGCGGGAGGTGGGCGGGAGTGGGAGGATTGACAGGGAGGGGGGCGTGGCTTGAGCGGAGGGACCCGCTACTCTACCTCCCCCTCCCTCCCTCCACGGGCTCGGGCTGGAGCTGCTGATGGTAAGTAAAACACACACACACGCAGGCACTCATACACAGACACACACACATAGGCAGGCACTCACGCACTCATACACACACACACACGCGCGCACACACAAGCAGGCACTCACGCACTCATACACACACACACACAGACAGAGACAGGCACTCACGCACTCAGACACATACACACACACACACACACACAGACAGGCATGCACGCACCCAGACACACACACAGACAGGCACTCACGCTGCTTTCACTCCACACTCCTCCCCGCTCCCCGAAGCCTCTCCTCCTCCCGAAGCCTCCCCTCCCCATTGGCTCACAGCCACACCACGTGACGCGTCAACGCTAGGGATCACCATTTTCTTGTGTCCCATAGCGGCTGACGCGCCACAGCGTGTAGTAAGCTGTGCAGCCAGGGGGGACCGGGACCGGCTCCGCAGGATTCCCCTGCTGGTGGGGAACTCGTGTGTGTGGCCGCCCGCGCCAACGAGCTCAGCGGGACCGAGGCCATAGAGTTGCCTACTACATCTTGTCATGTTGTCACTCATTCATTAAAAGATTTTTAATTTAGCTCCAGTATTGTAGTCCTCCGATTTTTGCAGCTGTGCTCCGTTTTCTCCACATTTCTGGATCCTTCGCATTTACCTGTACAGCGAAGAGGCACGCATAAGGAACCAACAGCATCTTATTGTGAGTACGTTTTATTTCCTCACCATTTTTACAACTCATATGCAGTGGGAGGAATGTTTCTGGACTATATATTAGCTCTAGAGTGGTGATGCCTCTAGAAAGAGAATCAAACAGTGTTGTTTCACTACTATAACTTTTTGTATTATCAACCAAGGACATTATATATACAACTTTCCCGTATTTTGAGCATTATATCCTTACAAATAGCCAGACTCAAAGATGCCTTGAAAGTACTGTTTCCTCTTAAGCAAGTGGATACATTTTTCATCAGTTAAAAGACTGTTACATTGTATTCAACAACTTGGAAGCACTGATCATGGAAACTTAGTTTCTTTTTTGCTTAGTAAATCATATTTACCTAGGCTGATCCACCAGGTGGGATTTATAAAAGGCAGACAGGCGGCAGACAAAATCAGACGTATTATAGATCTAATTGAATTGGCAAATACTAAAAAGATTCCGTCCCTGGTGTTGAGTCTGGATGCTGAAAAACCTTTGATAGGGTAGATTGGCCCTTCCTTAAAGCGACGCTTGGAGAGTTTGGCTTAGAAGGAACATTCTTAAAAGCAATCTTGGCACTATATGATAACCCAGCGGGAAGGGTACAAGTGGGCACCATTGTTTTCTTCTTGCCCAGGTACCACACAGGCATCTAGGTGCACTCTTGAGGGGCGATCACTTCCAGAGGCAGTTGCAGGCCTCTTCCTTTTCGGGCAGTTGGTGCTGATGTGCCCCAGCTGTTTGCAGGCACAACACAGACGGGTATACCCCTGTCTCGGTGTGCCAACTGCCCCTCCAAAAGAAGCCTCGGTTGGTGTAACAAGAGGAGGTCGGGGGGTTCCTCAAATTTAACCTCCTTCCATCTTGGGAAATGCTCCATCCGTGGTCTTGAAGGGATGGAACTCTGCTGCTTGGTTCTGGTGATGCCCTCTTGAGCTTGGCAAATTCCATCTGTTGCCGTAGGCCGGCAGCATATCTCGTTTCTGAAGCTGCTGGCCGTTCTCTTTCTGCTGCACATCCCGAAGCATATATCACTTCTGCAGCTGCTTGCCTTTCTCTTTCTGCTGCACATCCCACAGCACATCTTGCTGCAACGTGTTCTGAAGCTGGTCTCTCTCTCTCAGCCTCACGCTCTTGGGACTGGGTGATGAGCTGCAACCGCATTGCCTCATCTACTGGTCCCAGGCACTCGTGGGTGATTTCCAGGGCTACACCACACTCACTTCCACTGCTGTGGTCATCCAGGCACAGTGTAGCATCTTGCCCTCTGTCATCTTCTAGCAAGACTTGTATGTGTCCTTCTGTATCTTTATCCAGATCTTGGAGCTCACGCTGTCACACAGAGCCATCAGTTTCTCTTTTATCTGGTGTTGCTATAACGCAGCCATATTCACTACACTTTACTCAAAATTAAAAGATAGCAAAAGAAAAACAAGAGGTGGGGGGGGAACAAAACTGTCTGCTTGTATGTTTTATAAAAATAGCACTGAGTAATAGCTTTGGGGTACTGAGCTGTGATCTCTCGCAAGACTCACACAGGTCAGTCACTTTTTAATGTTTAATTTATGCCGCAGGCATAAACGCAAACCACTAAAAAGCTCTGATATTAACAAAAGTACAAATTGTTATCCCACCGCTATGCCACCATTTGTCATGTACGACACCCAGCTAGCAAGTGACCTGCATACGGGACAAGGGTTAATACTGACGCTCGCAAGCTCTCCCACTTTTCACCGCCGCAAAGTCCCTCAAATGAGTTGTATCTCTCCTCAAGCCATCCCAATATACCACCGCTATGAACCGCACACAAATGAGCACGTGACTTAGATATGCAGCCAGGGTTAATACACATGGCTACTCTAGCCAACCCCCCTTTCTCCTCTGCAAGGAACCAGCGAGTTAATATTAACCCCGACTCACTTGCAAATCATAACTATCCACTGCAACCAACTGAGGGTATACAAATATGATAAAATGTCAATTAATATTTGCCAGGATCTCAGGTCCCTGTGTATTATAGAAAAAAATATGCACTTTAACACACCAAAATGAGTTGTAGCACAAATGTGCCCGAATCGTAATTTCTCTCCCCAGAGAGTGCAATCAGTTCATTCAGAGCCCAAATCATTACTTATTAAATGTATACTATAATTCTAAGTTGGATTCCATCTGTTTGTTTGTTTGTATGTCCGAAGCATCGAAATCTCAGAAACGGCACCACGTAGCACAACGAAACTTTCACTGTACATTCTGCTGCGGATTTGTAGGCCAACTCAACTATTTTGAGAATCCAATGTGACTCACCTCCCAAATTAAATACATTGTAAGTTTCCCTCGGCTGTCCAGCAAATCTGTTAGAGCAGGAGCAGGGGGCGGGCGGCGTGGCTACTAAGGGAGGGGGCTTGTCCTTGCCTGGATCGGGGTTGTGTCTCTGTGTATGTGTGTGTGTGTGTGTGATGTCAGATGTGCCAGCAGGGGGGGAGGAAGGGAAATCTGCCAGCTACCAGGGGGAGATGTACCAGTGGGGGGAGGGTGGGATATGTGCCAGCTAGCGGGGGGAGTTGTACAAGTGGGACGGGGGGGACATGTGCCAGCAGCGGTGGGATATGTACCAAACGGGGGGGGGTGGGAGGCTAAAATGTGCTGCCAGCAAGGGGAGATGTACCAACGAGGACCGGGAGGCGGGGAGATGTACCAACAAGGGCGGGGGACAGGGATATGTGCCGGCAGCGAGGGGACATGTCACAGCAGCGTGGGGAGATGTGCTGCCAGTGGGGGGGGGGAGAGTGGGGGGGCCGGGTACATGTTCCGGCAGTGGGACACACACACACACACACACACACATATATACACACACACGGACACACAGACAGAGACAAATCTCACCCCGCACTACATCCAGCAGCGAGAGGGGGGGGGGGGCAGGGATATGTTCCGGAAGTGGAGGGCTAGGGGGGCCAGGGACATGTATTCAATATTATATTCCCCGGGCGAAGCCAGGCACAAAAGCTAGTGTTTTAATATATATAAAATACAGTGTATAGGTTACAGAAAGGCTATTACAAAATAAACATACAGTTACAATAGAATGCAAAACAGCTTCTTAAAATAAACGTGGAAAACATAAACAGTAAATCCTATACTTTACCAAACGCTATGGATTTTCCGCAGAGAGGCCACTGACTCAGAACAGGAGGTCTCACATGCTTTGTTCCAAGCATGTCTCTGGTGAGATCTGATTTTCAAAATCTTTGCCCAGCCTTAAATGCATTCTTTCCTAATGGCACCGGCATAAGCCCACCCCTGGAAGATGCTTTGAAGCTGCCCTCCCCCGACCATGTCTAGAGAACTTGACTAAAACAGTCGACATCTTTATTGGGCTATCCAGGATGGACCACCACCCCAAGTAAGTCCCTTTGAAGTTCAGAGCAGCCCAAAGAACAGTCCTGAGCTGTTTCAAACTCAACATTTTGTATTTTGTTAAAAGAAGTGTAGCTTGTTAACCCCTCAAGCACTGAAGGGATTAAAATACCTATTACCTCATGACAACTGTATACTGCAAAATGCGACATCATTGGTAAAAGAAAACAGTAACATACAGTAGTGTTTTCCATTAACCAGGAAATGGAATACTGTAAAAGCAAAAAATATCTTGTTGTGAAATTTTAGTATAGGTTATGATGTGCAGTAATTTAATCGATCACATACCAGTACTACAGTGCATACTGTAGTGTGTTGTCAAAAATATTAGTGTGCAAAGTTTTAAAAACGTGAAGCTGGTATTGCTGACAGACTGTATAAAAGTAAAAAAGGCAACGTTTAAAAAAAGCGAAATTAGATTCCATCAAACGTCATACTTATCTTTTGCTGCTCGATTTCAAAGATTCTTTTCTGGAAAAAAATGTTATGCTATTATTTCTGGTACTGCGCATGCGTCAACTTGCGCTATATGGTGCATGCCTACAAGCATACTGTACACTACTGAAGTGTCATTGGGACTTAATGCTAATACTGTATTGTGTAACACTGTACAGAACATTATATTTACCTTCATTATAAACTTTGCCAAGCGGGTGGAGATGAGCCAATATCAGAGGTGTATTGTGCGTAGAAGCTAGGGTCACTCATGTCATCAGCATTATAGTTGACATGTGACTGCTGGTAGTCAGATGGGGCCTGGTAGCAATGATTGTAATCAGGCTCGGTCAGGTAGCAATGATTGTGTTCACTAGGTTTTCAGTGACGATTGGCCAGATATTGCAATCATATTAGTAAGCCTGGGTGTATTGTGCGTAGAAGCTGGGGTCACTCATGTCGTCTGCATTATAATTGACAGTTGACTGCTGAAGCTGGTAGTCAGACGGGGTCAGGTAGCAATCATTGGTGACAGGTTGCGTCAGGAAGCAAGGATTGTAATCAGGGGTTCACTAGGTTTTCAGTGACGATTGTCCCACCAATGCAATCATATTGGCAAACCGGAGTTGGTACATTGCAGGGATGGGAAATATGAATCTTAAATGGATTAAACTTGACCTTTCTCTGTTTGAAGTTGCCATCAGCAAACATACCGGCAAAACCTGGGAGCACAGACCAATAACCCCTGCTATCTCCCTCAGGGGGGGCAGTGTGAAACAAACATTCCTCATTAGTTAAAGTTTGCCTTATCGAATGCTTCCACCCACGATGGTTAGGTAAAAATGTGAAATAATTGTATTTCTCAATGATATGATGATATATCTCTGCTAAAGTTGCCATCTTATCTGTTCCAGCATTAATTGCAGAAAATATTAGATATGCATAACAGACGTTTGGTTTTGAATAAAGACTTGACATGATGTTGAGTGTACAGGTTCGGTCTATTCAGCAATTGTGAGGGCATAGCAATTGAGAATAGTGTACCCAACATTGTGTTTAGTTACTTAACTTATGAAAATGCCTACATTTGATAATGTCTTCAGCGACCAAGTTCATTTTACAATGGAGCACGGTGGTGGACTCTCTTTGTATCTGGTTTTTAAACACCTGGAAATTGACACATACAGTACAGTAACTGTGCTACAGTATGCACTGGATTGTGCAAAGGGGATTCATTGTGCCACCTGGTGGATACGCGAAGAACTGCACCCAAACAAATCAGAATCCAGGTAGTTCAAAGAAATCAACAATGCTAAACATTGGTGTGTTTGGCCGCGTTAACGCTAGTGTTCGCCAAGAATAACGAGTGAATCATGCGTGGCATACAGCAGACTTTACAAATACGGCTCCGTGAAATGTTCGAATAACGGCCACTGCATCTGTAAATATAAAATGAGACTGACAGGGGTTGTGTTGACTCATTAATGTTAATGAATGTTACGTATAAAGGACTCTCAAGGTCCCAGAACTCTAAATATTGAAGCAAAATACATTAACATGATGTTAATTGAGAATAACCTGTATAATGTGAACAAACTGCTAAAAAGATGTGTATGGATAACACAAAAAATAAACCATAAAATATATAAAGATTCTGTCTCCTCCTCGCACATGTAATTTAACATGCTCTATTGCAATACAGTATATTTAAAATTGCTTAGAGTTTCTGATTAACAGGCACTCAAATGTTTAGACACTGGATGCATTTGATCTTTTTTCAATATTAATCTCAAGTGTTCCATGATATGTTGCTTGAATGGTCTGGTTGTCAGACCGATATAACGTTTTTCACATTCGCAGATCAACATATAAATTACAAAGTCAGTATTGCATGTAGTGAAATATATAAGATTTTGGGCACCACTCCTTAGAAAAGACATTATGGAACGAGAGAGAGTGCAAAGAAGAGCTACAAAATTAATAAAGGGGATGGACAATCTAACTTATGAGGAGAGGCTAGCTAAATTAGATTTATTTACAGTAGAAAAGAGGCGTCTAAGAGGGGATATGATAACTATATACAAATATATTCGGGGACAGTACAGGGAGCTTTCAAAAGAACTATTCATCCCAAGGGCAGTATAAAGGACTCAGGGGCATCCCTTAAGGTTGGAGGAAAGGATATTTCACCAGCAACACAGGACATGGTTCTTTACAGTAAGGGCAGTTAAAATGTGAAATTCATTACCCATGGAGACTGTATGGCAGATACAATAGATTTGTTTAAAAAAAAGGCTGGACATCTTTTTAGAAAGGAAAGTTATACAGGGATATACCAAATAATTAAACATGTGAAGAATGTTGATCCAGAGATTAATCCGATTGCCAATTCTTGGAGTCTGGAAGGAATTTATTTTTCCCCTTATGAGATATCATTGGATGATATGACACTGGGGTTTTTTATTTGCCTTCCTCTGGATCACACACACATTCCCAGCTAGCTCAAACTCCTACACCCACCACATCATGAATATATATTTATGTCAAAATGAGTGCTACTGAGATTGGCAAATGTATACAACAAAAGACAGGGGTGCCCAATGCTACATCAAATTGACAAAACATATATGGTAATAAGTATAAAGTTTAAATACTTCAATAATAATAGTAATTACTTGTTTTTTTAGTTAAATCCTTTGGCCAAAGCGTCGTAAGCCTGCATACCACGTCAAGGTAAACCAAATGAATGCAGGTCCTAACACTAAAACTGTGAACCCTTCCTTTTACCTCTGTATGAGGGGAAGCAACTACAGTGAGTCTTGTCCATTCAACAAAATGCCAGAACCTCCCAAGTTAAAAAGGTGGGGAGGGGTGAGCTCTTGGGGGAGGTGTCACCTACCTCCATTTAACTGTTACCAGTCAGAAATTGATTAACACACACACATTCGCAGCTCGCTCAAGCTCCTACACCCACCACATCATGAATATATATTTATGTCAAAATGAGTGCTACTGAGCATGGTAAATGTATACAACAAAAGACAGAGGTTCCCAATGCTACAGCAAATTGACAAAACATATATGGTAATAAGTATAAAGTTTAAATACTTCAATAATAATAGTAATTACTTGGCTATTTAGTTAAACCCTTTGGCCAAAGCGTTGTAATCCTCTGGATCAATAAAAAAGTATAGATATAGGATAAAGTATCTGTTGCCTAAATTTAGCGTAGGTTAACTTGATGGCCGTATGTCTTTTTTTAACCTCATCTACTATGTAACTACACGCCGACGAGTATTGTAAAACTTGCCTTGGAAAATCTGGGGCTATCACCAAAAAGACCCAGGTACATGCTGGGTACAAGCTCCAACATTTCAGTGACATTTCTGCAGAAAGACCAACGGCCCATCGGATTACACAGCAGGGGTCCCTGGCAGTCCCATTCAGTTTGAATGGGACTGCCAGGGACCCCCGCTGTGTTAATCCAATGGGCCACTAGTCTGTCTGCAGAAATGTCACTGAAATGTTGCTGCATGTACCCAGCATGTACCTGAGTCTTGTTGGTTATAGCCCCAGATTTTCCAAGGCATGTTTTAGAATACTCGTCAGTGCACCTGTATGTCACTATGTAAGATATTGTAGATTTTGGTACCCTCTATATTGCTGAATGTTTTGGTTTTTAGTTTATATTTGCAGATTTTGCATCGACCACAAGAGAAACAACCTAACATGGTAGGACAAAAATCCCTAGATTAAGACAATGTATCAGATTTAAGCATATTGGGCGATACAATATTGCTCATTGTGTGAGATTTTTTTAAATACAAAATTTGGATCCACTGCGGCCCTGTCTCTCAGAAGTTGATCGGTGGAGAAAATATTCCAATATTTTTTGACAATTGATCTAATGGCATTTGCTTGACTCCTGAACTGAGTGATAAAATATGGAGGGTCACAATCAAATCTTTTGTTTTTGTGAGCATCTATCCTACGCTTTGTACCTAAGATTCTATTCTGAAAGGTAGACTGGTCAGGATCTATCAAGTCCTCTCATGATCTGGATTTAGCATTCAAGTAAGCTCCATAGAGTATAATCTCTGTTGTATCCTCTGGATATAAATCTCTGGAACAGTTCTTTTGACCTGGTTTCAGTCTTCCAAAGTGGAACAATTGCGACACAGTCGCAAAAATTGTTCACATGGAATGCCTGACTGGCTACCAATAAAACCGTGTGTAATTGGCCGCCTCTGTAAGCTCATATGGCAGGTAAATTTTGTGTGTTGTAACCCCTTCCAGGAAAAGAGCATAATCACTATGTGATCTGGAAAGGGGGGAACAGGGAATGTAAAATGTATTATACTTTAAAGTACTTTACTGTATTCCCCCAACTAGCCAGCCAAGTACTGTGATGTGTGTGTAATCATTTCTATGCAGACTCGATAATTAGCTTAGCCAAGTTATTTCCATAGAAATGCAGGATCTAGACAAAGTCTGGGAGCGGTTAGGTGTCAGGACAAATGGTGAGCGGGGAATGGCGGTGAGTGGACAATCAGTTCCGAGGATGGGGATACAGTGGTGTTGAGCCTTTGTTCCCCACGGACACTGAGGTGCCTACGCAGCGGGAGTTATAGGGCAAGCCAGGGGAAGCTGGGACGGGGCCCTTAGGTGCGATATCCATTGGCCAGTTTGAATTATCTGCTCGCCTGCATCTCCGTCATCCCTGGGTGGTTCTGACTAAATAGCATGCCACCTCCTCTGACTGGTGCAGCCGGGCGAGCCCCCGGCTGGGGATTGTCTGCACTATCTCGATCCGTGCTCTGATTGGCCTGTGGCTCCTTCTCCATAGAAAAGATAGGCACCGAGGCCTATGTAAGGAGTGCTGCCGATCAGAGTACCAGGCAGAGTTTGGAGTTTGACGGTGATCCATCTGGCGGGAGTTTCAAAGTTGCTATTGAGAGAATAGCACTTTGAGGAATCAGGTCGATAATCTGACAGGGTAAGCCTACCTGAAGCTGGCCCCTGCACCTAGTCAAGGCTAGAGAGTCTTCCCCCCAGGACAGTTGGTGTATGCTGTAATTTTGTATTTTGTATGTTTGCTGGTTTGCCAGAATAAACTCTGTTTATTCAACTTCTTTGTCCCGCCTGGTGATAGGGATCCCAGTGTTAAAAGTACGGTTCCAGACATACAGTGCACGATTTGGGGTACATAGTTACATACATACATAGTACCTTGCCATTCATTGTCCCTATAGCAAATCCAAGATGTCCGGCGAGGCAGGATGAGGTGATAGCCCGCTGCGAGCGCTATGGGCTGCTGACAGCATGCTTAGCTAAGGTAGACCTCGCAGAGGACCTTGAGCGGTATGAAGCCTGTGTGGCAGTGTCCACTAATGAGGGGGTTGAGGTCCTCAATGCTAAGAGACATAGACCCTCCCGTGGCTGCTCCAGTAGCCGTGGCTACTACACCAGGTGAGTTTGCAGATCTGTTTATCACGTTGGGACCTGACTCAACGGCGGAGCAGCGCCTGCATCACCTGGTCCCCAGTCCAGGGTCATCCATATGCAGCAGTGGCGGCTCTCAAGCCTGCCCGGCCCGGGTGTCATACCAAAGCTTTGCAAAATTTGTGGATGGCACAGACGGCATTGATGGGTTCCTAATGGCTTTCGAGAAGCAGTGCGTGAGGCACGATTTGCCGCAGAGGGAGTAGGAGGAATACATGTCCCCTAATTTCTGCGGGAAGGCACAGATTGCCTTCTGAGAAATCGAGAGAGACGATGCCGGTGACTACTACCATGTCAAGGCAGTCCTGCTGACTTGATATGCCACGATGGTGGATGAGTACGTGACCACCCAGCCCCACTACAAATGGCAGGTCCTGCATCCTGCCACGGTGCCGGCTGCTGCCACCCCCAAGGTAGCTGACCCTCCCCAGGCCACCAAGCCAGGGTGGAACAAGTCAAGTGCTTGAGGGGCTGCAGTCACGCCTGAAGAGTTTACCCATGAGCGCCGTGTTACCAGTGTAACCATATGGGCCATCTGTGGATGGACTGCCCCTACTTTTCCTGATCCATTAACCCCATTCTGGGGCAAAGCTCGCAAGCGGCGAGGCCAATCGCATGCGTGAGGTTGAACCCGACAGCTGACCCAGCTCGTGGCCTCAGTAGCAGCAGTAGGTGGCGTGAAAGCAGATCTGCAGGGACATCAAGTCACAGTCATCAGGCTGGAGGACACCGATGCTCGCCAGAGATATTTGTGCCCAGTGACCATAGGCAATCGTCAGGTGACCGGCCTGATGGACACTGGCACTAAGGTAACTCTGGTGCAACCTGATATGGTCAGCCCAGTGCACCTAATCCCAGGGACAGGGATGCAAGTAAGAATGCCGGACGGAGCGCCCAGGTCTCTACAGGTTGCCCGGGTGTTTCTTGACTGGGGCACCGGTCGAGGAGTGAGGGATGTCGGAGTGTTGCCTGGCTTAGACACTGACAACCTGCTTGACAACAACCTGGGGAGATTTATTTGTTATTATGCGGAGGAAGATGCTCCTGTGGCCATAGTCACACAGAGCCAAAATCAGCAGTTGCCAAGGAGGAGGTGCCTTTGGCATCGCCACCCACCACATTGATCATCTCTCCACCGCTTTTGAATCCAACATGTACCGAGGTCCCCGAGGACACCAGGCAGGTAAGCCAGATAAGCCCAACCTTTGTTCCGACCCCCATTCCAACAATTCCCCTGACAAAGTGACTAGGGCGAACGGCCAAGGCGTTATTAACCGCTATGGTAATGAATGGGTTAATTCCACCCGCAACCCCCCTGGAAGGCCTAAACACCACCTTCACCCACCCCTGCTACTCACAATAACCATAGCACTGGTATTTAACCCTTTCGCTGCCTTAGTGGTCAGCCACTAAGGTAATGAAGTTGCCTTTAAATGCATTTTTATTACATGGGATTCATGCCAGGGGGTCTCCAGTGCTGATAACAAAGGGTATCAGCTCCGGAGACTCCCGGCAACAATCTGATGCAGGAAAAAAGCATTTTTTTTCTAAGTCCTCTTTCACCGCCTTCTCAGCTGGTTCTCCCCAGCTTCACGCCAACGTTTCCTGGAGTGAGGATTTTGGGAGAAACTTGCCATTCTAGAGCTGCGATTAGCCGCGATATACTAAACGAGGCTACTAGAATTGAACGAGTTTCAGAACCTAGCGATATGGGGCTTATTGCCACTCACCCGGCGATGTGTTTTGGATGGCTGAAAAAATTGGAGATTCATGCCTTTATTGTCCACTTATCAAGGCTTACAGAATAGCAGTTGGCATTTTGGCTGAAAAGGACTCGATAAGTGGGTTATCGAGGCTTATAGAATAGGCCCCTTTGTCGTTGTTCTCCGTCTCTTTCTTCATCGTTTTTTGATAGTGAACGTCTTGGTGTTGCATTATTATTCCATTGTGTTCTTCCTGGGAGACGTATCTGCCAAAGAGGCGATTGAGCTGTTTTCTGAGAAGGAAACACTATGTGGTGCAAAATTATTATTTTTTATTATAATTAATTTAGTTGGTCTAGGAGATTTTTTATATTTAAAATTGTTACGAGGAAATTATCTCATAGACTACAGTTTTTGCCAGATGTATATCTGATTTCGCTCGTAGTCAGTTCAATCACATTCATACTTGTTTTGTTTAGTTTGCATGATGTTTTTTTCAAGGTTATTAAGGCGCTGTGCCAATTTATCATCCATATATTTATATGTGTCAATGTGTGGAAATGCTTGTAGTTTTGTTTGAAGTTCCTTAACTTGACTCTCTGCTGATGCTTTTTCTTTAAGTTTACAGTTGTGTGATAAAGAAAGTACATGCATACCCCGCATTAACGTACGCAATGGGACCAGAGTATGTATGTAAAGCGAAAATGTACTTAAAGTGAAGCACTACCTTTTTCCCACTTATTGGTGCATGTACTGTACTGCAATCATCCTATACGTGCATAACTGATGTAAATAACGCATTTGTAACAGGCTCTATAGTCTCCCTGCTTGCGCACAGCTTCGGTACAGGTAGGGAGCTGGTATTGCTGTTCAGGACGTGCTGACAGGCGCATGCATGAGCTCCCATTTGCCTATTGGGCAATATGTCCTTACTCGCGAGTGTACTTAAAGTGAATGTCCTTAAAACAGGGTATGCCCGTACACCCTCTTTGAATTCTATGGTTTTACATATCAAGACATAATAACAATCATCTGTTCCTTAGCAGGTCTAAAAAAATAGGTAAATACAACCTACTGTAAGATGAACAACAACGCATGACATATTACACCGTGTCATGGTTTAGTTAACAAAAATAAAGCCAAAATGGAGAAGCCATGTGTGAAAAACTAAGTACACCCTTACTGCTTCCATAGGAATTAAGATGCTAAGTAGCAGACAGGTGCTGCTAATCAAATGCCCTTGATTAATTGATCATCAGCAAGTGTGACCACCTCTATAAAAGCCGAAGTTTTAGCAGTTTGCTGGTCTGGAGCATTCAGGTGTGTGTTAACACAATGCCAAGGAGGAAAGACATCAGCAATGATCTTAGAGAAGCAATTGTTGCTGCCCATCAATCTGGGAAGGGTTATAAGGCCATTTCCAAACAATTTAAAGTCCATCATTCTACAGTGAGAAAGATTATTCAAAAGTGGAAAACATTCAAGACAGTTGCCAATCTTCCCAGGAGTGAACGTCCCAGCAAATTCACCCCAAGGTCAGACCATGCAACGCTCATAGAAATTGCAAAAAAACAAGAGTTACATCTCAGACTCTACAGGCCTCAGTTAGCATGTTAAATGTTAAAGTTCATGACAGTACAATTAGAAAAAAACTGAACAAGTATGGTTTGTTTGGAAGGGTTGCCAGGAGAAAGCCTCTTATCTCTATGATATATAAAACCATAGAATTCAAAGAGGGTGTAGTTTCTTTTTCACACAACTGTACACACAGTATATATAGCCCTGGTAAGAAATTGGGCTATAGTTCTATACTCCTCCTGGTATAATCCCTGCTAAGGGCAGGTTGCCAGGAGTTATCATGGTTTCCACCCACTTCATGCACTTGCCCTGAATGGTTGAGATTGGACACAGGGTCAGATGACCTATCAAAAGACACAGGGGCGGTGCCTGCTGATATCATAAAGAGCAGTGCACTTCCTATTTAGTGACATTAAAGAGTCAGGAGTGAGAGTTAGTGTTAAGGAGCAGAGGAGTGAGCAGCTGATGAGTAGAGCTGATAGGATATAGTGAGGTGGACCAAATACCTCTCACCTTGCTTAGGGGGTGAGGAAAGAGCTTGCCCCACACTGGATGGCCCTAAGGTCCAGAGTGGAGGCAGGGACCATAACAAAGGAGAACAGCTGGTGGCATTGTAAATCAACTGTACCTGTCTGCTGCTCCGGGAGACTGAGTAATAAAGGAGTCTGCTGTTTAAAGATAACCTTGTGTGAGACTGGAATCTCTCATCCCTGGGAGGGGGATTTCTGTGGTAGGGATTCCACCCTGTGTCCCTGGGGCTTACTACAGATGGAGGCGCTGCACCATTGAAGGAGAACGAAGGCATCCACCCCAGTGACCTGTCCTGTTGTCCCCCATGTCATCGTGGGAGACTCAGGCCCTCCTGTTGCCAGCAGGTATGCACCACACAGAGACATGTAGCCAGACCCTAGAACACCTAGGGGGTCCGATCTGCGAGCGGGTGGGGGTCCATGGGTTATATATATATGGCGTAAAAAAAAACCTGAAAAGGTGGAGAGAGAAAAAGGATATATGATGTAAAAATCGAAATACTATAAAGCGATAGTCATTTACTCACATTTAGACTAGGAAAACGCTATATTGTATACCTCATTGTGGGAAGAGAGATTAAACCTAATAGGATAAACATTCATAACATGGAGTGAAACACAAGCAAAACAAAATGTTAAATGCCATTAATTGGTGGATTTTGTCATCAAAATGGCCAAGTATTGTCAAACTTCAGTTAAAAACAGTAATGTATGGCCAATTTAATTCTCACACTATTGTATAGTATTATACAAGCCTATAAATAAGCCTAGTTTCCACTGGCAGCCGAGGCACCGGCAACAAAGGGGTTCAGAAAGGCGACTATTCTCTGTCACAGCGATCAAGCACTGTCTTGAAGTGAAACAAAAATGTAAAAACTGAATACTACTTCAACTCTCACATTATTGTGACTTGAAAATAAATAAGTTTAATATAATATCACAAACTTCAAAACACTTCCATATACAGTAAAAATCTCATTCACAACAAACTGGCTGAAAGTTAAAAAACAAAAAACAACACACAAAACTCACTATTCTCAAGAAGGTCATGACGTATGAACATACAGTAGATAAATTGTTACAAAGTAGATGAGTTAAATGAGATGTGTTAAATGACAATAATTTAGCTGTGTTACATGGTTGAAAAAAATATATGTCCATCAAGTTCAGCCTATGCGACAGATACTTATCCTATATTTGTATTTACAGTATATTGATTCAGAGGAAGGCAAACACAAAACCCCAAGTGAAACATTATCCAATGTCTCATAAGGGGCAAACGTAAATTCCTTCCTGACTCCTATAATGGAAATCAGTTTTTTTCCCCTGGATCAACATGCTTCCCATGTTTGGTATATCCCTGTATACCTTTCCTTTCTAAAAAAAAAAAAAAAAAGATGTATTTTCTTTAAAGATATCTATTGTATCTGCCATCACAGTCTCCATAGGTAATGAATTACACATTTTAACTTCCCTTACTGTAAATAACCTTTTCCTTTGTTCTACAGTAGGTGAAATCTATTTTCCTCCCACCTAGAGGGATGACCCTGTGTCATTTGTACTGCACTTGGAATCAATCGTTCTTTTGAAAGCTTCTTGTATTGACCCTGAATATATTTGTATATACAGTAGTTATTATATCCCTTCTTAGATGTGTCCTTTCTAGTGCAGACAAATGTAATTTAGCTAGCCTTTTCTCAAAGTCAGATTTTCCATCCCCTTTATTAATTTGGTCGCTCTCCTCTGCATTTTTTGTAGTTGCATAATGTATTTTTTATGGAGTTGTGCCCAAAACTATACCCCATATTCAAGGTGTGCTATTTCTAATGCTTTATACAGTGGCATAACTATGATTACATCCCTTCCATCCATACCCCGTTTAATGCAAGATAAGATCTGACACCATGGATATTGGGAAAAAACAATCAAAAACCTATTGTGAAGTGAATAATTATCACTGCCACCTAAATGTCAAAGTTACAGGTTGTTGCAGTACAGTGCTGTTTGTTACCATGCTTTCCAATTTATTTTAATTTAAAATACTTAATTTCTATGAATTGTTCAAGCAAATTGTCAGAAAATTTAGTACAAGTTCCAAGATAATACCTTTAATATTTTGTATCAAGGATCCAGTCAATGAGATGTACCGTTTAGTCTTCTGTTATCACTTTGAAAAACCCAACAATAATTCCAAGATGGAAGCTGCACTGATTTGGTTGACACTTTTAACAGAAAGGTACCCTCAAAATGGCATAAGAATCTGTCAAGGCTTTTGGCCTGTAGAGAGAAAACATGCAAACAAACAAAAAACAGACACACACCCAAAGTGGCCACAAAGTCTAATTGAAGTCTTCACTTCGCTCGCTCATCCAAAAATAGCACCTTACTGATATATTAACATGGTTTTTATACCTTATCTAAGCATTCAAACTGTCACTCAGAATACCACAAAAAACAAGAAAATTTCAGACGTGTTTGCTACTATAACACAGAAGTATGATATACTGTACTGTTAAACTTACTTTTAATATACATTTAAAGTATTAACAAATTATAAAGACAGTTCCTTGTTTAGAATCGGACATACAGATTTACTTGAGGATTTACTTTATATAGAACTTGTTATACAAGATGACGTGCTATTTTTGTCTCCAAAAACTTTTTGACGGACCATTTTAATAAAGGAATAACATTCTAAGGCAACTTCACTAATTTATTTAAATGTATGTATGTATTGCACTGTAATTGTTTTTTTGAATGGGGAAAAGCGCTATTAGCCATCTTTGGTTAATAGCACTTTTACCCATTCCTGTTGTTGGTACAGGGGGTGGGTGAATGTGGTAGTTATCCCAGGGTGGTGTTTAGGCCTTGCGGGAGGGTAGCGCAAGGGGTTAATCCCTTCATTACCTTAGCGGTTCAAAAGCTAAGGTAATAAAGGGGTTAACTTCTACTGCCACCAAGACTGCCTAAAGACCCACCCTGGGGCAACTGCAAGATTTACCCACCCCCTGTACCAACAACTATGCAGTGCCTGCTATTTAACCCTTTCATTATCTTAGCGGGTAGCTGATACGGTAATGAAACTGGCTGCAATTTAATTTGTATTGCACAGGATTGATACCAGAGGCTGGGGACCCCCAGCATTCTGCGGGCCCCTCTAGATCACCAGGGCACTCCACGGGTCTCTGGGTGGTCCCTGATGGCCTTCGGTATCAATCCTGTGCAGTAAAACTAAAATAAAATGCTTTTATACATCTTGCAATATTTTTAGCACCAGCCTTTAGCTGGCGCCAAAAAAAAGGCCTTTTGGGGCATTTTTTGGCTAATTGAACGGCTTTTTTTTTTTTGCCAGGGTGTTATACTACTATAAAAAGCCTTTATAGCACTATAATGTCCTGTTATCGTAGTGAATAGCAAAACAGGCAATATCGCACTATAAAGGCATTTATAGTACTACAGTATAAGCCACTTATAAAGTTTAGTGAATGAGCCCCAATAACTTGCGTTTCTGGGCGGTATTACAGACAACGCAAAATTAAAATTTTCTGCCCTCTTTCAAATTACGGGCAAACCGCGCACAAAATGGGAACATACCGAACAGGACCTGCAAAGAGAGGGATCTCATATTCTTAACCAGTGACCTCTCTGGGAGAAAACCTATAACATTGGGGTAATGTACTATATAGGGATTTGTATTTGTAATTGTATGTTTGCGCAATCTTTTTTCTCTAACCTAAGCACTGTATTTTTATTTATTTATTTTTAAATATATTAAAACATTTAATAAGTAATGCTTTGGGCTCTGAATGAACTGTTGCACACGCTGGAGAGAGTATTTACATTTTTGGACACATTTTGCTACAACAGATTTTTTTGTGTGTTAAAGTCTATTTTTCTATAACAGACAGGGACCTGGGGCCCTGGAAAATATTAAGGTACAGTAAGAAAAACATTGGTAGAATGGCAGAGTCCAAAAACGTTAGCACCGATCAACTCATCAGGTAGAGAAAAATAAAAAAAGTTTATTCATTACATATTAAAAAACAAAAAACATGGAAACAGAACAGGACAATTCTCCCACGCGTTTCAGGCTCTGCAGCCCTTTCTCAAGGAGTGTAATAGGGGCAGGATGGTAAAAGGTTTAAATAGCCCCTCCTCTGAACTCTAACTCACCTAAAAAACATACAGGTGATAGAACTTTAAGTGGTGATCATTAGGTGTATACAAGATTCTGTGTTGCTGAATAGTTAAATATTTTGATCACATGTGTGTAGACACCAGATGTGAGTTAAGATACAATTTATATCAATCGAACAATAACAAGCATAAGACTGTTAAAAAGTAGATAATAGATATACATTAAGTCAAATAACAGAAAACAACATCAGAGTGATATAAAGGGTTGAATGATATGATATATTCACTTGGCAAGCATAAAGAATAACATCAAATAATTTCATTTGAAATCTAATCCATACTTGTAAAGGCGAAACTAAAATCAAAAATCATATAGACCATATGTAAATCAATAAATTCTTAATAATAATTGGTAATTTTCATATATAGAGAAAACAATATTATGTTTAAGTAGAGTTGATGTGTCCTCAATAGGAACCCTCTTCTCAGCCATGACGCTGATGAGGACGCCGACGTGATGACATGAAGAGGAGGTTCCCTTCTGGCACCACTCCATTTTACCAAGAGGAGCTTTGGTGCAGGAACACTCGTGAGAACACAGAAGAGGATTCCTATTGGAGGACACATCAACATATGATGTCAATAAGGAAGGAGATTTTCAACAGAGCGACGGCGCTGGATGATGAGGGACTTTATTGGACTAATTGGACAATTCATGACACCTGGTTTTGGGGTTATAAGAGGGTTGAGTTCACTGTTGTGCACATTATGCCATTTCTGCTTTTGAGAAAGGCCTGTGTGGCCGAAACGTCAAGTCTATTGGCAATAAATTAGTTTGTTGAGCAAATCCATGGAGCCCTGATTTTCTTCATTTTGTTACCTTTCCAAACATTCTAAAATATCCAATTGTTGTGCTCTGAGTGACAGTTACAATAAAGACCTCCAATATGTAATGTAGCTTGAGACCATTTCTTGGATTTCTGTCAAATTTGTAAACCCTGTATGTGCTAAAATATGCTGTTAAGTCGTTAGTTAGACGTGCAATACAGACAGCATTAAATTGCTCACAAGACTGTCAATCATTAGACGATGTGAATGTGTTACTTAGTTATGACATAGAACATGAATATATTCCTATATTCCAGCGATGTGCTAGAATGACAGTAGAAATTGCTGGTTAAGAAGCAATGAAGGGTTTTGGTGTAATGTTTAAATGATTATAAATTATATATAATGCTCCAAGAAGATTTTGAAATTGATCAAATAACCGTAGAACTGAATAAATGGACAAATAAACGGACACCATTAAAAAGGCAGAAATACTAATGATGTGGCCTTTGGTGGTCACTTCACCCTCCACGCTGCCTCACGAGTACATGCCTATGCTTCTATGAAACGGTGTAATGGGGGGGTGTCAGAGTGGCCCGACTGTCCAATGGCCACTGATTCTAAATGTGTGCTTAAATGGGATCTAGAGAGCATGACCTCAATAGCCTGCTGGATGATGAACACCATCTGGTTGGCAAGGCTGGTGATCGAATGGACCAACTGACATCCCATTGCCATCAGCTCCCTGTGGTAGCAGTGACAGTCTTGGGCGTGTAGCCACATATAGTGGCTTTGACAGCATCGCTCTTAGTGATGCTTAGAATCCCTCCCTCTACTTTGAAGCGGAGGTGCCGAGGATGCACCCATTGTAGGTGCCCAGGGTGCATTTGCTGCTTCAGCCATATCCACGGGGATGGCCTCCAAATTCAATAGGATCACTTTGTACTGCAGCCCCAGAGCCTGGTCTGTGTGAGACCCTATGTACTGGTAAGATTTTATTTGAGAATATAGCTACTTGCATTTAAATATGTGAAACCGACATTTCCCAGCAACATGACAAATGTACTGAACTGTCATGTGTGCCAAGCTGGAGGTAGTACAATCGGACATTGTTTGTAATGAGATTTTGATACTTACAAAACCTTGCAGACCCTTTTGTCAATATGGGGCAAAGTTGTGTGTTGAAAACTTCTCATTCACACAAAGTTTCCATGAGCAATGCAATGAAAATCAAAGCTTCTCTGTCTGTAAGCACTAACTGGATCTGATCTGGTTTGTGGCTAAATGAGCACCACTGTCCTACAACTGTCACTTTTTGGTGCATGCCAACTTCATTATGTGATGACATTGCATCTTGAATAAATTACATGTATGACAGCTACAGGAAGTTCAGGAGCATATTGCTCTTGATGTGAGTGTCTGACTAAAAACGGATAATGTTGGTGCTGTAGTGGGCATCAATATGTAGACCTGTGAAAAAACGATGCATACATTGCACTGTTAGGATTTGAAGATTTAGAGAGTGATGTGGCAGTAGTTTACACCAGTCAACATAGTTTTGACCCACAACTGTTATTAACTGTATTTGGACAATAAAGACTATCATCATTAGTTTAGATCAAAAGTGCGCAAACTGGGAGGCACGCGGCGGTTACAGAGGTCTCACACTCTCCCCCAAAGCATTTTAAAATAAATTCTTGGGAGACTGCGTAAGGCCTCTGTAACTTCTTCTTCTTCTGTGACATGTCGCCATTGTGACCCAGCATCCAATAATGCCATGGGACACATGACGTTGCATTGCCATGGCAATGGGACGTCACGTGACCCCGCGACATCATTTGATACCAGAGCCGAGCACGGGGTGCGGCAGCAGGGGAGGAGAGCAGGCAGGTGGGTGCTGGGAGAAAACTTTGCACACTCTTGGTTTAGAGTACTCACCGGCATAAGGTTTGGACACAATATGGAGACCCCCATGGAGACCATGCACTACTTCTGGACACAGGATGGAGTTCAGCCTCCCCTCTTTTAGGCTGAGGTGCAGAGGACAAGGGGGACCACCTCCGATAGCAGTTGCATGATGCTGTGTCTGTCATATTTGCTTTAGCCTTCCACTTGATATTGGAATAACTCTTCTTACAATTCTCAGGGCATCTTCTAGTAACTCCAATGCTGGAGACCTGGTCAGAGATCTTCTCCCATATTTTGGTCTTCTCAGAAGTTTGTGTATGTATGTATATCTTTATTTATACATTGCCATTAATGTACATAAATAATACAAATAACACATACAGATGCAGCCACCAGTATTACATTAGATCACTTGCCTTGGAAAATCTGGGACAATCTCACAGTAAATGCCTCAACATGCCTCAACATTTCTGTGAGATTCCTAATGGCCCATCGGATTAACACAGCGGAGGGTCCCTGCAGTCCCATTCTTACCTGATAAGACGACCAAAAAGCTCACAAAGGGGTGCACAATGTGATCCACCAGGATCTCATGTTCCTCTTGGCTAAATCGAAGGTTGTGCACCGCTGACGCACAGCGCTGATGTGTAGCACAAGGTGACTCAACAGCTGGAGAATGGGCAGAGCCTCCAGAGGTCTCCTAACTGTTCCTTTTTCCCTGATATCTCCTCCCAGAACCCTCTCCCTGTTCCTGCAAGCCCCTGCTGGACTCCCAAACCTTAGTCCTGACCTCAGCATATCTAGCCCTCCTGACCTCCCCACCCACAGTCACACCTCTATTCCTCCTCTCCCCTCGGCTCACACTCCTTTCATGCCCATGCCCATGCACACTGCTCTCACTCCCCCTCCCATGCACACCCCCACCCCCTGCTCCCCTCTCCTCCATCTCACTCACTCCCAAAGTCACACTCAACAAATATGAAAAAAAAGACAAATACTATTTGAAACACAGCTATACCCTAAAACTCCAGCACTGACAAGGCTATAATAGTATGACAGCAAATATAATTACATAAGAGTAATCCAATCATCAATTGCAAAGAAATATTCCAACACATATATTACCTCCAAATTCTAGTCAGTCTCTCGCTGATTCCCCACAGCACTGACACATGCTGCCTAAAGGGGCTGCTTAATATAGTGGGTATGATGTATTATCTTGCGAGTTTAAGTTTACAGTAAATAACTGAGAATAACCTTCCGCTCACTCTTAGATAATTTATATTTATAATTTTTACTTAAGTGCACAGGGAGAGAAAAGACTAATAATATAGCAACTTGTTGTATGAGATATAGCTCACACACAAGATCCCTCTAAATTGCAATCAAAGTACACATCAGTGTTTATTTATTATGATGAATTTATCAGGTATCAATTGTTCCTATGGAACAAGATGTCCAATACACCTGACATGTACCACTGACTGGAAAAGGAAACATTAAAAAAAAAAAAAAAAAAATATTCTTCTAAACAACGACGCCTGTGCATTATTTATAGTGATGGTTAAAACAAAATTAAAATCCCCAGAAAGAGGAGCTTCATAACTGCTTACCATTAGTATTAATCCCAAGAATAATTGGTATAGGTCAGGCATTTAATCGTGGTCTCAGTTCTTATTACAACAGAATCTCTATTGTATTTAGCAGTAAATGCGTAATTGATAGTTAATGTTCTGGCAACTGTGTGGCCAGGTGGTGCGTATAAATGTCTCTAACCAATACGAATGTATAACCAGTCAGGATCAGAAAATAGTTATAATACCTACAGTAACTGCTGGACCTCTCAATTAGTGGGATAGAGACACACCCTACATTAATCAGTAGGTGACCAATGCTTACATACACCCCTCTAGCGTTATTAGTGTTTGATAAAATAGTAGTAAGCAGTTGATGTGTTAGTTATATCATAATATCATAAGTGATCTGAATAATATGGCCCACTATATTCATAGATAGCAGAGCGAATTCATACACATCGGTCCTATAATGCCATTAATGATCTCACTAAACACTGTAAATGGAGCAGCATATTAAGCTGTCAGAGTAATAGCACAGTAACCACACTAACCCTTTTATGCTTTCATTACTCTAAACAAACATTCTTATTAGAACATTGTGGTAAAATTGTCGGTAACAGAATAATCTTTCATAGCAGTTTAAAATGAAAGTGCCAAGACTTAAGTGGATAGATTTGGCACACTTAGTATCCGACTCGCTTTCCAAATTGACATATATTCACTTAGTATTAGCAAGGCATGTGCAGTCTACTTTAAGCATATTCAACTCTAAAACACACTACTGCTGTTAAAGCTCTCATATGGTATACAGTGATATCGCTATACAACCTGATCTCCTAGCTCCACATGATACCGCTGCCTCTGTTGCGACGCCACCGACGTGACATCACCGAAAAGTCCCTACGTACGTTTTGTGAACCGATGTTCTCTTCGTCAGGGAAGGAGGGGTGTAAAAGACAGTTACTGCGTTTTCTTTTTATTCCCTACCCATATGGTAGTGTCAGGGGAGCTGCATCTCCCTCAACGTGGATTGGTCAATGCATGCTGATGATGCTACGGTAGGTAACCAATAGCGCAACAGCTACCAAGTGTAAACAAAGACAGGCATTTAAAGACTCAAAGTAAAGAGCTTTACACTTTTATCAAATCCAATTAGTTATTGTATCCCTCCAGACTTCTGCTAAGCTTTGTATCATTTTTCAATTGTCTCTAGTGAGATATTTATTGGTATCTGAAATGTGGCGTATATAGAGATATTTGTCTATTAGCCTAGGATGACTTTTAACATTATTGGATGGATTACGATCTATGTTAGATACACATCTAAAGGATATTTCTGCCTCCCTAAGGTATGGTAGTAATAATGAGTTCTTATCGCCTAAAGTGTACACGATAATAGAAATATATATACAGGTATCTATGTTAAACTGAGGTAGTAGGTTATTAATTATGTAGATATGTAGGAATGGTCTATTCTCAATCGGGCCGCCCAAAGGGTCAAAACGGTCCTCTAATGATTATTAGCTTTATTATACTATATACCTGGATTATTCTTGGGATTAATACTAATGGTCAGCAGTTACGAGATGCTCCTCTTTCTGGGGAGTTTAATTTTGTTTTAACCATCACTATAAATGAAGCACATGTGTTGTTGTTTAGAAGAATAAAACTTTTTTTTTTTTTTTAATGTTTTCTTTTTTAGTCAGTGGTACATGTCAGGTGTATTGGGCATCTTGTTCTATAGGAACAATTGTTTCCTGATGAGTTTAAGTTTACTCCGCTTCTAAACAAAAAACAAAGTAAGCCACACGTAGATTGGCTGTTAACCCATGCGGATAGTCATTTCTTACAGACGCGGTTAAGCAATGCAATTTGTAATATAGAATACAGATTTTTGGGTAGTTTTAATCTGCGATTTATAGTCAAGCCAGGTGGTTTCACAAGGAGAAACTCATATATACTAGTGTAGGCCCCTATGGGGCTTATGCAGAGAGGAACGGTAAGGATAATCTCGCCAGGTTTGTGGCAAAAATGTCCGCATTTAAAGAGCTAGTGGCGAGAACGTGGCGGGACAAGTCAAATTCGCCAGACGGGTGGCGAGAAGCGTGAGTTCGCCATTGCAAAAACACGCACGATTCCAGTAGCTCCGATGCGCATGTACGCGCCAATCAGAGCTACTATATGGCGCGTTCGGGTGAAATTTTGCTCGCCAACAAAAGTTGGCTGTATTGTGGCCAGATAACGTGAGCCTCAGAATGGCAAGTTTCACGCCAAGTGAAACTCGCCTAATTAACAATTTCATGCACACCGGGCTACCGGAGTACCCTGCATAGGACAAAATTAAATGCCAATCCTGTGGCGGATTTAAGCCTTTCCTGTAAGTACCTCTCTGCATAAGCCCCTATGTCGGTTATCTGAAGTTTAAGAGCATTGAAAGAGTGTATGGGAATAAGGGGGTGGGTTTCATTGCACAGAACAGTACAAGACATTCTTTACTGTAGCAACAGTCTTACAATACGGTGCATTGAATTTATCTTAAATATACACTAGCGCCGCCTATCATTACTGCAAAGTACTATGGGAACACAAAACACCATTTGGCTAGGCCGCGGTCATGGGGCTGCGACAAGCAATGAAGCACGGGGAAATTGCATATGCTTTTGCTCAGTCACACGAACAGTAAATCTTGCTACTTAATCAATTAAAAGGTTTAATAAATTAATATCACCCTTCCATACCAAAATAACATAATCTATATGTCAGTTTGTATGGAAGGGTGATATTACTACAGCTCAAGCCCTTTATAACGCTGTACTTGGGGTCCAAAGAATCACATCACGCTATAAGCGGATCGCGTTAGAAATAATGTACAATTGTATGCATTGTACAATACAGTGTTTAAGATAACAATAATCATGTTATAAAGTATTCATAAATACAAAAATTGGGAGCCACGCTTGCATCACGTTATAAGCAGATTTGCGTTGTAATGGAACACGTTATAATGGGGTTGAGCTGTATCTGTTTTAAAGCTTTTTTATTATACAAATAATACATTCTATTTCCTGAATGCTTTGTTATGAGGTACTGCAGATGAGGGTTGAGAAGAAGTGAACCTGAACTGGAGACATAAAATTTTCTCAATCTTATTTATCAACTTACAGTATCTAAATGTGAGTGCATTGCCACTGCTCTATAGTATTTACATTGTGGTTGCAAACATACTACACCTTATCTTGTTTTTCTTTTTCTCTCCGCTTTTTGTGTTTTTTTTGCATCAGACCCCTCTAGGTCTTTTTGACCAGAGACATTTTCTAAATTTTCAACTGTTTTGTGGGGTTGATGGTCTTATATATATGCGGGGAGTTTCTCTGTTTTTATCGGAGTTTCCCACGCGGCGACCGTATCATCAGATAAGCGCTAATGTCGCTTATCAATTAAAGCGCCCGCGGCGCGGGAAACCTGAGAAAAAAAAGCTGTGCACCACCGCGTTTTTAAAAATCCCGCGGTGGCGGCCGCAGGAGGATAAAGGCGTCCGCCACTATATATATACATGCACACACACGCGTATATATAAATCACTACTGTGCTAAGTATTATGTAGTAGCAACAGCTGTCTTCACTCATTGGCTCATTTTCAGAACAGCAAAAAAGCATTATTGCAGCCAAATTAAAGCTGAGTTGGAAGATATTTCCTAAAATGAGGTTGAAATCTGAAACTGAGGAGACTATGAAATGGCCACATTATTGCTTAAGTTTGCAAAAGTTAAATGTTTGGAAACATTATTAAAGCTGTCAAAAGTTTTATTTTTATGAGTCTCAAGTCAATTGCATGTGATATAGGCAAACAATAGAAATGAAGTCTAAAGAATGCACAGTTTGGAGGCTCAAATGGGAAAGGTCATTTGAGAGATTAGAGCCTTGCATTTATTAGGTCTGCTGTAGGTTCATGATGACCACCCAAGCTTAGATCTAGTTAATGCCAGAAGAGGCCTATCAGAAAGGTGAAAGTACAATATCGTCTAGGAAATATGAGGGGAAGGGGGAGTCTCGACAATATTGGATATCCCTGATGTTGGTGGGGAGTCCAGGGATTCACCTGGGGTACTTTGCATTGAGGTGGCAGGGAAAGTGTCTAGCCCCTGCTACATTGCCGAGGTAAGCAAATGTAAAGATGCTGTCACCTGAACTAAACTAGTGGTGACAGCAGTAGTGAGCTGTCTCATTGCGAGGAACATTAATCACCCATAGTGCTCTCCCGTCATTTGCCTGTCAGTTCCCGACGTTGACCTGTTTGCTCTTGCCATCATTCTGCTTGCTCTTGCCATCGTTCTGCTTGCTCCCATTGTCGGTCTGCTTGATACATTAATGCCAGCCTTGGACTTAATATGGGCAAGATGGGCTGAGATGTCCTGAAATCATTCCTGCTGCATTTCAGCAGCCCACGATGTTGTAACATCAGCAAGTCTTGAAAGGCGGTCAAGGGTCCTCAGTGCTGCAGTAGTGACAGTCAGGGTGCAGGCTGTACAGCAGCAGGATGGGCAGCTGGTGACCTCTGTGACATCACCACTACTCCTCAACAACGGGCTCTGCAGCCACAGGCACAGGCTGTCTTGAGCGTACTGTAGCTGAACGGCGCCTGTATGATGGTCCTGAAAAAGAAAGACATCATATTATCAAATACATTCATAGACAATGTGGGTAGATGCATTAGTATAGATATGATAGGACAAAAAAGGCATTTTAGAACATGTATTACTTTTTGAACATTATAACAGGCCAATATATAGAGTCCGTGATCCAAAAACTGTTGCTAAAATTTAGAAAGCCTTTACTCCCATGCATATGAATGAGAGCTGAGGCATGCTACAGTTTATGAATAAAAAACAAAGAAACCCCAAAGAAGAGTGGGAAACTCACCAAAGATCGAAACTGGGATATGCACAACAATCACAAATTGTATTAACACATAATCAATACATAATCATGGCAAGAATCAAAAAGTAGTTCAAAATAATTTAAAAGAGAAACATCAAAAGAATGTCCTATACAATTTATGCTAATATAAATCAGATATAATTGTAGGCTGATCGAGAACAATAGATTCAGAGGGATTGTCACAAGAACCCTCTCTGAAAGTATATATGGCATTATCAGATACTAAATATAGTAAGGAGAAACCCAAATAAATGCAATTATAGCAGTTAAAGCAGATATTACTCAATAGTATATGGTATAAAAGGGCGACAAATATAGCTAGGCAAGACAAATCTGCACCCAGTAAAGAAAAAGGCAAGTGTCCTTAATCCAGGACATGCAGTCAAGTTGTGTGCTTTAAAAATATGTAGGTTCCAAAATCGAAGTAGTATAGGTCTGGATAGTAATATAATCAACCACTGGAATAAATAAGACATGCAGCATCCATGGTTTCTCTGATCAACGAGGATGAGTCCTGATGACATTATTGAACCCAGTGCGCATTTCACTTGTGGCTATGTCAGAAGCGTGATTAGCAAACTGCATCTGCCATATTTAAATGCCTTTCAGCATGATGATGTCATCCCAAAATGGCAGCAGAAATACAAAAGCAAGACAAGCATAAATACAAGGCATATTACATTAAAGCCTAGAACAGTTTATAATACAATACGTGCATGGTGTATAAAAACTATGAATTCTAGGGATACCATGAATAAATCAAATAAATGCAGAGACATCCAGCACTTCATTGAGACCCTTATGGGCCACTGTTTCAAGGTTAAAAATCCACCTTGCTTTGACTTTCAAAAGTCTATGCTCCAAATATCCACCTTGCATACCCAGGTGCATCTATTGAACACCCCATGCTTGCAAAGAGCAAGGGGATCCTTCATGGGCTGGCAGAAAATGTGTAGCCACACTGATAAGTTGTTTGGCACGTGAAACATCCCTAGCAGCATTTCAGATATTACACTCGTGCCCATGAATGCATTTCCGTAATTCTCTGGTGTTCATGCCTACCTATATTAAATTTCAAGGGCATGAAAGTGCATACACTACACCCTCAGTGCGACAATTGATATAATCTTTAATGATATATTCTTTCGTGTGAGTGCTATTCCAGAAACTTTTCTTTGGGGTCATGAAATTTGAGCATTTACATGAACCACAGGGAAAAGACCCCAGAGTATTATTCCTACCCACTGTTCTTCTGTTGTAATGACTGTGTACTAATTGGTCACAGAGGGTAGAGGACCTTCTTGTGGACATATTCACACTTAGCCTAATCACCAGATAAAGATGCAGCGGCCATTAATTTAAGAAATCACGGCGCCATTTTCATGTGCTCTGCTGTACTCCACGCGGCATGAACCCGGCCAATCGCCCCAGGCACACGTGTTTATCGCGGTAGCTTAGTTTGAATTTCATGGATTGTGTGCAATTATATGCAATTAAATGAATTAATTGTAATGTGTACAGTACTGTGCTACTGTGCTACTGTGCTACTGTGTCAATTTCGGGTGTTTAAAAGCCAGAACACTAAAATGCCATTTTGTGCACTCGCCTGCACTCGCGTCTAAAGGCGGTATGGTTGGAAGAAATCCCGCGCCATGACATGGGTATTCCGAGGTATGCAACGCGTGATTTGTTAAAATAATGGCCACTGCATCTGTAGATTGCCATCGCTAAATAGGATATCCCAGTGTTTCTATAAGATGGAACGCATCCTATAGAATTGTATTTTCTCTCCTATGGTGTACCACCAGTATATACATACAGTATATATTTTTTTGGTATTTGTGCTCTAATGTTATTTTATATTTTATTAATGGTTGTAGTGCAGACCGTGTGCATTTTGTATGCTACCGTTTATCACACTTTTGTGGTGCAATTACATTTAGAGTTCCCTCCTTTTCAATTCTATCCTGGGCACTAAGTCACGTTGAGTAATTTCAAAGTAACTATTTCTAACACGATTGCAATGGCTAACATCAGAAGTCTGGAATGCATTTAGAGAGGAAGTTGATTTGAAGGACACAGGGAAATAGGTAAAGCAGTGGGATGATCGTTAGCAGAAGAAAGAGCAAGAAGATTCGTCAGTGAAGCTTGTAGAAACAGGTGGGTGTTTAGATACCTTTTCTAAGATGATTAATCAGGCTTGACATGAACTCTTTGAGATACTGAGAATTTTTAAGTGTAGCTTAAACCAGGGGGGCGCAAACTTTTTTCCCTGCGCCCCTCTGCCGGCTGTCCCCTCACTCCCGCGCCCCCCCCCCCCCCAACCCCAACTTACCCGCGCTCCGGCGTAATGATGTCACGTTGCCATAGCAACGTGACGTCACATGACCTCGCAGCGTCATTTTGACGCCGCGTTGCCATGGCGACGCAGGGAGGAAGCCGCCGGAGCCACGGTAAGTTAGGTTTACAGAGGCCCTGCAGCTCCCCCGGCACTTAATTTAAGTGCCTTCGGGAAGCGCGTGGGGCCTCTGTAAACCCCGCGCCCCCCGTCGGCAGTCTCGCGCCCCCCCTGGGGGTCGCACCCCCCAGTTTGCGCACCGCTGATCAAGACAACAATTTGTCATAAAGTTAAGGTAATCTGGTGGCAACCTGATATGGTCAGCCCGAGTGCACCAATCCCAGGGACAGGGTTCATAAGGTAAGAATGCCGGAGGCGGGGAGCGCCCAGGTCTCGTAACGAGGTTGCACTCGAAAGGTGGTTTGACTGGGCACCGGTCGAGGAGGTAGTGGATTCTGGAGGTGGTTGCCTGGCTTAGACACGTGACAACCTTCGTTGACGAAACAACCTGTGGAGATTTATTTTGTTATTATGCAAGGAGGAAGATTGCTCCTGGGTGGCCATGAGTTCCACACAGAGCCAAAATCAGCAGGGTTGCCAGGAGGAGGTGTCCTTTGCACACCCACCACCACATTGATCAATCTCTCCACCGCTTTGAGAGTCCCATTGACCGAGTCCCCGAGGACACCCGAGGCAGGTAAGGCCAGATAGATGCCCCACCTTTGTTTCCGACCCCATGGGTCCAACGGGGGGGGAGATTCCCTGTACAAGTTGAGCTAGTGCGACTCGGGGAAGGGGCGTTATGAATAACCGCTATGGTAACTGGAATGGTTAATTTCCACCAGACACCAACCCCCCTGGAAGGCCTAAAACACACCTTCACCCACCCCTGTACTAACAATAACCAAGCATGTAATTGAACCCTTTCGCGCCTTAGTGGTCAGCCGACTAAGGTAAATGAAGTTGCCATATTAAATTCATTTTTTAATTACATGGGATTCATGCCGGGGGTCTCCAGTGCGTGAACAAAGGTAATCAGTCGGAGACTCCCGGCAAACAATACTGAATGCAGAAAAAAAGCATTTTTTTCTAAGAAGTCTCTTTCATTTCACCGTCCTTCTCATGGTTCTCCCCAGCTTCCGCCACGTTTTCCTGGAGTGAGGATTTTGGGAGTAAACTTGCCATTCTAAGACTGCCGTTAGCCGCGATTACTAAACGACGCTACTAGAATTGAACTAGTTTCGAACTAGCGAATTGGGCTTTTGCCACTCACCCGGCGATGTGTTTTGGATGGTGACAAAATTGAGTATTCAGCCTTTATTTTCCACTATCAAGCTTTACAGCATAGAGTTGGCATTTGTGAAAAGGACTCGATAAGTTGGGTGTATCGGGCTTATAGAAAGGCCCCTTTGCGTTGTTCTCCGTCTCTTTCTCTCGTTTTTGAAGTGAACGTCTTGGTGTTGCATTTATTAAATCTTGTTCTTCCTGGGAGGACGTATCTGCCAAGAGGCGATTGAGCTGTTTTCTGAAAGGAACACTATGTGGTGCAAAATATTATTTTTTTATTATAATTTAATTTAGTTGGTCTAGGAGGATTTTTTTATATTTAAATTGTACGAGGAATTATCGTCATAGACTGACAGTTTTTGCAGATGATATCTGATTTCGTCGTAGTCAGTTCAATCACATTCAACTTGTTTTGTTTAGTTTGCATGATTGTTTTTTTCAAGGTTATTAAGGCGGCTGGCCCAATTTATATCCATATATTTATTATGTGTCAATGTGTGGAAATGCTTGTAGTTTTGTTTGAAGTTCCTTAACTTGACTCTCTGCTGATCTTTTCTTTCTTAGTTCTACGTTGGTGATAAAGAAAAGTACATGCATACCCGCATTAACGTACGCAGGGGACCAGGATAGTTATGTTAAAGGGAAAATGTACTTAAAGTGAAGCCACCTTTTTTCCCACTTATTGCGTGCATGTAACGTACGCAATCATCCGTATACGTGCATAACTGATTAAATAACAGCATTTGTAAGCTCGATATCTCTCCTGCTTGCCGCACAGCTTCGGTACAGGTAGGGAGCGTGGTATTCTGTTCAGGACGTGCTGACAGGCGCATGCATGAGCTCCCTTGCTATTGGGTCATAGCTTCCTTACTCGCGAGTGTCTTAAATGAATGTCCTTAAAACAGGGTATGCCGTACACCCTCTTTGAATTCTATGGTTTTACATTCAAACACTAATAACAATATCTGTTCCTTACAGGTCTAAAAAAATAGGTAAATACAACCTACTGTAAGATGAACAACAACCATGACTAGACATACAATTAACACAACGTGTCATGGTTTAGTTTAACAAAAATAAAAGCCAAAAGGAGAAGCACATGTTGGAAAAACTAAGTAAACCAGTCGCCTTTCTTCCATAGGAATTAAGATGTAAGTAGCCAGACAGTGCTGCTAATCAAATGCCCTTGATTAATGATCCTCAGCAATGATGAACCACCTCTATAAAAGCAAGAAGTTGTTTAGCATGTTTGCTGGTGGATAGCCTTCGTGTGTGTTAACACAATGCCAAGAGGAAGACATCAGCATGATCTAGCAGAAGCAAATTGTTGCTGCCCATCAATCTGGAAGGGTTATAAGGCCATTTACCAAACAATTTCACAGTCCATCAGTCTACAATGAGAAAGATTATTCCAAAGTGGAAAACATTCAAACGTGCCAATCTTCCCAGGATGAAGTCCCAGCAAATTCACCCCAAGGTACAGACCATGCAAACGCCTCATAGAAATGCAAAAAAACAAGAGTTACCTCTCAACTCTACGGCTCATTAGGCAATGTTAAATGGTAAAGTTTCAGACAGTACAATTAAAAAAAACTGAACAGTTATGTGTTTGTTGTGGAAGGGTTGCAGGAAAAGCCTTCTTATCTATGATATATAAACCATAGGATTCAAGAGGGTGTAGTTTCTTTTTCACACAACTTGTACACACTATTATAGCCTGGTAAGAAATTGGGCTATCGTCTATACTCTCCTGGTATAAGCCCTGCTAAGGGCGGTTGCCAGGAGTATCATGGTTTCACCCACTGCAATGCACTTGCGCCTGAAGTGGTTGAGATTGGAGCACAGGGTCAGATGACCTATCAAAGACCAGGGGCGGTGGCCTTGCTTATATCATAAAGAGCAGAATGCACTTCCATATGTAGTGACATTAAAGAGTCAGGAGTATGTATGGTTAGTGTTAAGGAGTCAGAGGAGGGAAGCAGCTGATGAGTAGAGCTGACTAGGATATAGTGAGGGGACAATACCTCCACCTTGCTTAGGGGTGAGGAAAGAGGCTTGCCCACACTGGATGGCCAAAGGTCCAGAGTGGATGGCATGATGGACCATAACAAGGGACAGATGGTGGCATTGTAAATCAACTGTACCTGTCGCGCTCCGGGAGGACTGAGTAATAAAGGATCTGCATGTTTAAAAGATAACCGTGTTTGAGACTGGAAGCTCCTCATCCCTGTGAGGGGTGAGATTTCTTTGGTAGGGTATTCCACCCTGTATCCCGGGGCTTACTACAGATGGAGCGCTGCACCATTGAAGGTAGAACTAGGCATCCACCCCACGTGACCTGTCTGTTGTCCCCCATGTCATCGTGGGAGACTACGCCCTCCTGTTGCCAGCAGGTATGGCACCACACAGAGACTGTAGCCAGACCCTATAAACACCTAGGGGTCCGATTGGACCGCGGTGGGGGTCCATGGGTTATATATATATGGCGTAAAAAAACTGAAAAGGTGGAAGAGAAAATGGATAAGATATAATAAAATGCGAAATACCTAATAGGAAGCGATGTCATTTCTCCACATTTAGACTACGGAAACGCATGTCTGTAGCCTCATTGTGGGGAGAGCTATTAACCTCTAATAGTATAAACATTTCATACAGGATGTGAAACACAAGCAAAAACAAATGTTAAAATGCCATTAATTGGTGGTTTTGTCATCAAAATGCCAATTATTGTCAAACTTCAGTTAAAAACAGTAAATTTATGGCCAATTAATTCTCACATGCATTATAGTTATTATAAAGCCTGATACAATAGCATAGTTTCCACTGGCAGCCGATGGCACCGGCAAACAAAGGGGTTCAGAAAAGGCGACTTATTCTCTGTCATCACGAATCAACACTGTCTAGCTGTCTTGAAGTGAAACAAAAATGTAAAAAACTGAAATACTCACTTCAACTATCACAATGTGTAACTGAAAAAATAAATAAGAGTTTAATATCATATTCACAAACTTCAAACACTGTCCATATACAGTAAAAATAAACCTCATTCACAACAACTGAACTGGCTGAGAAGTTTAAAAAACAAAAAACACACAAAACTCACTATTTCAAGAAGGTCATGACGTAGAACCATACAGTAGATAAAGTTGTGACAAATAGATGAGAAATGAGATGTGTTAAATGACAATAATTATAGCTGGTGTTCCAATGGTTGAAAAAAAATATATGTCCATCAAGTTCAAGCCTATGCTTACAGATACTTATCCTATATTGTATTTACAGTCGATATTGATTTCAGAGAGGCAAACACAAAACCCCAAGTGAAAACATTATACCAAGGTCTCATACAGGGGCAACGAAATTCCTTCCTGAATCCTTATAATAGAAATCAGTTTTTTTCCCCTGGATCAACATGCTTCCCATGTTTGGTAGTATCCCTGTATACCTTTCCTTTCTAAAAAAAAAAAAAAGAGTGTATTTTCTTTAAAGATATCTATTGTATCTTGCCATGCACGTCTCCATAGTAATGAATGACACATTTTAACTTCCCTTACTGGTAAATACTTTTTCCTTGGTCTATACAGTAGTGAAATCTATTTTCCTTCCTAACCACCTAGAGGGATAAGACCCTGTGTCATTTGTACTGCACTTGGATCAATCGTATCTTTTGAAAGCTTCTTGTTTGACCGCGAATAGATTTGTATATACAGTAGTTATTATTCCCTTGCTGAGATGTGTCCTTTCTAGTGCAGAAACAATAGTAATTTAGACTAGCCTATTTCTCAAAAGTCAGATTCCATCCCCTGTATATAATGTGTCGCTCTCCTCTGCATTTTTGTAGGTGCATAAGTGTATTTTTATGGGAGTGTGCCCAACAATATACCCCATATTCAAAGTGTGCTATTCTAATGCTTTATTACAGTGGCAATCACTATGGATTACATCCCTCCATCCATACCCCGTGTTAATGCAGAAAGACTGAACACCATGGAATATTGGTAAAAAACAATCAAAACCTATTGACGTGAATAATATTTCTCACTGCCAACCTAAACTGTCCAAGTGTACAGGTGGTTTGGCAGGTAACATGCTGTTTGGTTACCAAAATGCTTTCCAATTATTATTAATTTAAAATACTTAATTTCTATGAATTGTTCAAAAGCAAATTGTCATAAATTTAGTACAAGTTCCAAGATAATCACTTTAATATTTTGTATCAAGGTCCAGTCCCAATGAGAGTACCGTTTAGTCTTCTGTTATATCACTTTGCAAAACCCAACAATAATTCAAGATGGAACTCTGCACAGATTTGGTTGACACTTTAACAGAAAGTCCCCTCAAAATGGCATAAATAGGAAATCTGTCAAGGCTTTTGGCCTGTAGAGAGAAAACAGCAAAACAAACAAAACAGAACACACACCGCAAGTGTCACAAAGTCTAATTGAAGGTCTTCACTTCGCTCGCTCCATTCCAAAAATAGCACCTTACGATATATTAGCATGGTTTTATAACCTTATCAAGCATCACAACTGTCACTCGACTACACAAAAAAAAAAAAGAAAATTTCAGACGTGTTTGCTACTATAACACAGAATTGATATTACTGTACTGTTAAACTTATTAATTACATTTAAATATTAACAAATTATAAAAGACCCCCAGTTCCATCTTGTTTTAGAATCGACCTACAGATGTTACCTTGAGAGATTTACTTTATATAGACTGTTATACAAGATGACGTTGCTTATTTTTGTCTCCAAACAACTTTTGTGGCCGGACCATTTTAATAAAGATAACATTCTAAAAGGCACTTCACAATAATTTATTTAAATGTATGTATGTATGCCACGTAATGTATTTTTTGAGGGGAAAAGCGCTATTAGCCTCTTTGGTTATATCACTTTTACCCATTCCTGTGTTGGTACGGGGGGTGGTGAATGTGGTAGTTATCCCAGGGTGGGGTTTAGGCCTTACGGGAGGGTAGCGCAAAGGGGTTAATCCCTTCATTCCCCCCCCCCCCCCCCCACCCCTAGCGTTCAAAAGCTAAGGTATAAAGGATGGTTAACTTTATGCCAACCAGCTGGCCTAAAGAAACCCCCCTGGGGCAACTGCAAGATTTACCCACCCCCCTGTACCAACAACTATGCAGTGCTGCTATTTAAACCCTTTCAGTTATCTTACGGGTAGCTGTATACGTAATGAAAACTGGCTGCAATTTAATAATTGTATTGCACAGGAATTGATCCAGAGCTGGGCTCGACCCCCGCATTCTGCGGGCCCCTCTAGAAATCACCAGGCACTCCACGGGTCCTCTGGTGGTCCTGATGGCCTTCGGTTATCAATCCTGTGGCATTAAACTAAAAATCAAATGCTTTTATATACTCTTGCAATTTTGTTAGCACAGCTCTTAGCTGGCGCCAAAAAAAAGGCCTTTTGGGGCATTTTTTGGCTAATTGAACGCTTGTTTTTTTTTGCCAGGGGTGTACTACATAAAAAGCCTTATAGCGATAATGTCCTGTTTATCGTAGTGAATAGCAAAAACAGGTCAATACGACTATAAAGCCTCATTTATAGATATACAGTATAAGCCACTTATAAAGTTTAGTGAATGACCCCAATAACTTGCGTTCTGGCGTATTAGACAACGCAAAATTAAAATTTATCTGCCCTCTTTTCAAAATTAACGGGCAAACCGCGCACAACAATGGGAAAACATACCGAACAGGAACCTGCAAAAGAGAGGGTCATCATATTCCTTAACCAGTGACCTCTCTGGGAGAAAAACCCTAACATTGGGTAATGTACTATAAGGATTTTGTATTGTAAGGGAGTTTGCGCAATCTTTTTTCTTCTACTACACCTAAGCACGTATTTTTATTTATATTTTTAAATATATTAAAAACATTTAATAAGTAATGCTTTGGGCTCCTATGAGCATGTTGGCACACGCTGGAGAGGATAATTTACATTTTTGGACACATTTTGCTACAACCAAGATTTTTTTTGTGTTAAGTCTTATTTTTCTATACAGACAGGGACCTGGGCCCCGGAAAACTATTAAGGGTACGTAAGAAAAACTATTGGTCAAAGGCGAAGTCCATCAAACGTTACGCAACCGATCAGACTCATCAGTAGAGAAAAATAAAAAAGTTTATTCATTACTATTAAAACAAAAAAACATGGAAAACAGAACAGGGACATATTCTCCCACGCGTTTTCGCTCTGCAGCCCTTTCCAAGTAGTGTAATAGTGGGCAGGATGGTAACAGGTTTAAATAGCCCTGCCTCGGAACTTCTAACTCACCCTAAAAACATACAGGTGATAGAAACAGTTTTAAGTGGTATCATTAGTGTATACAAAGATTCTGTGTTGCGGAAATAGTAAATATTTTTGATCACATGTGTGTAGACACCCACCGATGTGAGTTTAAGATACAATTTATCATATCGAAACAATAACAACTATAAGACTGTTAAAGTAAGATAGATATACATTAAGTCAAATAACAGAAAACAACATCGATGTGATATAAACGGGTTGAATGATAGATATATTCCACTTGCAGCATAAAGAATTAACATCAAATATTATCATTTGAAATCTAATCCGATACTTGTACAGGCAGAAAAACTAAAATCAAAATATATAGACAATATGTAAATCAATAATTCTTAATAAATATTGGAATTTCTATATAGAGAAAACATATATGTTTCAAGTAGAGGTTGATGTGGTCTCAATAGGAACCCTCTTCATAGCCATGACGCTGATGAGGACGCCGATGAGTACCATGAAGAGGAGTCCCTTCTGGCAACCACTCCATTTTACCAAGAGGAGCTTTTGGTGCAGGAACACCGTTGTGAACATCAGTAAGAGGATTTCCTATGGAGGACACATCAAAATATGATTTCAATCAAGCGAGAGATTTCAACAGAGCGACGGCGCTGGAGATGATGGGGACTTTTATTGGCAATTGGAATTCAGACACCTGGTTTTGGGGTTATAAGAAGGGTTGAGTTCACCTGTTGTGCCAACATTAGCCATTGTTTCTCTGATTTTAGTAAAAAGGCCTGTGTGGCCGAAACGTCAAAGTCTATAGGCAATAAAATTAGTTTTGTGAGCAAATCCATGGAGCCCTGATTGTCATTCTTTGGTTACCTAGTTTCCAAACATTCTAAAAATATCCAATTGTTGTGCTCTGAGTGACAGGTTACAATAAAACCTCCAATATGTAAGTGTAGCAATTGAGACCATTTCTGGTAGTTTTCTGGTCAAATTGTATAAACCCGTATGTGCTAAAATATCTGTTAAGTCGTTGTTGACTTGCAATACAGACGCATTAAATTGCTCACAGACTGTCAATCATTAGACGATGTGATGTGTTATCCGTTAGTATGACAGTAGAACTGAATATATATTCTTAATTCCAGCGAATGTGACTAGAAGACATAGAAAATTGCTGGTTAAGAGCAATGGAAGGGTTTGGTGTAATGTTTATAATGATTACTAAATTGATATATAATCTCCAAGAGATTTTGAAATTGATCAAAATACCGTAGAAACTGAATAAATAAAGACAATAAAACGACACCATTAAAAAGGCAGAAATACGAATGATGTGGCCATTTGGTGGTCACTTACCCTCCAACGCTGCCTCAACGATAACTGCCTATGCTTCTATGAAACTTGTGTGTATTGATGGGGGTGTCAGAGTGGCCCGACTCCATATGGACCATGATTCTAATGTGGCTTAACTGGGATCTAGTGAGAGTCATGACCTCAATAGCCCTGCTGGATGATGCACACCTACTGGTGGCAAGGCTGGTGATCAATGGACCAACTGACATCCCATTGCCATCAGCTCCCTAGTGGTTAGCAGTGAAGTCGTGGGCGTGTAGCCCACATTAGGCTTTGGACAGCTCGCTCCTTAGTGATGCTTAGAAATCCCTCCCTGCTACTTTGAAAGCGGGTGCCGAGGATGCACCCATATGTAGGTGCCCAGGGTGTCATTGCTGCTTCAGCCATATCCACGCGGGATGGCCATCCAAATTCAATAGGATCACTTTTGTCCTGCAGCCCCAGAGCCTCGGTCTGTGTGAGACCCTATGTACGGTAAGATTTTATTTGAGAATATAAGACTTGCATTTTAAATATGTGAAACCGACATTCCCCAGCAACTGAACAATGTACTGACTGTCATGTTGTTCCAAGCTGGAGGTAGTAAAATCTGACATTGTTTGTAATGAGATTTTGATACTTATCAAAACCTTGCAGACCCTTTTGTCAATATGGGCAAGTGTTGTGTTGAAACTTCTCATTACACCAAAGTTTCCTTATGAGCAATGCAATGAAAAATCAAGCTTCTCTGTCGTGAGCCTAACTGGATCTGATTGGTTTGTGGCTAAATGAGCACACTGTCCTACAACACTGTCAGCTGTTTGGTGCATCCCACTTCCCTTATGTGATGAAATTGTCACTATGAAAACTTACAGTATGACAGCTACAGGAAGTTGCAGGAAGGCATATTGGCTCTGGATGTGAGTGTCCTGACTAAAACGATAATGTTGGTGCTGTAGGGGGCATCAACTATGTAGACCCTGTGAAAAAACGATGCATACATGCCAGTTAGGATTTGAAGAGTTAGAGAGTGATGTGGACAGTAGATTTACCCTCAAAATCACGTTTTTGAACCCACAAATGTATTAACGTATTTGGACAATAAACGAACTAGCATCATTATTTAGATCAAAGATGCGCAAACTGGAGGCACGCGGCGGTTACAGAGGTCTCACACTTCTCCCCCAAAGCATTTATTAAATAATTCTTGGGAGACTGACGGTAAAGGCGCTGTCTTCTTCTCTTCTGTGACATGTCGCCATTGTGACCAGCATCCAATAATGTCCATGGGACACAGACGTTGCATTGCCCATGGAATGGAGCTCACGTGACCCCGCCGACAAAGTCATTTGATACCAGAGCCGAGCACGGGGGTGCGCGCAGCAGGGGGAGAGCAGGCAGGTGAAGGTGCTAGGAGAAAACTTGCACCTCTTGGTTGTAGAGTACTCACCGGCAAATAAGGTTTGTGACCAAATATGGAGACCCCCATGGAGACCATGCACCTCTTCTGGACCACAGGATGGGTGTTCAGCCTCCCCTCTTTTAGGCTGAGTGCAGAGGACAAGGGGGACCCCCATCCGATAGCAGTTGACTGATACTGTGTCTGTCATATTTGCTTTAGCCTTCCACTTGATATTGGAAAACTCTTCTTACAATTCTCAAGGCATCTTCTAGTAACTCCAATGCTGGAGACCTGGTCAGAGATTTCTCCCTATTTGGTCTTCCAGAAGTTTGTGTATGTATGTATATCTTTATTTCATACATGCCTAATGTACATAAATATATACAAATAACACATACAGATGCAGCACCAATATACATTAGATCACTTGCCTTGGAAAATTGGGACAATCTCACAGTAAATGCCTCAACATGCCTCCAACATTTGTGTGAGATCCTAATGGACCATCGGATAACACAGCGGAGGGTCCCTGCAGTCCCATCTTACCTGATAAGACGACCAAAAAGCTCACAAAGGGTGCACAATGTGATCCACCAGGATCCATGTTCCTCTTGGCTAAATTCGAAAGGTTGTGCACCGCTGACGCACAGCGCTGATGTGTAGCACAAGGTGACTCAACAGCTGGAGTAATGGGCAGAGCCTCCAGAGGTCTCCTAACTGTTCCTTTTTTCCCTGATATCTCTCCAGAACCCTCTCCCTGTTCCTGCAAGCCCCCTGCTGGACTCCCAAACCTTAGTCCTGACCTCAGCATATCTAGCCTCCTGACCTCCCCACCCAAGTCACACCTCTATTCCTCCTCTCCCCTCGGCTCACACTCCTTTCCATTGCCCATGCCCTGCACACTGCTCTCACTCCCCTCCCATGCACCACCCCACCCCCTGCTCCCCTCTCCTCCATCTCACTCACTCCCAAAGTCACAACTCAACAAAATGAAAAAAAAGACAAATACTATTTGAAACACACTCATACCCTAAAAATCCAGCACTGACAAGGCTATAATAGTATGACAGCAAATATAATACATAAAAGAGTATCCAATCATCAATTGCAAAGAAATATTCCAACACATATATTTACCTCAAATTCTAGTCGTTCTCTCGCTGATTCCCACAGCACTGACAAATGCTGCCTAAAGGGGCTGCTAATATAGTGGGTATGAGTATTATCTTGCGAGTTTAAGTTTTACAGTAAATAACTGAGAATAACCTTCCGCTCACTCTTAATAATTTTATATATAATTTATTACTTAAGTGCACAGGAGAGGAAAAGACTATAATATAGCAACTTGTTGTATGAGATATAGCTCACACACAGATCCCTCTAAATTGCAATCAAAGTACACATCAGTGTTTATTTATTATGATGAATTTATCAGGTATCAATTGTTCCTATGGAACAAGAATGTCCAATACACCTGACATGTACACTGACTGGAAAAGGAAACATTAAAAAAAAAAAAAAAAAAATATTCTTCAAACAACCCCGACGCCTGTGCATTATTTATAGTGATGGTTAAAACAAAATTAAATCCCAGAAAGAGGAGCTTCATAACTGCTTACCATAGTATTAATCCCAAGAATAATTGGTATAGGTAGGCATTTAATCGTGGTCTCAGTTCTTATTACAACAGAATCTCTATTGTATTTAGCAGAAAGCGTAATTGATAGTTAATGTTCTGGCAACTGTGTGGCCAGGTGGTGCGTATAAATGTCTCTAACCAATACGAATGTATAACCAGTCAGGATCAGAAAATAGTTTTAATACCTACAGTAACTGTGGACCTCTCAATTAGTGGGATAGAGACACACCCTATTAATCAGTAGGTGACCAATGCTTACATACACCCCTCTAGGTTATTAGTGTTTGTTGATAAAATAGTAGTAAAGACAGTTGATGTGTTAGTATATCATATATCATAAGTGATCTGAAATATGGCCCTATATTCATAGATAGCAGAGCGATTCATACACATCGTCCTATAATGCCATTAATGATCTCATAAACACTGTAAATGGAGCAGCATATTAAGCTGTCAGAGTAATAGCACAGTAACCACACTAACCCTTTTATGCTTTCATTACTCTAAACAAACATTCTTATTAGAACATTGTGGTAAAATTGTCGGTAACAAATAATCTTTCATAGCAGTTTAAAATGAAAGTGCCAAGACTTAAGTGGATAGATTTGGCAACTTAGTATCCACTCGCTTTCAAATTGACATATATTCACTTAGTATTAGCAAGGCATGTGCAGTCTACTTTAAGCATATTCAACTCTAAACACACTAATGCTGTTAAAGCTCTCATATGGTATACAGTGATTCGCTATACAACTGATCTCTAGCTCCACATGATACCGACTGCCTCTGTTGCGACGCCACCGACGTGACATCACCGAAAGTCCCTACGTACGTTTTTGAACCGATGTTCTCTTCGTCAGGGAAGGAGGGGTGTAAAAGACAGTTACTAGCGTTTTTGTTTTTATTCCCTACCCATAGGGTAGTGTCAGGGGAGCTGCATCTCCCTCAACGGGATTGGTCAATGCATGCTGATGATGCTACGTAGGTAACCCAATAGCCAAACAGCTACCAAGTGTAAACAAAGACAGGCATTTAAAGACTCAAAGTAAAGAGCTTTACACTTTTATCAAATCCAATTAGTATTGTATCCCTCCAGACTTTGCTAAGCTTTGTATCATTTTTCAATTGTCTCTAGTGAGTATTGATTGGTATCTGAATGTGGCGTATATAGAGATATTTGTCTATTGCCTAGGATACTTTAACATTATTGGATGATTAGATCTATGTTAGATACACATACTAAAGGAATTTCTGCCTCCCTAAGGTATGGTAGTAATAATGAGTTCTTATCGCCTAAAGTGTACACGATAATAAAATATATATACAGGTATCTATGTTAAACTGAGGTAGTAGGTTTATAATTATGTAGATAGTAGGAATGGTCTATTCTCAATCGGGCCGCCCAAAGGGTCAAACGGTCCTCTAATGATTATTAGCTATTATAACTATATACCTGGATTATTCTTGGGTTAATACTAATGGTCAGCAGTTACGAGATTGCTCCTCTTTCTGGGGAGTTTAATTTTGTTTTTAACCATCACTATAAAGAAGCACATGTGTTGTTGTTTAGAAGAATAAAACTTTTTTTTTTTTAATGTTTTCTTTTTTAGTCGTGGTACATGTCAGGTGTATGGGCATCTTGTTCTATAGGAACAATGTTTCCTGATGAGTTTAAGTTTACTCCGCTTCTAAACAAAAAACAAAGTAAGCCACAGTAGATTGGCTGTTAACCCATGCGGATAGTCATTTCTTACAGACGCGGTTAAGCAATGCAATTTGTAATATAGAATACAGATTTGGGTAGTTTTAATCTCGCGATTTATAGTCAAGCCAGGTGGTTTCACAAGGAGAAACTCATATATACTAGTGTAGGCCCCTATGGGCTTATGCGAGAGGAACGGTAAGGATAATCTCGCCAGGTTTGTGGCAAAAATGTCCGCATTTAAAGAGCTAGTGGCGAGAACGTGGCGGGACAAGTCAAATTCGCCAGACGGGTGGCGAGAAGCGTGAGTTCGCCATTGCAAAAACACGCACGATTCCAGTAGCTCCGATGCGCATGTAGCGCCAATCAGAGCTACTATATGGCGCGTTCGGGTGAAATTTTGCTCGCCAACAAAAGTTGGCGTATTGTGGCCAGATAACGTGAGCCTCAAATGGCAAGTTTCACGCCAAGTGAAACTCGCCTAATTAACAATTTCATGCACACCGGGAACCGGAGTACCCTGCATAGGACAAAATTAAATGCCAATCCTGTGGCGGATTTAAGCTTTCCTGTAAGTACCTCTCTGCATAAGCCCCTATGTCGGTTATCTGAAGTTTAAGAGCATTGAAAGAGTGTATGGGAAAAGGGGGTGGGTTTCATGCACAGAACAGTACAAGACATTCTTACTGTAGCAAAGTCTTACAATACGGTGCATTGAATTTATCTTAAATATACATAGCGCCGCCTATCATTACTGCAAAGTACTATGGGAACACAAAACACCATTTGGCTAGGCCGCGGTCATGGGGCTGCGACAAGCAATGAGCACGGGGAAATTGCATATGCTTTTGCTCAGTCACACGAACAGTAAATCTTGCTACTTAATCAATTAAAAGGTTTAATAATTAATATCACCCTTCCATACCAAAATAAAATAATCTTATATGTCAGTTTGTATGGAAGGGTGATATTACTACAGCTCAAGCCCTTTATAACGCTGTACTTGGGGTCCAAAGAATCACATCACGCTATAAGCGGATCGCGTTAGAAATAATGTACAATTGTATGCATTGTACAATCACAGTGTTTAAGATAACAAAATCATGTTATAAAGTATTCATAAATACAAAAATTGGGAGCCACGCTTGCATCACGTTATAAGCAGATTTGCGTTGTAATGGAACACGTTTAATGGGGTTGAGCTGTATTGTTTTTAAAGATTTTTTATTATACAAATATACATTCTATTTCCTGAATGCTTTGTTATGAGGTACTGAGCAGAGTGAGGGTTGAGAAGAAGTGACCTGAACTGGAGACATAAAATTTCTCAATCTTATTTATCAACTACAGTATCTAAATGTGAGTGCATTGCCACTGCTCTATAGTATTTACATGTGGTTGCAAACATACTACACCTTATCTTGTTTTTCTTTGTACTCTCCGCTTTTTGTGTTTTTTTGCATCAGACCCCTCTAGTTTCTTTTGACCAGAGACATTTCTAAATTTTCAACTGTTTTGTGGGGTTGATGGTCTATATATATGCGGGGAGTTTTCTCTGTTTTTATCGGAGTTTCCCACGCGGCGACGTATCATAGATAAGCGCTAATGTCGCTTATCAATTAAAGCGCCCCGCGGGCGGGAAACCTGAGAAAAAAAAAGCTGTGCACCACCGGTTTTAAAAATCCCGCCCGCGTGGCGGCCGCAGGAGGATAAAGGCGCCGCACTATATATAAACATGCACACACACGCGTAATATAAATCACTACTGTGCTAAGTATTATGTAGTAGCAACAGCTGTCTTCACTCATTGGCTCATTTTCAGAACAGCAAAAAAGCATTATTGCAGCCAAATTAAAGCTGAGTTGGAAGATATTTCCTAAAATGAGGTTGAAATCTGAAACTGAGGAGACTATGAAATGGCCACATTATGCTTAAGTTTGCAAAAGTTAAATGTTTGGAAACATTATTAAAGCTGTCAAAAGTTTTATTTTTGAGTCTCAAGTCAATTGCATGTGATATAGGCAAACAATAGAAATGAAGTCTAAAGAATGCACAGTTTGGAGGCTCAAATGGGAAAGGTCATTTGAGAGATTAGAGCCTTGCATTTATTAGGTCTGCTGTAGGTTCATGTGACCACCCAAGTTAGATCTAGTTAATGCCAGAAGAGGCCTATCAGAAAGGTGAAAGTAAATCGTCTAGGAAATATGAGGGGAAGGGGGAGTCTCGACAATATTGGATATCCCTGATGTTGGTGGGGAGTCCAGGGATTCACCTGGGGTACTTTGCATTGAGGTGGCAGGGAAGGAAAGTGTCTAGCCCCTGCTACATTGCGAGGTAAGCAAATGGAAAGATGCTGTCACCTGAACTAAACTAGTGGTGACAGCAGTAGTGAGCTGTCTCATTGCGAGGAACATTAATCACCCATAGTGCTCTCCCTCATTTGCCTGTCAGTTCCCGACGTTGACCTGTTTGCTCTTTGCCATCATTCTGCTTGCTCTTGCCATCGTTCTGCTTGCTCCCATTGTCGGTCTGCTTGATACATTAATGCCAGCCTTGGACTTAATATGGGCAAGATGGGCTGAGATGTCCTGAAATCATTCCTGCTGCATTTCAGCAGCCCACGATGTTTGTAACATCAGCAAGTCTTGAAAGGCGGTCAAGGGTCTCAGTGCTGCAGTAGTGACAGTCAGGGTGCAGGCTGTACAGCAGCAGGTGGGCAGCTGGTGACCTCTGTGACATCACCACTACTCTCAACAACGGGCTCTGCAGCCACAGGCACAGGCTGTCTTGAGCGTACTGTAGCTGAACGGCGCCTGTATGATGGTCCTGAAAAAGAAGACAACATATTATCAAATACATTCATAGACAATGTGGGTAGATGCATTAGTATAGATATGATAGGACAAAAAAGGCATTTTAGAACATGTATTACTTTTTGAACATTATAACAGGCCAATATATGAGTCCGTGATCCAAAAACTGTTGCTAAAATTTAGAAAGCCTTTACTCCCATGCATATGAATGAGAGCTGAGGCATGCTACAGTTTATAATAAAAAAACAAAGAAACCCCAAAGAAGAGTGGGAAACTCACCAAAGTCGAAACTGGGATATGCACAACAATCACAAATGTATTAACACAAATCAATACATAATCATGGCAAGAATCAAAAAGTAGTTCAAAATAATTTAAAAGAGAAACATCAAAAGAATGTCCTATACAATTATGCTAATATAAATCAGATATAATGTAGGCTGATCGAGAAACAATAGATTCAGAGGATTGTCACAAGAACCTCTCTGAAAGTAATATGGCATTATCAGATACTAAATATAGTAAGGAGAAACCCAAATAAATGCAATTATAGCAGTTAAAGCAGATATTACTCAATAGTATATGGTAAAAAGGCGACAAAATAGCTAGGCAAGACAAATCTGCACCCAGTAAAGAAAAAGGCAAGTGTCCTTAATCCAGGACATGCAGTCAAGTGTGTGCTTTAAAAATATGTAGGTTCCAAATCGAAGTAGTATAGGTCTGCGGATAGTAATATAATCAACCACTGGAATAAATAAGACATGCGCATCCATGGTTTCTCTGATCAACGAGGATGAGTCCTGATGACATTATTGAACCCAGTGCGCATTTCACTTGTGGCTATGTAGAGCGTGATTAGCAAACTGCATCTGCCATATTTAAATGCCTTTCAGCATGATGATGTCATCCCAAAATGGCAGCAGAAATACAAAGCAGACAAGCTAAATACAAGGCATATTACATTAAAGCCTAGAACAGTTTATAATACAATACGTGCATGGTGTATAAAAACTATGAATTCTAGGGATCCATGAATAAATCAAATAAATGCACTCACCCGGAATGTAAAGGAGCCAACACGCATCCACCCCCCTAAGCACATTTTCTCTAACCCCCCCAAACACCTCATCAGGAGACTTCCGACACATCAAGTGGCTGTTACCTCTAAGGCCAAACATTCGTGCCGTCGCCCGCACCCCACTTTATTCCGGAGTTGCACTCTCCGAGCACTGTGAATGGGGTGAAGCCCTAGACGGCGGCTCTAGGTAATGGCGGACGAAACTCGTTCTCCTCCCGGCGCCCGCCCGAGCACTACAATAGCCCATGACCCCGTGGGATCCCGCCGTATCGCTGTTCGCTAGCTAGTTCTATCCGTCCTGAGCAACGCCCCAAAGGCCAAAACCGGGTCAGAAGACGTACGACCCATCTGCTTAGAGTCCCCACCACTATCACCGCAACGCCGCCAGTCAAGGAGAAAAATGAGACCAGGATTCGAAGCCCTAGGACACCCCTATACTTCCTGCTCTCCCACGTCCTAGCTCCCCCACCCCGTGTTCCTGTGGGCGATCTTGAAGTCGGACTTCTCCCCAGGGTTTGTACCGAGTGAGATTCCTCGACGGAGCAAGTTCAAGGGGGAGAGAGACCATCCAGCACTTCATTGAGCCCTTATGGGCCCATGGTCAAGTTAAAAAAATCCACCTTGCTTTGACTTCAAAGTCTATGCTCCAAATATTCCACCTGCATACCCAGTGCATCTATTGAACACCCCCATGGCTGCAAAGAGCAAAGGGGATCCTTCATGGGCGGCAGAAAATGTGTAGCCACACTGATAAGTGGTTTGGCACGTGAAAACATCACTAGCAGCATTTCAGATATTACACTCGTGCCCGATAAGCATTTCCGTAATCTCTGGATGTTCATGCCTACCTTATATAAATTTCCAGGGCATGAACAGTGATACACTACACCTCAGTGCGACAATTGATATAATCTTTAAATGATATTTCTTTCGTGTGAGTGCTTCCCGAAACTTTCTTGGGTCAGAAATTGAGCATTACATTGAACCAAGTGAAAAGACCCCAGAGTATTAGTCCTTTACCCACTGTTTCTTATGTTGTAATGACTGTGTACTAATTGGTCACAGAGGGGTAGAGGACCTTCTTGTGGAACATATTCACACTTAGGCCTAATCACCAGATATAAAAGATGCAGCGGCATTAATGTAAGAAATCACGGCGCCATTTTCATGTGATATGCTGTATCCACGCGGCTTATGGAACCCGGCCAATCGACCCAGGCACCGTGTTTATCGCGGTAGCCGTAGTTTGAATTTCATGGATGTGTTGCAATTATATGCAATTTTAAATGAATTAATTTAATGTGGACAGTACTGTGCTACTGTCTTACTGTGCTACTGTGGCAATTTCGGTTTTGATGTTAAAAGCCCAAACACTAAAATGCCATTTTGTGCATCGCATGCACTCCGTCTAAAGGACGGTATGGTTGGAAGAAATTCCCGCGCCATGACTGGGGTATTCCGAGGTATTGCAAGCGTGATGTTAAATAATGGCCACTGCATTGGAGATTGCCCATCGCTAAATAGGATAGCCAGTGTTTCTATAAGATGGAACGCATCCTATAGAATGGTATTTTCTCTCCTATGGTTGTACACACCAGTTATATACATACAGTATATATTTTTTTGGTATTTGTGCTCTAAGTTATTTTATATTTTATTATGGTTGTAGTGCAGACGCGTTGTGCATTTTGTAGGCTACTTTTATCACAACTTTTGTGGTTGCAATACAGTTAGAGTTCCTCCTTTTCAATTTATCCTGGGCACTAAGTCACGTGAGGAATTAAAGTAAACTAGTTCTAACACGGATTGCAATGGCTACATCAGAAGTCTGGAATGATTTAGAGAGGAAGTGATTTGAAGGACACAGGGAAATAGGTAAAGCAGTGGGATGATAGTTAGCAGAAGAAAGAGCAAGAAAGATTGGTAAGTGAATGAAGTGTCGAAACAGGTGGGTGTTTTAGATTTTACCTTTTCTAAGATTGATCATCAGGCTTGACATGAACTTTTGAGATACTGGAGAATTTTTAAGGGTTAGCTAAACCAGGGGGGCGCAAACTTTTTTCCCTGCCGCCCCTAGACGGCTGTCCCATCAATACCGCGCCCCCCCCCCCCCCCAACCCCCAACTTACCCGCGCTCGGCGTAATTGACGTCACGTTGCTATGGCAACGTGACGTCACATGACCTCGCAGCGTCATTTTGACGCCGCGTTGCCATGGCGACGCAGGGAGGAAGCCGCCGGAGCCACGGTAAGTTAGGTTTACAGAGGCCCTGCAGCTCCCCCGGCACTTAATTTAAGTGCCTTCGGGAAGCGCGTGGGGCCTCTGTAAACCCCGCGCCCCCCGTCGGCAGTCTCGCGCCCCCCTTGGGGGTCGCGCCCCACAGTTTGCGCACCGCTGGCTTAAACTACTGTTCGAGACATTAGTGAGCCGATTTATGGTTCTCAAATAGGCAAAGGATCACTTTATACTGATTGATCCCTTACTGCAATGTAGAAAGAATGGCCTATAGTGTTTAGTAATCTTATGAGGGAACATATTGTGAATATATTGCTAAAAGCTGGACACTGTGCTTAGCCAGCCAGTGTGTTAGTCAGACACTGTTTTGTAGTTTGTCTCCCAAAGGGCTGTAGGTTTTTATTTTATAATTTGCCTTAAAGGGACAGTGTGCAGATTTGTTTTAGATGTGGAAAATAAACCACTGAAGGTAAAAGCCTAAAACATACCGTTTGGACTCTTACTGACTGTAACAGGGGATTTGTCCCTGTTCAAAAAGGTGCTTCTAATCCAGCAGTGTGGTGGTTAACTGCTGGTAGTCAATTAACCAACACCACCTGGTTGATTAGAGGTTGGTTAGAAAAGCCTGCCTTTGAGACAGGAAGAGAGATTCCTTAGTCCACAACTGGGCTGACCAAGGAAACAGACAGAGTAGAGGTTCCTGAGTCTCACAGATGAGACTGATAGAGGGATCACAGATGTCTGGAGCTCATAAGACTTCTACACCTGAATGCTGAGTTAACCCGAGGAAAAGGCAGCAACCCAGGAAAGAGAGAAGCCTTCCCCCTACAACTACGAGACAGATAAGACTTTTCTAAGACTGATTATCTATGTCTGTCTATATATATATATAAATGTCTCTATGATTTGGGCTGGTGAATCGCTGGACTACAAGTGTAAATATACTCCAAAGTGGAGCAGATTTTGTTTGTGGATTTTCACATGTTTGCTGTGTTTAAAGCAACAGGCGCAATAAAGCCTTATTTAATTTCACCTTAAACCAGTCTCCATTACGTACCTCTGCACACATCTCTTACACTGACCCTACCGCGAGGCCGTCCTGCTACAATATGTACTGTATTGTCACTTACCAGGTCTGTAAAAATCTGTGGAGTCCACAAGTTCAGGTAGTCAGACTACCTGGGAGTGTGCTATAACAGAGCTGAACAGCTCCCCAAGATGTGTCAGGTGCAAGGGTACATGTGGGCCCCCTCCAGTCTTCAGGTCTGCTAATTTTTTCTATACCTTGGTCTTATTGTCCACTTATAGTTATTTTAACATAGTGATGGTATGGACAGTATTGCCCAGAGCATTAATTCTCTCCAGCATGTGCCCCCAGATGCGCTGCTTTTCAACAGTGCTGGTCTTCTGGAACAGAGAACCCATTCATTTGGAGTTGTTGGCCACAACTCTTTCAATTGAAATATCCAGATCCTTATAATTAAATGTTAAGCTTCGTATTCTGCCTGTCCCAGTAGCAGTAGCCGCCCCAGCAGTGGAGGTGGAAGCTTGATCAGCCATCTTTACTGTGTAGCAGTTTAAAATGGTTGATCTTTGATAATCCTTGCTCATCCAGGTAATGTTACGATGGTTGTTTTGCTAATGGACGTTAGTTTTGCACAACATTAACTATGAGGATACATGTTAATAAGGAAAAAAATAACGTCCATTCCCTCAAAGGGTCCCCATTCAGGTCAAAATTACCGGAGCTCTGTGGATCTACTCCATAGTTGTTTTTTTGTCGCAACTAGTGCTGAAATATACCTGCGACAGGCTGCATCTACAGTAATCTCAGTTGTGCCATTTTGTGTCGGCCTGTGACGAGATGAGGGATTTATTGAGCAAGTGGGAGAAGCTAACGGCGGAATTACAGTTGTATGTTGGTGCACGTCTATGTATTAGGAAATGTGGAGCTTATGTTACATTTTTCGAGGCTCCTGTATAATTTGTTTAGCCCTGAATACCAGTATGCACCAAATTCTACAAAATGTGTCACATTTCAGAAAAAATTTAAACTTTTTAATCACAAATGCATCCACACAGCGGAGCCATGGCAGCAAATGATAGGCAATGCTACTGTCTTTAACTGAAATGTTTTGTCAGAACACTGCTGTGCATGCACCCAGAGTGGGTGTTGTCCTGTTTGTGGTGTCTCACGCAGTCACTCAATGAATTAGTTTTTATCCATTGGTGTGCCGGTTTCCTGTTTACCATATCCCAGCGCGGTGCTCCACTTCCCTCCCTCGAGGTTTCCTTCTGCTGTTGATCTTCAATCAAGTTGGATGCACGCATTGACGGAGTTCCTGTGTTTCACTTCCATTTCTACAAACAGTGAGTGTACTGTGGAATTTTCCTGCTGCATATTGACTGTGTTGCCTATATGCTCTGTGGCCTTATCTGAGTGTGGTTGGTTAAAAGGGGACACTCTACCTTTTGGTGTCTGTGTCTCCCCAGTACCCTATAAATCCCACTTTATGATTTATGCCGGTCAGGTTGGCGGCCACTTGTTTATGAGCCATAGGTTTTGATTACACTTTAAGTCAATACTCCAGCTCAATATATTGGAGCAGCTATATAAGGATTTATACTCCCAGGATCAAGATCTTTATTACTCAGTCTACATGGGATTCATTGGATATTATACTCCATGACTGTGATTTGTTTCTGTTGCACCGAGGATGGACTTTATGTCATTTTTCTGCTATATTTCAGCACTAGTTGCTACAAAAAAACGACTATGGAGTAGACCCACAGAGCTCCGGTAATTTTGACCTAAAACAGAATGTTCCCGAAATAGGGAACGGACGTTATTTTTTTCCTTATTAACATGTATCCTCAAAGTTAATGTTGTGCAAAACTAACGTCCATTAGCAAAACAACCATCGTAACATTACCTGGATGAGCAAGGATTATCTCAGATTTGAGATGCAACTAAAAGTCTCCTTTGTCATACAGACTTCGGCTTCACTATGTATATTTTTCGCCAGATATTGTTAGCAAAAATGGGAGAAGCGCAGGGATTCACTTTCTGTCTATCTCTATCTTAAAATGTAAATTATATTGTTTTAATATGTTGAACAAAAACTGGTTATATACACACCACTTCACACTTTAATGGAAAGCTATGTCAGTATAGGTATGTTCACAAAAGTTTTTATTTGTGTTTCAATTTTCCAGTATTTATAATTTCCCGGAAAAAAAATCCACGTTTTTTTAATGAAAGGAATTCAATTTTTAATGATTCACACCCATTTATCAATCCACGCAATATTTTTTCCTGGTACTTATTTTGGTTAAACTCTGATTACTTACGCAATGTGTGTCCTTCAACTATGAGAATAAAGCTGTTCCTGTGAAACACAGAACAGACAAACGTCAGAGGTTGGCAAATCTAGTAAAGTAATATCGCACTGTGGCTTACGTCACATTTTGTTATTGTTGTACAAATAAGCATAGAAACAATCACTTAATTTAAAAGCAGTGAACGTTAGGTTGATACAATTATCATCATTTACTGCAGCAAAATGTGTATACATGAAAATAAACGTTTCCCTTTTTTTTCCAGGTGTTATAGTTTGTAAATTAAACACTGAAAAACTCCCTGGATTATGGTTTACAAATAAAACTATAAGCGTTGAACACTAGATACTGTTAACGAATTATAATAATGCTACGATATTTAGCACCTTCCAAATGCTGCCCTTACTCACTTCCAGGGATTCACCTGGGGTGCTTTGCATCGAAGTGGCAGGTAAATTGTCTAGCCCCTTGCTACGCATTTAACAATGCTGTCACCAGGGCTAAACTAATGGTGAAAGCAGTAGTGAGCTGTCTCATGGCGAGGAGCATTAATCACCCATGATGCTTTGCTGACTGCTCTCGCCGTTGGCCTGCCTGCTCCAGCCGTTGGCCTGCCTGCTCCAGCCATTGGCCTGCCTGCTCCAGCCTTTGGCCTGCCTGCTCCAGCCTTTGCATACGAAAGACACTAGATGGCGCTCAAACACTATATCTATGTGCAAATCTTTGAAATTTTCTCGGATTGGTTATTGTAGTTCGTAATAAATGAAAACTCAAAGTTGTTTTTTGAACTCAACTGTTTTTTACTTTTTTCACACTAACACAAAATAAAGGCTTTTACGGTTGCACTACATGTACGGCCTGCAAATACAGGACAGAAGATAAATTTAGTTTTACCTCAAATGTGACAGGAAAGTGGTTCGGTATAAAACAACTTTTAACATGTAAAACAGATCATGTAGTATACCATATTTCTTGCCCATGTGGGCTACAATATGTGGGTCAAACGTCAAGAAAAGTACAAACACGTATACTTGAGCATATTGGAAATGTAAGAAGAGGTATCACAACACATTTGCTGTCTAATCATTTTATTCAAAAGCATAACGGAGACACATCAGGTCTTAAGTTTACTGTATTAGAACAGGTGTTACCACACTGGAGAGGTGGGAACAGAATCGTCTCTCTGAAAAAGAGAGAGAGTTTCTGGATTTTCACCCATCCTGAGGGAGACAGTCTCCAGCTGATGTTCCGGTGGCGCCAACTGTTCCGTGAAACCCGGAAGTGACGTATCGGCATCCAGCCTGCAGCACAGGACGGATACCGGCAGAGGAGACAGACGTGCAGGAGGTCCACGAGGTCGCGACTCGGCGTTCCATCTCTAACCTGTTACCCACGCCTGTTATACTCCGGTATCTTGTAAGCCTTGACTTTTACCATTTCCGGATAAATTTTATATGGCTTTTTATCCTTGACTCTGTGTCTCTCTTCTGGGATATCGTTCTCCCTAATTATATGCTGTTTTGGACCATATACCTAATCCAGCTCCCTGTTGCTCCTTGGAGCCCTACCGTATTATATGTTTTGTTTATTAGCAGTATACACTATGGTAGTGTATATATTTTTTCCAGGTACTGACGCTCCCCTGATTTCGTTCCAGCCTTTGGCCTGCCTGCTCCAGCCTTTGGCCTGCCTGCTCCAGCCTTTGGCCTGCCTGCTCCAGCCTTTGGCCTGCTTGATACCATCTTTGTGCTTTAATGCTAGCCCTGGGATCAAAACAGGCAAGATGTCAAACAGGGCCGGGATGTCCTGGAATCATTCCTGCGGCTTTCCCAGCAGCTCACGATGGTGTAACATCAGCATGTCTTGAAATACGCCCAAGGGTCCTCAGTGCTGCAGGGGTGACAGTCGCGGGCAGGCTAGACAGCAGCAGATATTAACTCCTTTATTATTTGATCATTGGTTTTGGTATGATTATTATTTCTATATCACACTAAATTATCATTTTCTGTGTTTCTGATTACTCCTTTTAGGTTCCTTAGATTTTTCTTTCAGTTCTATTGTATTATTGTTGAAGTTAAAATATATGTGCTGTATGTTATTTACATTTGCATTTTGGTCCAGGTTGACTTTTATTCTTTTTATATTTCATTTGTTCTGTCATATAATATTATAAGCACTTGTTTTAAATATCTATTTATTATGTTATAAATTAGCAAATTACATTTTTGTAGTATTTTCAATTTTTTTGTCCCTATTTATTATTGATATTTTGTCATTTTTTTCTTGGTTCTTATTTATATTATGACATTTTTATGAGTCTTGAATTGAAAATAATATGTACTGTGTATCATGTACTACAGTATGTACAGTATACATTTTGGCTCAGCATTAGTGATTAGTTGCAGAGTCCTGATATGTTGTTTCTGCTGCTGTCCTTCACTGCTGCTTTTCTATGGCTGTATTCTAGACATTATCTTTGTATCGATTTTGATAAATTTGTTATATTTTGTATCACGGCGCGCAATGATGTCATCAGACGGCGGGCTATTTAAAGTTGGATTTTCGAGAAGGATTATACTGATGCCCCAGAGGAAGCAGACTTTCTGGGAAACGCGTAGGGCCGGAATATAACAACTGGGACCTTTTTGATCAATTAAACGCTGGACCAGCATTCTTCCTGCTCCCTCACGTGATGGTACTACTCGCATTGATGGCTCATTACTGCAGAAGCGGACAGTTGGAGCGAGTGTTGGCGAAGGTCTGAAGTGGCGTTTGTACTTTGACCCTGGATGCTCTAAATGTGATTTCTCTTTGTGAAGCATGAGGGTGATCACATGTTTACTTTTTAATCTTTAAAAAAAACGTTATTTGCACTTCATAGGAGAAAACATCTGACATATTTGCAAGCAAGTAGGCCCCCTGAATATCCCTTTGTTACCAACGTGTCTGCATTATACAGGATTGCACTATTTGTGTGTTTGTCTTTAATCCCATATGTGGTTCCTGCAAGTTCGCTCCAACTCTTGTCCATACTGTAGTTTGCTGAAAGACCATGTTGAAGGTCACTTTGAAAGAGCAGCACCTCCTGTTTCTTTGGGCTACTTCATGTTTATATGTGCGTGTTCACATAGATATGTATGTATGTATCTATATTTTTCTCTCTCTCTGTGTGTATAATATATATATATGTGGGGAGAGAGAGAGAGAGAGAGAGAGAGAGAGAGGGAGAGAAAGAGAAAGAGAGAGAGTCAAGAATACAGGACACAATTATGTCACACTAAATACAAACAGTTTATTGCAATATGACACAAATATAACACTACACAATATAAACCAGAATCAAAGCTTATCTGCTTAGAACGCCGGGGTTCTTAGAGGGTCAATGCGGAATGGTGTGATCTCCCAGAAATGAACACCACTTGCTGCAATGCCACAGGCTGGACTGCCTATACAGCTATTGATCCTCACTCAGGACAAATTCCGATCCTACGCGTTTGGCAGGGAGGGGGAAAGAGACCAGCACACAGAAAGTGAGGGCGAAAGAGATCAGCACATGGAGAGGGAGGGGAAAAGAGGTAAGCACATAGTTAGGCAGGGGGGGAGAGATCACGCAGAGATGTGGAGCAATAGGAAGAGTTGTAGGGTGAGGTTATATGGAGTAATAGGACAAGTTATATGGAACAATAGGAGGAGTTATAGGGGATGGCTATATGACACTAGATTGTGTGGGGTCCTTTTAGAGGCTGAAGGGCCGCACCTGTGGCCCATGTTGCCCACCACTGGTCTAGCCTCTTTATAGAGAGCTACTGTGACACGATGGCAAAGAACTGAAATGGTTGCCCTTTTCAAACCTTGCAAGATCACAGGCAAATAAGAATGATGACAAAGGCTGGTAGAAAGGAGTGGGTGACAGCAACACGAATAAACACATCTCATTTAGTGAACTCAGTTTCTTTCTAGTTAAACTCTAAAGAAGTTCATAACTCATCATAATTATAAATAGACTAAACCTACAGTGTTATACAATTTGACATTTTGCAACTGGATTTCAAAATAATGATAACATGGTATAGTATATCATGACATATATTGTTTATTTTATGAAGAAAAATAAACTGTAATGGCAATAGTAACTAGAACACAGATCACCTAATCTCTCTCTCTCTCTCCTTTTTTTGGTCTCTAGCTGTACTACAAGCTTAAAATGTGAATACAGTACCTCTTTTTCAGAGGGAACATCTACCGTACTTTTGCTGTCCGTCCGGTCCACACTGCTAGATCTATGACTTGCTACCTTTCTACAACACTTCTAAAATCCTGCTTGAAAATATTCTGGATCCAACAACACATACTACCTTAAGAAGAAAACAAAGAAGACCTTTACAATATAAAGCACTGGATGCCATATATCTTGACAAGTGTGATAACAAGCCCACCTCATGTTGGCTTAGGATAAATATATAAGACATTAAGCACTCAAGTGGGTGGATAAATGTCTTTGGAATTCTAGGAACTTTTATGTGGTGGGGAAACTGTAACTGTATGTCTGACTTGCAATATCTCTCTAAATATATTAGTGTTTAAAGTCTATTAGTTATATTGTACTTATTCACCTATTGGTTTATTAGAGCAGGCATTTACAGATGGAGCTAACTATATTTTACCTACTGAGAACACAGAATATTGCGTTAGAATCCATAACGCGCCACTGGGCGCAATAACCTTGCTACATCCATATTGAAAGTGTACTGTAGGTTTCTTTTGTCTTCCTGCTTAGGAGTAGAGATGGGCGAATGTGTCAAAATTCAATCCGCAAATTATTTGCTGTGTTTTCAACAAAATTCAATTCGCAATCTAATATTCTACATGAATTTTGGTATGGTAAAATTTGTGCGAATGTGTCTAAACCCGCTTACTTCTGCAATTATGCGACAGCCATAACGTTTGATCGGCGAATGTTATGAAACATCTGATTTGTTTGTGCACATTCGTGTAAACGCATTGAATGTTTCATACGTACATCAAATGTTTGTACTTTTCATCAAATCGAATGTTTTAACATTCGATTCGATCATATGCACATTGAACTTTCTTTAAAAAAAAATGACAAATGTTCCCGATTTGGAGATTGAGCAGTGAATTTTCATGTCTGCATTCATGACGCCACATTCACAGCTAAGTCAAATAATTGCAAATCATTTGTCCACCTCTACTTGGGAGCAGAATCATGTAGCTGCATATAAAATGATGTTACACTAGCCTATTGCTAGGCAACCTATGTAGAAATATTTTGCTACAGTAATACAACTAACTTTATGATTATTTATTATATTATTCAATATTGCCTGCTTGTTTCCTCACAAGTAGAAGTGCGCTGTATAAGGTCGTTTGTTACATTGTGCCTTATTTAGCAAAGTGCGATTCTGTGCTACCACACGGAAAAAAACACTGACTTGCATCAAGTTTTCCGGGTGCATTAGCACCAAGTAAAACTGAGCTTTCTGGTTTAGTTATTGTGTTGCTTGTCTATCCACTTCATGAAGAGCTACTGTGAAAAGAAGGCAATGTATTGAAATTAGCTTCTTTTTTCAAACCAAGCAATTAGAAGCTCACTTTTTTATTTATGTATAAGGACACAAACAAAAAAGCATTATGACAAGGCTTGCAGAAAGAAGTGGGTTGCCGGAAGAAGTGGGTGACAGCAACAGAGTCCAAAAATATCTTGAACACAAGAGTACAAAAATATCTAATTTAGTGCATTCCGTTAATAATAAATCACTACCAAAGTTCATAACTTATTAGAATTCTAAATAGAATCACAACCTACAGCATTTTATTATTTCATACGGTATGTCACTTCTGCATTTCAAAATAATGATTACATGTGATACTGTATCATGACATCTATGGTTTATTTTAAGATGAATTAGAAAACGTATTTAACCCTTCCACCGCCAGCGACACTCATTGCAAAGCAAACGGTATAAGATCGGTTTTGGTCAGTCACTTGCAAATTTGTCAGTATGCACATTTAGTAAATGTGGGCTCTTTCATTGGTGTTTTGGTTCTAAAAATTTTTTTTACCTGTTTTGCTTTTGAATGGGGGTTTGGTTCTAAAGATTTTTTGTGTTCAAGTTTTTGATTTGGTTTTGTGAAAACTCAATTTGTTTGGTTTTGGATTTTTACGAAATCATGGCAAACAAAATAAGCAGGAAAATGCTATAATAACAAAACTATGAAAACATACTTAAATGAAGTATATAATCCCCAAAAAACAACGATTGTAGGAAATTATATGTATGTATGTATGTCTATATTTATATAGCGCCATTAATGTACATAGCGCTTCACAGTAGTAATACACGTAACAATCATATAAATAACAACTACAAATAACAGATCATGGGAATAAGTGCTTTAGACATATAAGTAACAGTGTAGAAGAGGAGTCCCTGCTCCGAAGAGTTTACAATTTAATTGGTGGGGAGAACGTACAAAGGCAGTAGGAGGGCATTTAGGTAAGGACGTCTGCAGGGGGCCAAGCTTTAAGTATTGTGTATAGCCGAAGTTGACAACCCTGTCGCCATTTGTGGTGAATTGGCAGCAAAGTGTGGCGAATTGAAAATTCTAGCGCAGGCGGCCCGCCTGGACTCCCTGTGCGGCCCGCGATAATGGCGGCGCCCCCCACTTCTCCCGCATCTGAGGATGGTAGGAAAGGAGCGCCAGTGGGCACCCCTCCCCCCGTGTGACGCACCCTAGCAGTGTGACCTGGAACTTCTGGGGTCTGCTGCTAGGGCGCGCTTCTTACCTTGCGCTTCTTGCCCTGATATCGGTAGAAGCCTGGAGAGAAGTGTGTGTGTACAGTCCTCCTGGGGCCCGCTTCCACTGCCGTGACCAGGTAGGCATGAGGGGGAGTGCTGAAAGGGACTGGGGGAGATGGTGATGAAGGGTGCTGGGGGAGATGGTGATGGGTCTTGGGGGAGATGGTGATGATATTCAGCCAAAGATTCTGCAACTTGTCAGAAATAAGGATTGTCAAATTTCGAATTAAATTGTCTTACATTTTCAATTTGAACCATTTTCATCATTTGTGTTCATGTTTTGAATAAACTTGTTCAAACAGTGTGTGTTGTTTTAAATTTTCGCACGCACAACATAATACCTCAATTTTTACATGGTGTGGCTATTTTCACTTCTAATTCGACTGTATTGAAAAATAGGTTGCCCATCCCTGGTGTATAGTATTTGCCACAGTGCTACTCATATGCTTCTTTTAGTGTGTCTTAAGGTGGGTCTTAAAGGTGGATAGAGTGAGTGCTAGTCGGGTATTGAGGGGAAGGGCATTCCAGAGGTGTGGGGCAGTCAGTGAGAAAAGTTTCAGACGGGAGAGGGCTTTAGATACAAAGGGGGCAGAGAGAAGACATCCTTGAGAAGAACGCAAGAGTTGGGATGGTGCATAGCGAGAAATTAGGGCTGAGATGTATGGAGGAGCAGAAGAGTGTAAAGCTTTAAAAGTGAAGAGGAGAATTGAGTGTGAGATGCGAGATTTGATAGGAAGTCAGGAGAGTGATTTCAGCAGGGGAGATGCTGAGACCGATTTAGGAAAGAGTAGAGGGATTCTGGCAGCAGTGTTTAGGATAGATTGTAGGGGAAACAGGTGAGAGGCAGGAAGGCCGGACAGCAGGAGGTTACAGTAATCGAGACGGGAGTCGAGCAACAGAAGAAAGGGTGCATCTTTGTGATATTGCAGAGGAAAAAGCGACAGGTTTTAGATACGTTTTGAATGTGAGGGGAGAATGTGAGTGAGCAGTCGAATGTGACCCCTAGGCACCGTGAATCTGCCATTTTGAATCCGTACGGTCGCCATCTTGGAACCGGAGGCCGTGGGTCGCATGCGCAATGTAAACTCATCCGGAGGAGAAGCCCTCCTATGATTGCAAATGCTCGACAAAACCTTTAGTTTAAGTAAAGCGCTGTCCATGTTTGGGGCTAGGCGCATGTCAAGCCTGCCAATAGAGAATGTTTAGAGCTGTTCCTATGTCACGTTTACATTGCAGGGTTATAACATTGCTAAGCAAATGGTCCCGATGCGGCGGCCATCTTGAAAACAATGGGCATGTGCGAAATAAAAACTGGTGGTACAATGTAACATAGATTCAAAATGGCGGCGTCTGCAGATTAGAGTTTTCAATTAGACAAGTCTGACAGGTATTTGGGCTTTTAATTTATTGTGATTGTTTTCCTGGTAATCAACACTTGTGCACCTGGGGTGGGGGTTTATTAGTATGGGCATATCATTCCTTCACTGCACTACACTGAGGAAGGTCCGGTTTGTGTGTCCGAAACGTTGGTGATTTGTGTCTTACTTCTCTACAATATATTTTCTACAATTCAAAACCTGAGTGCTGTCTGGTGATTCCTGTGCGAACGGTATTGTATGTATATATACAGTTGTGAGAAAAAGAAAGTACACCCTCTTTGAATTCTATGGTTTTACATATCAGGACATAATAACAATCATGTGTTCCTTAGCAGGTCTTAAAATTAGTTAAATACAACCTCAGATGAACAACAACACATGACATATTACACCGTGTCATGATTTATTTAACAAAAATAAAGCCAAGATGGAGAAGCCATGTGTGAAAAACCAAGTACACCTTATGATTCAATAGCTTGTAGAACCACCTTTAGCAGCAATAACTTGAAGTAATCGTTTTCTCTATGACTTTATCAGTCTCTCACATCGTTATGGAGGAATTTTGGCCCACTCTTCTTTACAACGTTGCTTCAGTTCATTGAGGTTTGCGGGCATTTGTTTATGAACAGCTCTCTTAAGGTCCCGCCACAGAATTTCAATCGAGTTGAGGTCTGGACTTTGACTGGGCTATTGCAACACCTTGATTCTTTTCTTTTTTTAGCCATTCTGTTGTAGATTTGCTGGTGTGCTTGTGATCATTGTCCTGTTGCATGACCCAATTTCTGCCAAGCTTTAGCTGTCAGACAGATGGCCTCACATTTGACTCTAGAATACTTTGGTATACAGAGGAGTTCATGGTCGACTAAATAACTGCAAGGTTCCCAGGTCCTGTGGCTGCAAAACAAGTGCAAATCATCACCCCTCCACCACCATGCTTGATAGTTGTTATGAGGTGTTTGTGCTGATATACTGTTTTGGTTCTCGCCAAATGTGGCGCTGTGCATTATGGCCAAACATCTCCACTTTGGTCTCGTCAGTCCAAAGGACATTGTTCCAGAAGTCGTGGTTTGATCTGATGCAACTTTGCAAACCTAAGCGGTGCTGCCATGTTCTTTTTAGAGAGAAGAGGCTTTCTCCTAGCAACCCTTCCAAACAAACCATACTTGTTCAGTCTTTTTCTAATTGTACTGTCATGAACTTTAACATTTAACATGCTAACTGAGGCCTGTAGAGTCTGAGATGTAACTCTTGTTTTTTTTTGCAATTTCCATGAGCATTGCACGGGTGCATTCACCTTGGGGTGAATTTGCTGGGACGTCCGCTCCTGGGAAGATTGGCAACTGTCTTGAATGTTTTCCACTTTTGAATAATCTTTCTCACTGTAGAATGATGGACTTTAAATTGTGTGGAAATGGCCTTATTACCCTTCCCAGATTGTTGGGCAGCAACAATTGCTTCTCTAAGATCATTGCTGATGTCTTTCCTCCATGGCATTGTGCTAACACACATCTGAATGCTCCAGACCAGCAAACTGCTAAAACTTTGGCTTTTATAGAGGTGGTCACACTTGCTGATGATCAATTAATCAAGGGCATTTGATTAGCAGCACCTGTCTGCTACTTAGCATCTTAATTCCTATGGAAGCAGTAAGGGTGTACTTAGTTTTTCACACATGGCTTCTCCATTTTGGCTTTATTTTTGTTAAACAAATCATGACACGGTGTAATGTGTCATGTGTTGTTGTTCATCTAAGGTTGTATTTACCTAATTTTTAGACCTGCTAAGGAACAGATGATTGTTATTATGTCCTATGTAAAACCATAGGATTCAAAGATGGTGTATTTTCTTTTTCACACAACTGTATATATATATAATAGATAGAGCCAGTTAGCACACTAATACAAAGCATAGGCAGATGCTAGTCCCATAGAGATAAACAGCATAGTTACCAGTCCGTGAACTAATAAAGGAGATAGCATACAGCAAAGGGTAGTCCAAAAAAAGATGTATTCAAAACATACTGTTACACAAATGCCAATGTTTCGGTCCCACAGGGAGACCTTCCTCAGGGCCATGCAACCACCAACTGTGAGTGACCCACCTATATACCCCACCCTAGGTGCACATAAATCACATACAACAAATCACAAGCACCCAATCTATGCAATAATGCACCTCACCTGGCGATCTCCAGTTCCAACCAATGTGCTGCAATTAATGTATCTAGGGCACTACCCCAACACAGAGGATTCAATCAACTACTCAGAATGGGCCGTTCTGACGTCACCATCCAGCGACCCATGCTGTCAGGCGCAATGCAGGCCCCACTGCGCACGCGCGAACAAGGCTGCTGCGAGCCGAGCAGCCAATAGGGCAGATTCCACTGCGAGCTGTCACCAGCTGCAATGAGCATCAACGAATGCCCTGGCAACCACGGACGCCAGCTAGTAGCATTGTGCATGCGCATTAGCACTGATTGGCCACTGGGGACAGCATTGCGCAAGCATGCAGGGTCAGGAGACGTGAGGAAAAAAAGGATATAGGAACAACTACAGGCAGTTTAAGCTGAAGACAGGAGATCTCAAATACATAATAAAAACGTAAAAGAAATTATAACCAGGTGTGGAAATGCATAGTTGCTGGGACATAAACACAAAAACAACAGTGAACATACAGGTGTGCAAATAAAGTGCAGCGATGGAAAATACATGGGATCACTGGTAGTCAAATATGATGTTAAACAAAACACAACATGCACATGCAATGAAGGTAGACCGCGCATCAATGTCACAGAAAGCCCCCCAATTTCAACTCTTCATTGAGGCCACCGGGAGCCACTGTCCTCAGTTCAAAGATAAGCCTGGCCTCTTGCTGTAGCAAAGTTTTGCCCCTGTCTCCAGTTCGTACAGTTCCAGAGTCCACCTCTCTGGAAATCTATCAAAACAGGTTCAACACCTACCTGTCCCATCCTGTATTGTATCTTTCCTTGTGTTTGGTCTTGTTTACAACCTTTAATGTTTTCTTTTTTTCTCTCTTTTTCTAACCGGAAGTGCTTTGAGTCCCACTGGGAGAAAAGCGTTATATAAATAGAGTTATTATTGCACTAGTAGAGACTAGAGATAGGTCTAGGGTCTAGGGTTGCCAGGTGTCCGGTTTTCAGCCGGTATAAAATTGGAGTGTCCGGTGTTACCATTGTTATGGCGGCGGAGACAGTGGCAGCGAGGGGGCGGCAAGTGAGAGGGCGGCGGCGGGCGGAGGCAGTGAAATGGCAGCGGCAGTAAGCGCGAGGGCTGGTGCTGAGAGAACGGAGGCAGTGAGGCAAGTGTTAGTGGCTGGTAGTGAGAGGGCGGGACGGTGGCCGGGCAGAGCAAGGATGACTGGTGTGCTGTCCCTGATTGGAGGAGAGGACAGCCAACCAGAGGACAGCAGGGGCGGAGCCCACACCCCGGCGGCCCAGAGACATTTTCTAGTGCTGTGTGTCTTGCAGGAGATAAGGTAAAGACAATGTGGGGGTATGAGGGTATATTTAATATCTATATGGGTGCTACGAGTATATTTAATATGTATAGGAGTGGTGAGGGTATATTTAATATGTATATGGGTGTGAGGGTATATTTAATATCTATATGGGTGGTGAGGGTATATTTAATATGTATATGGATGGTGGAGGTATATTTTATATGTATATGGGTGGTGGGGTTATATATTTATTGGGATGGTGGGGGTTTATTTTATATGTATTGGGGGTAGTGCAGGCATTTTTTATATGTATTTGGGGGGTGCGTGGGTATGTTTTATATGTATTCAGGGGGCGTGGGGGTATGTTTTATATGTATTTGGGGGGGGGGGGTCGCATTTTTTACCATTGTGTCCAGTATTTTTGGACAAGCCATCTGGCAACCCTAGATAGGTCTGATGGTAGTATCTGTATACCAACCTAACATACCCAACACAGGTAACATAATGGTGTTACTGTATCTAAATGGAATTGATTTACTGGTATAGTAGTAGAGAATAGTCAGATGCTGGTATCTCTTTGACAAAATAGTATACCCAACACCGGTTGCCTAACTGTGTACCCCAATTGAAACTAAGGGGGCTATGCACTAAGCTGTGATAAGTTATTTTAAGAGCGCAAAGTGCTCTTAGAACGTGAAGTTCAGCCAAGTGCGATTCACAGAGCCGGGCTAACAGGCACTTTGCGCTCTAAAACTGTATTTTTTCAGGAAATTTTTCAACTTTGCTCGTACGATCAGCTGTTTGCGCTGAATCCTGCCCTTCTGCGGGATTCACTAAGCAACGCAAACTTATCGTACGCAAAAGTTGCGCTGAATAAAGCTCACCAGCTAAAGGCAGGTGATAAAAAAAGCTGGACTTTGAAAAATGTCTTTGTTTACATTTTTGCAGGCGCAACATCCATACAACAGGCCGGCGGATGTCCCCGGCTGACCCCGTGGGGGTCCCCGGCAGTCCCATGGGTGTCCCCGGCTGACCAAGCGGGAGTCCCCGCGGGAGTCCCGGGGTACCCGCAGGCCTGCAGTACCAATGTTGTGCCTCCAAAAAAATAAACAATATTTCTAACTAAATACACCCCTTACCCCCGCCCCCTAACACATACAATACAGTAATGGGAAAAATTACTATTATCCACATATGGATAATAATGCATTTGCCCATTTAAAATACTTATAAATCACAATAAATACAGTAAATACATATTACACTTACCTTTTCCAGCACCCGCGATGAAGGCCGTCTTCATCCTCATCTTCATCCTGCCCATGTCCCCTCATAAGCTGCAAAACATACAAAACAATCAAAATAGCCACTGTAATGTCCCCTAGCCCCTTAATCACCTTAGTGGTCATTAACCTCTATAGTCATTAAGGGGTTAACCCACCCTCACCCTCCATTCGGGAGGCATATACACCCTCCCTCACTACCCACCCCGTGAGGCCTAACCACCCACTACCCACAAGGAGGCCTACCCAGCCTGGCTTGTGGACAATACCCACTTCCCCCACACCCGTTAAACACAATAAACAGCACTATATTTAATAAACACTACATAACCCACCCCCTGTGCCGCCCCCCCCGCCCATAAATACCTGTTTTATTTGTTTACATACAGGGTTAATACCCCAGGCCCATGGGAGTCCCCGGTGGGACCAAGTGTGTCCGTAGACCTCACAGTAGCCCAGCAACAGGTGTCAAACAGGGTCTGGAGGCCTACGGGTGGTCCCCACCAGGCGCCGTGGTCTACCAGGTGGTCACCGCGGGTCACCGTGGGCCACAATGGGGTCTCCACGGGTAGGCCTGCGGGTGTCTGGGGGGCCCCGAGTCAGACCCACAGGTGTCTAAGGGGCCTCGGGTGGTTCCCACGGGGGTCTAGTGGCCCTCGGGTGGTCTCTACGGGTCCACGGGGCCACCGGTTCCTCACTGCAGGTGTCCCCCATGGACACGCCAGCCTGGTACCCGTGAGCGTCCGAGGAGACCAGGTGGTCTCCAGAGGTCTCCGCAAACCTAAGGAACCAACCCTGTATGTAAAAAAAATAAACCTCGTCCTATACATTTAAATACATAAATACCCCCCCCACACACACACACACACATACAAATATTGCAAATATTTTCAAAGGCCAGTTAACCTCTTAATCACCTTAGTGGTTAATAACCGATATAGTAATTAAGGGGTTAACCCACCCTGCACAGATACCAACCCTTCACCCATTCATTTGTATATATATAACACCCATAAACAAATAAATGTTAAAGGTTTACATAAACATGCATAAATAAAAACATGAAATCTTAATCTTAAAATCACCACATTGCATCTTGAAATTAAACTAGCAGCACTTGAAAAAATAAATGATATCTCCTCTCCCAAAAAAGCAGCACCTAGACAAATATATATCAAATGTCAAACAATTGCATTTGAGTGTGTACATGATGCAATTAATCTGTGCATCATGTAACACTCTGCAAAATCAATTTCAAAATAAAAACACTATGAACAACAACATACAATGCCATACACAAAATCAAATAGAAACTAAGCAAGTAAACATAAATACATTTACCATCAATCAATTAATCAATTTCCTAAATCAGTAACCACCACCATACAAATCTAACTACCAGAAATAAGCCATTATTAAAAAGCAAGCCCCTGAAATATACTACTGCAAAGACCATTACAAATGACATGTAACTAAATAAAAATTAAATTACACACGCAACAATGTAGAAATCAAGCAGCTAAATACATTTGAAATACATGAAAAAAACATAAACATTAGCAAATCAATCATTTATTATCCCTGTATGTCTATCCATATATATACACATTACATACAGGGGCAATAAAAAAGCATAAAAAACAATGCATTTTCATCAAAAAAAATCACATAATCACATAGAATACACCCATTCAGTGTCCCTGAATGTATGTATATCCATAGGGACATAGATCAATTCAGGGGCATTAAATAAAATTTAAAAAAAAAACACATGAATAAAAAATAAAAAAAACCTGTAAAAGTTTAAATAATATACTTTTCTTTTGTTTACTAGCCATTAGATGGCCCACTCACCGAAATCCAGGGGAACCGGAAGCACTCGAACCAATCCACAGGTAACCATAAAATAATAAACCCTTACAATCCACAACAGTGTCTTCTTTCTTCTATTTGTAATCCATTTCGTCAAAGGGGGTCTTCATCTGTATTCTGTATTCTTCTTTCTTCTGTCTTCTTCTGGGTCTTCTTCTCTTCTAGCTCCACGCCCTGGTCCTCTTCTATCTGTAGGAGATCCGTCCTCCTCAGCGTCTGGCTTCAAAATGAGACGAGATATAGGCCTATGATGTCACATTTTCGTCAAATGGTTCCCACGGCCCTGGCTGGGCCGTGAAAACCATGTGAATTTGTAAAAAAAAAAAAAAAATTGATGACGCAATTTAAAGGGAATGAAGCCAGCCAATCAGAATGGCTGAGCTTCAATTGCCTTTAAGGTGACGTCATCCAAACAATGGAACGAAATCCCAACTCTGATTGGCTGAAGCAAAGCCTCTGTCACATGGTCTACCAGAGCCAATCAGAGTTGGGATTTCGTTCCCACGCTCTGATTGGCTACCGTACCATGTGTCGCCGGCCATCTTTGTTTTGATGACGTCATCTTAAAGGCAATTGAAGCTCAGCCATTCTGATTGGCTGGCGTCATTGCCTTTAAATGACGTCATCATTTTTTCCCCAAATCACATGGTTTTCACGGCCCAATCAGGGCCGTGGGAACCATTTGACGAAAATGTGACGTCATAGGCCTATAAAAGCCTATGTCGTCTCATTTTGAAGCCAGACGGCGAGGAGGGAAGACCTCCCCTCCTAAGAAGAGAAGAAGGGCGTGGCGTAAGAAGATGGAAGAAGACGGAAGAAGACAGAGAAGACCCCAAACAAGAAAAGAAGACCCCAAGACTGACGGAATGGATTACAAATATAAGAAAGAAGACACAGACGTGGATTGTAATGGTTTTTTATTTTACGGTTACCTGTGGATTGGTTCGAGAGCTTCAAGTTCCCCTGGATTTCGGTGAGTGGGCCATCTAATGGTAAGTAAACAAAAGAAAAGTATATTATTTAAACATTTACAGTTTTTTTTTTATTTTTTATTCATGTGTTTTGTTTTGTTTTTCCATTTAATGCCCCTGAATTGATCTATGTCTAGGAATTGAATAGTGAATTGTATAATTGATTTGGATTGTATTGTAATTGATTTAGGAAATTGATTAATTGATTGATGGTAAATGTATTTATGTTTACTTGCTTCGTTTCTATTTGATTTTGTGTATGGCATTGTATGTTATTCATAGTGTATTTTATTTTGAAATTGATTTTGCATAGTATTACATGATGCACAGATTAATTGCATCATGTACACACTCAAATGCAATTGTTTGACATTTGATATATATTTGTCTAGCTGCTGGTTTGTTGGGAGAGGAGATATCATTTATTTTTAAAAGTGCTGCTGGATTAATTTTAAGATGCAATGTGCTGTTGGTTTAATTTTATTATGTGATAATTATGAGATTCAGATTTGATGTTTTTATTTATACATGTTTATGTAATCCTTAGCCATTTATTTGTATATTGGTGTTTTATATATATATACAGTGTTCGACAAACCTATACATTTGCTCGCCCCGGGCGAGTGGATTTAACCCCCGGGCGAGTAAATATTGGCCCAAGCAGCACACGTTTGGTACTAGGTGGCGAGTAGATTTTTTGGTGATTTGTCAACCACTGTGTATATATATATATATATATATATTTGATGACGTCATCTTAAAGGCAATTGAAGCTCAGCCATTCTGATTGGCTGGCGTCATTGCCTTTAAATGACGTCATCAAATTTGTTTTTTTTCCCCAAATCACATGGTTTTCACGGCCCAATCAGGGCCGTGGGAACCATTTGACGAAAATGTGACATCATAGGCCTATAAAAGCCTATGTCGTCTCATTTTGAAGCCAGACGGCGAGGAGGGAAGACCTCCCCTCCTAAGAAGAGAAGAAGGGCGTGGCGTAAGAAGATGGAAGAAGACGGAAGAAGACAGAGAAGACCCCAAACAAGAAAAGAAGACCCCAAGACTGACGGAATGGATTACAAATAGAAGAAAGAAGACACAGACGTGGATTGTAATGGTTTTTTATTTTATGGTTACCTGTGGATTGGTTCGAGAGCTTCCAGTTCCCCTGGATTTCGGTGAGTGGGCCATCTAATGGTAAGTAAACAAAAGAAAAGTATATTATTTAAACATTTACAGTTTTTTTTTTATTTTTTATTCATGTGTTTTGTTTTGTTTTTCCATTTAATGCCCCTGAATTGATCTATGTCTAGGAATTGAATAGTGAATTGTATAATTGATTTGGATTGTATTGTAATTGATTTAGGAAATTGATTAATTGATTGATGGTAAATGTATTTATGTTTACTTGCTTCGTTTCTATTTGATTTTGTGTATGGCATTGTATGTTATTCATAGTGTATTTTATTTTGAAATTGATTTTGCATAGTATTACATGATGCACAGATTAATTGCATCATGTACACACTCAAATGCAATTGTTTGACATTTGATATATATTTGTCTAGCTGCTGGTTTGTTGGGAGAGGAGATATCATTTATTTTTAAAAGTGCTGCTGGATTAATTTTAAGATGCAATGTGCTGTTGGTTTAATTTTATTATGTGATAATTATGAGATTCAGATTTGATGTTTTTATTTATACATGTTTATGTAATCCTTAGCCATTTATTTGTATATTGGTGTTTTATATATATATACAGTGTTCGACAAACCTATACATTTGCTCGCCCCGGGCGAGTGGATTTAACCCCCGGGCGAGTAAATATTGGCCCAAGCAGCACACGTTTGGTACTAGGTGGCGAGTAGATTTTTTGGTGATTTGTCAACCACTGTGTATATATATATATATATATATATATATATATATATATATATATATATAGATAGTAGATGGTGCAGAACAATAGGCACTCCGTCTGGTTGAAACAATGTTGGTGCAAATCCTGTATGGTATAGAATAGGCAATACGATACTGTTTGAAGACGAATTTCAGAGGCAGCACTCCAGGTACGTGGTCAAAAGAAATCTGTATTAACAAGACATCTTATCCATTGTTTCGGGCCTCGTGCTGGACCTTTCTCAAGGTGATCATATCGTATGTGAATCTCTATATGGATGCCTACGAGCAAACTCACCACCTCAAGAATGCACCACATTCTACATTACAACAGATATATAGATTATATTTTCATGCTTTGGAAGGGGACGGAGCAGGATCTGTCGGAGTTTGTGGCACCATCAGGTTCACAGAAAGACATGGCACAAAGGAAATCAACTATTTGGATACAGTGGTCTTTCTGGATGATGGGAAGCTCGGGAAACGGCTTTTCCACAAACCAACGGATAGAAACAATCTGCTGGATGCCAGTAGCCATCATCCAGCTACATTGAAAAAGGGTCTTCCATAGTCACAAATGCTGAGAGCCAAGCGCATCACTAGCAATCCCTTGCGTTAGAGAAGATGGCAGATCGCTTCAGACAAAGAGGGTATGACAATGGAGAAATAGAACAAGCCCTTATTAAGGCCAGAAACAAGACCAGGGTGGAGCTTCTGCACAGGTCCTCCATCAGGATGGCACTTTTGGAGACCACAGACCAAGATGAGTTGAAACACCAGCCCGTGGCTAGGCACTTTAAAAATCTGAAACACAGCCTGGCCACGTTCCGTTGCATGCCGATCGCACAGGCACATGTTTCAAACATGTTTCTTTCTAAGTTTCTTCTATATACAATTATTGTTTATTTATTTATTTTCAGAAATAAAAATAGCTAATGTGTTATCACTGAATCCATAGGTTTGCAGCAAATTTCATAGAATCCTTATACAGTACATGCAGTTTTAATCTTGAACTTTTGAACTTACAAAAAGATGAAGAAACAGGCACGCTTATTAAAGTTATGGTTTCTGTATTTAAAGAATGATTGCTTAAGGAAGTGAATTGCAAATGTTTTTACAAAATGTTTGCTTTTTTCAGTGAGCTAAGTGGGAATGCAACTTTAAATGTTATAATCTAAATTAAGGAATTTAAATTCCCTTTTAAAACAATGAGGTGTTTCCAGTTACAGATCTGGTTGTATCTTGAACAAGCAAATACATTCCTATCACTGTATAAATGTGAGTCTGAACATGTATTTGTATCCTTTAAAACCATTCAAGTGTAGTAATCATGTCATAAAATACACATTATTTTATTAGACAGCAGTTTTGTATTGCTGTATCTTTTCAATTGGAGTAGAAGCCAGTGGGAAAAATGTTTAGGATTAAAGTTCAAATTTAGTAGGAATGATATATATATATTTATATTTATTTTTTTAATTAAGAGCAATATGTTATGTTTGCAGATTACCAGTTGACAGCTTGATAACTTTTTAACTTTCTTAAGCCAGTTTGTCATTACAGGATTTAATTAGGAATCACCTTATAACATTGTCAAATGTACATGAGACATTATTGGAATAATTCAGAGGTGTGGCATTTATATTTAATTCTGTATGTTTATGGTATCGGTCTACAAGTAACGATGCATTTTACAACAACAACAAAAACCTTTTGTATTCTCCAGTTCTCACTTGTTAAACCCTGAAGTTAGTGGGAAGAGTGCTCAATTAACAGGACTACGTCACTGTGGACTAAAATAAACAGCAATTCTTGGAAAGTTATCGTCATGGGATATAACGGTGCCAAATCAAACGCTGAGAACATTTCTGTCTGCTAGAGTAATTCGTGCCTGGCAATTGTAGTGCGTTGCAAGTAATGGGATAGGAAGAAATGTGAAACAATTTGGTCCGTCTGAAATAGGGATAATCCAGAAATCCCCAAACTTTTGTTTTCAATCACAATGCAGGAAAACATAGAGGACAATGTATCAGATTGACAATATTAAGTCGCTACAGAGAACAAAATGAATTGTTGAATACATTTATACAATTGACAAATAAGCAAGATGTGTAAGAAGCTTATCAAGAGTCAGACATGCACATTTACATTCCTTGTCAGATTAGGCTCATTCCAGTTTAATAGTAATTGCAGAAAATGCAGTCAGGAATTCACTGGTTACCATATGTACATTAAGTAACTCCTTTTACTTTCTCCATGTACAGTAGTTCTCCATGTAAATACTCCTACTGTATATTGCTCACTGATACAAACAGGCAAAATGAAAGCAAAGTAGCTGATACACCAAGAGATGCATGTTTCAATTAATTATCTTAGTAACCTGATCAGTGTGTTATGAAGTAGTGCTTCCCTAGCTCTTCTAAAGCTAGTGGGTTCACATCCTTTTGAATAGGTCATGGTGTAAATAATAAACAAAAAATGACAGCTTATTAAAGCAGCATTTCACTCAAAACCCTATGTGGTTTGTTTTCTAAATAAATCAGTTGTATAGTATTAGCTAATACTACTTACTGCGTTTTTCCACTCTTTATGCCCTATGTAATGGTTTTAAATGTATTAAGCTTCCTTGGGTTGCTATAGCAACTGTTTTGGAAGCCACAGTACTTCCTCTTTTGAAAAAGGCAGCCATATTGGGTGCCCTGGGAAGCAGGATCTTTGTCGATTTTTAATCACGTAGCATGGATCGATCGGCAGCTTAGATAATTAAATTGGCGTAAATGTGAGGAACTGATGCATTTATTTAATCTAAACTAAACTAAAATCGAGCAAGAGGAAAATCGAGCAAGAGGGACAGAACAGTGATTATGAAAATGTGAAGATGTGGTACTGCATTTTCTAAACACAGTTGCATGAATATAAAGGGAAGGTAAATCACAAAAAGATATAACCCAAAAGAACGCAGAAGGCATCGACAAGGGTTTGCACATGAAACAAATAATGTAGCACTACTGATCCGCAGGAAAAGCATAATAATAAAACTGCCATATTTCATAAGGAATATAATAGACTGTGCTAACTCTAAACACAAGTTCATGAAAGTGGCAAAATTCCACATGAATGTGTGAAAAATAACAACGCTCAGCAAAAATGTTTTGTTTTTTTCTGCAGGGTCTCACGATCAAAATGTGCAAGGTCACATTTGTCACGTGACCTTGACGTTGTTTTCTTTATAAAATTAACAACACATATGGTGAAATGTTGCCCTTTTTATGAAATTCCAAAACATTTAAAAAAGGGCGAAATGTGAAAAAAAAAAAATCCTAAACCCGTTTTGTCCCTTGTGAATTTTAGTGATATTTCTGAAAAATTAGCAAACTGAAAAATAAAGCATTGTCACATCTCTAGAATATAGTATGAAAACAGCAGGAGGAACTCATCAGCTACTGCCAGGAAAGCGTTTTATCAAGAAGTTGGGCCCAGGACAAATGTAAGAAGCAGCTCCCTCCTCTGTGATTTTGGACAGGCCTGAGGGGAGGAAAAAGGAGATATGAGCTTGGGTGAAAAGGGTGCTCTGGTATGGGCCTAGGGGGAGGGGGTTTAAGGAGGTAATGGACTTGGGGGGGGGGATCATGGAGCATAGTGTGCCGAGGGTGGGACACAGAGTCCGTATGTTGTGTACAGTATGCTGTTTGGTTATTTAAATTGTATGGAAGAAATATTGACATAGTAAATAAGGGGTGTGCACTTGCCAAGATAGACTGCACAATTAAAGTTCAAACGATCCGAGTAAAATGACTAATTCAGTAAATGGTTAACGATAAAGAAACAAAAACAGAAAAAAAAAATCTGTTTGGCTATTGAAGGTGTTCCCAGTTTGTTGTTGGTTAACACGGCATGTACAAACACAACTTAGATCAAGTTTGACAGGTCTCTCGTCTGCTCTTTCACAAGAGCCCTATTTCAGGGTCTGTATTTCTCAGTCTTGAGAAATCTGGTGGAAACCAAAAAATGTTTGCAACATTTTTCGCAAACAAAATGAGCCAATTCCACATGATTTGTAAACATGGGCAAACATTGTGCACCTCTCTAGTGGGGAACAGCTTGCTTGTTGTTGGTCCTGCCTCCTGCGACATGACATCACACAAAAGGGAGGTGACCCCTCCCAAGCTTAAAATAGCCGTCATTGCAAAGTAATTTAGCAAAAATAAATACATAGAAAAAATACTTCAATATGACTGTCCTATTGCAAATTACTGCAATTACTGATATAGGTATAACATAAGATATAAATGGACTGTTGGGGCTAGTTTATGGGCTGAAAACATATATTGTAATGACATTGTGTATTGTGTCTTATATTTTTATTACTTGAAATTGTACTTTGATATAAGATTTACATTTTTAGGATACTACAGGGGATGAATAGACAAATTAGACGTATTTGACAAGAGATACTGTAAAGACAGTAGACAAATGAGATATATTTTGACTTCAGTGATGCATAAATAGAATCATTTGATACACAAATTGGTTAGAATATTAGAAAATATTTTAAAAGGATAAAATGGTAATCTTTAATGCATATTTACTAAGCTGTGCTATTCCATGACACCTTTTTATGGTAGATGACACCTTTTATGGCTTATTCATTGTGAATTACTTTGTCTTAACATATGATAATGAGGTCTTATATTAGTGTCGTGCTGTGAATAATTTTTACGTTCCTCCACATTCATAAGTCTGTGCACAGAGCCGCCAACAGAAATCTTGCGGCCCAGGTCAAATGAAATGAGCAGGGTATTGGCCTGTATGTGGGGTGGGAGAAGAAAGTATTGGGGGGGGGGGGGGGGAAGAAGAAGAAGGGGGGGTAGCTATGGACCTGTGGGTGTGGAGCCCAGAGGAGGGCACAGGACCATGTGGGCCTACCGGTGGCCCAAGGAGGGGCCCTGCTGAAGGCCCAGATGGAAGGAGAGGTCCATGTGTTGCACAAACTATTACTTACTCAGCACATAGAATCTGCATTATACTAATCATTAAAGCAGCAGTTCCCCCCCATCTCTTTTTTTTGTTTGTTTATTTTGCTCCCCCCCACCCCCTTTGTGTTTACAAGGATAAAAAAACAGAGGGTCCCCAGAGCTAAAACATGGAACCCCCGGTTCCAGAGATACTTACTGGTAAAAGTAGCACACTACCGTCCCCTCTAGAGGAAACAAAATGGCGATCCGAGTCTCCTGCCTCAAGCATGACACAGGGGATTTAAAAAAACAGGGAGTACCAGTGCTACTTTTAACTGGCTGGTGTCTGGAGCTGAAAATAACATGTTTCAGCTCTGGGAGCCCCCTGCTGCCCATCCTGGTAAAAAGGGGGTGAGGAGCACTTTAAGTTTCATGCATGGTTTATTGACACATTGATGTGCTGTGAAGTTGTTATGAAGTTACTTACCTAATCAACATTTGGTTTTACTGGCAATTAACAGAAAATTATAAACATAGCATTGTTAATGTAGATGGCAGACCAGGATAAAAGCAATGTATTAATGTGTAGAGATTATGAAAGTGGGGCCCTGGTGCAAGAATATTCTACCTTCTACCTCATCAGCACAGAGTGGGCCCATTAAGATTGCATGGTCTCGTTGCCTTGCACCAATTGTAGTTCTGCTCCTGCTTGGTTTACTTGGGAACAAAAACAAGTGGATTTCTTTATGTTTGTTACGTGTGGTTTATTTGACAGTTGAATACATAATGCTTAGCTGCAATCTGTAAGGACAATCCCTGAGTGATAGTCGTGATTCCAAACAATGACATCAAATATGCTTTGTAGTAATAAGGAATCTTTGACTCATACATCCCCAATAATGATTCTGCTTGATGTGTTCTACATTGCAGGAAGCACGGTCGGAAAGAAAACTGATTTCAATAACATTGAGAGCAAATTTTCCCTTCGAACCTTACAAGAACCAGATGATGACACGTGTTATCTGGTACCTGGTCAAGAACAAACAGTTGATCAATGCAATTTCAACCACACAAGCAAAACATTTGTGGTAATCCATGGATGGACGGTAAGACTATATATTTTTCAGAATTTTGACTATCAATAATATATGTAACTTAACATACATTTAGTATATAGTATACATGTGCAGACAGAGCACATCATACATGGAATTCCCAGAAAATAAAGGGCAGAACAGGCCTTCCTGTGTTTAAGGTATATAATTTCCTAATTGATTAGGAACTAGAGCTTTTAAGGATGACTGGCAAAATTTAATGACATTTTGAAAAGTTTGGTTCACTCCACTGTTAAATGATTTTCAGATGTTTTGCCATGTAGAGTTGGCGGTTCTTTCACAATATACATCATGAAGATAAGGCCTGTGTTGTATGGATGTAATTACACATATTCATGCATCACGCAGAATAAACTATTTCAGCTGCTCAACCTTATGTTCTAAGAATTATGCACATAATTATGTTAGTAAGACATAATTTAATTGATTCATGTTGTATCATGCAAAACAGTGATTTATTCAACTGAAGACAATTACATTTTTTGCGATTTACTGTATACTTCTGCATTGTAGTGAATACTCGACATGCATGCTTCTGTTGACTAGCTATATACATTCCAAGATGCACTGTTTTTGAGTAAACCCCTTGCCTGCTTTATTCAATGCAATTATATTCACATACTTTCACACACACACTTTCTCTTACATCCCTCACATTCAGGGACTATTTAACACCTCTAGTCATAAATCACACACTACACAGGGGAGAGGGATGAGCTCTAGTCACATTCCAAGATGCACTTGTTTGAGTAAACCCATTGTCTGCTTTATTCAATGTAACAACACCCTGGAGGAAGAGATCAGTGTATCTCGAATCCTCACACAAATAAAAGCATTTAGTTAGCCACAGAACGATATTGTCTATTCATTTTCGAATATATATATATATATATCTCAGACAAAAATCAAAGCAGTGCTAACACAAACAGATTAATGCACACAATGACTCTAGAATGATATAAATACCAATTGGAGATCAAAGTTCAATCCATCAGACTCAAGTCCAGTAAAAATAGTCCTCTTGTGGAAAAAGGGGAATAAATTCAAAGCCAGGTTTAATTTGTGATGTGGGGGGCTGCTCATCCAAGGGAGAATCGCTTCCAAACGAGGTGCCGGGAGGAGCTACTGGAGGAACTCTTGCATACTGGAGGAACTCTTGCATACTGGTGAATACTCCCGGCACCTTGTGTGTACCAACTGAGGGAAGGGAAGACCATTACCGTCCACAATGTGCCTGGTACAATCGTGACTCTGACTGCTGTCGCCTTGATGTGTGAGAGCTTCTCGGCGGAGGGTCTACAGGCGTGTGGATATAGTGAGTCCATCAGGAGGTTCCCCTCGTTTATCCCAGCTGTTGTGCGCTAAGGTTACAGAGTAAAGATACCTTTATGTGAATTTTAACTCCTTCATCTTGTAAGTGTGTATTGCCTACCTTACATTTCTGATAATAAATTTTACTTCAATGCATCATTGAGGATAATGCACTAGGGGATTGCGCTTTTTTATTTTTCATATATATGCATTTTGCATTTTATTTATTATTCATTTTGTGTGTTTATTCACATTTCTCTTGCATTATAGATCATCACTGTTATATTACATCTGTCACTTATATGCAATTGTTCTTAACATATATATTATATATATTATATTAATAATAAATTCACCAATTATATTTGTACACACAATATGTTTTCACTTATATAGGTTAGTTCTACCTACATTTTTTGTGTTTGTATGTTAATACATACAAATCAGAGCACCACTGCCTGCCTGCAGCTAAAATGCACTCACCCCAGGTGAGTGCATTTGTCGAGCCCTGTTATGTGTCTATCTATCCCATCTATCCCATCTATCCCATCTATCCATCTATCCATCTATCCATCTATCCATCTATGCATCTATCCATCTATCCATCTATCCATCTATCCATCTATAATAATAAAAGAGCCAGTAGGTGCCATAACACCTGTACATCTGTACAATGGGGCTATTTATCCAAGCCTCTTGGCTGTAAAACGGTGGCAATATTGGAACCACAATGCCAGATTCTGCGGAGAAAAAAATCCCATTGGAGTTAAAGGGATTTTTATTCTCTAATCAATTTGGTCATTGTTATGCAGCCCTTCTTGCACCAGATTTCCAGGAAGACATCAGTCAGTAGTCACATCATTGAATAATGTTATGATGGTGCATTGCATTATAACATACCTAATACAATAGATAATACAATCTTCATATTGGCATGTTAACTGAAGAGTGATTCATGGCATTGTATTTTCAGGTCACTGGTATGTTTGAGAGTTGGATTCCCAAGCTGGTAGATGCCCTCTACAGAAGAGAACCAGATTCTAATGTTGTTGTTGTAGACTGGCTAACTCGAGCACAGCAGCACTACCCAATTTCCGCTGAATACACGCAACTAGTTGGACAGGATGTTGCAAGTTTCATTGACTGGATGGAAGTAAGTATACCTAAGAAAGTTTTCATTGTTTATTGTCTCAATGTTACGTTTCACACTGGAGCCTTTCTCAAGATGCACCCAGTAGGAATTCTACCAACTACAAAGTGAGTGCCCTGTCACTGGACTATATGTATGTGTGTACAGTATGTATGACGGGACCTGTTCTACTAGCCCATCGGTACACCTGTTGTCCCTCAACTGCAATGAGATCTGGGTTGGCCTCTTGCTAGGCTTTTACGGACACAGGAATCTGAATGGCAGCGTTTTTCAACATTGTTTTTTCTACCCGCACAAATATCTTCACGTGCACTCCAAGTCCACTAGCCAGATACTTGTACTGTATATGTGAACATATATTTACTAGATTACCTTCATTTTACCATTGATGATATATTGTAGATGACTGACACTCCAACTGGATAACCTTTTTTATCAGTACTTTATTCATGTTTGTGTATCCTGTGAGTTTATATACATTTGTTTTTTCATTTATATAAATGTATTAATTGACGTTATCACTTCCTCGAGCATGCACTTTTTAGTTTTTGGAATGTCTACTTTGGATGTGGTGCATCCTTTAAGCAGCAGCCTTGGGGGCTTATTCTGTAAGTTCTGTTAGCGCTGAACCATGCGATCTGCATGGAAAGCCCATTGACTTGATTGGGGCTTTCTGTGCCGATCGCTCGGTCCAGTACTATCTGAGTTTACAGAATAAGCCCCGTAGACTCCAGAATTTTCTACGAACTTTCACACATGAGCTCATTTGACTGGACATTATAATTGATTGCATTAGAGTGTGTATATATATATATATATATATATATATATATATATATATATATATAATAATTATTATTATAGCAGCAATTGGCACTCCGGTAGTATAATAGTTGTAGGTGCTCATCCCATATCGATACAATAAAAAAAATATTTCCATAGGAAAAAAGAAGCAGCACTCCAAAATAGGTGTATTAGATATAAAAAGCACACATACAGTAGAGGGTTTGTCTGTGTGTGCTTTTTATATCTAATACACCTATTTTGGATTACAACAGAGTGCTGCCTCTTTTTTCCTATGGAGGTATTATATAAATATATATATAATAAATATATATTATATATATATATATAAACACACACAAAGTATAAGATCTATAGACATATTTTCAAATATGCAAGCTCTAATACGTTTTCACAATGCTTTCCCAAGATTAGTGCAAAATTAACATATATTTTATTTAAAACACAGTGCTCACTCAGTTGTTGGTGTTTGTTTGTTTTAATAGGAAAAGTTAAATTATCCAGTGGACAACATTCATATTTTGGGATACAGTCTTGGTGCTCATGCAGCCGGGGTTGCCGGGAGTCTGACTACCAGAAAGGTGAACAGAATAACAGGTGAGAATCATTATAACTTTCTACCAATTCTTTATAACCTGTTGCAGGTAATAATGTTCCTGTCTATGCAATGCAAGTAAAATGTGCAGAACAGAACCTGTATGTGCATATGTATTAATCCACAACAGTTATAAATGCAGCCTCAAAATATAACAGTCGAAGCACATGATCTGAATATATTATTCAGGTTGTTAAGCAGCAATCGAAAATGTAGATTTATTTTTCTAGTAGGCTTCGAAGAAGAGGGGTCCTCTGGAGCTGAGCCTCTTTATTTTCAGCTCAGGGTGCCCCTTTATTCCTGACATCAGTACAATTTTCAATGCTGGTGCAAAGATGGTTCCCGCAGTCATCCAATGGGAAGCAGCAACGTCATTCTTTGTGACTTCCTATTGACCCATGGTATGGCTGCCATTTTGTATTCTGACTCCAAAAACGTAAGACATGTCAGAAACTCGGGTTCCTGGAGATGAGGGGTTCACCTCCTCAGCTCCTTGTTTTGAAAAATGAGTACAGTAGCTGGCATTGCTGCTTTAACGCATTTCAAATGTCACAGAAACAAGTTAATAACAAACCCAGAATGTTTCATTCCTGATCTATCCCCCAAGGCTAATAGCTAAATATCTGAGAGGCTTAATTAATTATTATCACAAAGGATACAGTATACACAAGAACAAAAGTGAAGTAGGTTATCAAACCCTGCTCTTATGCACTGCATGAGTTATTTACTTTAGTCTCCCAACTGCAAAACTGCGGCAAAACCACAAGTGCAAAACACACCACATCAAAGAAAGGGAGTCCCATTAAAAACAATTGGCCTTTTCCCTTGATAAATCTGGTGCAATTTTTTTGCTCTGGTTTTTTGTTACAGTTTTGCAAGCGGAAGACTTTAGTAAATAGCCGCCTGTGTCAGTTTAAATGTATGCAAATGGTAGGTGGAACAGCTTGAAAAAGCACCAACTGGTGTGAAACGCGTGGGATAGCTTTTTGTTGCTTGTTTTTAGCATGGTCGAATAAAGTCTTTATATTGTTTTCTCATTTTTTCAATATCTGGTGAGTTTCTGCCTAATCCCGGATCTGCGATTTCTCACCGATCTCCTTTAATTCCTTTGCTAAACTTATGCAAAGACTTGGCACTGAACAATCAATGGAGTCATTATCCCCATTATGACTGTAGGCCTGATTCTATATTCCCCGATTCCCCAGCCAATCGAGCTGTTTTTGGACGAAATTCCCTATTCAAGTTAATGGGGAAATTTGTCCATAAACAGCCCAATCAGCCATTTTCGACAAATATAGAATCAGCCTTTATGTCTGGTAATGGCCATTAATTTTAACCATGCTTAACATTTAATGAAACCCCCTCATGAGACGTATGGCCTAAATCCTACAGTTTCAACATTGGATAGTATTGAAAGCAAAGCATTATTTTCAGGATCTATTGCTACTGTATGGTAGTGAAATCTGAAGTTCAATACTACCTGTGTTTCATTTCTAATTCCTTTCCTAAATGTATAGTAACCTGAAAAAACCCTCTTTATACCATTTGCGATTAAAATTGTATGGCCATTTTAGTTTAGCATAAATACAATTTTTCTATATAACCTTTTATCAGTAGTGCACATTCTAACATGAAGCACTTTAGTTCTGCATCCCTTCTGTAAAAACATTTATATTGTAATTAACATTAAATCATTCCCAACACCTCATGCTGGCCTCTCATGATTATTCATTTATACAGTATGCACACAAAAAAAAATATATATTTTTTTTCAGATACTGTACAAAGTTTATATGCAGCAGAATTTTTTCAGTTTTAAACTACTTTGTAAAATGTCTTCTATCGGTCTTTAAATCTCTCATCGGGGAACCACCACCAGCCCATATGTTTTAACCCAATGAATTTAACGAAGGTGAAATTGTATTTAGTTTACAAATCAATGGGTTGTTAGCTGGCTATTGTCTAAACATGACATGCCGGGGTTTCCTGACTAGAGGGTTGAAAATGACTGCTTTATACAGTATGTGCTGTTTTCTATATACGTGTATATTGAATCATTCGGTGGTCTTTGTTCTTATTTTTTTTTATAATGGTTTCCCGAACAGGTTTGGATCCAGCTGGACCTACCTTTGAATATGCAGAAACCGCTATTCGTTTATCCCCTGATGATGCAGAATTTGTGGACGTGCTACATACTTACACCAGGGGATCCCCCGACCGCAGCATTGGAATCCAGAAACCTGTGGGACATATTGACATTTATCCTAATGGTGGAAGCTTCCAGCCAGGTTGCAACATTGGAGAGGCACTTCGCCTTATTGCAGAAAAAGGCTTTGCAGGTACGAAATATGTATTTATTATTTTTTATTTTACATATTGCAATAATATTTTATTGATCTACTTTTCTAATAATCTAAGTAATGTTAACAGTGGATCACTGTTAAATCCAGCTCTCATAGTTTACAGTACACAATCTTAACTCTTCATATAGCAACATTGGATATGAAAAATCCCAATTAATAAATGAATAGTCGATAGTGTGCTTTTTACAATTGATCGTCAGAAAAGATATATAAACAAATGCCTCTGAGAATGTAATTACAAATCTACAGAAAGTGTCCTAATTAATGTTTTATACCAATGAAAAATAGTCTGGCTACTTCAATCATTAAAGCTCCACTACTAACAATACAATAGGCAAGATGAAAGTAAAATAAATTATATTCTCCAAATTTTTATTTTACGTAATGCAAAAAGTTTTTTGTGTGCACTTTACTTTCTTGTTTAACTACTCTATGTTGCCTCTGGCAATCATCAGTGCTTTTAAAATGAAGACATTGGGTGCTCTCAATAAACAATTAATTAGGCTTTAGTAATTGTGTCTTTTTTATTATCTACAAACAGTAGCAACAATGAGTTTTGCATACAGTATAGTTTTACTCATTCAGTGCTGCAGGAACTGCAATAGCTCACATACGGCATATACTGTATTGAGAATACAGTTTCAGTCTGTATGTGCCATATACCCAAGTATTTCATTAATAAAGGGTATAAGTATCAAGGCAATTCAGGCTTAAATATCTCTGACAATCTGTATATATTGAATGCAATGGTCATTCCAGCCTTGTTCCAAATGATCATGGCACTAACTGGAGTACCAGACTACATAGTATTCGGAACAATTTATTTCAAGTAATGTTACAAACCCCATATGGCCTTTTTTAATCTACAATTTAGAAATATAATTATTTGTTGGATGACTACCCAGTGGTAAAATTATTATTTTTAATGTAGTTGCTCATGTGTATATTATATATAATATTTGATTGATAATTATTGTGAGAATGGTATCAGTTAAAAACTTCAGACAAATGGCTTTAACCATCGAGTTTGATAAGTCATATACTATACTTAGCACTGACTCTCTTGAGAATTAAGACCTAGATTCTCTAAACTTCGTTAGGCCAATTAATGTAATGTTAGTCTAAGTCACATTAATAATAATGCTTTATTCACTACGAAACACAATGAGAAAAACAGGTTTCGCCCTGTTTCTCTAGTTGTGTGTTAGGCTGAGACAATACAGCGCGTGCATGTGGTGTATGCCTGCCGCTGGCGCGATGTGTGGACTGTGCTCTCAGAGATGTTCAGGCGATGCGGAGGCGTGGCCGTGACATCACGTATGTGGTTGCCCTCATTGGCTGAACTGCATCACGTGACGTGAACGTCATGTGGCCATCGCTTGGAAAGACAAAATATTTTGTCTTTCCAAAAGGCGGTTGCGCTTTCTCTGCATCGCTCGCACTATGTGCGCCTCCATTGAGATTAGGTATTTGTTCGTCACCGGCACTGTAATCGCAGCCTTACTAAATTTGGTGGCTGCACATACAGTATTTTCCCCTCTTGAGACTCTCTTTTTATTTTTTATTTGCCCTATTATTTCTTCAAACTTTATTCACCAAGATCAATAACGTAACGCTAAGCCACATTTTCTCCCATACAGTGGTGTAGCTAGAAATGGACGGGCCCCAGGCAAAAAAAAATTCAGAGCCCCATTAATATTAATACAGACTGCAATTTTTTTCTCCATTCCCCCATCCTCTCCCTGATCCTCGGTCTCATCTCTCCCCATCCGTCAACATCTCTTCCCCTTCTCATCATCTCTCCCCCTCCTACCAATACATAATAAAAAATACACCCCCCTCCCCAATACATAATAAAAAAACCCTACCCAATACATAATAAATCTCATTTCTCAATCTCAATTTCATTTCTCAATCTCAATTCTCATCATACAGACCAGCCTGCAATTTTTTTCTCCCTTCCCCCATCCTCTCTCATCTCTCCCCATCCGTCATCATCTCAATTCTCTTCATCTCTCCCCCTCTTACCAATACATAATAAAAATACACCCCCCTCCCCAATACATAATAAAAATTACAAATTGTTAGTGCAGAGCGCCATTGATATATATTTTTGCACTGATCTACACCTGACTGGGGTTCAGGGATATATCACAGGCTGCCTGCACAATAGGATATAGCGCTACCTATCTGTTTTTTACACCTTGTACCTTTTCCCCCCTGGGATAGCAGCTTAATCCATACATACTAATATGTCTCAGCTATTTGCTCTACGAGCTAACCGTCATATTGATATAGATAAAATCTTTTCAGATGACGACCCCCCTGTTATCATGGAGGAAACTCCAGACAATATGTATGACCTTGTCGAAAGACTTGAAAAATCACTTATGAGTGAAATCAAACAAATGTGGGACGTAATTACTCTTGAGAAGTATGTTGAGCAGAAAAGAATACCACGTGGATTAAGAATATTTAAACCATCCACGACAGATTTCCATAGTGAGGAGTTCCTTTTGGAGTGGAACAGAATCCTCGATAACTGTTCCTTTGAACTTATTCGATTGCTCATATCCAAGCGCAAAATTCTATTACAGACGCTGGATAGTGAGATCAATCATTTAAAGGAACAGTTCGAGGTCTTTAAAGATCACAGTGAGTTGCCAGCTCTGGAAAATAAAATTAAAATCAAGATGGAAACTTTCCAGAAGGAAATTATAGGCCGCAAACAGTCTAAATTTCATAGGGACAGAATAGACTATAAAACGGGGTGCTATAGAAGTTGGAAGAAAACATCGAAAGACAATGCTAAATATAGAAATCCTAAAGTTAACACTCCCAAGGATTACTCTCATAAAATACCAAACCACTATAAGAAAGTGATAATTAGTAGCAAAGAGACTACTCCCAAACCTGTACAGTTTCTGTCCCCCAAACCTAAGAGAGTTGATAGACGTGCCAAGCCTAGCCAATCAAACAATCCCGAAACACCAATTGGACATCTAGATAGGGAAATCGATAATATCTTTGAGCAGTACCAGCATAACAACAAGTACCAACCACTGGTGGACTTTGAGCAAGAAATTAATAGCTCTAATAAAACCAAAGAGGATAAACCTACCTTTTCTTTTTTAGACTGGCGGAGGACACGAGAACAGCAGAATGCCAGAGAAGCTATAAAAGACCTACTAGGGAAGGAAGGGACATCAAAGGACAGAAAAAGAAAAAACACAATAGAGGAAAGAGAGGAGGCAGAAAGACTAGGGAAACAAATCAGACGGTAATCCCCACTTACACCAACATATTTAACATTAGCCAACAACTAATATCAAATAAAGAAAAGGCGGTTCTCTCAAAAGGACTATCGTTTGCCCCCGTTATAGGCCCGAACAGCTTCCAATTATACATAGATGTACAAAAATATGTAAGAAAATTATGTTTAAAAAAATATTTTGTTCAAGATGCGGTGTCCCGCTTGGACAGCAGCTCTAATCTCCCTATTAACCCTGCACCTTGTAATCATTCCACGTTCAAAAAACCCTCTACATTCTTTCCCAGGTTCGCAGGTGGGCCGTTTGTCAATACATTTGCACAAATGGTCACCGACGACCTGGAACAGCAGAGCAGAAATTATAAATTACTACACATAACCTAAATATGGAAGAAAAACAACTGTTACGTGCACTTGGAGAGAATGGCTCGATCGTTATGAAGCCAGCAGACAAAGGGGGGGGGGTTGGTAATTATGGATAAAACATACTATCTTCAGGAATCAATGCGTATCCTTGAAGATATCTCTACTTACCAACCACTCCCCTCTAACCCCACTGATAACTATTCACAACAATTACTTACATTTCTCAATTCAGGATTGGATAACAATGCCATCACCAAACAGGAATTTGAGTTTTTGTATAACCAATTTCCTATAATCCCCATTTTCTATATTATACCTAAGATTCATAAAAATCTGGAACAACCGCCGGGACGCCCCATTGTGTCAGGCATCCGGTCCCTTACAGCAAATCTGTCAAAATTCATTGATCATTATCTTCAACCGTATGTCATAAAACTCCCTTCATATCTCAGGGACACTACCCACATGCTGCAGACAATCAAGGACATTCAATGGCACTCACATTTTTATTTAGTTACAGCTGACGTCACATCACTTTATACTGTTATCGACCATGTTCAGGGTTGTGATGCTGTTGGCCATTTTTTAGATAATGATCCATCTATCACATCATCAGTTAAATCATTTATCATCACGGGCATTCAATTTATACTTTCTCATAATTATTTTAATTTTAATGATTTATATTATTTACAGATATGTGGCACCGCCATGGGTACCAGGTTTGCTCCAAGTTATGCTAATTTATTCATGGGCAGTTGGGAAAATCAATACATCTGGTCCAACTGTCCCTTTGGAGCGAACCTGGTCCTATGGCGGCGCTACATAGATGATATTTTCTTTATTTGGTCTGGTTCATTAGAGGAACTAAATAGTTTTCAACTATATATGAATAATAACCCATTCAATTTAAAATTTTCTTTTGTCTCTAGCAATATTTCTTTAGAGTTCCTAGATTTAGTTATATACATTCATAACAACACCATTCATACCAAAACCCACTTTAAAAAGGTTCAAGCCAATAATTATCTACACGCCAACAGCCATCACAACCCTGCGTGGATCGATAACATCCCTAAAGGCCAATTCATCAGGCTCAAAAGGAACAGTTCCACACCAGAAGCATTCCAAACACAAGCGCAAGACCTTAGAGATAGATTTATCAATAGAAATTATTCATCCACCCATCTTGATAGAGTCATCTCTGAGGTCGAAGCAATAGACAGATCAACCCTTCTTAAGTACAAACCCAAATCATCCAATAAACATATTCAATTACCATTCATCACACAATTTAATCAGATGGCTCCAGGAATCAAAAAAATTATTCAAAAATATTGGCCAATCCTGAGAAAAGACCCTGACTTATCTGAAATACTTCCACTTAAACCTAAAATAATATTCACTAAAGCACCTAACATAGGCCAAAGGTTGGCCCCTAGCTGTCCACTCAGATTTAATAGTCGATTGCAAACAAATACAAACAAACAAGTTACAAAAGGGTATTATACATGTAATACATGCACAGCATGTAGATTCAGCTCCAAACAAACTACATTCACATCCACTAACACTTCTAAACAATATATCATACAACAACACATTACATGTAGAAGCACAAATATTATTTATCTCCTTGAATGTCCTTGCGGTGTGCAGTATGTGGGTATGACCACTAGACCGATTAAACGTCGGCTCTATGAACATATTTACAACATAAAAAGAGGCCTAGATACACATAGTGTATCGAGCCACTTCCTCCAAGTGCATGACAAAGACCCTAAGGGTTTAAAATGTGTAGCGATAGAGGCTGTCACGACAAATTGGCGCGGGGGAAACAAGGGAGGGGCACTAGGTAAAAGAGAATCCTTTTGGATTTACGAACTGAAAACACTCACCCCTTTCGGGCTCAACATTGAATTTGACCTGAAACCTTTCCTTCTGGACAGATAAAGCATCCATCTAAAAACAGATTATTCACTTTCCAATATACAGGACTTTGGCACAGTACTTGGCCTAGTTTAATAATCATCACTTGATATTTTCACTACATATATATATATATATATATTTTGACTAGCACGTATCAGTCATGTTTATAAATTAGTTTTATGATTGGTCTCATTATGAAATCAATATTGTATTAGCCGGATATATCATCACAGTACACAATTATATGCACTACATTTAAATTATGCACTTGGTCACTTTTGCATAATGGTTTTTTATATCATACTTTACATTTGACACACTTTATTATGATCCTATTACTAAATACATATCACATATACACACGTCATATTCACTTCTATATTCACACAGCATCATCACAATCCAATACCTACTATATGGATACACACTTTTTCATTCACATAGCACTATCACACTATTCACTCAATATATAGGAACATAGTTCTTTTCATTATTTACATTATCTACTATTGAGGTTATTTCGAAATCTGCTCAGCATACTTCTTTTATAGGGTTCAAGAAGTATCATCAATAAGGATTCTGACATTAGGCTACATATCTTTTATGATTAATTGTCAATATCTAAAATTTTGGACAGTATAAATTTATTATTAATTTTATATGTAACACTTGTGATATTTTATATAAATTTATTATTTATTTTATATAAGTAATGTAAAATCGATGTGCATTATTTGTTATCTTATATTTTATGTTTGTTTTTCTTGTATATGTTTTTGTCTGAGACGCTGGGAGTCCCTAAGTACACATCTGCGCATGAGCAAGGTCAATCTGATGTACTGCACCTTTAATACGGGACTATATAGATCGGGACATACAGGGACTATTTTTTCATATCACGTTTACCCCTGAGGAAGAAAGCAAGCCTTTCGAAACGCGTAGGGTGTTCCTGAGAGGTCCTCCAGACTCGGTGGTGAATCCTGTCCCCCTTGGAACTGGCTAAACCGATGCCCGCTGACTGCCGAAATCGGGCGGATATCCATCCGCATACACATCAGCTCTGTTTGGCGCGCTTCCAGTAGCCGAGCAGGAAGGAACTACCATTCCCTGGCAGACACGAGATTCTTGCGTGTCCACGGCGTACAGAGGCGGATGACACTAACAGAGTGAGCCAGTCACATCTACGGTGGAGAAATACGGGTGAGCCCAGCAGTGCGGTGCAGCAGCAGCCATCCATAGAGGGGATACTCTTATATATCCACTGCTTGATACCTTCTTACATTCGGTAAGCAGGTACCCCCACCTGAGTTGGAGTGTCCTACAGTTTTCATTTTTATGTATTTTATGTAATTTTAATGCTTTATTAAATGTGTTTGTAATTGGTCATCTGTTGTTCCCAGCGTCCGTCTTATGTTATATGTTTGTATGTATGCCTAACAGTATTACACTATGTTATGATTTTTTCCTTACATGTTCGTTCATCACATGTGGAGTATCCATTCCTGGAGAAACATCCACGCCACTGGTTGTATATTTATATTACTATTATTATATGTTACAAATTGTTAGTGCAGAGCGCCATTGATATATATTTTTGCACTGCAGTAAGTAGTGTGCTGTATCCTTCTGGCTAGCAGCACATCTATCCATGTGCTCTCATCTCAGACAGCCAGCTACTGCTGGTAACAAGATCCTTATCTACCTTGCTGGCTCTCAGGTGTCAGCTTACATCCTGATTAGCTAGCTTCCAAGAGTTAATCCTTATGAGTGCTGGATGAAGCACTCAGACATATGTTTCCCAGGCATAACTGATAGGGGTTGACTTCACCCTGTCACAATGCCGAAATACAAATATGTCCAAACAAACATGGCTGGCCTCACATGGTACGGTAGCCAATCAGAGCGTGGGAACTCAATAACTTCAGGAGATATAGGCCCCGTTATGGGGTGCCGGTATCCCCTGCACTTGTAAAGCTCCCGCGACACGTGACCGGGACATTTACATTCTGCAGGGGATACGGGCACCCCATAACGGGGCCTATATCTCCTGAAGTAGGGGGTCCCCGAGGCTGAAACCAATGCGGTTCAGCTCAGGAGACCCCCTACTCATGTACACTAGTATTAAAAATCATATTTGTACAGCACGATCGCCTGTAAGAGCCATGCATTGAGACGCAGCGTCTCCATGCAGTTCTTACAGGCTGCTTTGTTTATAATAGTTATCGTGCTATCTAACTTTAAGCACGATATCAGGGGGGGAAGAAGGTGCTCGCGCGATATGGCCCTTTTGGGCAAGGCAGGCCGAAAACGCGCCAAACAGCCTTAGTGAATAGCGCTTATGGTTTCACCCTTTTTCGCCCGAGCGATGTAACCCATTTATTAATTAACCCATTAATTAACGGAGCTTAGTGAATCGGCCCCTTAGAGTTTAAAGAAGGACACGTTTTACTGTCTCTCTCTTACAATCACGGTATATTTGATCATTTATTAGACTGTTATCAGATGAAATTGGGCTTTCGCTATCTGCTCTAGAGAATACTGAAACTTTGGCTGCAAATTATATCAGTGTTTCAAAAATAGAAAAAATATTTGCAATAGCTAGCTTATGTCCCAATTACTAAGAAATGGCTTTTCATTCTTAATAGCTCGTGTGCTTAATCACAATTCATTCCCATGCTGATGAGTGGAGTCTACACGTCAGCATATTAACCAATATGTCCAGAAGATGTCTGTGGGTTTACTTAATGATTCTATTTTAAACATAAGGAATTCAGTGAAGTACAGTGAAACCATATGATTGCATGGTCAGCTTTATTCTGGTGAGCCAATTCAAAACCCACAATGTCATAAGGACATCTGTGGCTTTCTTATTGATAATACACTCATAACACTCTTGGTTCTCCATGAGGATCTTGCTATTTTTGTATGTCCTAATGTTTGAATAAAGTATGTTTTTTAGTGACCCAGCAGCATCAGCTTATTTTTCGGCAGTTCCACGATAGCCGTGCATGGCGTTTTTCCTCCGGCTGGGGGTTCCTCTCAGCAGTGCAGATTACAGTATGGAAAAAACATACCTTTACATTTAGGGGGAGATTTTTGTGTTAAATTCTATGTTAAAAATATTAAAGGAAACAAAAAAAGGCTCCAAAATAACCCATCTGACTTTGTTGACGTTTACTGGAATTAGTGAAAGCTTCATAGTTAAAAAAAAAAAAAATTACATTATGTAAAGGAACATCTGGAGTTTTCACTGACTGAAATACCTTTTATTCAACATGCATAAGTATTCTTCATAAAATAAATTATAGGGCACAGGTCTTTTTATTTATCTTGGATGACAACTACAACATATCTGCCATTATCAATGATAAATATGGTTGCTAGAACACCAAAGAAACTTTTTTACATTTATTAACAAATATTCATACAGTAGTGTGTATATATAGAGTCACAGTCTAACACAGTTTGCTATGCAAAAGCGCCTCAAGTTTTTTAAGAAATATGTGAATTTGTGATATCGTAACGGTTATTTCTTGATTTACAAATATACTGATATACTGACGCCATCAGCCACTGCCATTCTATTACTAGAGTTCCCACATTGGTACTACCACAGCCAGTTCCACAGAAGCAGCAGCAGCAGCAGCAGCAGCAGCAGCAGCAGCAGCAGCAGCACCCAGCTAGTGCCAGACAGGCAAGTAGGGCTAGTATGTCATGGTAATGGAGGAACTAGACAGTGCTGTGGAATTCATACACACTGAAAAAATAAAAAATAATGATAAACCATTTTACAAAAAACAGCCCAACTTCAAATCCTCATTTAGTCCATACGGTGAAATGGTCTAGAGCTCATATATTAGTCTTGCCTCCTGTTGTAAAAGCATCTTATTTCTATCTCCACCACGGGGTGGTGGTTGCACTTGAAGGATGGGCATACAACGCATAGTAGCCAAGGAATGCCGCATCTCCTTGAAATGCCTAGCCACCGGCAGATATTTGAGCTCAGTCTGGTCGTCCGTGCTATTCAATGCTTTCCTGATTGTGGATCGATGGATCGCAATTCTCTCCTTTAGCATGCGTGTGGTTTTGCCCACGTAGCGAAGACCACAAGGGCACGTGATCATGTACACGACAAAACGCGACTCACAGTTAAGGAAATGCTTGATCTTGATTGGAGCCCCACTGTGAGGATGGGAATAGCTGGAGCCCGTTTGCATAAAACCACAATTGGTACATCCATGGCACCGGTACGATCCAGGTTTTCTATTAAGCCAGGATTTAGGAGGTCCATATTTGTCAACCGGGTCCGCTTGCATCAACATATCCCCTAAATTCCGTCCCCGCTTGTAACAGAATAAGGGGGGATCTTTGCAGATTTTCCCAATTTTGTTATCATTATCTAAGATATGCCAGTTTTTGTGTACGCTACGTTTGATGCGATTGGACGCGGTGCAAAAAGTACTAACAAAATGACATCGTTGTTGGATGGGTTTGATGTTACTTGATTGTAGCAAAGCCTCTCTATCAAGGCTCCTTACTTTCTTCAGGGCATCCTCAATGTCCTTATGATCATAGCCCCTGTCTTGAAAACGTACTGCCATGTCCGAAAGTGCCGGTTCCAATTCATCTGGATTTGAAATTATCCTCTTCACTCTTAGAAACTGGGAGAAAGGAAGTCCCCTCTTGAGTGGTGTTGGGTGATGGCTGGGGGCATACAACAATGTGTTTCTATCCGTATCTTTATGATAAAGCCTGGTAGCCAAGCCACCACCGGACCTGTACACTACGGTGTCCAAAAAGGAAATCTCGGTGTTGCTAAATTGTGCTGTGAATCTGATTGTAGATGGAATTTGATTCAAGGGTTCAATAAATTCTAAGAGCGCAGTCTCCGGCCCGTCCCATATGAGAAAGATATCGTCTATGTATCGTAGGTATTTCATGATACATCCTGCATGTGGAGCATCATGTAAGATATGGGTATGTTCATACACATCCATAAATAGATTAGCATAAGCTGGGGCCATGTTGGCCCCATTGCGGTCCCGCTTTGCTGCAAAAAAGTGTTTCTCTCGAATCTAAAATAATTCTTGTTGAGGATGATTTCCATGAGCAACATTAAGAATTCCACCGGTGGACCCATATGTGATGTAAAGGCCCCGAACTTAGATCTAACAGCATCAAGCCCCTCTTGGTGGGGTATATTGGTGTACAGACTACTGACGTCTAGAGTGACGAGAATGTAATCCATTTTTTACACACACACACACACACACACACACACACACACACACACAAAAAACAGCCCAACTTCAAATCCTCATTTAGTCCATACGGTGAAATGGTCTTGAGCTCATATATTAGTCTTGCCTCCTGTTGTAAAAGCATCTTATTTCTATCTCCACCACGGGGTGGTGGTTGCACTTGAAGGATGGGCATACAAAGCATAGTAGCCAAGGAATGCCGCATTTCCTTGAAATGCCTAGCCACCAGCAGATATTTGAGCTCAGTCTGGTCGTCCGTGCTATTCAATGCTTTCCTGATTGTGGATCGATGGATCGCAATTCTCTCCTTTAGCATGCGTGTGGTTTTGCCCACGTAGCGAAGACCACAAGGGCACGTGATCATGTACACGACAAAACGCGACTCACAGTTAAGGAAATGCTTGATATTGATTGGAGCCCCACTGTGAGGATGGGAATACAGTAGCTGGTGCCCGTTTGCATAAAACCACAATTGGTACATCCATGGCACCGGTACGATCCAGGTTTTCTATTAAGCCAGGATTTAGGAGGTCCATATTTGTCAACCGGGTCCGCTTGCGTCAGCATATCCCTTAAATTCCGTCCCCGCTTGTAACAGAATAAGGGGGGAGCTTTGCAGATTTTCCCAATTTTGTTATCATTAGCCAAGATATGCCAGTTTTTGTGTACGCTACGTTTGATGCGATTGGACGCGGTGCAAAAAGTACTAACAAAATGACATCGTTGTTGGATGGGTTTGATGTTACTTAATTGTAGCAAAGCCTCTCTATCAAGGCTCCTTACTTTCTTCAGGGCATCCTCAATGTCCTTATGATCATAGCCCCTGTCTTGAAAACGTACTGCCATGTCCGAAAGTGCCGGTTCCAATTCATCTGGATTTGAAATTATCCTCTTCACTCTTAGAAACTGGGAGAAAGGAAGTCCCCTCTTGAGTGGTGTTGGGTGGTGGCTGGTGGCATACAACAACGTGTTTCTATTCGTATCTTTATGATAAAGCCTGGTAGCCAAGCCACCACCGGACCTGTACACTATGGTGTCCAAAAAGGAAATCTCGGTGTTGCTAAATTGTGCTGTGAATCTGATTGTAGATGGAATTTGATTCAAGTGTTCAATAAATTCTAAGAGCGCAGACTCCGTCCCGTCCCATATGAGAAAGATATCGTCTATGTATCGTAGGTATTTCATGATACATCCTGCATGTGGAGCGTCATGTAAGATATGGGTATGTTCAGTGGTTGACAAATCACCAAAAAATCTACTCGCCATACAAAAAAATCTACTCGCCACCTAGTACCAAACGTGTGCTGCTTGGGCCAATATTTACTCGCCCGGGGGTTAAATCCACTCGCCCGGGGCGAGCAAATGTATAGGTTTGTCGAACACTGGGTATGTTCATACACATCCATAAATAGATTAGCATAAGCTGGGGCCATGTTGGACCCCATTGCAGTCCCGCTTAGCTGCAAAAAAGTGTTTCTCTCGAATCTAAAATAATTCTTGTTGAGGATGATTTCCATGAGCAACATTAAGAATTCCACCGGTGGACCCATATGTGATGTAAAGGCCCCGAACTTAGATCTAACAGCATCTAGCCCCTCTTGGTGGTGTATATTGGTGTACAAACTACTGACGTCTAGAGTGACCAGAATGTAATCCATTTTTTCCAATTTGATGTCTCCAATCTGTAAAATGAAATCCGTCGTGTCTTTAACAAAAGAGCTCATACCCATGACCATAGGCTGAAGAAAAAAATCAATGAATTGAGACAGCGGATGGCACAGAGATCCTCTAGCGGAAATGATAGGCCTTCCAGGGGGCTTCATGGCTGATTTGTGTATTTTAGGCAAGGTGTACAGAATTGGCATTCTGGGAAAGGGCTGTGTAAGGAATTTGCCCGTTTCTTCAGAAATCCAGTTGTTCAAAACTCCCATCTGTATGATAGAATCCACTTCCTTTTTATACTCCACTGTTGGATCCCCTGGTAAGCGTCTATATGTGGATGTGTTGGATAATTGATCCTCTATTTCCCTTTTATAGTCCACATATTTGAGTAACACAATGCCACCCCCTTTGTCCGCTGCGCGGATGATGATATCTTTGTTCTTTCTAAGTGTATCAATAGCCGATTTTTCTTCTCGTGTGATGTTATAATAGCTAACTTTGTTTGTTTTAATGTCCATGCCAGTTTCCTTATGTAAAACATTCATGAACGCAGAAATGCTATGATTATTGATCTGAGGATCAAAATTACTGCTACACTTAAACATGTTTGCCTTCATTGAGGTATTCAGTGGAGGCTGTTTAATGAAAAAATCCTTAAGCCTCAATTGTCTGTGAAACTTATACATTTCAACTTCCCAGTTAAATCTGCGTTGTACGTTAGTTGGTACAAAACTAAGACCTTTATGGAGAACACTTAGCTGCGCCGCGGTCAGCGTAACATCCGTGAGGTTGTATATTACCGTGCTGGCCTGCGTCCACGAGGTCCTCTGCCTCTCCTGTTTTCGAGCTCTGGATACCGCCGATTTTCACCCACCCCTCCTGGTGGGTCCCTTCCGTCTGTATCTGGAAACGGAGGTTTGGCGTGACCGGCGTTCGCTGGACCTAAAAAATCACTTCCAGAGCCCTCCGTATTATCTGAGAAGTCAGTGTCACTCGTAGGCAAACCTGATCTGTAAGCAGACTTCCTAGCACGGGTGGATTTACGTCTCTGTGCCCCACGGCCAGCATTCAGTTCCCCTAGTCCTAGCAACCAGCGATAGACCTTACGTTCTTTATAATCAGCTTTAAAAGCCGCAGCTTTACCTTCTTATACTTAATGAGATTCTCCCTATAGTTATCGATTGTGGTCTGTATTTTGTCTGTCCAATCAGTACTAGTATCAGCCGAAAGCTTGTCACCTTGCTTCCCTTGGATCAAATCTATCTCGTTTCGGATTTTTGCAATTTCCTTACTGGATTGCTCTATGACCAAAATCATAAGGTCACTATAGCATTTATTCAGAATGGCAATCCATTTTTTTACAAAAATCTGGATCGTTGCGTCCAATGGTGGGCTGATTCCTGATTCTAAAACCACGAGGGAGTAACTTCTCTTTATGGTAGTGTGATAGTGTCACACCATGAAGAAAGAAATCTACTTCTCGTTTCTTGAGCTTAATTAGGTCATTGTAAATATCAACTGGTTTGTCTGGTCCCAAAACTGATTCAAATGACTCAGCGTACCGTATTTTGGCTATCTCAGCATGGCTGAAACTGGCAGTGTCTGATAATGTAGTGAAAATTCCTGCAAAGTCTGCAAATTCCTCCATTAAAAATGAACTCAAGTACAGTCATAAAAAATACAATACGCTGTACAAAATTGAGATCCCAAAACTTCAGCTAAAGTCAGGGTAGTAGATGTTTAAGGCGGTGCAAATAAGCTCTTAGAAAAATATAGTCATGGTATGGAGATTTGCACTCACGGTTTGGTTAGAAGGCAGATGCTTGTCCCATATGTAGCATATAGACGTGTGGTAACCAGGGGATCCTGATGACCAAAGAAGACAGCACACCGCAAAGATGATATCAAAAAAGTGTATTATGAAACACAGGGCCGCCAACCTTGTGAGTATCCAGCACACTGCACCTTGATATTTATCACATATCAATCACAATACTGCACCATCAGGGAATTTTCTTCTGTTTTTTACATGACATTGCGCTTCCTGATGATCTTCACCTCTTCACTGTCCACGGGATCGAGAGAACGACCCCACACTGGGTTAAGCAGCATTAATTCATGTTTGTATAAGTATCACATTTTTTCACATCTGTGTTTATAATTTTGGAGCGCCACTTTTTGATATATTTGCCTGCCACTGACATTGAACTAACACTGAGCTTTAAGACATCCAATATGGAAAGACATTTTTGGCTTTTAAGCTATGTATATATCATGTTTACACTTTTTTATACAGTATGCCTAGAGTATACCTGCTCGCATTAAATTTAGCTAGCAGGTAGAATAGTACAGGGTTATTGTATTAATATTTAATAATGTTTGGTTCCATGCACTAATGCACTATCTGTTGGTATTATGGCCCACCATTTAAATATTTAGTGGGCAGCAAATACTATGATGTTTATGGTGTATTTTTTTAATATGCTCAGTATTGTGTCTATCATTGCCCTCTTCGCATTAGCTATTGGCCCTGTGGTTTATTTCCTTGCTGTAATTGCAGCAGGGGTTTCATCAGAGCATGCGCAATACAAGCGAGTATGTATGATTACGTGCGCACCTTTCCTATGGTTGGCACGGATGCTGTCGGGTTGCTAGAGGGTGTATGACGCATGCGCACTCCTATATAGCCAACTATGTTCGCACCCCTCCCCTCATTGCCTGGGACGCGTTCGGGTCGCTAGGGGTTTATTGCACATGTGCGTAGGAGTTGTTAGATAATTTACGTGCGTACCCCTCCCCTCTCTGCCAGGGACACGATCGGGTTGTCAGGGGTAAGTAGCATATGCGCGGTGCAGCAGATTCCTGTCGGGTTGCAAACGGCACGGCGTATAGACGCATATGCGGTCACAGGGAGGTGAGTCTGTCAGGTTGTCAACGCAGCACGATCGGGTTCTGCATATATATGTCTATATTAAAATCTAGATGTTCATGCATGTTCTCTTTTTTGTAAACGCTATGCATGTTTTGCTATGGTTGCCATGACACGATCAGGTTGAACGGTGACGTCATTACGTGGACGGCATTGGTAGACCAGGTGACCAATCCTACAAGGGTTCAGATCAAGTTGTTTCATTGGTGCTGGTCAGTATCAGTATGTCTGAGTGGCTGTGATATGTTGTGGGTTGTACCTGGGATTGTAATTTGGATTGTCCATGATTGTTTTCAGGTGATATCATGTATGTTTTTAGGGGTATATATGGGTGCGTGTATTAGTCTGTTGTGCACTGCCCTGAGGAAGGTCCCTTTGCGAGGACCGAAACGTTGGCGGCCCTGTGTTTCATAATACACTTTTTTGATATCATCTTTGCGGTGTGCTGTCTTCTTTGGTCATCAGGATCCCGTGGTTACCACACGTCTATATGCTGCATATGGGACAAGCATCTGCCTTCTAACCAAACCGTGAGTGCAAATCTCCATACCATGACTATATATATATGCAGTGTTCGACAAACCTATACATTTGCTCGCCCCGGGCGAGTGGATTTAACCCCCGGGCGAGTAAATATTGGCCCAAGCAGCACACGTTTGGTACTAGGTGGCGAGTAGATTTTTTTGTGTGGCGAGTAGATTTTTTGGTGATTTGTCAACCACTGTATATATGTATATATATATGTGTATATATATATATGTGTATATAAAATGATTGTCATTCCATAAAATGATTGTTATACTTTAATGCACTAGGTGTGCGCCTGTTTTTTTCTCATTTTCTCTCGGGGGGGGGGGGGAACGGGGACATGAGGGGGCATCCCCCGCTCCCATCACCATAACTGCGGGCAGCAGGAGCACCGGAGAGGGGAGGGAGGTGGAGGAAGGCACAGATAATACTTACTGTGTCCTCCATCCTCCATGGGAAAAAAATGGCCGCTCGTTGGGGGCTGGCTCATATAGAGCCTGGCCGCGCGCCCACAAAGCCTGGGAGCGCGCGCCAATCATCTGTCAGGTAGGGGGAGTTTTTTTTTTTTTTTCAGCCAGCGCGAACAGGGAAATTTCAGCGCGAGCAGGGAAAATTTAAAAAACAAAACACGTGTGCTGCTTGGGCCAATAGTTACTCGCCTGGGGGTTAAATCCACCCGCCCCGGGCGAGTAAATGTATAGGATTGTCGAACACTGTATATGTCTATATTAAGATCTAGATGTTCCTGCATGTTCTCTTTTTTGTAAACGCTATGCATGTTTTGTTATGGTTGCCATGACACGATCAGGTTGAACGGTGACGTCATTACGTGGACGGCATTGGTAGACCAGGTGACCAATCCTACAAGGGTTCAGATCAAGTTGTTTCATTGGTGCTGGTCAGTATCAGTATTTGTGTTGCTTGAAGATGAGGAGGAGCGCAGGAAAGTGTGGTCATATATGTAAGAAAAAAATAATATATATAGTGTAGATTGTAATACATGAATGGAATGAATCTATAAAATAGAACTCACAAAAGTCGCAGGAAATATCACATGTCAGAGATCCTTCTCTCTCTGACTGGAGCCCTTTAGATAGTAATTGCCAGGATATCCCTCAGTACACGGGTATGTAAAAATAAAGAAAAGCCACAATAGTGCATACTATTCCAACTTTGTATAATTCACACAATTAACAAGAGTATATCACACTCACATTTGCCATGTTAAAATCGGGTGGGGGAGAGAACCGTCGATTGTTCTTTGATGCAGGTGCAGGCAGCTTCACAGCGTCTAGGATTCTCTTGCTGTGATTTCCGCATACATCACAGCCGTCGCGTCACTTCCGCTATCGCGTCACTTTCCTGCGCTCCTCCTCATCTTCAAGCAACACAAATCCACCATCCTGGGATCTGGAACTGTCCCATCAGAGGAAGTTGAGCTGCTTATTTTACACTTTTATTTCTTTTTTCACTATTGGTGTTATATACATTTGTGTACTTAAGTTGTATTCTTAACAACATTACTGGTTTATCATTTGGGAGCGCCCAGTCCATCCCCCACTTCCTTCCCTCCCTATTCCCCACATCCGCTTGTTTTTGCATTCAGTATCAGTATGTCTGAGTGGCTGTGATATGTTGTGGGTTGTACCTGGGATTGTAATTTGGATTGTCCATGATTGTTTTCAGGTGATTTCATGTATGTTTTTAGGGGTATATATGGGTGCTTGTATTAGTCTGTTGTGCACGGCCCTGAGGAAGGTCCCTTTGCGAGGACCGAAACGTTGGCGGCCCTATGTTTCATAATACACTTTTTTGATATCATCTTTGCGGTGTGCTGTCTTCTTTGGTCATCAGGATCCCCTGGTTACCACACGTCTATATATATATATATTTCCATTTGCTATATTCTTTGCTGAGTAGGGTTTTTGTCACTTTTTTTACCCACCATAACTGTGTATATATAAATACACTTAACACTGATACGCCGAGAAGGTTAAACTTTCATTCACCAGGGGGGGAGCATGTATGCATAAATGGGGTGTTAAGTAAACAAAATGCACGCCAGTAGCACATATATATATATATATAGCCTGTAACCATTTCAACTACATACTGTAACACTACACAAGCTCCAATGCTGTGCTGGCACCTACAGTGGCCCTTTTAGTTAGCACTTGGGCCACCGGGACTGAACAAGTGACTCTGTGGGACATTTGCGCAGTGAGTTTTATTATACTGTATTTATATTGCCATACTGCACCGACACACTTTATTCGAGCAAATACCCAGTATGTACCTGGCAGATACCTGGAATGCACCGCTCCTCACCTCTGACAAGCCCCGTTGCGTTTGCCTTCCCAGCCTGGGTTCATGCCTGGCTGACGGGCGGCTGATCTGTTAAATGATAATGATTAGGATTTAATAGGCTGCAATGCTTCGCGTGTCTACCAGATGGCATAAATTCATGAATTGTAATGCAGTATATTTATATATACTGTGCAGTATTGCAGCCAGCGGGAATAAAATGCTTCAATCCCTGCCTGGAAAATACCTCAATGCACTCGGGCAGAAAACAGTCACAAACCTCAATACACCCGGGTATACCCGAATTCGTGGGACTAGCCGAGCTCGAATAAAGTGTGTCGCCAGTGTAAGTGTTATCTGTGGTCTCCTGACATTGAAGGCCACTGCATGTGATTCCTGTGTTCCCTACCTATAAAGTATTATTATTTATAAGGTTTGTGTCCAACTGCATTGTCTGACCCAAACCTGGTAATTTGGAGGCTCAATACTCTCTCTCAGGTACAGGGGAGGTCGACTCAGGCCTCCACCCTACTATATACATATTAATAAAGAGGGGTTAGATTGGAGGCACTGCTGAGTAGGGATGGGCAAAACTATTAAAATCCGTTTCCCGTGGATAATTTTGACAAAATCCATCCCACACAGTAAAATCTGCATGAGGATTGCATAGTTAAAAATCTCCAGCGGTATATATGTCCACTTAAACATCCTTACAAATAAATAAGGGAGTCAAGTGCTGAAGAAAAAGCACACCTGTATGGGACCTGGCTAGGAGATATGCAAATGGTTGTGCAAAGTATATTTAAATTAGTCCTGTCCCACACTTCCTAAAAGGATTTCCATGCCAACTATTTAGCCACACAGATAGAGACCTCCTGCTTAAACTGCACAAGCACTAAGGAAGTGGGTGCTGCCAGAGAGAGATTACAAGGAAACAGACCCTCTATTCCAGGACACAGCGTTCGCTGGAACCCGCCAGAGGGTGCACCCCATGGACACCAACCCAGACTGATATTCAGAGCCCAGGTACCTCTTTAGACTTTGGGTAAGAGGTTGGAAAAAAGCCTTCCCTCCCAGCCCTGCAGATACGGACTGTGAAGTAGGAGTTAGCCCTTACAAAGAGATAGGCTGTTTGTTTATTTGTATGCTGCCTTGACGCTCTGTTGTTTTGAAGCTATGGGCTAAATAAAAGCCAATGTTTATTTCCCTAAATGTATGACTCCCTGGTTATACCTGAAGTTGGGATGAGAGATGGCCGTTGAATTTCAAAGGGGCCCCCGGAGCCCGTCCGGGAAAATTGTGGTGCTTTTTTGTTTGCCTATAACAGTCTCAGCAACAAAACCAAGAACAAAAGAACTACATGCAGAATTAAAGGGATACACATCCAGGCAGGAAAGCTACACTGAGCTGGAGAAAGCCACAACACCACAGTTTGACTGGGGGAGACTGCGACAGACGATGACACACACACAATACTGACTTGTGACCAAAATCTACCCCACCACGTGTGAGAAACAAAACAATACAAAAGAAAACATGTGTTTTTAAAATGGCAGCTCAGAAAAATAAAGTCTACAGAAACGTCTGTGAGAGCTACGAACTCTGCAAGCAAAGTCTGCTCACCTGTAGGACTTCCAGCTGGGGTTCTAGCATATACGGAGAAAATGGCTGCAATAGTGCCAGCTGAGGTCAGGGGGAAGAATACACCAGATACTGTCAAAATAGATGGAAAAATGTGGTGTTCCAGTAATGATCCCGGCCACACGGATGAGTATCCCTTCCGGTCCTACGAGGATAATGATGAGGAAGAGAATGTCTCTTATGTGGACCCAGAAATGTGACACACCCACAAAACACATCTAGGATGGTGGAGCTGTCTGAATCCTGTACGCACCAAAAAGACAGGTCTCTACGACCATGAATATGATTGGTGGCGGCAAGAGCAGGACCAGCTGAAAGCTGAATATTTCTGCCAGCTACTGCAACTGCAAGAAAAGCATGGTGGATGCAGTGAACCTGCTGAAGTTTCAATCAAATCAGGAGACCCCAGTATCCCTGATGGGACAGAATCGCCCAAAGCAAAAAAAGGGGGGAAAAGAAAAGAGGTCCTCAGCATACTGTGGAAGTTGTAGACATGTCTGCAGATGAACCTGTGACAAGAGGCCAAGATGTCATGCAGTCTAGAGCAAATGGAAGATTTGTACCGGGAATGGCGGAATCTCCAGAGGGTCTAAGGCTGAAGTCGTGTACACCGAGGAAGTGTCTGTCTGGTTCCGACAGTGAGAAACCGTCAACAAACAATACCAGAGAAGAGGAGCCGGAACCAATAATTGATAATCCCTTGACCAGCCCTGAAGATGCACTGCAAAATTCCAGGCATGACTGTGATCTCCTCTGTGAATGATCGGAAAAGGACATAGAAGCTAACGCCAAGCTACAGAGTGGTCTGCTCAGACTCGCACTTGACTGTGAGACTGTGATGAACACGGAGCGTCGCTTGTATAGTGACTTTGAAGACCTGAGCTGAACACAGCAAATGCCATTATTACCGACATAGCCAAGAAACAGAGCCACTCAGACAAAATTATTGCTGACTTGCAGTAGAAAAAGAGCAAAAAGTGAGGGAAAGTAGCAGGATGAAAAAAAAACAAAGCAAAGACATTTGCGATACGCGTTGTTCCCTGTCGGTACATGATCCTGTTGTACACTGAGGGCCATCATAGTCTCCACAAGCTCTCCGATAGCGGTCCTGGTGACGGACATGGAAGTGGGAGGAAACAGCAACAGAGGACCAGAGCTGGAGAGTGCTTCTTTACATGTGAGTTACTATATATCCGTATTGTGTATCAATAAACTGCATTTATTTTATCTGTGCCTGTGACTGTCTTCCTTACTGGGACTGTTGGAGGGACGCTGGTTGTCCACCCCTAAAGGCCTGCTGAGTGACTGATCCAGTGGAGGTACAATCTATGTACAAAGAAACTCACTGATGGAAAGGGGCTCACACATGGCCGTGTGAATATAGCTATTACATCTATTCCCCTATCCCATCCTCAACTGACTGTTTTATGTGTCAAAGAATATCACTGCTTCTGAGTGTGTTAACATATATTTTCTATATATTCCCAACGTGCGCTCACCACAATCTCCACCTTCATTGACTTATAGTACAAGCAGACGTAAGCTCAAAATAAGGCCCTTCGCCTCAATGTAGAGCTTGCACTATCTGAGAAGGAATCTCTCAGTCTCGGAAAGGAATGTCACCATCTAGCGGCGGAGTGTAAGGAATCGGGGAGTGCGTCCCCCGCGGCACACTCCCTCCTTACCTGCTGCCCCGCGCAACCCCACTGTTTACACAGCACGCGTGCTCACTGAGGAACATTGTGGACGTCGCGGAGTCTGGCTCCGCACACGGTTATGGCACGCATTGGCGTAGCGCTGTACACACACGTGACGCATGTGCACCGCTCCCTAGCTGCGTGTCAACACTCATCATCTCCTTATCACGCCCACATGTCTCCTGCACTGCTCCACCTGTCCCTATCACCGCTGTGGCCGCATCTCTACTCCTCCCCTCTGTCTCATTGGTCCTGATCTCCAAAATATGCTCAGCTGTGCCACTTGCACTTTGGCTGAGCATAGTTCCTGGTAGTGTTGTTATCCAACTTCCTGGTTCCTAGCCTTGCCTTGCCTCCTGTTGCCTTGCTTTTCAGATTGATCTCCTGTGTACCGACCCGGCTTTATCCTTGGACTCCGCACCTCTGGCTTACTGACCCCGGCTTACCTCAGACCTTCCACATCTCTCCAACCCTGACCACGGACTTCAACGATTCAACTGGCTTTAACCCCTGACTACGGCACTCGGACTCTGACTATTCTACTGGCTCCTACCTCTGACCTCGTCAAGAATCTAGACCAATCTCACCTCTCCAATCCTGACCCAGCTACCTCAACCATCCACTCTCAAGACGTGCCCCCGTGGCTGTGGGTGGCGTTTCTACCCATTCCCACCTCAGTATCGGGGTTCCGCCTTGTTTGTGGTGAGCACAGCGTTACACCGAGCTGAAAGTCTCTCAAAAAGATTTCTGCTGTCAGAATGGATCTTGAAGTCTCTCGGAAGGAGCTTCATGTCCTCAACCTAGAGCTAGAAGTCTCACGCCAGGAGACCTGGAGTCTCAACTCAGAAGTGCAAATGGAAGGAAGATTACAAGAAGGCCCTGTGGGTTATAGAGACTGTGGAAAGAGACTAGAAATCTGACATAGGAGGTTTCATATCTGGATGTTGAAGCCAGTAAAGAAGTTAAGGAGATGCAACAATGAGGAAAGTTGGCAGTACAATTAGAACAAGAAGAAGCAGAAAAAGATCAAATCCCTGTCTGCATTTGGAACTCTTTCAGGTCAAAGAAGACTGTGAAAGAAAGAAGAAAAGTGTGCTAACCCTCCATAAATATGGCCAAGCTCTCATCCAAGGAAGATTGGAGAGAGGTAGGTACCTCCGAAAATGCTTCTCAACGATTGTCATACAGGCTGCTTATTGAGGAATGAACTCACCAGCTTTATTCAAAAAAAGCATCATCCTTTCTCCAGATCCTCTTTTCTCAAGTCAATGTGGAGAATGCAACTACAAAGAAAGAAGTATGAACATTTGAAGCAATCGGGGTCCAGTCAAATGTGAGGAAGTGCCTTCAGCAAAGATGCTACAGAAAGATGAAGGAAGCTTCTCGTGTGATTCCTTCCAGATATAGTTCCTACATCACAACCAAGCAAGCTGTGCATTACTATAAGTGCAGCCACAATACCGTCTCAGTGCTACAACCAGAGGTCCATAAAAAACAGGGAAAATAACCGAATTCGGACTGAGACGGACCATACAAATTCAGTCCTGTGACTGTACCCACGGGGCCCAAACTAGTTTCCTCCTTATGAAAATAGCTGCTATATAGATTCAGTCTTTGACTAGATTAAGGCAGAACTGTATCAGTGATCATGCCCCTAACGATGCAACCATAGTTACCCACTCGTTTTTGCAAGGAGAAAGGGCACAAGGCTACAGGTTTGTGAACTGCAAAAAGGAGAATGCACTGGAATTTATGAATCCTAACAGTAATGGACCCCTCTATGGATAAGCGGGTCATACTTTTTGCGGTTAAGCCCATGAGGGGTAAGGAAGCTGTAGGCCGGGTAGGCCGGGTACGGAAGTAGCTTACAGGCAGCACGACTGCAGTAGAGATATCCCGCCAGACATCATTTGGGACATCCCCACACATTGAAGAATCGGGCAGCTTAGAAAAGTAATACATCAACAAAGAGAGGCCCAAGACGATAAGTCTACCAACTACCAAACAGAGATGTCACGGGGGGTCGATCAGTGTGCATAAAAACTCCATGCAGGTTGAACCACCTACGATCATTGATACTGAACCAGATGCAGGTGTGACCCTCGTTTCAGGGAAGAAAAGATTGCCCGACGCATTGGAAAAATCACGGCCAAGCGGTTAAAAGAAGACTTGGTTAAATGGAAAGAGGATCTTGAGTGAAGATTTCTCCACAGAGATGAGAAAACTAAGCACATAATTGAAAGACTATGCTTGGGAAAAGTCCTCCTTGAGTGACTGAAGCGCACTGATTTCAAGCACCTTCTGGAAGAGATACTGGTTATCTACACAAGCCACCAGGAATGCAACACTGAGTTAGCCCTTCCAAAGGGATAGGATGTTTGTTTATTTGTATGCTGCATAAAAGTTCTGTTTTGGAGCTACGGGCTAAATAAAAGCCAATGTTTATTTAACCGAAATCTGTGTCTCACTGGTTATACCTCTGCACTCATCTCCTACAAGACCCTATCCACTTAAATAGATAGGTACATAGAAGGTATTTAAAGCATTCCTGTACAATCTATATAAATAGATTGCACAGATCTGGTCTAATAAAATGAAAATGTATAACATCCAGATAGAAAGAATATTCGTCTATAAATAATAATAATAATAATTAAGTAATAATCCCAGAAGAACAGGGCATTACTGGCCAATAATGCCCTGGCTGGAAGAGTTGAAGCCACTTTAACCCAGCCAGGGCATTATTGGCCAGTAATGCCCTGTTCTGAGGGGAGTATTACTATTATAGGCTAAATGTAGACTTCATAAATAATAAACACTTTTGTATAGCTATATAGATTTTTTATTAAAATAAAATGGTAAATACATGAAACCACCTCTATATACTCTTACACTGTAGATATCTATATCCACACACAGCCACCCCCTCTGTGTACACACACACACACACACAGTAGCTCAACAAACAACACAGCAGATCTACACACACACAAACTGCTGCTACACACACATGCACACACACGCACACACACAACCCAGCACACCACACACAACACAGCACCTCTACACACATAAGCACACACCACACACACACACACACACTGGAGCTCCACACACACAACACAGCAGCTCTACACACACATGCTACACCCATAAACACTGCTGCTGACACTGACACACATCAACTCTACACACACATACACACAACACAGCTGCTCTACACACACACAAACTGCTGCTTCACACACATACAACAGAACAACACAACATACACATTTCTGCTGCTATACCCATAAACACTGCTACTGACACACACACACACAATAAAAAATGCAGCCACTTACTAAACTTTGCAGACTCTCCCCCCCCCCCCCCCCCCAATTCAACTGAATCTGCTCAGAAAATCTCAGCCAGCTCGGGAGGGGGAGGAGTCAACCTGTAGCTGATACTTCCTGACCAATCCCCTGCCCTGTCTCAGAGCTGTTACTTTATTCTGACCAATCCCCTGCCCGGCTGGAAATAAACACATTGAAAATTACACTTTGCAAGCTGCTTAAATTCCGGGCATTACTGATTGGATAATGCCCAGAATTTTAACCAATCAGAGAGCAGGGTTTTCAATAATGCCTGGAATTTTATTGCTTTAGCCTATAATTAAGTAAGAATCCCAGAAGAACAGGGCATTACTGGCCAATAATGCCCTGGCTGGAAGAGTTGAAGGCCCGAGGCGAAGCCGAGGGACTTTAACCCAGCTATGGCATTATTGGCCAGTAATGCCCTGTTCTCAGGGGATTATTACTTATATAGGCTAAATGTAGACTTTTTTCATAAATAATAGACACTTTTGTATAGTTATATAGATTTTTTTATTAAAATAAAATGGTAAATACATGAAACCACCTCTATATACTCTTACACTGCAGATATCTATATCTACACACTGCCGCCCCCTCTGTGTACACACACACACACAAACAGCAGCTCAACACACACAAGCACACACCACACACACACACACACTGGAGCTCTACACACACACACACACACACAACACGGCAGCTCTAGACACCCACAACACAGCAGCTCTACACACACAACACGGCAGCTGCACACACACACACACAACACAGCAGCTCTACACACACAACACAGCAGCTCTACAGACACACACACACACACACACACACACACACACACACACACTTCACTACCCCACCACAAACATCCCCAGCACAACACATCAATCTCTACTAGACCACAACACAACATCATCTCTACACTAGCAGCACACACCACATCATCTCTCCACACAAACAACACGCTTCTCCTCTACCCACACCCACACACACAACATTTCAGCTCCTACAACACACAACACCCAACACCCACCCACTACTTCATCTCTTACACACACACACACCTCCGCAGCATCACAACACAACCTCTCATACTACAGCAGCATCCACTACACCCAACTACAACGCCAACAACACGACCTCACACACACACACACACACACACACAACACACACACACACACACACACACACACCAACACACACACACACCCCCTCACACACACACACACACCACACACCCCCACCCACACACACACACACACAATTGCAACCCACACACAAACACTGTCATCTCTATCACACCACACAACACAGTCATCTCTACACACCACAAAACATCAGCTCACACGACACACACACACACACATCACACAACACATCACATCACCACACACACACACACACACACACAACATCACACACACACACACACAACCCACAACACACACACACACCCACACACCACACATAACACTCATCTCTACACACACACACATAACCCAGCACCTCTACACACACACACAAACACATCGAATCTCTACTAACGCTCACACACACACAACACACATCTCGACACCACACCCACACTACACACTTACTCTACACCAAACACACAAAACACATACTCTACACAACACACACACACACAACATCAACTCTACACACATCACACACACACACAACTCTCTAACCTACCACAAAACAACACTTGCATCTACTACACACACACACACACACCACCACCCTACACACACACACACACCCAACACACACCCTACACACACACACACACCACCACACACACACACACACACACCACCACACACACACACACACCCACACACACACATGCACGTTCACTTCTAACCACACACACAACACTCCACACCACAACACACACACACAACACAGCAGCTCTACACACACAACACAGTGCAGCTCTACACACACAACACACACAACACAGCAGCTCTACACACACACAAACACACAACACATCAGCTCTACACACACACAACACTGCAGCTCTAAACACACCACCACACCATCAGCTCTACACACACTCACAACACCACCACACACATCATCTCCCCAACACACACACAAGACCCCACTCTACACACACCCACACACCCCCACCCACACACCCACACACCCTCTCCAACCACACACACACCACGCACTCTACACACAGACTCTGCTGCTACACACACATGCTACACCCATAAACCTGTCTACTACGACACACACACACACACACCACACCACAACACACACACACACACACACAACACACACAGCCAACACACCACAGCTCACACACACCACCCACAGTGCACTCTCTACCAACACCACCACACCACTTCACAGATGTGGCCCACAAATATACACATTTCTGCTGCTATACCCATAAACACTGCTACTGACACACACACACACACAATAAAAAATGCAGCCACTTACTAAACTTTGCAGATTCTCTCACCACCCCTCCCCCCCCACACACACCATTCAACTGAATCTGCTCAGAAAATCTCAGCCAGCTCAGGAGGGGGAGGAGTTAACCCATGGCTGATACTTCCTGACTAATCCCCTGCCCTGTCTCAGAGCTGTTACTTCATTCTGACCAATCCCCTGCCTTGTCTCAGCTGTTCTGAAATCTGATTGGCTGGAAATAAACACATTGAAAATTACACTTTGCAAGCTGCTTAAATTCCGGGCATTACTGATTGAATAATGCCTGGAATTTTAACTAATCAGAGAGCAGGGATTTCAATAATGCCCAGAATTTTACTGCTTTAGCCTATAATAGTGCTTATCAAATGGCAGTTATAACTGTGTCATCCCTAGCAGAGGTGGTGTACATTCTTCTAACCCAGTACAGCGAGGATGCCTATGTTCTGTTCATCTTTTATTTAATGACACTTGGCCTCAGTAACTCATAGCCCTCAGTGCATATTATTGCTTTGTGCTTGAAGTGTTTTCAAGGTTACAATCAACAAAATAGATATCCCTTGAAGGTATGCTGTTAGTAGTCAGTGTGCACTGCAACCCATCACCTAGTTTAACTCACACTGCTAGAGCTGTTCTGAATAACAGAGATTGTGTGGTCCAACTTCTGATCCTGTTGGTTCTGACTCCATAACCGATTCCTAAGGTACCTTAGACTTGTCAACCTAATACCACTTTGTGTTCTGTGGGAACAAGTGGAATCATTTCCTGCAGTTTGTAGAGTTTAATTTATTGTAAAATAAAGTATTTAAATTCTGTATGTGTCTGGCACTCTGGTAGATTTAAATATACTTTGCATAGCCATTAGTATATCTGCCAGCCAGATGCCTCAGGTGTACTCTTTTTTCAGCACAGGTATGTCTCCCTAGTTTATTTGGAGGGACGTTTGAGGAGATATATACACAACTGGCGACTGCTTAAAAATGTAGAAAGGTGTGTGTGTTAATATATTGTATATGTACAAATGTTGTACCCTTCCCTCCTTTCTCTACCTCCCTCCACCTATTATTTTACCCAATTATATGTATCAATGTACCCCACTCCTTTTTCTTTTGTGTATCACCCCCCCCCCCACCGCAAAATCCTGCAAAATGATTAATAAACATGTATGTAGTAAAAAAAAAATATATGTGTGTGTGTATTCTTTTTTTAAAAATCCATTTGCGGATTCTTAAAAATGAATCCGGAAACACAAGACAAGAACACAAAGTGTCCCAAGAAAAACGAAATTAAGCATGGAACTATTGAATTCCCCAATTAGAGCAAAAGAAATAACTGAAAAAATAAAAAAAGCTAAAAAAAAAATTACAAAGCACTAGGACAGATGAATTCTTCAAAAAAAGGAAAAGACCTGGCGCCAAAAGTTCAATGGAAAGTCCTGTACTCCTCATGGGGTCCGCACACTTGCTTGACAGGCCATGTAATGGAAAAAACACAAACAAACACAAATCATAGTGCAACACTGTAGGGTTAAAACAGTTCTACTCTACACACCACATATAACAGTGAGACTCCTAGTGACAATTAAAATACTATTTATTAAAAAAGAACTATGCCATAAATGGTAAGGACTAATGTAAAAACCGCTGGTCATCCAGGATGGAAAAATTGGAGCCCTACTTACAAACAGCAGGACATAAACACGCGATGTAATATAGAGTCCTCTTGGCGCAGATGGTTCTTGGCAGAGTTGTTATCCTGCTCCGCCGCGACTCACATGCGAAACCTCCCTTCAGGAATTGCCAGGAACAGTGCCGGTGACGGAGGCCCGCTCGTGGGGCACACAGCTCTACACCACGTGTGGCCGTTCTCCTCACTCCCTCTTCCGGTTTCACAGACTGTCTCTGAGCGCCCGTGCGCGAGTGTGCCCGTGCCCTTAAAGGGACAGTTCGTGCTTGCTGATTGCCAAAAGCTGACAAATGTAAATGTAATGTAATGTAATTTTACATTTGTCAGCTTTTGGCATTCAGCTGTTTGTAAGTAGGGCTCCAATTTTTCCATCCTGGATGACCAGCGGTTTTTACATTAGTCCTTACCATTTATGCATAGTTCTTTTTTAATAAATAGTATTTTAATTGTCACTAGGAGTCTCACTGTTATATGTGGTGTGTAGTGTAGAACTGTTTTATCCCTACAGTGTTGCACTATGATTTGTGTTTGTTTGTGTTTTTTCCATTACATGGCCTGTCAAGCAAGTGTGCGGACCCCCTGAGGAGTACAGGACTTTCCATTGAACTTTTGGCGCCAGGTCTTTTCCTTTTTTTCACGTATATTCTGTTAGTACTGGCAGTATTACCAGGCAGCCTATTTTTATTTGTAACTTGTCACATTGGTGTTTTAAACTCCCAAAATGTTTAGGAATAATGTTCGAGCCAGAATTGGGAGAATTATATTGCAACAACAACCATATTATTAATAACAAATAAAAAATCAGGACGATGGATGGATGGACCTTCTGTTGTTCGGTAGAGGATATGCAAGATTATTATATCCCATACACACCCTACCAATGCTGAGACAGCACAAAGACGTAAAATGAGGGCGAACCAGCTTTGTGACGCCCCCACCACGCGTCTACAATCTCCTGCAGCCAAGTTCACAAATCGCTTGGGCTGCAGGAGTGCACGCAGGCAGTATACTAGTATTGGATCACTATCTATTTATTTTATTGTTTGCTGGTATCTGGTAATGTTTTTTTCAGGTGCACAAAGGCAATCCATTTGGAAGGGCATTTATCCACCTCTTTGCTACCTCCCTTCCCTCTCCCCCCCCCCTTTTTTTCCCCCTTCCCCTACCTTTTTTCATTCTTCCATTTGCTTTCCCCAGTGTCATCCACTCCTACCAATATTATTTATTTATTTCCGTTTTAAATGTTGTTGTGTTTTAACTTTTGTTTAAATTATTTTATTACATTCATAGCATCATTGACAATTGCAGCCTACCCTTTCACTTATCAGCTATGCATAGAATCCCAGGAATCCGGCAGCCAGTGGAGAAGAGCAGGTCCAGAGCGCTTTGCAGAGCAGACACGGAAGGAGGTGCATTTGATGTCACTGCGCTGGGGCGTGCTCCTCCCCTGGCCTCTTTGGAGCCATTTCTCTTCGACACGCACCATGATGTTGGCCGTCAGCACCGCCCCCCTCCCCGCCTGTCCGCCCCCCCCAAATGTCCATGCGCCCACCCATGCGCCTGTCAGCCTGCCCGTGAGCCTGCCTGCCCGCCCGTGCGCCTGTCCGCCCCCTGCCTGTCCACCTGTCCACCTGTCCGTGCACACGCCCTCGCACAGCATGTTTTGGCGTCTGCCGGTCCGCACACAACAGGTTTTGCCACTCGCCGCCTTCGCCCCCCCCCCTAAACAATCTTGCAACCCCGAGAGGAGCGCGCCCCCCAGTTTGCGCACCGCTGACATAAAGATTTGGGAGGCATAAATGTATCAGATCTGCGAAACTACAATTTTGCATGCCTCCTCCGACGTCGGATTTCGGGGGGAAAATTATTATGCATCAATTGTCTTAGAGAAACAATTGGGAAAACTATTGTCTCTGAATGGGATCTTGCGTATGAAGGATATACCACCACACATAAAACACAATGATTGTAGAGGGAGAAAGGGGGTGGCCCGGTATTAAAGGGGTTGCACCCCATTTGGCCATCCGCTGACCTCACCAGGGAGACAAGGGGTTAACTGGGCTGCGGTCCAGAAATGTGGTTTAACCCTTGTTATAGCATGAAAATGTATATTCCCCTGTCCCCATGCTTTATTGTTATATCTTGTTATATCAGTGTCTGTATTACACACACACTGGGATCCATCCGGGAGGGCAAGGGTTAATAGTTCTTCAGTGATTATAGCCCTTTGTGTAATTTTCCCACCTTTTCAGGCACCATTTTGCAGAGTCCCATAGGCCGCCATTAGAGCTCAATGCATTTCAATGGCCGATCTTGCTGTTTTGGACCTGTTTCCCTCGAAGATCAGCAGGTGGCGTCCGACAGGAGGAGCGGCGGTTTCCCATTGTAAGTCAATGGGCTCATTGACTTCAATGGAGATTCCTCGACGGCGCTTTCCAGGCATGAGTTGGCTGCCGTCCAAACCGCAAAACCGCAAAGCGGATACTTTTTCTGAAAAAGAGCTTTGATCACTGATTAATCAAGTTCAACGTTAAGTGGCGTGGGAATCTACAGTTCTAGGGCACCCAGAAATAAAATTCTTTTTGCCCCTAGTTCCTAGACCTCCCCCCACTCGACCACCACCGGGTCCCCGAATCCTGGACCCCCGAGAAGGGTCGTGCCGAGAGAGCGGGTCGCGCCATAGGTTCCAATGGCGGTGGCAGAAACAGCTCAGGAATTTGACTAAGTCCGAAAAGCTACAAACCATGAATCCATACCTCCGGTTCCGGAGAGTCCAGAGGGCCAGGGTTTGGGGTACCTGTAGGCACTGCTCCGGCATGGCTGCAGAACCATCCTTGACCCTCTTGGACCAACCCGACGGAGTATGGACCCCCTTGAAAGTTCGGGAATTCTCCCATAGACTTCAACGGCGGCCAATTCCCATTGACCGGCTATGGCGGAGAAACCCCATAGACTTCAACAGCGGCGATTCCCCATTGAAAGTCTATGGCGGTGGATTCCCATAGCCGCCAACGGCGGCGGTTTGCCATTGAAAGTCAATGGCGGCGGAGCCCGTTGTTTTCAGTGGGGATTTAGTGAAAAACCGTGATTTAATTTACAGCTGAGTTTTTTGTATTCAAATTGGAAACGGTTTAAGTGGTATTTGTGTAACTCCGGTTCCGAAGGTTGTAGCGGGCTGAAACTCGGACCATATGGTGTCTCAGTTCCGGCATTGAGATCTGGGTAGTTTGGACCCGCTGGACCTAACGGAACCGGATATTTTAATATGTTTGTATTTTACCTGTAATACTGTATCCCAAGGCAGGGATAAAACCCAGAGGAAATTCCTTTGCATACAAGGAAGCATATGGTCAGAGAGGCGACCCAATGTCTAGGACCTAAGTACTGTTCAAAGGGTTTTGCCACCCTCACTGGTTACCTGAGGGCGGAGACGACTCAAACCAGAGCAGTCTGTGAATGTCATATTTTACACCTTCCAACAAAGGGTATCCTGCCAGAAATTCCATTAGTTCGTTGCGAACTCGGCCTGATTGGCCAAAAGCTGACAAAGTAAATGTTAGTAATGTAATTTTACATGTTGTCACGCTTTTGGCATTCAGCTGGTTTGGTACAGATAGGTCAAATTTTCCATTCCTGGAATGACCAGTGTTTTTTACATTAGCTTCCCCATTATGCATAGTTCTGTTTTTACTAAATAGTATTTTATTGTCACTAGGAGTCTCACTGTATATGTGGTGTGTATGTAAAAACTGTTTATATCCCTCAGTGTGCACTATGATTTGTGTTGGTTTGTGTTTTTCCATTACAGGCCTTTCAAGCCAAGTGTGCGGACCCCCCTGATGAGTACGGACTTTCCATTGAACTTTGTGCGCAGGTCTTGGTTCCTTTTTTTCACGTATATTCGGGTTAGAGTACTGGCAGTATTAAGGCAGGCCTATTTTTATTGTAAACTTGTCACATTGGTGTTTTTTAAATCCCCAAAAGTTTGGAATAATGTCGAAGCACAGATATGGGCGAATATATTGCAACAACAACCATATTATTATAACAAATAAAAAACGGACGATGGATGGATGGACCTTCTGTTGTTCGGTAGAGGGATAGCAAGATTATTATATCCCATACACACACCCTACCAATGCTGAGACAGCACAAAGACGTAAAATGAGGGCGAACCAGCTTTGTGAGCCCCCCCCCCACACGGTCGACAAATCCTTGCAGCCAAGTTCACAAATCGCTGGGCTGCAGGAGTGCACGCAGGAGTATATAGTATTGGATCATATCTATTTATTTTATGTTGCTGGTATCTGGTAATGTTTTTTTCAGGTGCACAAAGGCAATCCTTTGGAAGGGCATTTATCCACCTCTTTGCTACCTCCACCTTCCCTCTCCCCCCCCCTTTTTTTCCCCTTCCCCTACCTTTTTCATTCTTCCATTGCTTTCCCCAGGTAATCACATCCTACCAATATTATTTTATTATTTCCGTTTTAAATGTTGTTGGGTTTTAACTTTGTTTTTTTAATTATTTTATTAATTCTAGCATCATTGACAATTGCAGCCTACCCTTTCACTATCAGCTATGCATAGAACCCAGGAATCCGGCAGCCAGTGGAGAAGAGCAGGTCCAGAGCGCTTTGCAGAGCCAGACACGGAAGGAGGTCATTTGATGTCACTGCGCTGGGCGTGTCCTCCCCTGGCCCTCATTTGGAGCATTCTCTTCGACACGCACCATGATGTTGGCCGTCAGCACCGCCCCCCCTCCCCGCCTGTCCGCCCCACCAAAGGTCCATGCGCCCAACCATGCGCCTGTCAGCCTGCCCGAGCGCCTGCCTGCCCGCCCGTGCGACTGTCCGCCCCCTGATGTCCATCCTGTCCACCTGTCCGTGCACCAGCCCTCGCACAGCATTGGTTTGGCGTTCTGCGGTCCGCACACAACAGGTTTTGCCACTCGCCGCCTTCGCCCCCCCCCCTAAACAATCTTGCAACCACCGAGAGGAGCGCGCCCCCCGTATTGCGCACCGTAGACATAAGATTTGGGAGGCATAAATGTATCAGATCTGCGAACTACAATTTTGCATGCCTCCTCCGACGTCGGATTTCGGGGGGAAAAATTATTCTGAATCAATATGTCTAGAGAAAACAATGGGAAAACTATTTTGTCTAATGGGATCTGGCGTATGAAGATATACCACCACACATAAAAACACAATGATGTAGAGGGAGAAAGGGGGTGGCCCGTATTAAAGGGGTTGCAACCCCATTTGGCCATCCGCTGACCTCACCAGGGAGACAGGGGTAACTGGGCTGCGGTCCAGAAATGTGGTTTAACCCTGTTTTATAGCATGAAATGTATATTCCCCTGTCCCCATGCTTATTGTTATATCTGTTATATCAGTGTCTGTTATTACACACACACTGGGATCCATCCGGGAGGGCAAGGGTTAATAGTTCTTCAGTGATTATAAGCCTTGTTGGAATTTTCCCGACCTTTTCAGGCACCATTTTGCAGAGTCCCATAGGCCGCCATTAGAGCTCAATGCATTTTCAATGGCCGATCTTGCTGTTTTGGACCTGTTCCCGCGAAGATCAGCAGGTGGCGTCCGACAGGAGGAGCGGCGGTTTCCCATTGTAAGTCAATGGGCTCATTGACTTCAATGGAGATTGCTCTGACGGCGCTTTCAGGCTGAGTTGGCTGCCGTCCAAACCGCAAAACGCAAAGCGGATACTTTTTCTGAAAAAGAGCTTTGATCACTGATTAATCAAGTTCAACCGTTAAGTGGCGTGGGAAATCTACAGTTCTAGGGACACCAGAAATAAAATTCTTTTTGCCCCTAGTTCCTAGACCTCCCCACTCGACCACCACCGGTCCCGAATCCTGGACCCCCGAGAAGGGTAGTGGAGAGGAGAGAGCGGTCGCGCCATAGGTTCCAATGGCGGTGGCAGAAACAGCTCAGGAATTTGACTAAGTCCGAAAAGCTACAAACCATGAATCCATACCTCCGGTTCCGGAGAGTCCAGGAGGGCCAGGGTTTGGGGTACCTGTAGGCACTGGCTCCGGCATGGCTGCAGAACCATCTTGACCCTCTTGGACCAACCCGACGGAGTATGGACCCCCTGAAAGTTCGGGAATTCTCCCATAGACTTCAAAGGCGGCCAATTCCCATTGACCGGTATGGCGGAGAAACCCCATAGACTTCAACAGCGGCGATTCCATTGAGTCTATGGCGGTGGATTCCCATAGCGCCAACCGGGGCGGTTTGCCATTGAAAGTCAATGGCGGCGAGAGCCCGTTGTTTCAGTGGGGATTTAGTGAAAAAACCGGATTTAATTTACAGCTGAGTTTTTTGTATTCAAATGGAAACGGGTTTTTAAGTGGTATTGTGTAACTCCGGTTCGAAGGTTTGTAGCGGGCTGAAACTCGGACCACTATGGTTGTTTTCAGTCCGGCATTGAGATCTGGGTAGTTTGGACCCGTGGACCTAACGGAACCGGATATTTTATATGTTTGTATTTTACCTGTAATACTGTATACCAAGGCAGGGATAAAACCCAGAGGAAATTCTTTGCATACAAGGAAGCATATGGTCAGAGAGGCGACCCAATGTCTAGGACCTAAGTATGTTCAAAGGGTTTTGCCACCCTCACTGGTTACCTGAGGGCGGAGACGACTCAAACCAGAGCAGTCTGTGAATGTCATATTTTACACCTTCCAACAAAGGGTATCCTGCCAGAAATCCGTTGGTAGACTGACTGGCTGGCATTCCCGATGTAAATGTGGGGCTACAGAAATGAGACCCCAGGGTCCTAGTGCGCATGAGCTAACTAGCAGGGGGGCATGGATTAAAATGTGTTCCCACGTTAAAGATTGGATACAGCTAATTGTTATCCAATAGCCTGTACTTAATGTTAAGGATAGGGTTACAAAAGATATATAAACTATGGTCAACCCTATATCCTTTGTCTTCTAATACCATCTTGATTGTGACCTGATTGCTGGAGAATTGCTATCTGATACTTCACATTCCCCACCCCCAAGTAAGTATTACTTCTTGCCTGTTACTGTACTATATTGCTGTGTTCACCTATTTAAGGAATAAATATACTTTATTATATCTAAGCCTCGTTCAGTTCAACCCAGTTATTTGGTGTATTATTATAGCATGTCACAAAGCTCCCGTCACAGGCTTATAATAAAACTGGTGGCAGCGGCGGGATTGAACTTGACCTGTATTACAGTGTACTGAGGGATACTGTAATATAGTGGGAACTCGATGGTAATTGCGAGTTCCTGGGACTAATGATATTGAACACACGATAGTGCAACAGTTAACACAAGTTGTAACACCACCTCACTGCTGCGACCCAGAACCATGAGTGAAGCGGAAGGCTCATTCAACCTGAGGACTAGAACTCAGCTGAAAGACAAGTGCCGTCAATATGGACTGGAGTATGAGAACCAGGTGGTCACAGACATGATAGCAGCAATCAGTGAGTATGAAGCCCAGCTTGCAGAGCCTCAGGATATGGCTCAGCTTGCCCTTGTACAGCCGCCCGGAGATCAGGGAAGGAACCCAGTGCCGGGGCGGCAGAATCCCGGGGAGGGAACAAGTGCACCTCCTGGGACCAGTGCAACAGGAGGGGCACTGGTGGCTGCGGCTACCAGTCCGTTCACCCCTGAAATGTTGGCACTGATTACAGCGTGGAGTGACCGAGAGACACCGGAGGAGCGGCTACAGTTCATCTCAATGGCAGTGAACCGACCCGCTTATTGTCCCCTTGTCCAAGCCAGCAAAGATAAGCTCCGACTGGACAAGCACAGTCTCACCAAGTTCGTGGAAGGCACTGACCAGATTGACAGTTTCTTAAAAAACTTTGAAACGCAGTGCCGGCGGTACAACGTGCTTCCCCAGCATAGAGTTGCATGTTTGGACCCCTTACTGTCCGGCTTGGCTAAGCAGACAATGATGGCGCTTCCAGAGTAGTATGCTGATGATTATGACCACCTGAAAGAGCTGTTATTTCAGTACGGTTTTACCCCTAAAGCCTACCGGGGTAAATTCCGGCTGAAAGAGAGACAGTCACTGGACACCTATGTCACCTATGCGACCCGCATGGCTTTGCACGGGATACACTGGGTGGAGGTCTATGAGGCCAGGACTTACCAACGCCTGCTGGACCTCATCTTTCAGGAGCAGCTCATGCAGCAGTGCCTGCCGGCGGTGAGGGCTTGGGTATATGATAAAAAGCCCAAGACTTACCAGGAGGCGGCAAGGCTAGCAGATGACTATGTGGCCAGCCGAGCCCTGATGCCCGCCAAGGTACCAGCCAAAGCAGTGGCGCTGGCCAAAAAGTCTGCTAATACCCCCCAATGGGCTCAGAGGCCGCCAGCGGGCAGCAGTCCACCGAAGGCGCGGGAGCTCCGGCACCAGTGCCGGTGCTACAACTGTAACAGCACTGGTCACATCAGACCAGATTGCCCAGAACCCCTGCGTTCCAGCGGACCCCATCGGGGGCAACGCAACCCAGCTGTGAAGACGGTAGCCTGCGTGCGGGTGGCTTCCACCAAAGAACCCGGACCGGTCATGGAAACAACTCCCAGCGAGACGTCCCATACAACCCCTGTCCCGGTTTCATCGGTGCCTACAGCCAGGAGCGGAGGACAGATCAGCGCAGCCCTGCAGCAGACGGACGGCCGGAGCAGACATCTCACCCCGGTTACAGTCGGTGACCGGCAAGCAGTCGGTGACCGGCAAGCAGTCGGCTTGCTGGATTCAGGAGCTGCAGTGACCCTGGTCCGACCTGATATGGTCCGGCCAGAGGAATTGCTCCCAGGCCCTGGGATGCAGATCACTGTGGCCGACGGAGAGCCACGTTTCTTGCAAGTGGCAAGAATCTTTTTGGATTGGGGGGAGGGCCAGGGTGTGCGGGAGGTGGGGGTTTTAACCGGCTTGGATGCTGAAATTCTTCTTGGCAACGATTTGGGACCGATGACCTGCACCTACGACCTTTGCCCAAGCCCGCTGCAGTGGCGACGGTTACCCGGAGCCAGACAACGGCAATGGCGGCGGCGCCAGTCCCCCAGCCTTGGGACCAACATTAGCGGAGGGCGCAGAGGAGCCCGGGGAGGTAAGCCAGGATCAGTTGCAACCACAGACTGACATACTGTTCACCCTTCCCCATTCTCCGGACAATGACATGACTGGGGGGTGGCCAGAATTAGGAGCCTATTTTAGGGAGGCAGTGAAGACATACCCTACCCTGGCCGGCGTGAGACTTCGGGCATCTGAATCTCAGGCAGGGGAAGGCACTGAGCACTGCCTATGGCATAAGGGACTCCTGTATAGAGAAGAAGGGAACCCGGGGATAGAGAAGGGGGTGACCGGTAAGCGACAGCTAGTAGTGCCCCAGGGGTACCGACAGCAACTGTTACGGGTAGCTCACTCTATTCCGTTAGCGGGACATCAGGGGCGTCACCAGAACGCGAGCCCGGTTATTACAGCATTACTACTGGCCGGGGGCAACACGGGATGCAAGCAATTTCTGCCGCTCTTGTGATGCCTGCCAGCGAGTGGGTAAGGCGGGCGACTGTGTGAAGGCCGCCCTGAGACCCCTACTGATAATAGGGGAACCCTTCCAGAAGGGAGCGATTGACCTTATAGGACCCCTTATGATTCCTAGCAGGTCAGGGAAGTGCTACATCCTCACGTGGTGAATTTTGCCACCTGGTACCCTGAGGCGGTAGCGCTTGGCACCATAGATGCCAAAACAGTGGCAGCAGCTTTGCTGAACATTTTCTCTAGGGTAGGTTTCCCTAGTGCGATCCTAACCGATCAGAGGTCGCAGTTCATGAGTGAACTGTTACATTGTCTCTGGGATGCATGCGGTGTACAGCACCAGCGCACTACCCCTTACCATCCCCAGACAAACAGATTATGTGAGAGGTTTAACTGTACCCTGAAGCAGATGCTTCGGACCTATATAGAGGTGGAGGGGAAAGACTGGGAGATTCATTTACAGCACTTGCTGTTTGCCTACCGAGAGGTACCGCAGGAATCTACAGGCTTCTCCCCCTTCGAGCTACTATATGGCCGCAGGGTACGTGGACCTCTGGACCTATTCCGTGAGGGATGGGAAGGGGAGGCTAATGCTAAAGATGCTTCAGTGATCCAGTATGTAGTAGATCTCCGAGACCGGTTAGAGATGCTCACTCAGGGCCGCTCAGACCAAGCAGAAGCAATGGTATGACCAGCATGCCCGTAGCAGAGAATTCATCACAGGACAGCAGGTGCTTGTTCTCAAACTCACTCGGGAGAACAAGCTGATGGCTGCCTGGTCGGGACCGTACCCGGTTATCCGAAAGATGAATGAGTGCAACTACGTTATACAGGTAGAGCCTGAGAGGCACAAGACATATCACATTAACATGTTGAAAGAGTACAGAGCACCGAGTATGGGAGCAGTGATGGCCATTTGTAGCCCACTGCTGGAGGATCCGGCGAGCAATGCTCTGCCTGATCTCCTAGGGGAGGCTAGACAGGGGAACACTGTGGAGCAGGTGGAGATAGGGGCACAGTTGAGTGCTAGGCAGAAGGGAGAAGCCAGGGACATGCTAGCTAAGTTTAGCGCCCTCTTCACTGTCAGGCCAGGGACCACACATCTCACAAAACACCCAGTGCACACAGGGGACCTGCAGCCTCTGCATAAGCATGCTTATAGAGTGTCAGCAGAGGTCAAGACAAGCATGGAGAGGGAAATAGAGGAGATGCTGACCCTAGGGGTAATTACTCCGTCCCAGAGCCCTTGGGCAAGTCCGGTAGTCCTAGTCCCTAAGAAGGACACGACCACCCGGTTTTGTGTGGATTACCGGTTGCTCAATGCTGGGACGGTGTCAGATGCTTACCCCATGCCCCGCATGGATGAGTTACTGGATGAACTCGCGGGGGGAAAGTATCTGACCACCATGGATTTGAGCAAAGGCTATTGGCAAATCCCACTGACCCTGGAGGCTAGGGAGAAGTCAGCATTCGTCACTCCAAGTGGCCTCTATGAGGTTTTAGTGATGCCATTTGGGATGAATAATGCCCCGGCTACCTTCCAACGCCTGGTCAATAGGTTACTGGAAGGGATGCAGAGCTATGCCAGGGCTTACTTAGATGACATTGCTGTCTTTAGTAGTTCCTGGGAATCCCACTTAGGACATGTAACTGCGGTGCTGGATAGGATCAGGGAGGCTGGGCTTACCTTGAAACCCACTAAGTGTATGGTAGGGATGGCAGAGGTCCTGTACTTAGGGCACAGGGTGGATGGAGGGCACCTCAAACCAGAGCCAGCCAAGGTAGAAGCCATAGTTCAGTGGCCTGTTCCAAAAACCAAGAAACAGGTAATGGCATTTTTGGGCACCGCAGGGTACTATAGGAAATTTGTCCCACAGTACAGCGCCGTGGCCAAACCCCTGACTGATCTGACTAAGAAGCAACTGCCTGTGCTTATTACCTGGACTCCTGCCTGTGAAACTGCTTTCCAGGCACTGAAAATTGCACTTGCTGGAGCCCCCACACTGGCTGCCCCAGACTATACCAAGCATTTTCTCATTCAGACTGATGCCTCGGACTTTGGTATTGGAGCTGTACTGAGCCAGGTGGGAGACGACGGTAGAGAGCATCCTGTGGTGTATCTCAGTCGCAAACTACTCCCCAGGGAGGTGGCATATGCCACCATTGAGAAGGAGTGCTTGGCCATTGTGTGGGCCCTCAAAAAGCTCCAGCCCTATGTATATGGAAGGGCTTTCACGGTCATCACAGACCACAACCCCCTGAGTTGGCTGCAGAGGGTATCAGGGGAGAATGCCAAGTTGCTGAGATGGAGCTTAGCTTTACAAGAATTTGAATTTACCATTCAGCACAAAAAGGGCAGTGAAAACAGCAATGCTGATGGACTTTCACGCCAGGACTATCCCTCTGAGACTGAATTCATTAATGGTGCCAGCAGTGCCCCACTCCCCGTTAGGAGTCACCCATTAAGAAGGGGAGGTGTAGAGGGAGAAAGGGGGTGGCCCGGTATTAAAGGGGTTGCATCCCATTTGGCCATCCCCTGACCTCACCAGGGAGACAAGGGGTTAACTGGGCTGCGGTCCAGAAATGTGGTTTAACCCTTGTTATAGCATGAAAATGTATATTCCCCTGTCCCCATGCTTTATTGTTATATCTTGTTATATCAGTGTCTGCATTATACACACACTGGGATCCATCCGGGAGGGCAAGGGTTAATAGTTCTTTAGTGATTATAGCCCTTTGTGTAATTTTCCCGCCTTTTCAGGCATCATTTTGCAGAGTCCCATAGGCCGCCATTAGAGCTCAATGCATTTCAATGGCGGATCTTGCTGTTTTGGACCTGTTTCCCTCGAAGACCAGCAGGTGGCGTCCGAGAGGAGGAGCGGCGGTTTCCCATTGTAAGTCAATGGGTTCATTGACTTCAATGGAGATTCCTCGACGGCGCTTTCCAGGAATGAGTTGGCTGCCGTCCAAACCGCAAAACCGCAAAGCGGATACTTTTTCTGAAAAAGAGCTTTGATCACTGATTAGTCAAGTTCAACATTAAGTGGCGTGGGAATCTACAGTTCTAGGGCACCCAGAAATAAAATTCTTTTTGCCCCTAGTTCCTAGACCTCCCCCCACTCGACCACCACCGGGTCCCGAATCCTGGACCCCCAAGAAGGGTCGTGCCGAGAGAGCGGGTCGCGCCATAGGTTCCAATGGCGGCGGCAGAAACAGCTCAGGAATTTGACTAAGTCCGAAAAGCTACAAACCATGAATCCATACCTCCGGTTCCGGAGAGCCCAGCGAGCCAGGGTTTGGGGTACCTGTAGGCACTGCTCCGGCATGGCTGCAGAACCATCCTTGACCCTCTTGGACCAACCTGATGGAGTATGGACCCCCTTGAAAGTTCGGGAATTCTCCCATAGACTTCAACGGCGGCCAATTTCCATTGACCGGCTATGGCGGAGAAACCCCATAGACTTCAACGGCGGCGATTGCCCATTGAAAATCTATGGCGGTGGATTCCGATAGCCGCCAACGGCGGCGGTTTGCCATTGAAAGTCTCTGGCGACAGAGCCCGTTGTTTTCAGTGGGGATTTAGTGAAAAAACGTGATTTAATTTACAGCTGAGTTTTTTGTATTACAATAGGAAACGGTTTAAGTGGTATTTGTGTAACTCCGGTTACGAAGGTCGTAGCGGGCTGAAACTCGGACCATATTGTGTCCCAGTTCCGGCATTGAGATCTGGGTAGTTTGGACCCGCTGGACCTAACGGAACCGAATATTTTAATATGTTTGTATTTTACCTGTAATACTGAATCCCAAGGCAGGGATAAAACCCAGAGGAAATTCCTTTGCATACAAGGAAGCATATGGTCAGATAGGCGACCCAATGTCTAGGACCTAAGTACTGTTCAAAGGGTTTTGCCACCCTCACTGGTTACCTGAGGGCGGAGACGACTCAAACCAGAGCAGTCTGTGAGTGTCATATTTTACACCTTCCAACAAAGGGTATCCTGCCAGAAATTCCGTTTGGTAGACTGGCTGGCATTCCCGATGTAAATGTGGGGCTACAGAAATGAGACGCCAGGGTCCTAGTGCGCATGAGCTTACTAGCAGGCGGGCATGGATTAAAATGTGTTCCCACGTTAAAGATTGGAAACAGCTAATTGTTATCCAATAGCCTGTACTTAATGTTAAGGATAGGGTTACAAAAGATATATAAACTATGGTCAACCCTATATCCTTTGTCTTCTAATACCATCTTGATTGTGACCTGATTGCTGGAGAATTGCTATCTGATACTTCTCATTCCCCACCCCCAAGTAAGTATTACTTCTTGCCTGTTACTGTACTATATTGCTGTGTTCACCTATTTAAGGAATAAATATACTTTATTATATCTAAGCCTCGTTCAGTTCAACCCAGTTATTTGGTGTATTATTATAAGCCTGTCACAAAGCTCCCGTCACAATGATAATAAGTGATACCAAAATAGCCTGGAGAGAAACAGGGGGGGGGGGGAAATGGGTTACCGTACAGTATGATACATCAAGATATCTGCCCTTACAGGCAGAATTTACACTAGAATTTATACCAGGAAAAACAAAACAAAAAAATCTGGGAAACAAAATGGATAGAATGTCTAGACCACTAAATAGACAGAGTAAAACAACAGGAACAAAGTGTGAAAAGAGTTACCACAAATTCATTTGTTCTCCTATATCCTAGACCAGGGGTGTCCAAACTTTTCCCCCTGTGCCCCTCTGCCTGTTCTTCACCCCTGCTCGCGCCCCCCTCTTACCTTATCTCCGGCGTCAAATGATGCCGCAGGGTCACGTGACATCACATTGCCATGGCGAAGCACCATCAGAGACAAGTTAAGAGATTTTACAGAGGCCTAGCGCAGTCCCCCGGCATTTAATTAAAATGCTTTGGGGAAGAGCGCGGGGCATCTGTAAGTGACACTCCCCCCACCCCCAACCCCATAAAATCTGGCGTGCTCCCCAGTTTGCGCGCTAGTCTATGTGAAAGAAATGCCAGATTATAGGAAATATGTATTACAGAACAACAGATTTGATGACTACTTTGACCATACAAAGGAAAATAGAACTGTACAATGTAGTAAGGCAGCGGTGCGCAATCTTTCCAGCATGCGCCCCCTCCCTGCTCGCTCCCCCCTCCCTTACCTCCTCTCTGGCGTCAAATTGCCATGCCAACGTGACGTCACATGACTCCGCGGTGTCATTTGATGCCGCGTCACCGAAGAGAAGGTAAGTGAAGTTGAAGAGGCCTCACGCGATCCCCCGGCATTAATTTAAATGCCTTGGGGGAAGAGCGCAGGGCATCTGCAACGCCATGCCCCCCTGGAAAATCTTGCGCCCCCAGTTTGCGCACTGCTGTAGTAAGGGATGATGGAGCAAATATTACAGAACATCTTAATAGCATGGCAGAAAGACTTCCCAGAAATACAAGACATACTGTAGATAAACTTCTAGTGGGATTAAAAAATATATGTACATTTACACCTTCGGAGATTTGGAGAGCAGTCCAAATTAAAATAACTCACATGGCATATATTGCTGTTAACAACCGTCCTCACCCATCAGCAGGAACCATCAATCAATGCCCTAAATTTCAAATGTTAAAGGCAGATCTTAAACACTACCTGTGGTTGTGTGCCCCATTAAACATTTCTGGGATTAAATTGTTGACTATATAACAAAAGTAGGAAAAATCACAAAACACAAGATTCCAATGGTGTTACTATCGTAGAACCATGGCTAGATGAGAAAGGCAACACGACAGGAGCTGACGAAGGCTTCTAAAATGCTGCTATTAGCAGCTTGAGATTCACCCAAATCCCTTTCCCGGATTTTCTCACATTTACACCCCAAAATCCATTTTGCAGTGTAAAATCTGCAAACTCATTTGGTAAATTTTAATCAGTGCGTATTCATCAAAAACCGCCATTGGATACAATCTGTTGATGAATTTGTAGAATCCAATCCACGGATTCAGCAACTCGTAGGCGGATTCTTAAAAATCTATCAACGGATTGCTGACTCCGTGGATGTATTGGCAATAATAATAAAAAATATGCAAAACACGAATGGCCCAACTCTACTAGCAGCTAGAAAAGTAATAATACTGCAATGGATATCCTCATCACCTCCAACATTAGATATAGTCGAAGCATACCTATTTAAATTGATGTCCATGGACAAAATAGAGGCGAGCTTCCATAAAGAGCTCAAGACCAAAAATGTTTTTAAAAAATGGGGTTGGTTCATTAACACTTTATTGGACAAGGCCAAGACAGCCATAGAAACAATTTTGCGGACACAACATGGTGTCTAACCAGACAACTTCTTCCACAAAATAAAAATAGAATGCCAATAAGGGGACAAATCCTAGAGAACAAAAGATAACCCTGAACAGCTTATATATAAAATACAAAGAAACAGATATTGTAGTTAGGGGAAAGTTGTAATTTAATGTTAATTTAAATATTAACCAAAGTTGAAAAAAAACAAAACGAGGACAATAATGTCAGAATGACGGTAACAGCATGTAAAAATGAATGTCTCTAAACAAGAAATCTATAAGTTGCTCCATGAGGGTCACAATATACATTAAATAATATACAAACCCTCTCTTGATTAATAGGAAAGTGTCGGACAACTAAATACGCATTTTGCCCCGCTCAGTTCTAGATTGTTCTTGAACATTTCTGACCAGCCCAGGCAGACATGTACAACACAGCGCCCCCTGCTGATTATATAAAATATCTAGCGAGGATGAGTGCAGCCATTTTAAGTGACGGGTGTACCAGGGAAGGCCTAGATTGTGATATACTGTAGTCTTTTTAGTAACTGAGAACTCTGACACAGTCGATAACACAACCTTCAACTAAGCACTTGCAATGGTAGAAGTGTGGGGAAGGGCACAAATAAAGAGGGAAAGTGTTATGTTATGACACCAAAGATGCATTTGTACTGTGTGTGTTTACTGAAAGCCTTGATCCTGCATAGCCTGGGGAGATAAACATCGGATATGTTTGAATTTGGCGACAGCCTCCACTTGAGTAATGGAAGCGACGTCTAAGGCAAAAGATGGCCAGAACGCCTGAGGTGTTCTCCTCTACTGAGTGAGATGTGGGATGTGCTAAGGGAGTGGATAACAAAATACGTCTACATGACACCCGTCTATTTACAGAGAGGTCAAGAAGGTGGCCCCAGCTGATGTTGAAGATTTGAGGCACCACCTGCAGCAGTTACTGACAGCACATATGATATTGGAGTCAAGGAACCTTTATGCTTCTCCAATTGTGGTGGCCCAGAAGAAAAGTGGAACAGTGCGAATGTGTATAAATGACCGCACATTGAATTAATGGCCCACCCCACACCACTATACAATGCCCAGAATAGAAGAAGCATTTGATTGCCTCACAGAGAGGCAAGTGGTTTTCAGTCCTTGAGCTTCGAAGTGGTTACTACCAGATCGCCATGTATGAAAAAGACATGGGGAAGACACATCTTCTCTAAAAAAGGAAATGCCACCGACCCTTCAAAACTGGAGGCAATAGCATCCTGGCCGAGGCAATTACCTGAGTTGTGATCTTACCTATAATTTTGTGTGTATGATTGGTGGTTTCTGGATAACTTCTCAGCTATAGTACAGCCTTTGACACAGCTAACCAAAAGCTATCCTCCATCCCGCGGATGTAGTTTGATAAAAGGGGTCAGTGGACAGGATTATTTCAGAGCTTTGGAAGGTATTCCTCCTAGCATAGAGGAGATAGCAATGATCTGATACTTACAGTATGTTGCCTATTTTTTTTTTTATTATTCAATGAAGAAAAACCTTGGGATGATGATAATGAAACTATAAACGTAGATATTTTTCTTTGAGTCACAGAAAAAAAAATGCCCAGAGTCAGTTAGTAACGTGAGGCTAAACTTTTTGAACTATGGGAAAAAAATCCTCAGAATTAGATACATAACTAATGGAAAAACAGCACATACAGATGTAGCTGGTGAGTGAAGGGCTACTAACAGCTCAAAACAGCGGGTATAGAAAGATAATAAAAAATAGATAATGAGTGGGACTGCTGAGGTAAGCCGCGAGGCGATTCAAAAGCGTGGGTGTGGATGAAGTAGAAGGGGAGACACTGTGAGCTGTATGTGTAGAGGAAGAGTCCCAATGGGAAACGCTACCTGAGATCCTGAGATGTAGCAGGCCTGGATCAGTGCCCCTACGGATCCCTCGTGTAGCTCTCTTCCAGTACAGTTTTCTCCGCGGAGGGGACGCCGCCGTCCTGGATAACCTCCATGCTCTCTCCCTCCTGTGGCGCGAAGATCCCGAGTGCCGAAAACACGTAATGGTGTATCCGGTCCGTCCGGGAAAATCTTCCTCTCCCAGTAGACGCGTGATTGCACGGGGGAGAATGGTCCGCCGCCAACACCCACGCAGCCTCCGATCCTCAGCGCGTCACTCCAATCAGATGATAGCAGGAAGCAAAAAAAGTTGATTGGTAAGTTGAATCGCGTGAAGTCCCCAAAAAGCACTGACAGCTCACCAAAATAGAAAATAAAACTGTTTAATAAAGACTACATAAAAAGGAACATCAGGACAAACAAAAAACCTGTTACATAACTACCCTACGCGTTTCAGGCACCTTAGTGCCCTTTCTCCAGACGCCAAACAAGGTCAAAAAATGACGAAAGAGAGGACACAAATCTAAAGCCAAATATAGGGGGACCACAGACGAAAAAAAGACGACAATAATTACTGATGAGACAAATGTTATCAACTTGTCAAAACATACACTCACTTTTTCTGAGACTAGAGTTCTTGATTTAGGTCTGACTTTTTCTCCCGATAGAGATTTTGATCTCTTCTCCACCACAGTTGATCTGTTTAAATTCACTAGAAAACTTTCTTTGAAAAGATTCTTTAAACAGAGAGACACTGGGGTGGATTTAGAGATCAGAACCACTGAACCTAACATTAACATCAATGATGATTCTAGTGCCAAGCTTTTTGATATCAACAATCAGCTTACCTTTAGAGAACAATGTTCTTTAAATGACATGATTGGGCTATTGGAGGAGAATGATAGACCTCAAGACCCAGGTCTAGACTTTTTGGGTAGAAACCCTCAGGACTACACAATAAATCCAAGTTCATCCCAGACAATACTGAAGGGACAGCCATTGAACTATTTACCAAAGCAGTACAGAGAGATCTTCTCCTCTTGTCAAAGGGTATACAATTTTCTGAGAAACCTAATAACAGAGATAATCTTAGTCCTGATCTCAGACATGCGCTATCTTTCCTCAAAAACAATGAAAATATAGTAATTAAAACGGCAGATAAAGGTGGCGCGTGCGTCGTAGTTAGGACTATAGTATTATCAGACTGAAGCACTCAGACAAACTGAATGATATTACATATTACAATCTTTTACCCTCTGATCCAACGAGAATATTTCTAACTGAAATCAATGACCTGTTGGAGATCGGCAAAGATCTTGGTTATTGTCCCCCAAAGAGTTTGACTTTGCAATGTCTGCATATCACTCCCGTGTTCCACCACCTGCCTAAGGTACACAAATCATTAGACACACCACCAGGACGTCCAATAGTTTCTAGTATAGGGGCACTGGGTGAACACCTTTCAATTTATATTGATTTTATTTACAACAACACCATGTGGCACACCTTACCCTCTCACTTACTGGACACGTCACATCTTCTCACCTTATTTCAAGATTATCAATGGTCACCAGACTTTAGTGGGTCACATTAGATGTCTCTTCACTCTATTCTATTATATCGCACACCCAAGGTCTATTTGCCACCAGATATTTCTTGGACTTAGACCCCTCACTATCACCTCTACACACGGTTTTCTATTGACTGCACATCCACTTTTTGCTCACGCACAACTACTTTCTTTTTTCTGGCCACTACTACCTCCAAACACGGGGGATGCCATGGGCCACATGCTTCGCCCCCTCTATGTGAAACTTTTCATGGGATGGTGGGAAGCGACCCACGTTTGGAGATAGTAACCCTTTCAGACACCACATACACTTCTACCGCGCTTCATTGATGACTTACTAATCATTGGAGCGGTTCGGTGGGAAGAATTACATTCATTTATCAACCTTATTAACACTAACACGTACAATCTCCACTTCACTTCACATTATCACTATACTCACGTTAATTATCTTGATTTGAAGCTTTACGTAGGGCTGGATCAACGGATTCATACTGACATTTTCGCAAGGATAATGCAAAAAAATACCTTGCTTCATGCGGACAGTGCACATAGTCATGCTCTAATTAAAGGGCAGTTCTATTCAGGCTATGGACAGTTCATCCACCTCCGGAGAAACTGCTCTAATTAGAAGATTTCCATAATAGGTCCACGAGCTAAATGATCGGTTCCTCAAAAGAGGTTACAACCAAAAGAATCTTCAAGAAGCATATGAAAATGCCTTACAACAAAATAGGGAGGCCTGATCAATAGGTCTATAGAATAAAAACTAACAGATTTAGTGGTACAAATACCTCCAGAGAGAGAAATATCAACTCAGATACCCCCTACTTCATTACAAAATACAGTAGGCAAGCAGAGGCTATCCGTAACATTGTAAACCAACATTGGTCCATACTTACTTTAGATCCCCTCCCAGGAGCATTACTACCACTAAACCCAGATTTCTTCCAACGATCTCAAACTATAGGTAACATTGTAGCTCCTAGTGTTATCCAAAAAGATAGATCAACCATCAAAAAAGAGTTTTTTCCAAATCTTAAGGGTTTTGCTTGTGAGCTGTAAAATTTGTAGATATGTGTCTAAATCCACTACCTTCACAAATATGATAATACCGTCTTACTATATTCCAATGTTTTTGAATTAGCAGAACAGAGTTGTAATATACTGCTTATTTGTGGTTGCCACAAAAAAATACATAGGCACTAACTACACGCATGTTTAATAAAGAATATTGGAACATATGCGATTAATACTTAAAAAAGACGAAAGCATCCTGTATCAAAACATTTAATATCTGTCAAAATGGCACCCTAACAAAATTCAGATGTTAGCAATAGAACAGATACCATACATACAGGGGGCGGTGACAGAATTAACACACTTTACGGGGAGAGCCCACTGGATCTTTACCCTTGATACACTAATTCCAAAGGGATTAAAACAAGAGTGGGATCTCAAACATTCTGTAATTTATGTATGTTATCAGGTAAATCTTATTTACATTTATCCTCGCATTCTACATCGTTATATGACCCCTTGGATCACCTTTAGAGTTTTTTATGATTAGCTCTGTGATGTTAAGTTGGTCTAATTTACAAACGATGTCTATTTGATGGTTATTTCAGTTTTATTTGCATATTACCGTTTATTTGACCATCATTGTGTTTAACATTACTGTTAGTTAATTGTCCTCATTGTCATGTTTAAACCATAAGCGATAGAGTCTACAATATCATATCCACTGTTAGTTACTTATACCAATATTGTGTCTCCTTTTCTCCTTCTGTATTTAAACCTTACTAATCCCTCTGTCCCAATTGACTGTATCATATTCCATAGACTCTGTAATAGGATTGCATTCCATTATATATCAATTATGGCTTAGACTTCTTAGTCATAGGTCCTTATGAATACCTATTGATTAATTATTTTACTAATTAGTCGATGTACCGCCCTGGTTATCTATTCAACTCATGGGGCATCCCTAGATATAACAGGTGTGTTACTACTATCAGATACCAAACTGTGTTCAGCTGTGTGTTAAATAAGACAGGAGGGGCTATATATACCGGACACTCATTCAGTCCCCACCATTCCCCTTGAGAAAGGGCACTAAGGTGCCTGAAACGCGTAGGGTAGTTATGTAACAGGTTTTTTGTTTGTCCTGATGTTCCTTTTTATGTAGTCTTTATTAAACAGTTTTATTTTCTATTTTGGTGAGCTGTCAGTGCTTTTTGGGGACTTCACGCGATTCAACTTACCAATCAACTTTTTTTGCTTCCCACATACAGATGTAGCCACGGACCAACAGGCTGACATCCTTGGCTCGTCTGTGGTTTGTCTACAGCCCCCGCAAACAGTTAATTTTGTGGCCGAGGATGATTAAAGCAGCGTTTATTGTCCCGGGCCAGATAATTTGTAATAGCTGTGCAGCGGAGTCCCAGAGAGAAAAACTCTCTGTGTCTTCCAGAGAAACTCTTACAGACTTCTGTCTGTCCTGCCCCTTGATGACGTAGATTACCGAATGTGGGCCTCGAAGTCATGAGGGGGAACACGAGAGGACCATATTCGGTCATTTACATCATCAAGGGGCAGGGCATTTAAATAATTTTTCTATATTGTTTGAAGCCGGGGGTCTCGGGAGCTGAACCCCATTAAAGTCAGCTCCGAGAAGCCCCCCCGTGTCCAGATATATAGACCTCCGTAGGGGGTGCTGGTAAAATGGATTGCTGTAAGAGCTGCCATGGGGAGACTGCTTCTCTCTGAAACTCCTCTGTGCACACTTACAGACTCACGGCTGGCCTGGCAGGATTAATGGTGTGGGGGTCCCATTCAGAAGCAGGGACCCCCGCTGGGTTATTCCTCCTGGGCTGCTTTCTGTTTTCTTAGCTGCAATCAAGTGCAGCTGCACTGGGTTCCCGCCCCTGCAAACTTTTGTAGTCACAGAGACAGTAAGGCTGGGAACACACACAGCGTTACGCGACGTGCGCACGCATTTGTGCGCGCGCACGTTTGTCACTGACCCCTGGCGGCCAATGGTTCATTGTTGAAACTACCATTGGCTGCGAAGCACAGCGTCGTCGCCGCTGCTGTAGCTCGAGTCTTTCAAAAGTGTGATTCCAGGCTACAGCAGAGTGACGTCAGTTTCAGCAGCCAATCAATGTCCAGACGTTTTCATTGATTGGCTGCTGAAATTGCTGGGGGACGGGGTTAATTATTTTATTTATTATTTATTCTCAATATTACATTATTTACATTATATTCCATTATTTTTATTACATTATTTATTTATCCGCCGCCCGCTCCCCCGCTTGCTTCACCGAAACCGGCCCGCTTGCTCCCCCGAAACCGGCCCGCTTGCTCCCTCGAAACCGGCCCGCTTGCTCCCCCGAAACCGGCCCGCTTGCTCCCCTGAAACCGGCCCGCTTGCTCCCCCGAAACCCGCCCGCTGGCGGATCATTCCGTCTGCTGGGGATGTTTACACATCACCCCGCAGGCGGAGGCACGCGCATGCGGCGCAACGAAGCGCTGTGTGTGCTCTCGGCCTTAGTCTGGCTGCATCTGTACAGCTATGGAAAAAACATAGCAAACTGTAGATTTCTGTGGAAAAAAAATCTAAACTTAATTTAGCGTAGTGACTTAGTTTTCCACAGTAATTTATATTTACAATATCTGCAGGAAATCCATTAATATGTTTTGAAAGTCCAGAAAAAGCAGACAAGAAAAACAATATGTAAAAATAAAAATCCCACTGAAACTGAATGGAGGCAGTGGATATTTACAGTTGAGTGCAAATAGCCGCACGGCTATTCACAGTTGAGTGCAAATAGCCGCACGGCTATTCACAGTTGCTGGCACAAGAGCGCTGCGCCCTGCTCGGCCATGCAATTTGTGGCTAGGTGCACGCTCATCTGGGGGCGCGGCCACAACGGCACTGAGCTGGTTCGGCCTCATTAGTTGAACCGCTTACGTGAAGCGCTTGGAGGCGGCAAATTCAATTTTGCTTGCTCTGCAAGCGTCTCAAGCCCCGATGCTCACCCTGGCCAGACACATAAGGCCTCGGCCAGGGTTCCTGCTGGCGTGCTTTCCCTGGCCTTAGACAGCGCTCCGTCCGGGGGTGCGTCGGGGGCGTGTCGGCGGGCGGGCAAGTAACGTCACGGAGCTGGTTCGCCCTCATTCGGCGAACTGCTCACGTGACCGGCCCTGCGCACCGGCCGGGCGCCTGTTAATTAAAAAAAATAAGAAATCGCTGCAAAAAAAATTGCGGTGTCTCCCTGTGGTAGCGCCGGAAGTAGTCTGGGTTAAGCTTCCGGCAACTGCTGTGACCAGCCACCGGGCACCCCGCTGCACCGCCCCCCCCCCCCCCCTCTGCACCGCCACCCCTCCCCACGCATGACAGGGCTGTCCCGCTACCCACCGCAGACGCTAGACAAACCATGCAGCCGCGGGAAACCCCCGTACCGCCGCCCCCCCCCCACCCGCAGCATTGTTTCCCCACCCCCAGTACCGCCGCCACCACCCGCAAGCACCCTCACGCCGCGCCGCGCCCCCCTGCTGGTAAGTCTGATTTTTGGGGGTGTTTGGGTTATTTTTTTTAGATTTATTTTATTGCAGATATTTTTTATATTATTACACATTCCTAGTGAGAGAGACAGAGACAGATATCCGTGGGCGTGTCTGGGGGCGGGCGAACCGCTGACGTGACCGGCCCTGCGCTCCGGCAAGCTAAGAAACTAAAGATTTCTTAAGACACGCTTCCGCAGGCATGCGGAAGGGTGCGCGAGCCCCTGCTAAAGCCGCTCTCATTGCGGCTGCAGGGGCTCAGTGCCGAGCAGCAGCGTGCCTCAGCACGGATCAGCGCCTAAGCGATGACCATGCCCGAGGCCTAAGGACTCTCTCTGCTCTGCCTCGCCTGCAGAAGCTGGTGCTTTTTTGTGGCCTGACAGGTGAGGCAGTGAGCGCGCTTTGAGGGCGGGGCAAAGGTGTGGCGGAGGTGGGGTGGGAGGCGGGGCTAGTCCTTCATCCCCATTGGATGTTTGTTGTCACGTGACCGCTCCTCCGCTCCCCTCAGCGCGTATATTTAAACTTGCCTGTCGCCTGCATTTCCACACGCCTCCACACGCATGCGGAAGCAGCTCCTAAGGCTGCGGTCCCACTAACTATTACAGCGCACGCCTGTGCGATCAAGCCCCGCCCACCCAGTTCCTCCGGTCCCAGTCCCTACCTTGTCGCGCACCTTTCCCCAGCGGTGCGCGACAGGTTTTCAGGCAGGCAGGGGAGTTTGAGATTGGCATTTGTGACGGAGGCGTGGCCACGCCCCCGCCGGAGGTTCAGCCAATGAGGACGAACCAGCCGCGGGACGTCATGGCCACGCCCCCACAAACCTACCGCCACACGCCCTCCCGTCACAAACTTTCTCTCTCCCCCCAGACCGCAGATCGCGGACTAGCGCTGTGCATGCGCCGCCCCCCCGCCGGGCGCGTGGCACAGTGCTGACTGGGGACTCAGCCTAAAGCTGCGCTCATTACAGATACAGGGGGTATAGAATGTCAATAGGAGAGTGTTCTGTCTTTTTTTTCCATTTTATTTCCTACTGAGTGCGAATAGCCGTGCGGCTATTTGCACTCAACTTAACTAAGTGCGAATAGCCGAGCTGTTATGAACAATGTAATGTCAATAGGTTTCTCTGCCTTTATTCACTAAAAATGCATCAGAAAGTCTTATAGCTCAGTGGTTATGCTCCAGGCCATTAGCAGAGTGGCCCAGGGTTCGATTCCTGGCTGGGATGTTTATATTTTTCGTTTATTTGCACTCAACTGTGAATAGCCGTGCGGCTATTTGCACTCAACTGTGAATATCCACTGCCCTGAATGGAAGCTGAAATAGTTAATCTCGCTCACCTACAAAAGGTACATCCATCTCTCTTCCTCTCTCTCTCTAGCAAAACCCATATTTCAGCGTCTGGATGGGAGTAACGCCACCTTTAGGTATAACCTAAGTAAAGCATCATTAAATCTCTGAGTTAACTATAAAGAAGATACAGTACATATGTTGATAGGTGCTGTTAGAGGGAACATCTCTTTTGCATATCATTAGTAATGGCAAAGACCTGTTACGTTTCAAAACAGCACTTAACGCTGCGTTACAAAACTTTGAAGATACCCATTAGCACTTAGGTTAACATATTTAAGTTAACGCTTCGATGGTCAATAACAGAGCTTTGTGGATCTGGGCCAAAGTGCTTTAATCATTAGTTAGGAAAATCTGTGCACTTTATTAAAGGAGACGGGAGCCTTTTTCCAATTGGCGAAACACAGTTTTATTAAAAGTTTGAACAAAAAAAGTTCTCTTCTTTAAAGTTGATTGTGTCATTATTAACTAAAACTAAATACTATATCAGACTTGCTTAAGCATCTTCAGTGATAACTTTTTAGACAGAAAAAAAAAACCTACCCCTGAAGTGTGCTGTCAAATTCTCCAGTGAGTGAAGGGGGGTGGAGGGAGACGGGGAAGGAGACGTGGAGGGAGACGGGGAAGGAGACGGGGAAGGAGGCTAATGTGAATTACTTTCAAGCATTCCAGTCATTTTTAGATCTCAAACGGGTTACTTCAGGTAATAAAACTGAAACTTATGCACTTCACAGCAGATGATGCAAAGATAACTATTAAACGGTTATTGTAAGAAACTTCATGATATCTTCCAACATACTTTGGAGTGTCCCTCTTTTAACTATTGAAGAAAATGGTTTGATTTTCTTTTGAATCTACTGAAAATTGAAAAGTTAAGACACTGTGAATTAGTTACTCAGCACGGGCTTTTGATGCTCAATATTTTTATTTCTCTCCACCTAGGAATGTCAGCTCTATATACATTTATGCAAACATTGTCAGAGATTTTACAGAGCACAAGGTATGTTTCCAGTAAAGATCCACTTCATAGCCAACTTTTTCTGATCAGTTTTTTGTTGTTGTAATATTCTTTGGAAGTGAACTTTGGGACCTCCTCCTGGTGGGGAGGTATTGATTTGCATATCTCTCATAACATAAGGAGACTGTTGGCTTCCAACAAACAGCAGAACCTGACTCCTCCTGCTTGAGGGGAACCCTTTTATTCAAAGCACTTTAGATTCTGAAAGCTTTAAAAGAAGTTGATTAAAAGCTTCTACAGTTGATCAGTGAACAATTCTTCAAAGGATATAGCTATTGTCATTCAGATTAGGGTGATGGTTGGAATAAACATGAGAAGTGGAGAACTCCTTGCACTGTTTGTATGGATACACTGTCTTGTTGCTTTCTACGGCGTTTTGGCAACTACTGAATCACCTACTCCAAGTAAGTCTGACTATGCAATCCAATGAGAGCAGTGTTTTACATACACCATACAGTTAAGACTATTTCATGCATTCTTACCTCCCATTCCCATTTCTTTTCTGAATGCTAAAGGCAACGCAATTTAAAGTATTTAAACTGCTAAATAGCTCAATTACAAGGAACTTTGTGATTTATGTGTGTGCTGGAGGGGGGATTTGGGAGGGTAGAAGATTCAAATAGTGTCCTTTATACAAAACTATTAAAAATAAGCAAAAGCTCTAACATTCTATGTGTTTTGGTTTAGTGGGGTTTTGTTTATGTAGTCTTAGAGGTCTACTGTATGTGTCAAGGCAAATGTATTAAAGAAACACATTTCCCTTGAAATCATAATTTCCTGATTTTTTTTCATTAGCTGAAGTTGGTGATCCAGACATTTACCTCCCCCCCCTCCCCCCAAAAAAGAAATGTCGTGGAAATTGTCAATGTTGGCAAAGAAAAAATATGCCAAGCATTAAGTCAATGTGCCGGTCATGTGACTAAATTCAGGTCACACAGCCCCTTACACTGTATACTACTATTCTCACAAAAATCTGTAGAAAAGTGACCAATTAGTGAAAAGTGGTACATTTTGAGCAATGTGATCTAACATTTTTGTGAAGCTTTCATGAGATTAAAAGAAAAGTTCGCCAAAAATTGATGCTCACCACATTTGAAGATATTCACAAATCGTGAATGAGAAGCTTTCAGAGGATTAGATGAGTCACTGTCTGCGAGTAGTTTGCATGCATTTCTCTTCAAAGACGGGGAAGGCAGGTGGTAAGCGGCCATGTGTTTTATAACAGTGCAAAAGGAATACATCAATATTAGGAGTATACTATGTTGGGCTACCGTTTAAGTGTTTTGGGGTTTTCATTTGTTACTGGCAAAGAATGATGTTTCAGGCTAAAATGTGACACACACATTCCCAGCACGCTCTAACTCCAACAAAAATGTGATGCGGTAGTAGAAAAAGTGCAAGGTTGTAAATAAATAATTTATGGTACGGTAGGAGATTAATTGAATCTATGCTGCCTTTCATTTCGTTAATTAGACCATACTTGCTACATATGTTATAGTACAAAACAATCGCCTGATTAACTTGTAGAATTTGCCGTTTAGATCCAATAAAGAAGTTATCGTTTTAAACGTTTTTTTTTTTTTTTACTAAAAAAATAATCCTTAAACATATTAGAAACGATATGAATGATATGGGGAAGAAGTGCAGTACAGAAATAGAAATGCTCAAAATGTAGTTTTTCTCCATTGTGCAGCTGAACTGCTACAGTAGGTGCTATTCACGTGATTGTTTATGCCATTTAATACAAACGTATGATATCTCAAAAATGAAACACCGTATTCCATATTTTACTTTCAAGCACAGACAAACACAATGGGGCTTATGCAGAGAGGTACGGTAAGGACAAATTCGGCAGGTTTGCGGCAAAAATGTCCGCATTAAAAGAGTTAGTGGCGAGAATGTGGCGGGACAAGTCAAATTCGCCAGACGGGTGGCGAGAAGCGTGAGTTCGCCATTGTTAAAACACGCACGATTCCAGTAGCTCCGAAGCGCATGAACGCGCCAATCGGAGCTACTATATGGCGCGTTTGGGTGACATTTTGCCCGCCAACAAAAGTTGGCTTTATTGTGTCCAAATAACGCGCGCCTCATAATGGCGAGTTTCACGACAAGTGAAACTCGCCAAATTAACAATTTAATGCAAACCGGGCTACCCTGCATAGGACTAAAATAAAAGCCAATCCTGTGGCGAATTTATGCCTTTCCGGTACGTACCTCTCTGCATAAGCCCCAATGGTTTTTTTTTTATCGCATTAAAGAAAAATTGCAGGCACTGTAGTAGAGGGTTATCCAAGTTCTAATGATGGCCTTTCTACATGAGATCTGACTCTGTATACTTTTTAGGGGTTAATCTGTATCAAAGTCTCAAAGCTACAAAACTGGAGCAAAAAAATGCACCACATTTATCAAAGAATAATGTCCCTTAGGATGCAGTGGGATTTTTTTGCTTGGGTAAATATAGAGCCGTTTATAATTTTTGGCCAGAGTTGCAACTGGAAGACTTTGATACATAAAAACTCTCTATGTTTCAAGTTTGGACTTTGCTGGAGACCCACGAATGTGCGGAGATGATTGCTTCCTGATTGACAAAAAGCCAAGTTGACCGATTGTAACCTCACTACCGTAAGACTGAGAAAGCTTTTAACCTGATACAAGGTCATTGTGACTCCACCCAGCTCACCCACCCCCTTTTCTGAGTGGCTGATTGGCTCAGTCAGTGATCAGCGTGAGTGGGCTTGTCCCAAGATTCTCTTACTCGCACAAACTCTTGGCAGCTATTGTGACATTTGTAGCATTCTCAAAGCTGTTCTGTTTGGAAGCTCTCCCACTTCTACAGCCTGGAGACGTTTATCTTTCTCTTTGAATATGCACACAGTCATATTTTACATATATATTTATGTAAACAATTCTTCTGTTAGTGTTCATTGAGATGTTAGGCTGCGCTCAGACAGGGCGCTACGCCCGCGTCTTGCGTTCGTGCCACCGCTGCGCGCTCCTGCAGCCCAGCAGTTTCTGCTGAAACTGCAGGAGTTGGATCGCGGCGTTTGGGACGGGGGGCGTTATGTACATGTCACGAAGCTGGTTCGCCTTGATTGGCTGAACCAGCTCGCGTCACGCGACTGTAGCCCAAAATTTCAATTTGGGTTGTGATGGCAAAATGTTGCAGCAACAACACTGCACTTTGCCGCCGGTGGAGTTTTCAGTTTGAAAACTCCCACCGAACAACCCAAATTTGCGACGGACGCGCGTGCGCGCACGCACACGTCTCAACGTGCCATGTCTGAGCGAGGCCTTGTCCAGGGTCGCGCTGAACGGGCGCTTGATTGATTTTGCTGCTCGCAATCGCGTCACGTGAGTGGTTCGCCCAATGAGGGTGAACCAGCTCCGTGACGTTGTGGCCGCGCCCCCAGACACGCGCACCTACCTGGCTAGGAGTCGCCCGGCCGAGTAGGGTGCAGCGCTGGAGCGCCAGCGCGCCTGTTTCCACCCTGGACGAGGCATTTGGCTGCAGGCAGGGAGCGTGCGCGGTGACGTCACGCTCCCTGCTAGGCCGGGAGATTTGTGGCCGGCTAGGTGCGGGGGGCACGGCCATGACGTCGCGGAGCTGGTTTGCCCTCATTAGGCGAACTGCTCACGTGACGCGCCAACGAGAGGCAAATTCAATTTTGCTTGCTTCGGCAAGCAGCTAAGCGCCAAGCAGGCGCTTGCTCACTCTGGCCACACACATTGCTGCAATGTGTTTCATCACCGCCAGCGTGCGCCCGCCCGCTCAGCGCCACCCTGGCCGCAGCTTTATACACGTATGAATGCAAAGCGCATTAATACTGCAATATGCTGATGTAAGCAACACTTTATATCTAAGGCCAAGCTTATTCTGCCTACTTCACAACGCGTTCGCGCGCCTCTGTCTGCTGGGTGATGTGTGCTCATCCCCAGCAGACTGAATGACGCAACTTAGAGGCGGGACTTCCATATCCTCCGTCATTCATGTAATAAAAAATAAAAAAATAAATAAAGTGTGTGTGTGTAATTTCATTGGCTGGCGAAGTACACGTGACGCCGCTGCTGCAGCATAAAATTACAACTTGAGTTGTCTCCCTCAAGTGCAGCGGCGTCAACGCTGTACTTCGCCGCCTGGAGTCATTTGTAGTTTGAACACTGCCTATCACACTCCAAGAGTGCCGAATGCGCGCGCATGTCGCATAGTAGGCAGAGTGAGCCTAAGACGTCATGTGAAATAAATAACTAAAAATTTGCAAGTGCAAAATGAGGTTGAAAAGGTAGGGAGGATTGACTGCAAAGCTTACACTATTTATGGCTGGATGGTAGTGGAAGGAATTTCTGTGCAGTAAAGCAATTTGGTTGAAATGCAAATGAAAAGTTGTCACGCCATTATTGCATAAGATGTACTGTATGATGTACACTGCAAATCATTACAATTAAATCACATAGGAAATCTGTCGCATTTCGAATTGTATTGCAATCTGTCATGTTATCATTTCTCATAGTTTTAAGCGAGCACACTACTAACTCAGTTTTTATAATAAACTAGCTGATATACCCGGCGTTGCCCGGGATGTAAATGCGTGAAATGATATGATGTAGTTGTTGTTCAAAAATTGTGAGGTGGTGTGGGGGGGGAGAAGAGGTACCCTTGTGTGCACAGGAAATGTCAGGCTCCAGGTTAGAATCTTGTCCTCTTTGTCTTGTGGTCAGCTTGTCGCTCAAGACATCTGTCCTTCCTTTGGTTCAGCCCAGTTGTGGGCTAAGGAATCTCTGCTCTGTCTCCAAGTTCAGCTCAGGTGTGAGCTAAGGAGTCTCACTTCCTGTCTCAAAAGACAGGCTTTTCTAAGCAATCTAATCAGGCAGGTGGTGTTTGTTAATTGACTACCAGCAGTTAACCACCACACTGCGGGATTAGAAGCACATTACCTGAACAGGGATAACTCCCCTGTTACACTCCCCAACCCTATATACGGTTTGCCACCCCCAAACCATATACTGGTTGTGGGTCACCTTGGCACTAGCTGGGGTACCCCCTTAACCTAGGGATTCCTTCAGATACAGGAATACATATTTATCCCTGTGCCTCATTCTCCTTTGTGGGCTATGCTGAAGCAGGGTACCCTAATAGTGAGTCGCGCTTGCATTTTCAAGGGGAGATATTGGTGGGACAATGTGCCTACATGTATCCGAAGATCAGGTATGATTCCCGGGTACATTTATTGGGGGACTGGCAACTCTGGACCCCAACCTCCTAGACACATTCTGTCAACGGTTCCTCCACAAAACCCCCCTTGAAACTCATACCCTAGCAATCCCTGCTTGATGGAATACCCGGAAAAGGGAAAAACATAAAAAATGGTTTTATTACAGACAGTATAATGCAGTAATACAACGTTACTGGGCCTAAGCTAACTCTCTTGGACCCTTATATACTGAGCAGGGGTAACCAAAACGGGCTTAACCTTTATTATAGAGTCTGGTTGGCCCCTCCCGTCACAGAGTATTTTACTGCACTTGGACCTGGGTGTGTGCGAGGGAACCAGTAGTACTACCTGTGAGGAAAGAGTCAGAGAAAGATGCTTAATCAGTGTTGGATACGTCCTATTCCTCAACAAAAATGTGCAACTGCATGGAATGGGTCTGGGAAGATGGATATTAATTGGGCTCTAGTTCTTCTGTTTGAAGACTCTCATGAGAAGAAGGTGGAGGCAGAGATGGAGAAGGTAAATGATGATGGTTATCAGTGTGGTGTTCATAGTGTGTGTGGTGCACAAACTGCACATGCAAGGAAAGGAAGTGACATTGAAGGTGATGTGATTCTTGGTGTGGCAACAACTTTTAGCTGTGGTGGTGGTAGCATCAGTGAAGAAGGTGATAATAATCATATTGACAGTCAATCAGTCTGTGAGCAGCAGGCAGCCATTGGTGGCCATCCCCCCCACCACTAGTAGTGCTGGGCCTTTGTCCACTTCAGAAACAGCACATACTGTTAGGCAGCAGCAGACAATGCCATGTCATTTGTCATGATCATCATCAAGAGTGTATGACCCTGGTACTGATAGTGGCACGGGGAGGAGAGGCAAGGAAATTATCAGAAAATTATCATCCTCAGAAACAGCAGCACACAATGTTACACAAAAGAAAACTACAATATTAAGTTGGAGGAGTATGAAGATGCTAAAAAAATTATACTTAGTGGAGGCGGCACTGGCGAGCAGAGATGACTGAAGCAGGCCAGTAGCAGTAAGTACCCGTAGGCACCCAGTCTTTCAGTGTTTCTTCAATTCCTTTAAAATTCAGAGTTCAGAGTTAACTAAGGGCCATTCTATAGTGCAGCCGCGTGCTACGCTGTGCGCGCGCAAGGCAGATATAGATGGCTGAGGTCAGCCAGCCCTTCTATACAAGAGCGGGGAGCCGACAGACAGCGGCGAAGACGGGGGAAATCATCTTTTCACGTCGCTACCGGCGCTAAAATGTATGTATGTGTGTGTATGTGTGTGTATGTGTGTATGTATGTATGTATGTATGCATGCATGCATGCGTGGATGTGTTTGTATGGATGTGTCATGCTTATGCTCTCCACACAAGCAAGAGAGAAAGGGAAGAGACCCAATAGCGAGGTGGGGAGGCCACAGGGGATACGAAGGGAGTGATTTGCCGCCCAGCTGGGGATCGGCGCACGTAGTCACGTGACCGCTCCACGCGCAGGATAATGCGCGACACGTACGGAGGTGCGGTGCCTATTCAGAGACACGAGTGATCCTAAACGTTAGACTGTGTAACATGAACTGTGAAAATGCATTCAATGATTACTTTGTGGGGTGTGCCACTAACTTATTAGCGAAACGCAGCCCAAACCACAAACCTGAATCTCATCCTGGGAGTACCCCTACAGTCCTACCCCCTCCCAACACTGCCCACAATTTTCAATTTGGCCCAGTATCTGAAGAGGAGATTATACAAGCACTCCTCAAACTAAAACTAAGCAGCCAATGTGGACCTGACTTACTACAATCTAGGTTCCTACGACTTGGTGCCCCAGCCATTGCCAAACCAATTGCGTCCATAGTCAACTCTATCCTGTCTGCAGGCCATATCCCTAAGACCTGGAAAACTGCCAGAGTTTCCCAATCTTCAAAAGTGGGGACAAAAACACTGTCTCAAACTACAGGCCAATCTCCTTCTCCCAATACTATCCAAAGTCATGGAAAAATGTGTCCACTCCCAATTAAGCGATTACTATACCAAGACAAATTTCCCTAGCCAATTCTAATCAGGCTTTCGCCCCAAACACGCCTTCTAAAAGTTTGCAATGGAACGGGGTCAACTCACTGGTGCAATATTCCTAGATTTTGCAAAGGCTTTTGATACTGTTGATCATACTATCCTGCTTAACAAACTCCAGAGCTCTGGAATAGGGAAACATGCTTTAAACTGGTTTCAGTCCTACCTATCAGGTAGAACCCAACATGTGTCCATCTCAGGCTCTAACTCCAAACCCCTGGATATCACCTGTGGCGTCCCGCAAGGCTCTGTTCTGGGGCCCCTACTCTTCTCAGTGTTCATCAATGATCTTCCCACAGCTTGTAAGGAAGCCTCAATACACATGTATGCAGATGACACAATCCTATATGCACACAGCCATAGCCTCTCTGACCTTGAACACATACTTCAGTCTGACTTTTTGAGACTCGAAAACTGGATTTCCCAAAACAAACTGTTTTTAAACACCGACAAGACTGTAACAATGGTATTTGGGACCAAGATTAAATTTTGAAAGCTTCCAGTGACTGAGCTCCAGATCAGAACCAACGCTAACACCACCCTAACTCCTGTTACTAGTTTTAAATACCTGGGCATATGGTTTGACTCCCACTTAACATTCGGAATGTACATTGATACCCTGACATCCAAAACCTATGCCAAACTAGGTGTACTTTACAGGAACAAATCCTCCCTAAGCCTGCTGGTCAGAAAGCGTATTGCACAGCAGATGCTAATGCCAGATATCGACTATGGAGACATAGTATATGGCACGGCACCCCAAACCCACCTTGGCAAACTTGACACCCTCTACCATTCAATTTGTCGTTTTGTTCTCCAATGCAACTACAACACACATCACTGCGAAATACTCTAAGAACTAGATTGGTCATCACTCGAGTCTAGGCGCAAAGTTCACCTTTCCTGTCTTGCCTTCAAATACTTTCTGGGCGAGCTACCCATCTATCTGAACAAGCTCCTCACCCCTACCACATACAGCACTTATCATCTGAGATCTGACTACAAAAGACTGTTCATGGTCCCAAGGCTCAACAAAGTATCCGGCTGCTCCTCCTTGTCTTACCGAGAAGCCCAAAACTGGAACAACCTACCGGAGACTCTCACATCCACCACCAGTTTAAGTTCTTTCAAAACTAAGGCTGTCTCACATTTTAATCTGGTCTGTAACTGTTACATACGCCTATAATATACATCTCCTCTAGCTGTGCATGCAATGTATTGTATATAATGTATACCCTGTTCATTTATGTAACTGTATTAATAATAACCATGTATTATTTGTCATATTAACTATGCCCAGGACATACTTGAAAACGAGAGGTAACTCTCAATGTATTACTTCCTGGTAAAACATTTTATAAATAAATAAATAAATAAATAAATACTAACTTACTTAATGGAGCTCTGTGGATCTGGGCCATAAACGTTTACGTGTTAAATTGACAAAAAGAGCATAACATGATACATGCATCTCTGAATATACTATGGTTTTTTGCCCATAGTGTTTTAGTGAGCAATATAGGAAATTGTTTTATGAAACAATACATTTAGCTGCAATAGGATATATTTGATAGATTTTTATTTTGCACCATGTTCTGCAAGTTAATGACTAGACATAGAGAACTTTACTAAACAGTGAGTGTGCAAACTTATTTAAACGCTGGCTTAGTCACTTTTAGTTCATTTTTCTTACCAATTATTTTCATTACGTTCTAAGAGTACAATAACACAATATAGCACATGCAACTTCTAAACATCTGGCTAACGAGCTATATTTTTAAGATTTTCCTTTTGGAATAAAATCAGTAATTTTCACTAAAAGTGTGTACTGTTGTTTTGTGGAAAACATAGATTTTAGTATAAGCTAAATTATAATACATGAGTTTTTGTAATATGCATTGGAAACTATTGTAGCACAATATTCTAAATGTATTGACAAGCTTGTATAACTTCTAAGTTGTTATTTTCTTGGTTTCATATTGTTGTCAGGGAACATGACTCGTTGTTTTCCCTTGAGTAGATACTGTACTGCTGCGGCCAAGTTTATTCGAGCATTTGCCCGTTCTTGGCCGCAGCAGTAGCCTGGCGCGCGCCCGAGGGTGACGATGCATGAAGTTCCGCCGAGCACTTTGCGCTCTAAAACGGGCTTTTCCTTTAAATTTTTTCTAAGTCCAACTTTGATCGTACGATCAGCTGTTTGCGCTGAATCCTGCCATTCTGCGGGATTCACTGAGCAATGCAAACTGATCGTACGTTAAAGTTGCGCTGAATAAAGCTCACCAGCTAAAGGCAGGTGATAAAAAAGCTGGACTTAGAAAAAATTCTTTGTTTACCTTTTTGCAGGTGCAAAACCAATACAACAGGCCGGCGGGTGTCCCGGCTGACCCCGCAGGGGTCCCCGAGGGAGGCCGGGGGTACTTGCGGGCCTGCGGTACCAATGTTGTGCCAACAAAAATACTAAACATTATTTCTAACTAAATACTCCCCCCTAACACTTACAGTACAATAATGTGCAACATAACTATTATCCAGATATGGATAATAGATTATTTGCCCATTATTAAACATTGCATTAGCATACCTAAATAAAGTCAATAAAAACAGTAGCCAGCTAATCCAATGAATACCAGCAGTAACAACATCAACAATTATTTAATTAAACCATTAACCAATGAAACCAATTAATTCCTAAACCAACTCAAAATGAATAGTAACACTAACCAATCAAACCAATTAATTACAACAACATTAATGAATGTAACATTAAAAGACAAAGAAATACATTCAAACAATCTCTGAAAGAACCATAAAACGCATTAGCCAACATAATACAACAATAATTACAAACGAACACCAATCGCTAACATTTTATTACATTAAGCACGAAAAATACAAACAATTACATCCACCTAAGAAACTGACATTAAAAAAACCAACAGCAATAGCAAGCCACAAATGCCCCCAAATATTGTAATAATAATGTATTAATCTGTACCCTAAAGTGGTACAGATTAATATATTATCAGTCAATGTGCCTCCCCCAAAAAAGCAAAAATCACATCCAATGAAAAAACCTGTAAAAAGAGACATTTACAAACATTGAATATATTACTTACCATTAGAAGCGGTGGCCCTCCGACTCCAGGGGAAACAGGAAGCTCACGTACCTTGAAGGCCTCCAACAGCATCCGATGCCATCCGCCATGAAGATCCAGATCAGGTACCCAAATCTTCTTTTTTCTTTCTTTACTCACCGTCTTCTATCTTCATCTGTAACCATTTCTTGTTCTTCTTTATCTTCTTTCTTCATCTGTCAATCCTAAATAACCCATGTTAAATCCCAGCCGATGCTGTCTCGTCGGCTTCTTGGGCTCAAATGAGACGTCACGGCCTTAAATAGGGCTTGTGAGGTCACATTTAGCCTCAAAATGGTGAACAGCCACATGATTGGCTGTTCAAACCATGTTCCGACTTTAATTTTTTTTTTTACATGATGTCACTTAAAGGGAATGATGCCAGCCAATCAGAATGGCTGTGCTTCATTAAAATGTATTTATTTATTGTACGATCGCCTGTAACAGCCTTGCATGGAGATGGCAAATCTCCATGCAAATGTTACAAGCGGCTTTTTTTTCAATCAGCTAGCGCACGTAAAGGTTAAGAACGCTAGCAGGGGGGAAATACATTGCACGCACGATAAGCCAGTTTTGGGCACGTCCGATAAAAAATGGGCTGCGGGCCTTAGTGAATCGCGCCGCCGGCTTCATTTTTTATTGGACGTGCTAATTTTTTTCAGCCCGGCGCGAAAGCTCGGAGCTTAGTGCATAGCTCCCTTAATCTGATGTACTGTAACCTCCTTTAGAGCTGGGTAAGGAGGGTTACAAATGCACAACAAACATACCTACATTTAGACCTTATTTTACTTTTCAGCAAATCTGCAACTGAACACAATTGAAAGTTCTTATAAATGCCTGTTTATAACATCATAATGTAATAAAAAATAATATACTGTAAAGACGTAAACACGTTTTTCCCTTTTATAGTTTTACTATAGTAACCAGAGAGAAAGGATTGATTTGCAAGAAACAATTCTTCAAGCCAAGGTTACAGTATTATTGTTCAGATGCCTCTAGACACCACAAATGTAATCTCATTTCAGCAGTGTAGTAAAGTGAAATCTAAACCAAGGTTAATGGTTGCACATGAACAAAACATGTACTGTACATTGACCTTAATCAAATCACGGTAGAAGGCAAAAGGTAACATCTTGTTCCTCTTAAAAGTGTTCATCCATTTATCTACTGTATTAAATTCATAATTTTCTCTGCCTTTTCTGTGTATGACATGAGCAGTAAACAGTAAATCTCTTTGATTATAAAAATACATAGAAAATATAAGACTTGATAAACAAAGTTTACTAAACGTAACAAAGATGCAAGCAGAAAATGCCACGGTCACTATAGCAGTTTAATGAATAACCACCACAGGCCGCTCGAAATGTGATATAGTTGTAAGTGGGGTAGCACATTTAAGGAAGTAATGACTTTCAATCACATGAATAGAAATCACTGAATCATTAACTGTATGTTAAACTGTGTCTCCCTATACTGAATAAGGACTATGGGCCCTACAGTAGTTGCTATTGTCATTGTTACTGTACTCTATGTACTGTGATATTTGTCACTGTGCTTGTTCACATCTAGCATGTTATCCCAAATACAAATGAAGCTATTTATTTATTTTACACCACAGTTGAAATGGCAAAAAAGTTACTAGATAGTAGAATGCTAATGCTAATTTATATGTGTTTCTAATTGGGACTGCATCATTAAAGTAGCAAAACATGTCAATCTTATATGTTTGATTTTACAATAAATCAGTTCTGTAATAGATAATAGTGACTGTTTTTTTTTTTTTTTATTCAACTGTTAATGCCATTTTTAATGAGTTTTAAAGCATCCTTTGATTTCTACAGCAGGTTTTAGTCCGCCTCCAAAGCAGTGCAAGATCTTTGCAACACTTTCCTGTTTGTGATCATTTTTTGCCAATGTTCCCAGCAGTTTGAGCTGTAAACTGTAACAATAGATAATGTTACCTTAGTAATATAAGGATACATTGTAGCTGCTGAGTTACACTGACTGAAGCGGACATTATGTTAGGCACACAATCAGGATTTTTACAGATTTATAACAGGAGCAGCAAACGATTGGAAGCTTAGGTAAGAATGTAGAATTATTCATTGTCACATGCTCGGCGGAACTTCACGTTCTAAAAGCACTTTGCGCTCTTAAAACGACTTATCACTGCTTAGTGCATAGCCCCCTAACTATGCACATTGGCAGTGCTCAGTATCTCAGGCCTTTGCAAGGTACTGGGTAAGTGCAGGCTGGGCGTGAATAAGCAGATATGGGTACCAGGAACATTTATAAAACAAAAAAGTGCTTAATTGGACAGCCACCTATAATGCTTCACAGATAGCGACGTACATCATACTTGACAAAAATTTGTGGCAAACCATATTACTCCAGACTTTATCCCCTGGTAGCTTTCACTCCTACGCTGTGGATGTACTTAAACTAGTTATCTATAGTAAAGGATAAATTGGCAGTCTCTTGCATAGAGTAATAAGAAATATTAATAATGCCCCACAATTGTCAAATGGGCCTTTATGGGCATATACTTTGGGCTCCTAGATTAGCAACCCGCTATAATGTATGGCATACTTCCTCCACAGCTATGCGATCAGGAATGCGCGAGAAACCTTCCGTTTGGGCCGGTCCAAACATGCTTCGAAATTACTATGCTAAGAATTCCTTACCAAGAGCATGCTGAATCATTAATAGCAAGAAACATTGTGGGCACTTACTTAAAAGGGCACGTTCCTAACCGAAAGCAACAAACGGTGACAGGACACATCTTAATACACTTAGCTATACACATAAGCCTACTGTATTTACAGGACTCACAATGAGGACCCTAGTCAGGACCTGATTCTAGAACATAGGGCGGAGCTATATATACCCTCTATACTCCCTATAGTGACATCATGGGTCACAAGACATACAGTACAGGGGAGGGGCAATACCAGAGTGAGCCAACCCAGTTAACCCTTTATAGAATGAGTAGATTACACATTAATGAAAGTCTTATTTAAGAAAAATTGTCGTTATTCTACATATTGGTCTGTTAAAAGTTATCACAATGTACAGCAAATCTAAATCTTCAAGACCAATATGCCTACTGGAAATTTGAACCACAATGGCATTTTATGAAATAGTTTTGTTGACATTTATACATTATAAATACATTTCTCATCTTGTTACAAAAGCAAGTTTGGTTTGTGGCACCGTATCAGGTCCAGTCCATGTACTGTACGATACGGCACAACCGATCTATAATAATAATAATAAAATACGTATTTACTATATCAATGTTTCAACCATAGAAGCACCCAGCAGAACGTACACAGAAACCATGCAGTGACTACTTTGAATGGTAGGGTACTCATGTCCTGCAGTTATAGTTTTGGACGGCTACTTATCAGCTGCCAGATGGTTTACATTTGTATTGTAGCTGTGCGTTACCTTTTTCTGTTTTTGAACTCCCAACTGAGTTCGAAGTCGTAACAGTCATTTAGGCACCTTACATAGGGCCACCAACAGATTTCTCTGGGCCCAGGACTAGAGTTACGACCAGGTCCCCACCCCGTGTCAGCGGCCTTGCGAACCCCCTCATTTCACACCTCGCGAGGTCTCTCATCTATTTCTCCACTTCTTCCCATGTATTCCTCTCCCCATCTCACGCTTACCCCCCGCTCTTCCTCGCTCTCTCCTCTCACTCCCCAATCCATGAATTACCCCACTCTCACTCAATCCTGCTCCCTCAATCCCCCGTCCTCACATTCATTCCCTCCCCCCAGCCACACACACACACACACACACACACACACGCACACACGCACGCACGCACGCACGCACACACACACACACACACACACACTCCCCAACCACAATAATTACCCCCCACCCCCAAATACATAAAAAAACAACCCCCCAAATACATTAAAAAAAACAATCCACCAAATACATACAAAAAACTCCCCATACCCTAAATACATACAAACCCCATCCCAAATACATACAAAGAACCCCACCCCCAAATACATACAAATCCCCCCACCCACCCCCAAATACATACAACCCCCACAAATTCTTAGAAACCCCCCATCCCCAAATATATACACACACACAAAAATCCCACCTCTAAATAAATACAAAATACAGACTTACCTAATGTCACGCCTGTATGCCCGCAGACCAAGCTAGACCCCAGTACTGAGGTGGGAACGGTATGATACCACACACCCACAGCAGTGGGAGCAAGCCCGGAGTGTGGTATAGTGTTGCTGGGCCTGTTGGAAGAGTTGTTAGTATATACTTGCAACGCTGGGGGAGTGTCTGTGAGAATCGTCGTGTCCGTTTGCCAAAGTTCAGGGATCCAGAGGGTAGAGTCGTCAGAGAGCAAGCCAGGTCCTAGGAAGCCAGAGGTCAGTGAAGTCGTATGCGTAGCAGGGTTCAACGGGTTACCAGAGAGCAGAGTAGTCCATGGAGAATGGAAACAAAAGAAAACAGCGCACAACGCCAAATAGTGAAGCAAATTCAACAATATATTATAGAATTAAAAAGGGGGTAATATATCTGCGTACATAAAAAGGTTGGTAAAAGGCATGTAGTGTGTATCACACTGTTTACCACTCGGCTGTTAGCTGTAATTCAGGTGCTTGCTTCCCTCTGCTGCTCAGCTCAGTTTGATCTCGGGGCAGGACGTCACTTTCACTCCCAAGGATTTCCCTTCATGCAGCCAGTTCAGCAGCTGGTACTGGGGCTCGGTGAAATCGCTCCTGCTCCTGGCCGATATGAAGCTGCTCCTGTACCTCGGCAGGTGTATCCTCTGCACAGAGGTTAAAACGCAGCTTGCTCTGTCTTCACAGCAGTGGTGATTCAATAGGGAAGTTTGAACAGTCTTACAAAGTCTCTCACAAGTGTCCAAAACAGCACACAGGATGAAATAAAAACAGGACAGGCCAACACATAGACAAAGGCCAATGTCAAGCTATTAAGGCAATAGAGCAGCCTTGGGCCTTTGTCTATGTATTGGCCTGTCCTGTTTTTATTTCATCCTGTGTGCTGTTTTGGACACTTGTGAGAGACTTTGTAAGACTGTTCAAACTTCCCTATTGAATCCACCACTGCTGTGAAGACAGCAGCAACTGCGTTTTAACCTCTGTGCAGAGGATACACCTGCCGAGGTACAGGAGCAGCTTCATATCGCCCAGGAAGCAGGAGCGATTTCACCGAGCCCCAGTACCAGCTGCTGAACCTGGCTGCATGAAGGGAAATCCCCTTGGAGTGAAAAGACTGACGTCCTGCCCCAGAATCAACTGAGCTGCAGCAGCAGAGGGAAGCAAGCACCTGAATCACAGCTAACACCGTAGGTAACAGTGTGATCACACTACATGCCTTTTACCAACTTTTTTTATGTACGCAGATAATATTACCCCTTTTTAATTCTATAATATATTGTTGAATTTGCTTCACTATTTGGCGTTGTGCGCTGTTTTCTTTTGTTTCCATTCTCCCTGGACTACTCTGCTCTCTGGTAACCCCTTGAACCCTGCTACGCATACGACTTCACTGACCTCTGGCTTCCTAGGACCTGGCTTGCTCTCTGACGACTCTACCCTCTGGATCCCTGAACTTTGGCAAACGGACACGACGATTCTCACAGACACTCCCCCAGCGTTGCAAGTATATACTAACAACTCTTCCAACAGGCCCAGCCACTTAGTGTGTGTGGGGTGCTGAGCCACCCCTGCGTTTACAGCTGCAGACGCCATTATCCCCAACACGGTTATGTGGCACTTATTATTTAATGTTTAATGATCTCACTGTGGGAGTTGTGGTTTAATTTTTTATACATTTTTTTATCACTAAATTGTTGGTATAGTCACTGTACTGTATATATTTATACATTTAAACTTTATAGGTAGTTAGGTAGTAGCGCACAGTTTTGTTTTTTGTGTTCTAGTCCAGGGAGAGTAGGGGTCAAAGCCAGGGAAATCCAAAGTAACACAGGAGCAGGTATTCACAGGAGCACAAAGGGAGCACAGCATAGGACAGGTACACACAGGGAAACAGGAACTATGCAGAGCGAGGAAGAGGTGGACAGACAGGGATTATAAAGGAAGGTGCACCAATGACAGAGAGGGGAGGAGTAGAGAGAGAAGTGGGAGAAGCTAGAGATAGGCCAGGGAGAGAAGAGGAGGAAACAGAAGGGGCAGTCAGGGGAATGGCCTGAACAGCTTGGGAGGCGGAGACAGGGAAATCCTGATAAGGAGAGTCTGTGCGCGCGGCCCCTGTAAGCTGGGGATGCAAGCACACAGGCTGCAACACAGGCGCGGCCCACACGGAGCAGGGGAAGACAGCAGGAGGGGGACAGAGCCAAGCGGAGGGGAACGCGAGCGAGGACTGTGCCTGTGCGATGGCCAGCAAGGGTAGAGAGGAGCATGCAAGCGCGTCCCCCGTGGGATGAGGGGGCGCGCGCACCGGATGCGTCACCAGGCGTGCGGAACTCCGCGCTGCGGGTACCACACGAGGAGGAGGCAACGGAACAGACAGCACAACAGGGGAAGGTAAAGGAGCTACCGTGGGTGAGAGGGAGCACGTGGGTATGCGAGACCTGCGGGGAACGTGCTGCAGCAAGGGGAGAGAGGTGGACGGTGAAGGAGAGGAGTAGGAAGGGGCAGAAAGAATCACAGGAGATGGGAGAGAGGGAGAAGAAGGAGGAAGGAATCTACTGAGTCGTCACACCAACCTTGGGACAGACGACAGAGAAGCCCAATGCTACATCCAACATGACAGAAATACACAGTAAAATACTTATATATTCCCTTGAAATAGGCTCATTTAGTTAATCCCCTTCAGTAATGTGTTGTGAAATCTTACTACCATCACTAATCAATACTTTAGGTCTAGTAACTCTATTCATATCACCCTGAATCAGTTCATCATGATCAAATGTAATAGATTCATCAAGTTGGAGTGGTGAAAACTTATTCTCAGTGGGGCACACGTGTATTAAATTGGTATATTCATTGGTATCCTCATGCATCCCACTACTCTTTTCCTCCCCAGCCTTGGCTAAGACTGTGGATGAGTAGAGCCGTTGTTCTCTACTTAGTGCATGTTTAGAATTTGAACTGATTGTTTTAGAATTGGTGCCAACACTAGGAGTAGGATCAGCTCCATTTTTATAATACTTAGTATCCCTCCCTTGCGAGGGAAATCTCCTGGGGTTTTTCCTCCAATTGGTAACCCTACCATTCGCATAATCTTCCTCATCTCTGAGTGATTTTGTGTTTTTCCTGTTGACGATCTCTTTTTCAAAGGATAATACTCGCTTGTTGACTGCATCATCCATTATCAAGAACTCTGATAAGTCCTCAAATGGTTTCAATACATTCTGAATACTCTCAATCTCCTCCTTAATAGATTTAAGTTTATCCTCTCTGTAATTAATGAGTAGTCGGATGAGTTTAAGAGTTTAACCAATCCGCATATAAAATCAAAAAAGTATTGAATAGCCATTGGAATATCCTTAGGAATGATCTTTCCTGGGACCTACTTTACCTACTTGTATTCCAGTCACGTATAAAAAGGCTAGAAACATCAAGAACATTGTGGGCCCCAGTCGTTTGAGAGCCATTGCGGGTTAGAATTCAGTTGATTCTGGCCGTCCATCCGGCAACTTTTCATGTGGACGCAAAAGATGTCTTACATGTAAACATCTAGTTGCCGGGGCCAAATTCCGTTCTTTCTCTAACCAGAGAGAGAATGAGGTTAAGGGCAGGATCAACTGTCTTTCCACCTTTGTGGTGTATCTCATATTGTGCTCTTGCAGTCCCCAATATATAGGGAGAACCACCCGCCCTATGAGCACTAGGTTTCTAGAGCATAGACGCAATGTCATCAATGGTAATCTAGCTCATAGTCTCTCTAAACATTTTTCTACATGCCACAACAAAGATCCTGCATCCCTGACCATCAGGGGGTTAGAGCATGTGTCATTGTCTCTTATTGGGGGTGATAGATTCAGGAGGTTGTGTCTTAGAGAGACCTTCTGGATTTATACATTGGACACTCTGTCCCCCAAGGGGTTCAATGAGCACATAGATACGAGTACGTTGGTGTAATATTCTTCTGGCCCCCTGTGCTCATTTGTTGACTGCATCATTCTTTTGTCTATGTAAAGAGCTCAATATGTTATTATTATTATATCTTTTAGTATCTTTTGTCTATGCTGATAACTTAAAATTACACTTTAGAGTACCATTTAGATATGACATATATATATATATATATCTTTTTTTTTTTTTTTTAAAGAAATGTCATTGGTTTATTATTACTTTATAAGTATTTTTTAAGTAATAATTTTTGTTGCAATTCGTTTTTCATTTATAATATCTCTCATTATGATTGCATATTTATGTGCATAGTTATACATTAAGATTGTGGTATTCTGTCTGTATCTTTATATACGATTGAGAGGTTTTCTAGGTTTTATAGTTATTTTAGATGGTTTGATACATATCTGAACATGTTCTCTCTTTGTGGTTGCCTACTGCACGATATGTGGAATATTGCTGTTTTGAATGTACATGAGGTTATATTTGAAAGGCCCTAATAACACATCTACATTATCGTGTGGTTATTTTATGTTTATTTTATTCTTACAGCATACATGTATTATTTATTATATACATGCATATTGTATCATTTTTATTGTATGTTTTTAGCATTATAATTATTTCACCTGTATAATGTGTACACATCTTTTATCACTATATAGTTTTCTACTATTATATAGTATGTTTTAATATATATTCTCTATTAATTTCATGACTTTATAATTATTATTTAGGGATTTTCCCCTCATTTTTATGTATTTCCATGTTTTCCTTCTCTCAACCTTATGTTTTTTCCATGTTTTTTCCCTCACCCAGCCCCAAGAAGTTAATTAACTAATTATTCAATTATTACTCATGTGTTTTAAGCATTTCATTAAGTATTTGGCTGAAGACTGGCAGCGACACCCAGCAGCTGACTACAGACATTTATCTTTTTTCATTTTTTCTTTTTGGGGCTTTTTTCCCCCTCCTTCCCCTTTCCCCTTTCCCTATCTCCCTTGTTGTGTTTTTTGTTGTCTTGTTTGTCCCATTGTGGCATACCGATATCCCACATTGAATCCACTGCCTTATTTGGTTTATTATCATTTGTTCATGTGCACTTACCTATTTATCCAGCCTTCCTAGTTAGCGCAGCAGTTTTCTTTTTTCTTTAATATATATATATATATAAAATTTCCCTTTAATATTTGCACATATGGATGATATGTATTATGTACTTCATTTATAGGGTGTTAATGTTATGTGCTGACCCCTTTGATGCCTGATGGAATTCCTTTGCAATGCATTGGTAACCTCAGACATCAAAGAAGTTAAATTATCTTCTGCCATAGGGTTTTCTAATAAAACCTTGTTCATAATCCTATGGTACAAAAGTGTGGTATCTCCCAATCTTCTCTCTAAAGTTATTGCCACAATCTCATCAAATTTTAATGCAGTAAAATTGACATTTAGTGAATATAAAAACCTAGAGCACACAAGATTGACCAATATGGCTTATCCCTTTCCTTGAAAACTATAAAACGTCAAACTCTAATATATGTGTGTTGTTTCATTATTTGGGTTTCCATAGTGCATATGCTAATTCCAAAGCATATTTCATTTTTTTACTGCATTTGATCTGCCAAATGGGCTAAGAGAATGTACAGTATGCACTTTTTTCATAAAGAAGTATTTTCTCACATCTCATACGGTAAATCAATTAACCTCCATCTCTTGAACATTATCCATTTATTTCAATCTTTAATTCAGCGTGCTGCATTTAAAAAAAGACACATGTACTGTACTGTAGTTCCATAGTAGATGAGGTTGAAAAAAATAAATATTCCCGTCTAATCCATGTGATGAAAACTAAAAAAGAAAGAACAAAAAATGCCCACAGCGTAACACAGCATAAAAACAGAACAAAACAAGTGGTATCAAACTTACAAGGTTTCCAATATAAAATAGCTTTCACACTATTCTGGGGAAGTGTGTTGCCCACAGAGTTTGTCCTGCAGTGTCCGTTTCTTTTCCTCTGTGTGCTCGTTCCAGTGGTGAGGTCGCCTCTGTGATGTCACAGGCATCTGAGAGAAAACTGTCGCCAGCCCCCAAATCCGGTTCTCGAAAAATGATAGGTACAGTAGCGGCATCCTTTATTCTTACCAATCCCGGCGGCATGCCGGGATCTACTCCGGCTGGCGCCAGTCTCGACCCCGCGCTGTCGCGTTTCCTCCACGCACCCCCCCTCCACTTCGGGTGCATTTTAGCCCCCCTTCCCGACCCCGAACCCGGCTCCTGCTCTGCCCCTCTGCTTCCTCGCACCCCTGCTTACCTCACTTTAAACTCCAGGGGTGTCGGGGAAGCTGGGGAAGCCGGGCGCGCACGTGACTGTGACATCACAGTGCGCCGCAACAAGCCGTGTCACCACGCTTCCCGCACGCATCCTGCCGTGCAGGAAGTGTAAGAATAAATAATGTCGCTACTGTATAGGTGTAAGGCTGGAGAAAGCTGTAAACTTAGCAAATGAATCCTTAGTATCTTCACCTGCTCCTGTGTGTCTGTGAGTTCAAGCCACTATTCAGAGAGAGTCACAAGGGTAAATAGGGTTGGTATGCATACAAACCATGGACCCGCTGGTCAAAGTCTCTGGTAACACAATATCAATGTGGCTTCAATACTGCTGGCTTAACGCTTTAAGCACTATGATGTTGCTGAGCTACTCACAGTCACCGTTCAGGCATCCGACGGCTCTAGCGTGACATGATTCCCCGTAGAACAGGTAGCTTCACTCCAGAAAGCCAAAGGGTGAGCATCAGGGTATAGGCGCAGGAGCCTTCTCACAGCAGAATATCAGCATAAAACACGATCTGAACTGGGATCCGGAGCACAGCCGAACAGATGTAACATAGAACAAGTTGACCATTCAAGGATTTATTTAGTTAAAAGAACATGACCCTGATTAGGTGGGGTGGAGGAAGACTCCATTCCTTTATATATTTCAGAGATCAGACCTTTTTGGTAGGTGTTTTTGGTACATAGAGATTCAAATCTGGTTAGTGGGGGGAATTTGGAGGTTGGAGATAGTGACTGAAGGAAGTGGCGGACTTGTAGGTACTTAAACAAGTGGAGATCCTGGATCTCGAATTTATCCCGTAGCGCCTGGTAAGTAGCAATCTCCTCCTTCGGCAGTAGATCGGCCACCATCCTAATATTGTGACTCTGGAATTGGTCAAATTGGCTTGGGGAGCACCCCGGCGGGAATTTGGGGTTCCCAAAGATTGGGGTGAGCTGGGAGGGGGACGCTACCAGGCCTTACTTCCCTTTGCTTTTAAGCCATACGTCCCACGTGCATCTCATTGCTCCCAAATCGAACCTTGATGGTCTAGCCCCGCTACTACCAGTGGTCCATAGTGCCACTTGGAAGGAGAGGGGACGGGTGTAATGCGACTCTATCTCGAGCCAAGAAGCTGAGGCCGGGTCGCAATTCCAAACTACAGCCTGCTTCAGTTGTGCTGCGATGTAGTACTTGGCTATGTCGGGAACCCCCACACCTCCTCTTGCTCTCGAGGAGAGCATCACTGATCGAGGAACCCTGGGTCTCTTGTCGTTCCAAATAAATTGGAGAAGTAGTGACTGCATGTTTTTTAGTGTTGCTAGTGGCACCGGGATTGGGAGAGTTTGGAAGTTATACAACAGTCTGGTCGGAGGAACTAGGCCTCCCAATAGACCTAGAAGACTGGGAGGAGATCTGGGAGCAAGCCTCCAAAACATCAATTTGCACAACAATAAAAGAAAACATCTATAAAATCTTATTTCAGTGGTACCTGACTCCCGTTAGGCTGAGCCAAATCTACCCCGGAATACTAGACCTGTGCTGGCGGGGATGTGGTCAAAAGGGGGTCATAGCCCACATTTGGTGGTCATGTCCGGAGATCCAGAGGTACTGGACCATGATCCAGACGCTTATACACGAGGTCTCGGGATTCCCCCTTTCCATGGACCCACTGACCCTGGTGCTGAACAAACCCATAGACGACCTTCTGCCACCAATGTCCAGACTAATTACGGCCATGCTGACAGCGGCTAGATGCCCTATAGCAGCTGCCTGGAAGCAGATTAAGCCCCCCTCGAGAACGACAGTAATAAGGAGAATTAACGAGGTAATGACAATGGAGAAGCTGACGGCTATGCTCCAAAAGAAAATGCCCCAGTTCTGGAACACTTGGAACCCCTGGTTAGAAAGCTAAAACCCAAAAGGGCCATACCCCAGTGCCATAGGAACCCCCCCCCCCCCGGTCTCTGGGGGGGAGTGGGGGGGGAGGCATCCACGCCCCCCCTTTTTCCCACCCACTCACTCCCCCCCTCCCGTCCCTGTATGTCTCCCCCCCCAACTCCCCCTCCCCCCCATCTTTCTATCTTCAGCTCTTTCTCTTCTCTCCTCCTTCTGAAGGAAATGAGAAAATGTTATTGGTCACTGTAAGATTGTAACAAGTCATTGTGTCATGGGCTCATGACACCCCTGTATGTACTGTAACTTTTGAATGTGCCCAATAAAAAAATTGTTACAAAAAAAAAGCACATGACCCTTTCAATGGACCAAGTACTGTAGCCCGCCATGAGATCTTTGGGAATCCAGTATCTGGCGTACTTCAAATTCCTCCTGGCCATCCACCAAGAACGGTCTAGGAGGAGAGAAGGTGTTCTGGATGAACAGCGAGGATTGAGACATGGAACACTGGGGGTATTTTTAAGATATCTGGAAGTTCCAGTTGGAACGCCACTGGATTGACCTGTTTCAGGATTTTGTGAGATCCAATGAACTTGGGCTCGAGTTTGGATGAAGGCAGTTTCAGCCGGATAATTTTTGTAGCCAGCCAACCCTAATCCACCACTTGAAATAGGGGAGGTGGTCGTCGATGTTTATCCGCCTGGGTTTTTTGCTGGAGGGTGGCTTTGATCAGATTGGCCTGTATTTTCTTCCAGAGTAATTGGAGTTCTTGGATTTTATCATCACTGTAGGAACTCCAGAGAGGGGACTGGAAGGAGGAAGGGCTGCAGTCTGGTATCCGTATGCACAAAAGAATGGTGATTCCAGTGTTGAATCATGCTTCATGGAATTGCAGGAAATCTCAGCCCATGGGAGCATATCAATCCAGTCGTGCTGTAGGTCAGAAAGAAAGCAGCTGAGGAATTTTTCTAAGTTGGTCCTTTCCATGACACCATTGGACTGGGGATGGTAGGAAGAAGAGAAATGTAAGGAGATACCCATTCTTTGGCAGAAGGCTTTCCAAAATCTGGAGACGAATTGGGATCCGTGGTTTGAGACTATATCCATTGGTACTCCTTGGAGGCGGAATATCTCCTTAATAATGATCTCCGATAGTTCAGAGGCCATGGGTAACTTCCTGAGAGGAACAAAAGGGGCTTGTCGTGTGAATCGATCAACTACTACCAGTATGGTAGTCATGCTCCTCGAGGGAGGCAGCTCCACAATAAAATCCATGAAAGGTGGGTCCATGTGTGGGTGGGAACTGGCAAGGGCTGGAGCAACCCACAGGGTAATGTCCTCTGCACTTTAGCCTGGGCGCAGACAACGCCGGCTGCCAAAAATTCCTATACGTCTTTGCAGATCTCTGGCCACCAAAAGATCTGTTCAAGGAAATCACGTCTTACTGACTCCCGGGTGACCAGCTATATTTGAGTTATGACCCCATTGCAATACCTCACTTCGAAATTGGGGCAGACAAATAGTTTGGACGAAGGAGTGGACGTTGACCTGGGATCCTCTGCCTGAGCCTGTGAAATCTGTTGCAAAAGTGAAGATGAAACTGCAGAGATGATCTGACAAGTTGGAATGATGGGCCCCTGCTCTCTCCTTGACATTGTTTGGGGAGAATTGCCTTGATAGAGAATCTATAAAAAATGCTGCGGGTGGTGCACTACTAGCCAAAAATTAATCCAAATGTAATGAATGAAAAATGCCAAATTTATTTATCAAAAACAGATGTACACATTCCAAAAGCATTTAGTTCAGATGGGAACTTTGTCAAAGAGATAGAGCTTCTCTATGACGTTCTTGGATCCTGGACAATAGGAGATCACAAAGTTGATTTGAGTGAAGAAGAGAGCCCAAATCGCCTGACACGCCCCAAGTCTTTTTGCTCCTTCAATATATTCGAAGTTCTTGTTATCTGTAAGGATTGTGATCGGAGACGTTGCCCCTTCAAACAAATGTTTCCATTCTTCAAGAGCCATTTTCATGGCCAAAAGTTCATGATTTCCAACATCATATTTTCTTTCTGCGGCAGAATTTCTTTTAAAAAAAGAAGGCACAGGGGTTGAGTTTCCCATGAAATTCCTTCCTTTGAGAAAGAACCACTCTGGCTGCCAAATCAGATGCGTCCACTTCAAGCACGAAGGGTTTATTTGGATCTGGATGGATCAGCACAGGTGCAGATGACAAAGTGGACTTGAGCTTCTCAAAAGCTAAAAGAGCCTCAGAGGGCCATATTTTTGGGTTCACCGTAAGAGTAAGAGCCGTAATGAGTGCAACCACCTTGGAGAAGTTCCTGATAAAACGTCGGTAGTAGTTGGCAAACCCAAGAAATCATTGAGTTGGTTTGAGGCCTGTAGGTTAAGGCCAATCCAGCACTGATGATACTTTTGCATGATCCATCTCAAACCCAAGGAAAGAGATGAAATACCCAAAGAAGGAATTCTTCTGTTCAAACTGGAATTTCTCGAGCTTGGCAAAGAGGGAGTGGTCCCGAAGTCTTTGGAGGACTGTCTAACCTGTGCCCGATGTTCAGTCAAAGAACTGGAAAAAATAAGGACATCATCCAGATATACCACGAGAAATTGGTCAAGATAATCCCAGAAAATCTCATTGATGAAATTTTGAAATACGGCCTGTGCGTTGCATAAGTCAAATGGCATGAGTAGATATTCGTAGTGGCCGTCACGGGTATTAAAGCCTGTCTTCCACTCATCTCCCTCTCTGATCCGAATTCAATTGTAAGCTCCCCGAAGTTTGGTGAAGATCGTAGACTTGCGTAAGCGGTTGAAAAGATCAGGAATGAGGGGTAGAGAATACAGATTTTTTACAGTGATTTTATTTAGGCCTCTGTAGTCGATACATGGCTGAGGGAACTGTCTTTTTTGGAAACAAAGAAGAAACCCGACCAGCGGAGAACTTGATTTGCCAATAAAACCATGCAGAAGGTTCTCAGAAATGTATTCCCACATAGCCTTGGTTCCGAAATGGCGTAGGTGTGGCCTTGAGGAGGGATGGCCCCTGGGAGCAGATCGATTGCACAATCATAAGGTCGGTTTGGCGGTAACTCCGCTGCCTTTTTTTGTCTAATACAACAACACACTCTTGGTAAGAAACTGGAAAGCATGATGAGGAATTCTCAGTAGGTAGCTGAACCTCTGAGATGGTGTGAGACATCGGAAGACAGGATCCATGGCAATTTTGTCCCCAGGCTGTCACTTGGTCGCCCAATTGATGTTAGGGTTGTGGTGCTGCAACCAGGGAAGTTCTAGGACCACTGCAGTTGAAGGAGAGCAAATGACATAGAATGACAGTGCCTCTTTGTGAAGTGCCCCAACCGTAACCAGCAAAGGATTAGTCTCGAAGGTGATGGTCACAGATATCAGAGATCTTCCATCAATAGCCACTTCTGCTAACGGAATCTCCCTAGTATGGAGAGGAAGGTAGTGGAGTTCCACAAATGCGTGGTCTATAAAGTTCCCTGCGGCTCCTGAATCCACAAAAGCCTGAGCGAAAATGGAGGTTGGTCCCCAAGAGAGTGAAACCGGCAACAGCAGCAGCTGTGAAGGTTGTGACAGCGAAGGAATAGAATAAATACCCAGAGAATATTCCTCTATCTTCACTGGGCACTGGAGTTTCCCGATTTAGAACAATTTCTGGCAAGATGACCTTTGAGCCCACAGTACAGACACAACCCCCCGACACGTCCCCTAGTTCTCTCCTGCTCAGGTAATTTGCTAATTGCATCAGTTCCTCCTCAGACAGTGGTGTAGAAAGAGAGGTCTGAAAGTGGAGGGTAAGCCAGATTATTGTTTTTTTTGGGAACCGGTCTCGCTCGTTCTGTCGTTCTCACATCCGGAGATCCATTCTAATAGAGAGAGCAATTAATCTCTCCAGATCCTTGGGGGTGTACCGGCAAGTTAGTTCATCCTTTAAACCCTCAGAAAGCCCTTGCCAAAAATGCTGCCAGCAGAGCTTCATTGTTCTAGCCCACCTCCACACCAAGGTTTCAGAATTCAATGGCATACTGGTCCACAGTACAGGCTCCTTGCCAGATTCGAAGGAGCAAAGCAGAAGCAGAAGACCTGCGACCAGGAGCATAAAAAACTCTTTTGAATGCTTGGAGAAAGGTAGCGCGTCATTAACCAGTGGGGATTACTTTTCTCAGATAGGGGAGGCCCAGGCCAAAGCCTCGTCTGTCAGTAGGGAAATTACGTAGGCTACCCTAGATCAATGGGTGCAGAACAGGGAGGGCTGGAGTTTGAACAGAAACGAACATTTGTTCAAAAATCATCTACAAGTCATAGGGTCCCCTCCATAACATAGAGGCGTCGGGATCCATGGATCTCTGGGCATAGGGGATGATGGAGCTGGCACCAGGAATGCTCACAGCAATGGTGGTGCAGGGGTAGAATCCACCTTGAGTGTATCCAGCTGGATGATAATATCCTGAAGTCGGCAAGAAATGAGTACCATCTGTTGGTTTTGCTGGGCGAGGCGTGGCTTTTCATGATTAGTTCCCCTTGGAGAGATACTGCTCACACTACCTTAGCGGGGTCCATGTTTGGCTGAGCAAAATGTGACGATGCTCATCTCCAATCAGGAAGCGGACCCACAGGGCTGAGGTAGGGATGCAAATTAACCGATCAAAGCCCAGGAACAGAGTCCTGTTAGAGTATCTGTAGTCGGTAAGCAGGCAGAGGTCAGGGCTGGTGGCAGTTGTGCAAAGTCCAGTAAATGGGCAAAAGGGCAGGGCAGGCAGAAAGTAGCGAGGTCAGTGTCATGGTCCCGGGTCAGCAACAGGGGAATTCAAATAGAAAAAATGGTAAGGTGTGACCGCGTAGACAACAGGAACTGCAAACATAGAACCTTGCTCTGCAATTCCCACTAGAAACTACAGCCTTATATAGCAGTCTGCCAGTACCCAAAATGGCTAGAGTGAGCAGAAAGGGTAGGCAACTTGGAAAACCCGAACCGCAGTAAAACCTGGCACGGATCGAGCAGAATCCTTACACTCTGTGGGCAACACACTTCCCCTGAAATCTGTGAAAGCTATTTTATATTGGAAATCTTGTGAGTTTGATAGCACTTGTTTTATTCTGTGTTTTTAATAATTAAACTGTGTTACACTATAGGAGTTCTTTGCGCTTTCTTTTTTCTTTTTCTCCACATGTGTTGAAGGAGGAGTGGAAAACATCCAACCTCCAGCCTGGAAAAAATATCACACCAAGGATTGGAACTTCTTTCCCTAAGATAAGAACTTTATTCTTTTTTGGACTTTTGTTACACATATGTTATTGCTTTGTGTTGTTGGCACTTTTTATTGTGTTATCGTGTGTATATGCTGATATAGTATTTACTGTTGGACAATTAATCACCAATTTTTTTTATATATGTAGCAGGGTACTCTCCCTTGCCTCCTCCCTGGCACTAGTCCAGTCGCTCAGGAGGGTTTGAGTGAGCTGCATCGGCTATGTTGTGGTTGGTGCAGCCACATACAAAAGGACTGTGTGTAAAGCAGTGGCCATCTTGAGGTTGGCGCTGCAGGGAGAGGGGGTCCTGTTGTTCAGGATTTCCTCCGCGGACTGGAGGCAGTGTGCTCTGTCCTGACGGAGCCAGCGAAGGGAGAGGTAGTGTCTGGGGAGCTAGTCAAGCCCCCCTGGACTAGGCCAGACCCTGTAGGCCACAAGTAATTTCCCTACACAGTAGTGGATGTATTGTAGGGTCGGCCTATAGTGAGGGATTTGCCCCGGGCACTGTCCATGTTTTATTCTAAAGTGATTGGAGACACTATGTGTCTTCAAACCCCTTTTGATATTATACACGGGCTCTACAAATTGTATTTTTAAAGGTCTCACTGTCCTCCCAATGTATTGAAGCCCACAGGGGCACTCTAGTAAGAATACTGAAAAACAGGTTTTACAATTAATAAAAGATTTGATGTCATGTTTTGTTGGTAATATTGGATTTAAATTTGTGCATTTGGCGCTGTACCTGCAATCAATGCACTTGAAGCAAGTTCACGATTTGGCCACATATGTGTCATTGTATATTTAGCACTTACATATCGCAGTGAGGTATTTTCTTTGGTTAGGTCACAGCACTTTTTGTTTGTGTATTAGTTTAGTATTTTTGTCACAAAAGGTATGTGGGTCAGTTATCCCAGGAGAGGAGAGGAGCTCTCTGCCCGAAGTATAGATCGAATTCCGTGATGTTTTTGAGAAGGCTCGATCAGAGGTTCTACCACCGCATTGCCCCTTAGATTGTCCTTTTACCTGGTTCAGTTCTTCCCAGGGAAAGGTCTTATCCACTCTCACTCCCGGAGACTAAAGCCATGAGTGACTACATTCAAGAAAATCTTAAAAAAGGGTTAATTCGGAAGTCATCTTACCCAGCCGGAGCAGGATTCTTTTTTGTAAAAAAAAAAAGATGTATCTCTTCGCACCTGCATTGACTACAGAGGTTTTAATAAGATTACCCTTAAGAATCGCTATCCTTTGCCTTTGATCTCGGAACTTTTCAACCACCTTCAAGGGGTCTACCATCTTCACCAAATTGGATCTGCGGGGTGCCTACAATTTGGTAAGGATTCGCCAGGGGGACAAGTGGAAAATGGCCTTCAACACGAGAGACAGCCATTATAAGTACCTAGTTATGCCCTTTGGCCTCTGCAATGCACCTGCCATCATTCACCATGATCACCATGGATCCACGGATCCAGCTAAAGTAAAGGCAGTTCTGGACTGGCCTCGCCCTACTACTCTTAAGGCCGTACATCATTTTTTGGGCTTCGCGAATTATTATCGCAGGTTTATTCGGAATTTCTCCTCTACGGGAGCTCCCATTACCGCCTTGACCAAGAATGGTGCGGATCCTGCTTCTTGGCCGCCAGCAGCCATTCAAGCCTTCGACCACCTGAGAAGAGCCTTCGTGTCTTCTCTCATCCTCATACATCCAGATCCCAAACTACCATTCACCTTGGAGGTAGATGCATTTGATGGCAGGGCCGGAGCCATCTTATCACAAAGAAGATCACCTCAGGCCAGGCTTCACCCTTGTGCCTTTTTTTCTAGAAAAAATTCCTCTGTTGAGCAGATATATGACATAGGGAACCGAGAACTCCTGGCCATCAAGCTTGCTCTCGAAGAGGGGAGACATCTGTTGGAAGGTACGGAGAACCCTACCAACATCTTAACCAATCAAAAAAATCTGCCCTAAATTGAAGGTGCCCGTCGCCTGGGTGCTCGACAAGCCCGCTTGCCGCTTTTCCCCCCCGCTTCAATTATATTATTTATTTTCTACCGGGTTCCAAAAATGTTAAAGCTGACGCTCTCTCACGACAGTTCATGGTTGACGATAAGTCCGAGGATCGTCTAGAGACAATTCTTCCTCATAAGTATATTCTCTCGTTTGACGTACTGGATGACATTCTACAAGACCAATCTCGTATCCCTGAGGGTCTCGAAGTCCCGGAGGGCCACCTCTTCACCTCACCACAGGAAAGTTCTAGAATGGGGTCATTCCTCCAAATCATCTGGACATCCAGGTACCAGAAGGATCACCGATCTTGTGGAACAAACGTTCTGGTGGCCCAGCTTTGAAAGGGACTGTGACACGGTAAATAAAAGCCACCAGCTATATGCCTGGAAAACCTATGTCTAGTCTGCAGTGCAGCAGTGACTAGGTTAACTTCAGCTGGGAACCTCAGGACAATTAGTTGGATCCCAGGTGCCTAATAAAGGTGTGTTAAAACCCCAGGCTGTAGACACATGGGTGCTGGTTGTTGAGGAGCGAGGAGTAAGCTACTGAAGAGATTACTGAAACAAGGTCTGTTATCAAAGTACATGAATTATGAACTGTCTGTCTCCTGCATAGAAAAGGGCAGCTGCCTGATTTTTACACTGTCTGCTAAAGAGAAACTGTTTTGTTTTGTCTGCTGAAGAAAAAGCCATTTTTCTTTTTGTTTTGCTGATGAAAAGCTATTTTTGTTTTTGTGTGCTGTATATCTTTTAAGGCTAAATAAATAAGCCTTGTCAAGAAACCCGCGTGTGTAGTTGCATGTACTCTGCAACAGGGACATTAAAGAATTTGTTATGCGTGCTCAGCATGTGCTCGAAACAAGACTCCCGGAGAAAACCACCTGGACTCTAAGATCCTCTTCCCATACCGGATCGTCCTTGGAACCATTTGTCTATGGACTTTATAGTAGAGCTTCCTGTTTCCAAGGGGATGAACACCATTGTTGTTGTCGTTGATTGCTTTTCCAAGCAAACACACTTCATTCCTTTGAAAGGTCTTCCCAACTCATCCAAGTTAGCAGATATTTTTGTCAAGGAGATTTTTCACCTGCATGGGGTACCACAGACCATCATCTCCGATCGAGGGTCTCAATTCGTTTCAAAGTTTCTGGCATTCTTTTTCTCAAAGCATGGGCATCTCTTTACATTTTTCTTCAGGGTATCATCACCAAACCAATGGTCAGACAGAGAGAACCAATCAGGTTTTGGAGCAAACCTGCGTTCTTTCGTCTCGGACACCAAGGATGACTGGATGGATCATCTTCCCTGAGCCGAATTCACGCACAATAGTCTGCGCAGCGAGTCTACCCGAGAATCACCTTTTTTCATTAACTATGGATTTCACCCATCCCGCCTTCCGATGTCAACATCTTCTTCTGAGGTACCGGCTGCGGATAACAGAATTAAACTTCTACAGGATTTATGGAAAATGATCCAGGAGAATCTTAGGACTGCAACGGCTAGACAGAAACTCCAGGCGGACCATCACCCGAGCAAGATCCAGGAATTTAGCTCAGGAAATAGTGTGTGGTTATCATCCAAAAACATACGCCTCAAGGTGCCAATGCTTAAACTGGCACCCAGGTTTCTTGGACCCTATTCTGTGCTGGAAAAGGTCAACCCAGTGCATATCGTCTGCGTCTCCCCTCATCCACGAGGATTCCCCCAGTATTCCATGTCTCCTTGCTGAAACCAACAAACACAATAGTAGAGTAATGCTGCACTCCCCAAAAGAAACAAAATGTACAATAATTACCGGTGTTCCTGGTTCAGGAATCTCTGGGTGGTACTCCAGATCTGATAGGAAGGAAAAACCTGGGCACTGCGTATTTCTGCTTAGAAAATGTATTGTGGGCCAATGATATATGACATTTCGGCCTCAAGGGCCTTTCTCAAATGCAAATGCATAATTAATTATTGCCATTTGCATTTGAGAAAGGCCCTTGAGGCCGAAACGTCATATATCATTGGCTCACAATAAATTTTCTAAGCAGCAATTCGCAGTGCCCAGGTTTATTCCTTCCAACCCCTTGCTGAAACCAGCCATCCAAAATCCTCGCTTCCCCGATCCTGTCTCGTCTTCAGCTCCTCTCCTCGTACTCTTTGACAAAGGGCTTTTGCCCAAAACGTGTCAGAGTTTTTTGCTTCTGTGTCCCCCATGCTGGTGCCATAGAATGAAGATTATTTTTAACCTCATCCTTGCTGGTGTTTAGCCCCATTTTCTTACAGCTGTGCTCCGCATTGTTCCACGTGGATGTCTCTCTCTTGTCAGGAATTATCATTCCACCTGATCCGTGCTCCGAATTCACCAACCACAGCCCTCGCTGTTGACGCACCACCACGTTGCAGGTTTCTCATTGGTTGCTGTCTCCTACTTATGCTCAGTTGCCCCATTGGCAAATTGGCTGAGCATAATCCTGTGTTCATTGCTTCCTAGCCTTGCAATCTTGTCTTGTCCTCTTGTTCGCAGCTCTCTGTTATCGACCCGGCTTGTTTTGGATTCCGCTCTTCTGTACTCCTGACCCCGGCTATCTATGACAATCTGCACCTCTCCAACCCTGACCTCAACACCTCTACAATGACTATTCTCCTCTCTCCAACCCAGACCCCGGCTAATAGTACCTGTAACGATCTGTACCTCTCCAACCCAGACCTCGTCAAGTATATCAACTATCCGTACCTCTCCAACCCGGACCCGGCTAACTTGACCAACCTACCTGCCTTATAAAGCATTAGTAAGACCACGCCTTGAATATTGAGTACAATTTTGGGCACCAATCCTTAGAAAATACATTATGGAACTAGAGAAAGTGCAGAAAAGAGCCACCAAATTAATAAAGGGGGTGGATAATTCGACTTATGAGAGGCTAGCTAAATTAGATTTATTTACATTGGAAAAGGCCTCTAAGAGGGAAATCATAACTAAATACAATTATATTTGGGGACAATACAAGGATCTTTCAAAAGAACAATTCATCCCATGGGAAGTACAAAGGACACAGGGTCATCACTTAAGGTTGGAGGAAAGGCGATTTCACCAGCAACAAAGGAAAGGGTTCTTTACAGTAAGGGCAGTTAAAATGTGGAATTCATTACACATGGAAATTGTGGTGGCAAATACAATAGATATGTTCAAAAAAAGGTTGAACATCTCTATAGAAAAGAAAGGTATACAGGTGTAGCACCCTTGGGGTATGCTAGACTTTTCTTAGTACAGAATTGCAGGAACAGGTTCCAGTTCTGTCTTAGGCAGTAGAGGAAAGGCTTGAAAAAGAGCTACTTTACCTACAAACCTCATGGTTGAGGAAACCTGAGTGTAAAGTGTCTACATTTAACCTAAGCAAACCTGTTCTTTTGCTGGCCTGAAATTCAGACTGCTAATAATAATAATAACAACAATAATAATAATAGCATGTTTTGTATAGCGCTGCTAGTTTTACGTAGTGCTTTACAGAGACATTTTTGCAGGCACAGGTCCCTGCCCCGTGTAGCTTACAATCTATTTTTTGGTGCCTGAGGCACAGGAAAATAAAGTGACATGCCCAAGGTCACAAGGAGCCGACACCAGGAATTGAACCAGGCTGCCCTGCTTCAAACTCTCAGTGCCAGTCAGTGTCTTTACTCAGCCACTCCTTCTCCCATAATAAAGTTAAAGTAAAAGTAAAGTTCCTGGCGCCCTGTTCTATTATTGCCACCATACCAGCCCTGCACCAAGTTCAAACCCCCTGAGATACAAGGTAACCGCTGAGCATCACCTACACACACAGTGAGACAGTTTGGTGTGGCCCCTCTTCTATTGGCTGGGGGTAGAGGTGTTACACAGGGATATACCTAATAAGTAAACATGAGAAGTATGTTGATCCAGGGAGTAATCTGGTCACCAATTCTTGGAGTCAGGAAGGAATTTTTTTTTGGTTTGCTTTCCTCTGGATCAATATACTGTAAGTACTGATATAGGATGAAGTATCTGTCATCTACATTTAGCATAGGTTGAACTTGATGGACGCATGTCTTTTTTCAACCTCATCTACTATTTTCCTGTGTAATATGTAGCTATGTAACTATGGGGTCCTCCAGAGCTGAACTCTGTTTTTTAAGCTCCAGTTTCTCTCAGTTCCTGAGATACTTACTTAACTGTGGGATTTTGGGAATATTTAAATTTCCTGGATCCGAGCTGCATCAGCAACTAAACCGGTAATAATCTTGGGAACCAGTCCACCTGCCCAGATCTAAACCTCCCCTCCGCCCCCAAAAAAACGAGTAGGTGGAAATGCTGTTTTAAGAATGCAGGCAGTTACCAAACTGAAGATATGCTTCCATATTAATAAATTATAAAGGATCATAGATATGTATAATTTTCATTGCTCAAGCATGGAGTTAGAAAATCAAAGCTAGAATAGTTATTCAGAAACATGATACATTATTTACGTCTGGGAACAGAGGAACAATGTCACCAGATGCAGTTATGAAAATATACCATTTTGATTGTATGGAAAAATAAACAGTAATGCAAAACATTGTTAAATTAGGAGACATTCGTCAATTCTTTTTTTCATAACACATCTGTTCCTTTTTTATTTTCTTACATAAGCGTTGCACCATTTTACACAACATAGGTTTTGTGCTTGACCTCCAAATGTGTGTGTAGCATTGAGACATCTATGTACTGTAATGTTCATCTGAGTTTTATAGTCTGTCTGAAAAATATTGGCATCTTAAAATCTGCAGGAAATCCCAGTGCCAAAATGTCCTTGGCATTTGTGAAATGTGGAGATTAAATATTTAGTAAAGCTTACTTGGCGTACATGTTGCATTTCAATTATGTAGTTCGTTTTTTTTTTTAAATACAAGGGATTTAAGTACAGGCCCACCGCCAAGATTCACAGACCAGAATAGAAGTACTTACCCACGGTCTGGATTTCTGAGCCTGGGGGACTGGGATGCTGACAGTGGAGGTTACTGGCATCTTGTAGAGATGGGGTGGGTGGGGGCCCTAGCAGGGTTTGGGCCTTGGGCCTTCATTGTGCCAAACGTACGTGAGAACCCAGCCCACCAAGTCCGTAAATATCCGGCTCTCCCCCTGTCAGTGGCCCTGTTTAAGTAAAATACTTAGCTTGTCACTGAACATTGTAGCATCAGAAGCAAAAGTATATGTACTGTGTCCAATTCATTTAAAGAACAAGGCTTTATAAAACATTAATTGGTAATAGACAGTTGCTAAATGGCACTATTTATTAATTTGTATTTCATATGGAACTATTAAACAAGAACTAGTGCAAAACCTTGTTCAAACTCAGAAAAGGTTCTGTGTGCTACCAGGGAGATGGATAGAACTAATCTTGAGGTTGATGGATTGTGTCTGCGAGACACAGTCCACACAGAGAATCCCTTTAGGTAGGTGCACTACAGACCAGAATATTTATAATATAATTAATTCTTATATGGTCTTAACAGGACTGCAGACAAACGGTTTAAAAGAACCTTTAATAACACTTGTAATGAATATAATAATTTTAAAATAAATTTTTGGATGTAAATCCAGAATCCAAGGCAAAATAATGTGTAGACTCCTTTAGTACACTTGTATATGTTCCTTGTTGCATATACTGTAGCGCTCTGTATACTGTATCTATACAGTATGTATACCAAATGTATTCTCATACTGTATGGCTTTTACCTTAGATATGGTTGTAGGGTCTGAAGTGTACTTCACTTAGTATCTATGATAGTGCCTACCCAAACCTTATTATGTCGTTGATTGCTAAGGACATATACTTTGGTAGGTATCTCCTGTAATTGTGGATAGAGAATCACAGTAATGCACCAAATCAGTGCTATACCGACTGGAAGTAGTATCTCTGTGTTTGGACAGTTGAGGTGTAGTGTTTATAGAACACTCTACTTGCACAGTGTGTGTAGACACACTGAAACGCCTTTGTCTCCTATGCAGACATCTCTGTTAATGCTGAAGGGGTGTTTGGTGTAAGACTTCGACTTAAGTTTACATACACTCCTGGATGGATTATGTCCAGTTCTGCTACTCGTAAATGAACAGTAAGTAAGTGTACTTGAGTGGACAAGGCGTCTTATGCTCTATTTATTAAGGAGTGTGTATCTGAGAGGATACAATTGGTATGGGCTATGCACTTGGACATGTAAATGTTATGGTGCCTGTGATCAAGCGCTCCAAATTGTTGCACTGCATTTGTTATGTTATAGTTTCCCTGCTGGGTGAATAATGTCTGCAATTTTTGGTTGCCGCGTAGCTGGCTGTGTTCAGCCCGTTTTTCAAGTCTGTGGCTGTACACTGAAGGGACTTGATTCGGGGAACATAATACCATACAGAGAGGCTATGGACTACACCGATGGCGAGAGCGTTGTATCAGTAGACTGATGCTGTTGATTGCAAAACTAGCTCTATAACCAGGCTTTCCCTGTTGTGTATGTAGCCATGTGTAAAATTGGTGTACATATCTCTTTCTCATGCTGGTAGTAAACTTGGTAAGTATGCAGGATTGCCAGTAGTCATCATGGAGGTTTGCCCTCAAACCCTGGTGAGGTGTCATATGTCCCAAAGGAAGTGACAACATGCTTGGTGTCCACCCTTAGTGACATCAGAGATGTGCCTGTCCCTGAGGTGATATAAGACACAGCACTGCCTAAAGTTAGCAGTTCAGTTGAGTTGGTGTGCTGCCTCTGTTCAGTAAGAGGCACATGGAGGTCTGCAACAGTGTTGCAGAGTCTGATGCAAGAGCTGGAGTCTGTGCAGCTCAGAGCAGACAGACAAGCTGGTGAATCTCCCAGAGGGGAGAGGTGGAAAGAAACTCCATTAGGAGAAGGAGGAACGTTCCAGATGGAGTGCAGCAGAGGAATGAGCGGCTAGACTGCTAGCTGTGAGGGGCAGCTGGCCCATACCACCAAGCAACAATAAAGATGCCCTGTTCAAAGACAACCCCACTGTGTGAGTGTGAAGTTACTCTCCAGTGGAAGGCACCACCAAGAAGGAGTTCCTTATCAGAACCATCTTCCTGCGGACGCAGAGATCCTGATGAGGTGGAGGCGCTGCACTGGATATAGGTAGGACTCACGCACACTACCTCAGCTGCCTGTCTGGGTTGACAATCCCCAAACACCATCATGCGGGAGACTCAGGAGTCCTGTTGCCAACAGGTGCACCACCAGACACAACCATGTAATGGGGACTGGTTAGACCACAGGGGCCAATGTGAGATTGGGTGGGTCAGACAGGCCAGAAAATCCATTACATTTGGAGGCGCTGCAGAGATACCTGTCAACAGGACAGGCTTTAGCTAGGCACACTGGGAAACAGGGAGAGTGTATGCTGCCACTTTGTGCTGTGATGGGACGGACCTAGGGGTAGTCAGGGGGCTAATGGAGTATTGTCAGCTCGCAGGGACGACCTAGGGGCCAGAGAGGAGTTGGAGGTTTGGAGAGGGGCTATAGCTGTCCTAGTCACCTTGAGGTAGTGCTAGTGGTAGGATGCCTGAAGGGATAGCCTGTTAACGTGGTCAGGAATTCTGGACAGGGTCTGCGCTAGGCTAGCCAACAGTAGGTAGACGCCCAAGTACTGCATGGAAGAGCCAGAGTACTCTAGTCCATTCCAGACCACTTACCGAAGGGAGCACAAACTGGGAGGAAGGAGATACAGCAGACACTGAGAGAGTGAGCCTAGCCTGAGGTAGTGCAAACACGAGTCAGATCTACATTAGGTACACAAGGTGGTGCACAAGGCATGTTTGTTGTATCGGTATGGCAGCTGCCCCGCAGAGAGGAGCTCCATGTACAATCAGAACAAACACAGTAACCAAATGGCGACCGCAAGCATGGAGGATCCGCGCGGTGCGGAAGGTCCAAAATGGCGGGCGGAGGCCGATGGAGAGAGCGCACATGGCGTGTGTGCGGGTGAAGGGCAAGCTACAGAAATGACTTTTGCGAGCCTGCTGTGGAGTGGCGCCAAGACTGTGGCCGAGCCGTTTTTGTCCTGTCTAGGCTCTAGGGGCACTACCCCTGAGGACATTGAGGAGGACATTGTGGTGATGTGTGGGGAACATGACGGATTTGCTTGTCAGTCGGCATACAAACAATCAAAAGCTACCTCAACTGTTGCAGAGATTGACAATGCAATCCAAAATGGCGGCTCCCGCTTCCCTGGGAGACCGCGTGGGCCGAGTGCAGAGAATTCTGCAAATGCTAAATTTGCAGACAGTTGGCCGGGATTGGTGCCAAAGAGAGAACCCCACCCTGTTGGGGGTAGTGGCGCGAAAGCTGTGGCCGTGCCCTCCTGGACTGCGACAGGCTCAGAGCCAGTTATGGGCCATAACGTGAATCTGTGGGACCCTCCCCAAATATTCACTAGGGGGAGGGGTCTCTATCTCTGCCAGGCGAGACCCGAGTTGTCTGAGGGAGGAGCTGGATGTGAGCTTCCTGTCCCTCAGTTGCGAGGAGCTGGTGAACAGGAGAGACCACTGTGCAAAGTGTCTCCCTTAACCAGCACTACAAAGAGCGAGATGGACATTGGGGTATATCCCAATTCATTGCCAGGAGGCTTCCTGGTAGTTAAGGCTGGGGACAAAGAGACATTGCGGTGCCTGTGCATGCAGTACAGGTTACCCGGCGGAGAAGCTAGCACCACGGCAAGGTGTCCCCAATGTGACATCCACTACCTAGGGGCCATGCAGCCCTTCGTACCAGGGCAGACCATGGAGGCGGGAGTGGACACAGCCAAGCTGACGGCTGAAGCCTCGCCCTTGGTCAAGCAAGAACCAGTTGATACCGGAGAATGGGGATCGCTCCTAATGATTGCGATGGAGCCTGAAGAGAGAGGGGTCTACAAACGCGGTGAGAACCCGGAACCTCACCGTCGGTCCCCTGCGGGAGTGGCACTCCTCGAGTCAGAGTTCGACTCCTCGGACGAGGAACAAGCGACCCCAACGACGGTGGTGATGCGCCTACCAGCGGACCACTACAGCGGTGCTGGAAAAGAATCGGCACTTACCTGTGTCGATGGCGGAGGAAGAACCACCCCGAGCCAACGGAGCCGTAAGCGATATCCTTGCCCTCCCCAGGCGCCGGTGGTGGCAACGGCGGAGAGAGGCCTGACCCAGGCCCGGACGGAGCAGAGAGCAAAACCATCACTTCCGGCGGCGGATGTCATTCTGGAGGAAGAGGTTGCCCAACGCAAGATGGCAGCGGCGAGTCCCGCGAGATCCATGACCTCATTTCCAGTGGGAACAGTGGAAACGGATGGAACAAAGACACGTGTGAACCGGAGTGCCAGTCCGATGGTACCGGGCAAGGTAGCGAGAAGTTGCGGGTCGTAGCCCCGCGGATGCCGGCAGTATTTCCCTATGCCCAACCCCTGGCCATAGTTAAAGCCCCTGCCCCTGTCACTTTTTCCTATGGCTCCCAATCCAGCCAAGGGTTGTCTGGGGAGTCACGGGGCAGCGCTGATGAACGGACTGGGGAGAACCTGGACTGGGGTGACTGTTTTACCTCTGATGAGGGATCGGGGAGGGAAATGGCTATGTCAAGAATGTCATTCAGCACTAATGATAACCATAGTATTGTTAGTGTAAAGTGTAAGTCTAAGAGCCTTGGGTACAATTCTAAGTCCACAGGGACATCAGGAGTTTCATCTGTGGATTTGGGTAAAGTTGATCATATTGTGCCTATTGCCCGGGGAACCCCCTATGTACCTCCAGTGTCAGGAAGAGTTGCCAGGGATCACCAAAAGCTATTACTTTATTTTCACCATACATGGGAGGGAGAAATTGAGTTCGAAATGGGTTCCACTGATGAGGATAGGGGATATAGTTCTGGTGAGGAGGAAGGATCAGGAGAAGAAAATTGGGATTCTGATTGTTCCGTAGAAGATTGGGATGCTGATAGTTCTCTAGAGGATTGGGATCCTAAAGTGTCAGACAAGAAGTGGCGTTATCAAGAAAAGATGGCTTACATCTCCAGGAGATGCCTTGGGGAAGTGTATGGGCATGATCCTCTCAGTCCACTAGTATCCATGCCAGAATTATGGGCTGATTGTGGGTATCCAGTATGTCACCCACAGGGTTATAGCATTGCTGCTCTAAACCCAGTGGACCATGCTGTGCGCAGGCCACCTTAAGAGGATATGGTAGTACCAGTAATTGATACTCCATCAGGGAGTAATCCTGGTTGTTGCACATCTACGTTAGGATGTATCTGTTATGGTTATGATGAAAAGATATGTACTGTAATGTGTTGTTATGTTTTGCAGTGCTACCTGAAGGAAGGTTCTGCAAATTTAGATCCCAGCCGGGTCGTTGGGTTCCACCAGGGGGAGAATGTAGCCATGTGTAAAATTGGTGTACATATCTCTTTCTCATGCTGGTAGTAAACTTGGTAAGTATGCAGGATTGCCAGTAGTCATCATGGAGGTTTGCCCTCAAACCCTGGTGAGGTGTCATATGTCCCAAAGGAAGTGACAACATGCTTGGTGTCCACCCTTAGTGACATCAGAGATGTGCCTGTACCTGAGGTGATATAAGACACAGCACTGCCTACAGTTAGCAGTTCAGTTGAGTTGGTGTGCTGCCTCTGTTCAGTAAGAGGCACATGGAGGTCTGCAACAGTGTTGCAGAGTCTGATGCAAGAGCTGGAGTCTGTGCAGCTCAGAGCAGACAGACAAGCTGGTGAATCTCCCAGAGGGGAGAGTTGGAAAGAAACTCCATTAGGAGAAGGAGGAACGTTCCAGATGGAGTGGTGAAATCTTCATGCAATAACATCAATAATTCAAATGTAGGGCTCATGCATATGACTCTAACATGGAGTTGGTATATTATATAGTGTGATATGTGAGTGACCAGTCAAAAATCAATATAACTTCTCCTGAAGGAAACAATCAAAAATGCTAGATTTCACCTTGATGTGACCTCATTGGAGGAAATATAACACATACTGGTACTCATCTATGTCCATAAACCACATTGAAATATCTTGAAGAGATCTTACCCACTCCTTGAGTCTTTGGGAGTCCGTATTGGCGTGTCTGAAACGCGTAGGAGGAAATTCACCTCCTTTGGGTGATGTGTTGTACTTGTGCTGAATAAATAGACTTTATTTAATACCACCTGACTCCCTGGCAGTACGCTGCTTTCCTCTTTTTTTCTACATTTGCAGCTAATAGCAAGTTCCTTTTTTTTTTTTCTATTTTGGAGGTCTTTTCAGTGTGTTCTCTCTTATATGTTTTTTAAATTGTTTGTGTATCTAATGTGTTAAATTAAAATTCATTCTTTGATTACTTTCATATATCATGTGTATTTGCGGTTATTTTGAGTGCTTTTATAAGGATTCTGTTTTCTTTTGTGTCTTTATATTTATATTTCCATTAGGACCGCCAGGCATTATATTATAGATTTATTTATATATCTTTCAGATTTATATTATATGCTGCTTTTGTGATTTCCAGTGCTAGCGTGACCATTTTGTGTGACTCCCTTTCTTCTCTCTGTCTTCTCTTTCTCTTCTCTCTCTTCTCTCTCTCTTCTCTGTCTCTTCTCTCTCTCTTCTACTCTCTTCTTTCTATCTTCTCTTCTCTCTCTCTTCTTTCTCTTCTCTCTCTCTCTTCTCTCTCTCTCTCTTCTAAACTCCTGGTATTGAGGCCACATGCAAGCAGATGTTGATTTTGGAGTGTGGTCCCATCCATATTCTATATATCACAAGACTGAAAGTTAATCAGCTCACTTTAAAGTAGCAAAAAGAGATGAGGACAAAGTGATAGCTCGTGTTGTGCTGATCTCTTTGGTTCTTGCTTAGTTCTCGTCTATTGATTACATCCCTGGCATCGGCTTTTACATTGTCAACTACTGTTGTTTGAAATGTGTGTGGATGGCAGTGGGCATTCATTTCCCTCAGGGCAAATGTTTAGAAACAAATGTCTCAAGAAGGCAACTATTCATTTACAGGTAGGGGAATGCATACATCTGATTACCTTATGATTGGGGTTGAACAAGCAAGATTGACAATCAAGCCTCTTCCCCCACTCAAAGTTGCACTTGCTAAGGAAAGCAAATACAATTTCCAAACTTTGAAAAAGATTTATATTTCCTAAAAAAAGAAATAACGGATTCTGAAATTATAGTGTATGCGAGTTCAATAAATAGAATGTGAATGCTTAAGAGTCTCTAAATAACAAAAAAAGTTACAAGTTTACATTATAACAACAGCTAATTTAAACCTTTTGAGAAGAAAATAATTTTTAATGTTCTTGTAATAACGGTTTATTTAATATTGCAAAATGTTTTTAATTTCTTCTCACAATGATTAGGTCCTTTCGTGCTGAGCACTTTTGGTATTCTGAGACTTTCCCAATCTATCCTCTGTGATAGAATTGTTCTAATACTGTTCTAATTGTTTCACAAATGTTCTAAAATTTGTTTTAATAATGTTCTTCAGTTGTTGAGGCAAATATGTCATTTTGATTGCAAGTGAAGATACAGAGATTAGTATTAAAAATGTTGAATCAAACAAGTTACAGTACCTGTAAAGAGCTTCAAATATATCTTTGGATGATATTCCAAAAGCCCTTTCATACTGGGGTTTGCCTTCTCTGAAAAACAATATAACATTTTATATTTATAAATTATTGTAGAGGAGATAAGAGATAAGGATAGAGATAAGGGATAAGGAAACAGATAAGGATTTAGATGATAGATCAGTATAGTGATAAGAGATAAGGACAGAGATCTGAATAGAGATAAGGACAGCGATAAGGATAGAGATAATGATAAACATATAGGGACTTATTCTATAAGCTTTGTTAGTGCTTAACCGTGCGATCACGAAAATCCCCATTGACTTGAATGGGGCTTTCCGTGCAGATCCCACATTTCATCCACACAGTTCAATGGGGATCCAAATGGTCTGCACACTCACCCTACGCATTTTACTCACAGGAGCTTCATCAGGGGTTAAATTGATTTATTGATTTATACATTAAACTTTCCCCTGATGAAGCTCCTCTGAGTGAAACGCATAGGGTGAGTGTTCAGACCATTTGGAGCCCCCCTGAGCTATGTGGAAGACCATTCTGATTATCCTGGACCAAGTTTATCCTGGACCAAGTTTTGCCTTGTACCTGATTAGAACTCCCTGTGGATGGCCACCACATGTGCAATTTCAAGGAAAAGGTGACAAGAACCATATCCACTTTCTGGCCCAGGGTGGTCCACATGCATGCACCTTTAGCACTTAAGTGTATTACTTTTGATTACCTGTTTAGAAAACAAATCTATATTATCTGTGTCCTTCTGTGCTGTTCACATATGGGAATCACCCCATATTTCTATCCTTTTCCTGAGGAATATCCACTAGAACACATTGGAAGAACTCCTCTGAGTTGGTAACTGAATAACCACAACTCTTATTTTCAACTTCTCAATTGTGAGTGAGATACCTTTCAATTAACATCACAATGCTGATTTATACATAAATGCACTATTTTGTGTTTCTCTTATTTTTCCACATATTTGGGGAGTATTTGTGCATCTGAGAGATAAAGATGATAGAGATGATACAGTAGATAGAGAAGATAGAGATGATATTGATAGAGATGATAGAGATAATGATTAAGATAATGATACATATTAAATCATCATTGCCAACTTCTTCTTAAACTTAAGATTCTATTCCTTTAATGATAAAGAAATTGCAAAACTTATGAAATTAATAGAAATAAACTGACATGTAGCTGATACATTTGGCAGTTTTAATATTATTTAAAAAAATTAAAGTGCAATGCAAGCTACATTCCTACTGGAATGTAAAACTATATTTATAAAAAAATCTTATATTTCAGAAGAATAATAGTCTGCTTGAAATACCTTTCCCCCCTCTCTAGTTAGGAGTGTGGAGTTGAACACACTGGCAAATTACAGTGGGTTACTAAAAGTAGATCAAACTACTTTACAAATTAATAAAGCTCAAAAGTAAGAGACAATGGGCCTCATGCAGTAAGCCCCGATAAGGCGTTTATCGGCATTTTTTCCCTTCCAGATTCAGTAAGCCCCGATAAATGGGAATTATCGGCAACTTTTCTTCCGAAAAAAATTTTTTCGCCACCCGGCTGCCGATAAGCCACTTATCGGGACTTTTTTAACCCGCCTGAATTCAGTAAGCCCCGATCAGCTTTTCGGTGCTGATCGGCAGGCCAGATTGGAGATTTTATGGCCAATCCAACCAGCTAACTAAAGTTGGCAACTTGCTGAAGGAGAAGCATCGGCAAGGGCGACACTTAGAAAAAATCAGCCCTTTTTCCTGCCTGTGATTGATGCCGGGGGTCTACGGAGCTGATACCCGCACCGGAGCCCCCCGGCATGCATCCGAGGCAGGAAAAAGGCATTTAAAAGCCACTTCATTACCTTAGCGGCTAACCGCTAAGGCAATGAAGGGGTTAACCCACCGTGCCAGCGTTATTGTGGGTAGCGGGGCGGGTGAGGGGGGTATTTGGCCCTGGGTGTGAGTTTAGGACTTGCGGGGGGGTGCGGGGGCACTAACCCCTTCACAGCGTAGCAGTTAATACCGCTACGGTCCTGAAGGGGTTAAGGCCTCCCGCTACCCACCGCAAGCCCTAAACTACCACCGTTGGGCTAAACCCCTTTCACCCACCCCCACTAGCCACAATATTAAAAAAATACACACCCCAGCCCCACAATAACTAAATAAATAAATAATTAAAGAAATATATATATATATATATATATAAATATATATATATATATATAAACCCAACAACACCTATACCCCCCTAACATACTGTATAGTTATGTGCACAATGACTATTATCCACAAAAGGATAATAGTGCAGTTGTCCATTTACAATACATACACACCAATAAAGACATTAAATACATATAGCACTCACCCATGTCGCACTGCCACGATGAAGGCCATCCTCATCTTCATCCTGCCCATGCCCCATCCGCTTCTGCAAAACAAACACAAGAATTACAACATCCAAATTAATGTCCCCTAACCCCTTAATCACCATAGCGGTTATTAACCGCTACAGTTATTAAGGGGTTAAGCCACCATCACCCACATACCCTCCCCCACAAAGCCCCCCAACCACCCTCACCCAATACCCACAGGGGAGTCCTACCAAATACCCTTGGGCCTAATACCCCCTCCCCCAGCACATACAGTACAATAATGTGCCAAATAACTATTATCCACATAGGGATAATACAGTAGGGATGGAGTTCCCACGCTCTGATTGGCTGCCGTACCATGTGAGTCCGGCCATATGTCTTTTCATGACGTTTTCTTAAAGGCAATTGCAGCAAAGCCATTCTGATTGGCTGTGCTGTCATTGCCTTTAAGTGACGTCATCAATTTTTTTTACATCGGCCAAAACACATGGTTTTCACGGCCCAATCAGGGCCGTGGGAACCATATGACGACAAATGTGACGTCATAGGCCTTTAAAAGCCTATGGCGTCTCATTTTGAAGACAGACGCCGAGGAGGAAGGACCTCCTCCTGAAGATTAAAGACCTGGGCGTGGCACCGGACGCCAAGAAGACCCCGGAACAAGGTATTTTAATACAGATTCACATGGATTAAAACTAGAACAACCCTTGATTGTCATGTTGTATTATTTTAATGTTTCATTTTTAATGTTTTTTTATTTCATGGTTTCCTGTTCCTGGATTGTTTTGTGGATGGTGTCGTGGATGGTGTCGTGGATTGGTTCGTGAGTAAGCTGATCAACGGGAGTCGGTGGGGGCAAGTAATGGTAAGTTTAAGAAAGAAATGTATTGAATGTAACTGTGTTTTTTGTTGCTTTTTCATGTGTTCATTTTTTTAAATGCATATCATTTGTTGCCACTGTATGTATGTATGTATGTATGTATGTCTACATATATATATACAGGGTAATAAATGATACTGTTGTTAAAGCTTGATATTCTGTATTGTTAATCATTGTGGCTATGCATAGATGTGTGGTAAATGTATTTTATTATTAGAGAGATGTAAGTTTTGGGCTTCTAGGCCGTACAGTAGGTTATGGAAAGCCTTGCTTTAGTATATTGTAATTGTTGGTGTACTTTTTTCTATGTTTTGAAGTGGTTCTCTGTTACGATAGCTTTAGTTCATTGTGTAATTGGTATGGATGGTATTTTAATTGTTTAGGGATGTAATTGATGTGTGTTAATTCATTGATGGTGAGTTAATTGGATTAAATAATATACTTCTTGTGATGTATGGCGATTTGAGTGGGATTATTGTATTGTTAACATTGATTTGCAGCGTGTACATGTAGTTTACATGTTATGCTACATGTATACACTGTAAATGCAATGTTTTAAGAGGCATGTGAGCCTTCAGATTGAATGATTAAATGTGATTTGGTTAGGCAATTGGTTTTTAAATCATTGAGGATGTTATGCATAAGTGTTGTTGGCATTGCAGGATGGCTTCACCCCTTAATTACCTTTCAGGTTAGTACCCGATAAGGTGATTGAGGGGTTCAGTGTTATGTTACTGGTATTCAAATGTTTTGGCTATTTATTATTTTGGCAACGGACACCAAGGATTATGCTGGCGATGGAGACTTCTTATTGATGAGGTTAGTACAATTTAAATCACTCTATTACCGTATTGAATGTGTTTAATAATGGCCAAATAATGTATTATACCTATGTGGATAATATTTATTTGGCTCATTACTGTACTGTATGTGCTGGGGGAGGGGGTATAGGCCCCAAGGGTATTTGGTAGTACTCCCCTGTGGATAGTGGGTGAGGGTGGTTGGGCCTCAGGGTTGGGGGGGGGTAGTGGGAGAGGGTATGTGGGTGATGGTGGGTTAACCCCTTAATGACTGTAGCGGTTAATAACCGTTATGGTGATTAAGGGGTTAGGGGACATTACATAGAATGTTTTAATTATTGTGTCTGTTTTGCAGAAGCGGATGGGGCATGGGCAGGATGAAGATGAGGATGGCCTTCATCGTGGCAGCCATACATGGGTGAGTGCTACATGTATTTAATGTCTTTATTGGTGTGTATGTATTGTAAATGGACAACTGCACTATTATCCTTTTGTGGATAATAGTACTGTTGCCCATTACTGTATTGTATGTTGTGCATTGCTGCTATGTTTATTGGGGGCATTTGTCCCCAATAAACATGCTACTATGCGTTAACCCCTTCATTGCCTTAGCGGCTATCCGCTGTGGTAATGAAGCAGCATTAATGTATTTTAATAATATTGTGCGAGAGCAGGAGGCCCCCTGAGCTGAAGCGCATTTATTTGTGGCTCAGAGACCCCCTGCTTCCCGAGTTACAGGCCCCGGTTTGGGCCATCGGTTACAGTGTGGACGCCATATTTGTTGCGGGAACGCTATAAACATGGCGGCGACACTGCCACCCGATGACACATACCGGGGCCTGTAACTCGGGAAGCTGGGGGTCCCTGCTCCACAAAGCAATGCGGTTCAGCTCAGGGAACCCCCTGCTCACTGTACATTATTATTAAAAATACATTCATGCACATAGCACATAGCCGCCAAGGTAAGGAACGAGTCTTTATTGATGTGTGTTTTTTACTGATAGTGTAGATATGCAGAGGGTCTCTGGAGCAGAACCGCGTTGGTTTCAGCTCCGGGGACCCCGTGCTCCCCGAGATACAGGCCCCTTTTGGAGTGCCGGTATCCCTCTGCTTTGTTTACAGGTCGCGGTCACGTGATCGGGACCTTAAAACGCAGAGGGATACCGGCACCTCATAAAGGGGCCTGTATCTCGGGGAGCACGGGGTCCCCGGAGCTGAAACCAACGCGGTTCAGCTCCGAAGACCCCCTGCACATGTCCACTATCAGTAAAAGTTGTTTTTAAATACTTTATTTGTTGCCGATGTTTGCGCTGAGAGAGCGGCTTGTCTCTCTCAGCTGCAAACATCTATCGGCAGAAAAGGCCTTATCGGGAGCCAGGCTGTATCGGCACAGGCTCATCAGCAGCTTTGCTTTCGCAGTGCTTCGCCAGGGATCGGAAGGATTCGGCCCTTACTGAATACTGCGAGGGCAAATCGCCCAAAAAAAGCCTTTTCGCAATTCTTGCCGAAAATTTTGTATCGGGGCTTACTGCATGAGGCCCATAGTCCCCAGCTGGCACTCCACTGTGTCTCTACGCATTTCGCACTTTGCTTCATGAGGAGTCAGCTTCATTGACACTAGTTGGTCCATATTAAATTCTCTACTCTGTCCAATCAGAGTAAAGCTTTCGGGCAAACCTCCAAACCAGTTTGTGAATCTTAAGTAATTCCTGTCAGTCCTTGGAATCCATTGTGGAGGTCCTGTGTGTGCAGAATCTTTGGGTTCCCGGCTTCCTCCTGGCTGGGATAGGAGGTGGGAAGTCCACGTGCAGGTTGGTAGCTTCCTGGACTTTCTGCCATATATAGAACCCTAAAGGAGGGTCTTAAGAGGGTAGAGTGAAGGCAAAAGGCTTTACATTCACCATAAATTATGTTTTTCACAAACTATTTTCACTTAATATTATTGTAAGTATATTACTGTTCACTAATATCCATTTTTATCACATGGAGTATATGGTTTAACACTTAGAGCGCCGGGTGAACATTTTTTCACAATAGATAAAGATATCCTGAAACAAAAACACAAAAACATGATACTTTTTCAACATTTATTTATCCACAAATAATTAAACATTCAATATCCATGTGTGAAAAAGTGTGTGAACCTTTAGATTCAGTACCTGGTGGCACCCCCTTGAGCAGCAACAACTTCAACTAAGCATTTCCTGTAACTGCTGGTCAGTCTCTCACATCAGTATGGAACAATTTTGGCCCATTTCTCCTTACAGAACTGCTTCAACTCATGACCCACTTTTCTCCTGCAGAAGTTTTTTTTATATAATGCAGAATTCATGGTTGTGTCAATGATGGCAAAGCGTCCAGGTCCTCAGGCAGCAAAGCAGCCGCAATCCATCACACTCCCATCACTGTGCTTGACGGTTGTGTTGAGGTTCTTCTGTTCTAACGCAGTGTTTGGTTGTAGCCAAACATAACATTTCTCATTGAGACTAAAAAGTTCCACATTTGACTCGTCTGTCCAGAGAACATTGTTCCAGAAGTTTTGGGGATCATCTATGTGCTCTTTGTCAACCTTCAGACGGGCAGAAAAGGTTTTTTTTAGAGAGCAGTGGTTTCCTCTTGGCTATCCTTCCATGAATACTATTCTTGGTCAGTCTTTTTCTGATAGTTGCGTCATGAACACTCACATTAGCCAAGGTGAGTGACTTGCAGATCCACTGATGTTACTCTGGGGTTCTTTGTGACATCCTGTATGATTTACAGGTTTGTTCTTGGAGAGATTTTGGTGGGATGACCACTGTGGTCTTCAACTTTCTGAATTTGTAGACCCATTGGGGCTTCCCAAACTCACACCTGAAGATCTACCTAATTATTTAAATAACTGATTAATTATCCCCTATAAGTTAGCTGATAAAACCAGGGTTTCACTTACTTTTACACATATCCTGACTCTTAATTACTCATTGTTTGCTTAATTCATTCATCATTGTGTTTCAAAAGACATGAAATTGGTTAATATAAACCCTATTGGATATTTAAGAAAAGACTGGTTTTGATTAAAGAAGGTTATCATGGAAAAACGATGGAATTTCCGTAATTATCATTGGGGTTCACAATCTTTTTCTCGTCACTGTAACTATGATGACCTGTGGTATTGGAATCTCACAGAAATTTATCATCTATATTACTCCGGGTAGGCAAAACAGCTAGCTACCTATGGGTGAGATATAGATAGGCAAGATTGGCATAAGGCCAATGAACAGAAAAAAACATAGTATATAGCTTGCCTCTCAAGGTACATACACTAACACTAAGTAAATTTAAATACCCGTGCATTGCTTCCATAGCAGCATGACAGCCATTAAGCAAATATGATTCAAAGGCCTGCATCGCTAACAAATACAGTGCAATAGTAAATAAGTATACACAAACAACAGTGAAAGATTTTCAATCTTTTGACATTTGGCGTAACCATTTTAGTGCCTTTGGCTTAGACACTCTAAAATGCCTACTTCTGATATGCTAAATGCATGTACCCTCTGCAAGGCTTTATCTTCTGTTAATTACCTACACCCTGTCTATAACTGGTATGCTAAATTCGTTTTCCACTCTGGTGTGTTATTCAGATGGGTGTTTAGCTTCCTCTGGCTGGGATTAAACTAGGATTAGGCCTATATATTAGTGTTATCTCTGCAGATGGTAATGCATGGGGTTGCAATGTCCTGTCTTCAAGTGAGCTGTTTATAAGTGGCATTGCGTTAAACTGGAGTTGAACTGAGTTGGAAAACATGTCATCTAACAATGACTCAAGAAAACCTATCTTTCTGCATGTGAGGTTTATAGAACAAAGTTCTGGTAAATAGTGCTTCAATGACTGAGGTAACTGATCTGAATAATACAAATAATACAAATAATCCGGATTGAAGAACTTCCTCAAACAGGAATCTGCAATATTAGTGAGTACTGGTATACACAGGTAAGCGCTAAGCAATGAGAAACATGTATATAGTCCTGGTAGGTGCTGTAGATGAGAGTTATGACAACTCCATTAAATCACTTCCAAGTAGGACTGCTCTCAAGCGCTGGCATCTACCTTGTGTGTAAATCCCAGTAACCAAATTCAAAGGTAACTCACATGCAGTAGCCTGATGTTCCTCCGTGGGCGTGCATCCCCTGGAATCTGTAGATAGTAGTCCCGAGAGGGGAAGGTGAAGCGGAGCACAGCCGTGCAAACGAGGGATAAATCCAGGATATTTCTTCTTTATTGAGTGAGCGACAACATGGCGCAGAAAAGTATAGCTCTTACGCGTTTCACTCCACGATTGGCGCTTCGTCAGAGAGTGTCGACTTGGTGCCCCTTCTTATGGCCCGTATCCGCCCACCGGAAATGACGCAGTAGAGCATCATCCGCCCACTGGAAGTGACGCAGCGAAGCATTATAAGATGCTGATTGGCTTGAATCTGTACACCGGAAGTGATGTAACGGAGCAAGCCACGCTGATGAATGTTTACTAGCAATAAAAGGTTACCATAGAGATGATGTCAATAATGTCAATCTATCTCTATCATCATCTCTATTGTAACCTTTTATTGTTAGTAAACATTCATCAGCGTGGCTTGCTCCGTTACATCACTTCCGGTGTACGGATTCAACCCAATCAGCATCTTCACTGCGTCACTTCCGGTGGGCGGATGATGCTCTACTGCGTCATTTCCGGTGGGCGAATACGGGCCATAAGAAGGGGCACTGTAAGGAATCCACTACTGGCTTTGACTATAGCCTTGCAGACCTATGCAGTTGCAAGCTTCCTCTGGCAATCTATGGCACATGTGCTGCTACTCATTGCAGCTTCTGCCCTGTACTTCAGCATTGGAGGAATACTCACACACCCTCCTCCTGAGATTGGATCTCCGCCCTTTATATCCTGGGCGTTGGCACTGAACCAGTGCCGAGCATAACTCCTACCTGGGACGTTACTGTTTCTGCCACAAACCGCCCCAGGCCTCTCTCCTAGCGTTCTTACCTTCCAAGTTCCTGAATATCCAGAGGCCTGTTCCTGTCTCCTGTGCTGAAGCGTTGTTGCCAGCACTGGTACCTGCTGCATTCACTCCTAGCAGTGGTTACCCCTATTTCCTGGTAACTGCTGCATTCACTCCTAGCAGTGGCTACCCCTAGTTTCCTGCGGCCTGCTGCTATCTCTATGCAGTGACTTCTGCGCTGAAGCGTTGGTTTCCCCGACGCTGCCCTGCGGTGTACTTCGACCAGCCTGCTGTCTCCCCCTGCTGAGAAAGGCGTCATTTGCCGAGGCCGCTCCTCGCGCAGAGGCCACTCCCGCGCTCACGCTCCTAAGCTGAAGCAGGGAACTCCTGTCTGCCTGTTGCCGATTCCTTGCTACGACTACGACAACCCGGATGTCTTCTATCCTGACCCTGCTTCGGCCATCGATTGTCCTGTCTTCTCCTACCCCGACTTTGGCTTCAATAACGACGATGCTGCCTTCTCCAATCCTGACCCTGCGATGTACGACTACGAACTGCGCACTCCGGATCAGTCTGCGCGGACTAAGGTCGGTGATAATGTAACCCCACCTCAGCCCCGCGGTCCGGTCCCGGTTTGTGGTGAGCATCGGTGTAACAGTATGCTCGGCCAACAAAAACCGGACCGCGCCGTGGCGGGGGTTGGCAATTTTCCAACTGAAGTTATGTCCCGGCCTGCGTACCAGTCCCACTATGAAGGCCAGTATCTGTGTGAAATAATAGCCCTGATTGAAGACCTGTTTACGTATGAAGGTTTAACCCCTTTGCAAAGACAATGCCGTTGTGATCTCTTTATTAAGGCTTGCTGCATGCAGAACTTAAAACAGTCTCTAGCCGATTGTATTCGCTCCCCTGATTCCCCTTTAACCTGGGATAACGTGTACCCTATGGAACTGGCCGACGCCCAAGAGGCACTCTATGCCCTGGCCTCATCACTGGACATTCATCTAGTACAACAGGGCGCCCTCCTCATGTTGGCTCAGTCTCAAGATACACTCCATGTACTTTCCTTAACACTTGACATTCGCATAAAAGAACAGGACCCCCTCCTTGCCAGCTACGCTGCTGCTTGGCAGATCCCCTATGCTGCCAGTCCTGTTGCTAAACCTGTGGGGGTACCTCCCTCTCCTAAGAATGGCCAAACCATCTCTCTGTCGCTGCCCGCTAAGGAAGAAGCTGCCACGCTCCCTAATCCTGAGTTAACCTCCCTAAATTCTGTCCCCGAGGTTATTCCGGTCTTAACCCCTGCTAGTCAGGCCTATGAGTCCCCCACTGTAAATCCCCGCATTCCCCAGGTCAGTGTGTCTTCCCTAGCACCAGAGAATGAATCCTGTTTGCCCTCTTTTTCTAACCCGAAAATTCTAAGCTCTGTTCCCAGGGTTTTTTCTGTTTTAACCCCTGCTAGTCTGCTCTGTGAGGTCCCTACTGCTAACCCTAGTATTCCGCAGTCTAATGTTAGGTCCCTAGGGCAAGAGGTAGAACCCCCTATGTCCCCACTCTCGGAGACTAGCTTCTATTTCTCTGATTCTCAGGTACAGGCATACCCCGCTTTAAGGACACTCACTTTAAGTACACTCGCGAGTAAGTACATATCACCCAATAGGCAAACGGCAGCTCACGCATGCGCCTGTCATCACGTCCTGAACAGCAATACCGGCTCCCTACCTGTACCGAAGCTGTGCGCAAGCGGGGAGACTATAGAGCCTATTACAAATGCGTTATTTACATCAGTTATGCACGTATATAACGATTGCAGTACAGTACATGCATTGTAAAGTGGAAAAAGGGAGTGCTTCACTTTAAGTACATTTTCGCTTTACATACATGCTCCGGTCCCATTGCGTACGTTAATGCGGGGTATGCCTGTACAGAGTAATTTAACCCTTGAGGTTTTTCCTATGTTAACCCCTACAGGTCAGCCCTATGAACCTCCCTTGGTAAATCCCTGTAGTCCATCAGTCAAGGACACCTCCTTAGCCTCAGAGGATGAACCCCTTATGTCCCCTGACTCGGCTAAAATTCTCGGGGCTATGCCCCCTGAACATTCGGCAATAATACTGGCTCCAGTTAAAAGTATTCTGGAGCTGTTTGTTTCTCTAAACCTGTTCGCATAATCTCTACTCCTAGGTATTTCGCTGACCCCATCTGTCATTCAGAGAGCTGAGACCCCTGCTTCTGAGCATAGACCCCTTTTCGTGGAATCTGTTGTCGTTTCTGATGTCCTAGACACTCTTTCCCAAATACCCACTTCAGAGACCAGCACAGTCGTGGTTGCCCCATCTGCACTGTCTGTGTTCTCCTCTTCTCAAATCCGAGGGTTTAAAGCGAACAGTACATATTATGTCCCTTTCCAAGTGACCCCTTCTGAGATCAGCGTATCTGCTGTTGCTCCACTAGTACAATTACACTCAGGGCCCGCCTATTTGGAGGATCAGCTTTTTAAGTTTGAAACTTCCCTTATCCCTGATTTTGTAAACCTGCAGTCCCTTCTCACTGTAGCTAAAAGTTCTCCAGCAGCCGCTGAGTTAAGCTCTACCGCTGCCAAATCTTCTGTTGTAGAAGCAACCTTCTCTAGCTTACCTCTGTTTTTCCTATCTGTTATGCCTATCACCTTTGCTAAAATTTCTGTTTTGCAAGGTATTTCTCCTATTAAGTCTGTGATACCTGCAATTCCTTTAATTGGTTCCAAGACCCCTGTCACTGAGTTTCCCATGGAGTCTGATGCCCTCACTAGGGATTCTCAGGGATCCAATTCTGAAACAAGCGCAATGCTATCTGATTTCATTACAGTAGCTAGTTCAGTTCCTGCTGGTTCTCAATCACCCACTTCAGTGACTAGCAAGATGTCCCTTGTTTCTATTGGAGAGTCTACCCCAGTTTCTTTCACGGATCATGCCACAGCCTTCGGGATAATTAAAAATTACTTTAAGTCTGGGATGCCCACTCCTTTATTATTACTGTTTCACGCTGATTCGCCCACAGTATTCAGGGTATCCACTACTGGCTTTATGTCTACTACCACGAACTCAGGGGTATCGCATTTGGAACTTTCAGTAATACCCGCTGTGTCCCTTTTTTCAAAAGACCCTGTCTTGAAGATGGACTTATATCTCCCTGTGTCTTCCACAATACTTGGGGTACTTGCTATTGACCGTCTTGTCCCAAAACTAGGGTTACCTCTCAAGAAGGTGCCTGGAGCTACCGATGTCAAGAACCCTATGTTTAAAACAGTAATATTTAGCATTGCTTCTCCCACAGTATCATGTGAGACCTGGGTACCTGGGACCTCCACTCCGAAGCCAAGCTCTAGTTCTCTGTTTTCTTTCTCTGTGTTGGAGGTACCCAGCGTTAACCTCAAGACTATTATTCCTAAGGCTGATGCACCGCTTAACCGCCTGCCTGTTTTTTTGGATAAAATCTGTTTTCTCACCTTTCAAACAAACTCCTTACTCGCAGGTCTCTGTGCGGTGCCTAAAGTGCCCTTTCTGGATGTCATTTGGCCTTTCTCTAAGACGAAGACACCCTTACTGGACCTCGTCGCTTTACTGAAGCGTCCGTCCCTGTTCTCTATGGTCCCACTATGGGTATAGACATGCTTATTATGTCCTTCGCCAAGGCCACAATTTCGGAGTTGATTCTCTCTAAAGATCACAAACCAAAGGAAGCGGATCCTTCAACTGCCAGTACCATGAGTTGCATACACACTGCTACAGACTCTCGCAAATTGCTTGGGATAGCAACCCTGCTTTGTATCAAAAGTACCGCTGCAATAGTGTGTAGTGAACCCTCCCGCCCCACTCCCTCGCTAACCATCACCCAGAATTCCTTGGAAGCTAAAGACTCTCGCAACTTCCTCTGTGCTGATTTCACCAAAGACATTGCCTTCTCTGAAGGTCCCTCTGCCATTTTTGTCCGACAATCTGTGTCCTGTGTCCCGTACTCTTGGACTATTACTATGCACCGGACACCTGGCTACTGCCCTGCTGATGTTCCCATTCCGGAGCCCTCAGGTCCCATTGTCCATGTACCAAGAACTGCAGTGCCACCGCTGTCTTTTATGGCACTCGCCAATGTACACCTGGATTGTGGACCTAATTCTCACCGGAGACACTTCAGGAACAACTCAATGTCTCCCAGACCTATGAATGGTCCTGTCCACCCAGGATTCTCACCCACTGGTGGGGATACTGTAAGGAATCCCAACAAACTATGGGCTTTCAACGCCACCTCTCGCCTAAGGAGGTTTAGGAACAATTCCATGTCCCCCAAATCTGTGATGGTTCCTGTTCGTCCGGAGGTCTCACCTGAAGGGGGGGGTACTGTAAGGAATCCACTACTGGCTTTGACTATAGCCTTGCAGACCTATGCAGTTGCAAGCTTCCTCTGGCAATCTATGGCACATGTGCTGCTTCTCATTGCAGCTTCTGCCCTGTACTTCAGCATTGGAGGAATACTCACACACCCTCCTCCTGTGATTGGATCTCCACCCTTTATATCCTGGGCGTTGGCACTGAACCAGTGCCGAGCATAACTCCTACCTGGGACGTTACTGTTTCTGCCACAAACCGCCCCAGGCCTCTCTCCTAGCATTCTTACCTTCCAAGTTCCTGAGTATCCAGAGGCCTGTTCCTGTCTCCTGTGCTGAAGCGTTGTTGCCAGCAGTGGCTACCCCTAGTTTCCTGCGGCCTGCTGCTATCTCTATGCAGTGACCTGCCTTGGACTTCTGCGCTGAAGCGTTGGTTTCCCCGACGCTGCCCTGCGGTGTACTTCGACCAGCTTGCTGTCTCCCCCTGCTGAGAAAGGCGTCATGGGCCGAGGCCGCTCCTCGCGCAGAGGCCACTCCCGCGCTCACGCTCCTAAGCTGAAGCAGGGAACTCCTGTCTGCCTGTTGCCAATTCCTTGCTACGACTACGACAACCCGGATGTCTTCTATCCTGACCCTGCTTTGGCCATCGATTGTCCTGTCTTCTCCTACCCTGAATTTGGCTTCAATAACGACGATGCTGCCTTCTCCAATCCTGACCCTGCGATGTACGACTATGAACTGCGCACTCCGGATCAGTCTGCGCGGACTAAGGTCGGTGATTATATAACCCCACCTCAGCCCCGCGGTCTGGTCCTGGTTTGTGGCGAGCATCGGCGTAACAGGCACCAAGTCGACACTCTGTACTCTCTGACGAAGCGCCAATCGTGGAGTGAAACGCGTAAGAGCTATCAATTTCTGCACCATGTTGTCGCTCACTCAATAAAGAAGATTTTTTTACCTGATCGGCTGTTATCCTGGATTTATCCCTCGTTTGCACAGCTGTGCTCCGCTTCACCTTCCCCTCTCGGGGACTACTTTCTGCATGTGAGACAAGAACAACTTTTCTATCACATCCTGCCATTTATCCTTATCCTTAACTTTTTCTTCTGCTCAGCCCTCAATTCCCCTCTCAACACTAATCTAGCACTACTACCATAACCTTGAATTACAACTCTGCATTATTCTCATCCTGATCTACATGCCCCTCTTCTTCTTTGCTGCTCTCATCCTTCTAACTCCAAACCATAGATTAACTGACATACAGGCATGTTCAGCTCCTGAACTCACTCCTCTGAAAACCTCTGACTGCCCCCACTGCAAATGTATCCCGTTTCAACTCCACCCTCTCCCAAACTAAACAAAGCTACTTTTCTTCACTACACAACACTTACAGGTCAAACCTATGCCGCCTCTTCTCTATCTTTGACTGCTCAGACCATCATCTATTAGCTGTATTTCTTCCTCCATTTCACCTCTGAATAGTTCGAGACTAAGGTGGATTCCATTAATCAATTATCCCCTGTATCCTCCTCATATTCTACACCTATTCTTCTTAACTCTCCTTTTGCCTTATTTGACCCTTTTCCCTCTGTCACAAAGATGGACGTGTCGCTGTCCCTCTACTACTTGCCCTCTTGACATCATTCTCTCATATCTCCTTAAACCTCTTGGTTCCACTCTAATCCCAAAACCCATTCATATTTTGAAGTCCTCCCTGAGCGCCACCTCATTTAAAAACTCAATAGCTATACCTTTACTGAAAAATGGCAAGCTTGACCATACCTATCTTCCTAACTATCCCCGTCTCTATCTTGTCTATGCCTCTAAACTCATTGAACACCTTATATTCTCTGTTGCTCTATTTTCTTAACTCTTATTCTCTCCTAGATCCTCTACAATATAGTTTCAACAGTGCTCATTCAAATGAAACAGCCTGAACCAAAATAACTAATGACCTTCATGCTGCCAAAGACCAAGGTCATTACACTCTGTTTATATTAGTCTATCTCTCTTTAGCATTGATACACTATCCTGGACTTCATGACAAGTTTTCTGGCATTGGAAGGTATCTTATAGACACTGCTTAGTAAATATGGTCCTAAATTACAATATTAACCTATTAAGCCAATCACTGTCATTGTTTAAGATTGCTCCTATAGTGTGCACTCCCTACCCCTGCATATTAGCAATAGGGTTGCCACTTAATTTGGTCTTTTTTTCTGATGCAAGATACATGTAAAATAAAATTTTAAAAAATCACAATGTTTATGTACACTCGTATTACATAAAATGAAAGTCCAGAATTTTATCTTGACTACTCCTTACTCGGTATTGCACATATTTGGTCTAAATTTAATTAATATGTTACCATGCACCCAGACACCCAGAGACCTATATTTCCTGGACACAGGACCCAGGAACCTGCCAGAGACTGACATGGAGGGCCACCTGATTAAGGTACTTCCTGAGACTTTGGGGTGAGCGGCTGGTAATGGGAATATCCCTCCAGTCCTGCAGATAGGGTCTGGGGAAGTAAGTTAGCCCTTACAAAGGGATAAGGGTTTGTTATTTTGTTGTTAATGTATGTTTTTCCTGGATAAAGGAACAGGTTCAATAAAGCCAAGATATAATGTCACCCAAATCGGTCTCCATTATATGTACCTCTGCACACATCTCTTTCACACCTTAAAAATAACAATGCATTTTGCAATATTACTTCAAATTTGGCATATCAGTTTGATGACTCGGTGGCCATTGTATTCACTAATTAGATTAATAACATTCAATATTTTGAATTATGAATATTGTCTTAACAATTGTTCAGCTGTGTTTTATGGATTGAGCTCAGTAGTGGAATCCAATTCACTACTGGAATATAATACTGTACAACTAAAATGTCCTTGGCATTTGTGAAGTGTTGACAATAAACATTTTGAAATAACATTCTCGTTGTACATCTCAGATTTTAATTATTTATTGCTTGTAGTGTTGTTATCTAAAGGACACATTATCGTGGAACACAATGGAGATATGACATGAGGAATGCTGTGTATATGGAAATGTAATATATAACAATATTTAGTGATACCATAACGGCAAATGGCACCAATAACCTTAATACGTTCTTAATTGGGATTACTATCTCTCACTATGACCAGAATAATGTGTCACAGCCATTGCTTATTTTATTCACCTAATTGGGCCAGCCCTCTCAGTTGAAAAAACACTCTGACACTTTATTACTCCAATAAAGTTTGTCGGATTCAGAGATTCTGCTACAGCACATACCTGCTCTGTACATAATTGTATTTGTTCCTCCCAGACCCCATTATACTAGTTTGTGTTGGCATGCCTCAACTGCAGTATGTAAACTGGACTTGGTCTACATTGGGAAATGACATTAAAATATCTCACACAAAACACACAAAAATGTACCAGCCAGTCCTACATTTTCCTGTCAATGTACCGAAACTTTATTTGACTCATAGTGGGCTGGTCTATCTAGTATCCACGATTAGACTTCTTCTGTACTGTAGGTCATTTGTGGGAACCAATATTGCCCCTCCTTGGTGTCGTAACCACATGGCACATGAGAACAAATGACTGCCCAACATTTACAATATAGATCATTAGGATTATGATATTAGAAACTTCTATACTTTTTATCTATTTAACAGACCTATTAGTGTAAGAAGATGGTTGTGGCCACATTTTCTAAACTCAAGGGGGTATTTATCAAGGCAAAATGGGAGCAATTCTGGGGCAAAAAACTGCACAAGATGGATGAAACAAAAAATACTATTCCTTTTAACGGGACTTTGATACATGTGGTGCACTTATTTAGCACAATAATTGCTCCACTTTTGCCTTGATACATATGCCCCAAGCCATATCTGTTATTTCACATGTAAAATGATAGAGCTTTTATAATTTGGTGACTGGTGAGTCAATGTGGTTATAACTGAATGTCAGCCTATTAACCATAACAAGGGTGCTTTGGAAGGAAGCATTGTTACATGAAGTGACAAATCAACATGCTGCCATGTACTTTCAACTTTATTCCAGAACAGCATGCACTCCCACTGGAACATATTGCTTCATCATGAAGAATTGCTGGCTGTCCTCTAACTTGTTGTAAGGCAATAGTTGATGTAATACCTAAAAGTAGGTCAGTAGGATTCTGACAGTTTTTCTATTCATAAACCATTGTATATTCTGGTAAACGTGTATATATATATATATACAGTATATATACACTTTTACCAGAATATACAATGGTTTATGAATAGAAAAACTGTATATATATACATGTAGAGGTATCAGTACCGTGTTAGCCGAGCTTCAATAATCAAAAAATAAATAGATGATACCGTTCTGTGGCTAACAAAATGCTTTTATTTGTGCGAGCTTTCGAGATACACTGATCTCTTCTTCCGGCGATGTTACAATGAATGAAGCAAAAGGTATACTTAAAAACAGTGTCTCTTGGAATGTTATCTGCGCTGTTCCTTCCCCCGGTGTGGATGTGTTTTATGGCTAGAGGTGTCAAAAGGGTACTGAAAGCAAGTGAAGAAAGAGTGTGTATGTGTATCAGTGTGAATAAAAATGAATGGAGAGCCCACAGTATATACAGTGCTTTACACAATGTGTGTGTGGAGTGGGAGTGGATATAAATGGTGTGGGTGGGTGTGGAAATGTGAGAGTTTGTAGCACAACTAAAAGTGTGTGTGGATACTTAGTGGTCCCTATAGGTGTATAGGGATGGAAAAACAAGGAGTATTAGTATGTGTGAGAGACAGCTGTGTGTGCATACATATAGCACAGTATGTACAGACATGGCCTTTAGCGCTCATGGGACGAGAGTTCACTACTGACAGTAATGACTCATAAAATTTCGATCTCTGTTTAGGCCACTGCTAAGTGTCCCGAACAGTTGCATAAATTTGTATTCATGCAACCGTCTCTCTTTCGGGGTTTTAAGATTACCTTTGAGTATGGCAACCCTCAGATCGTTCATCTTATGGCCAGAGTCAGAGAAATGTTCGCCAACAGGACTGTCTCTTGTACCGCGTGTGATGCTGTGGCGATGCAGGTTCATTCTCTTGTTTAGCCCCTGCCCTGTCTCACCTATGTAGTAGCAGCCCCTTGGGCATTTCATGCACATGATGAGGTACACGACATTGCTGGAAGAACAGGTGAACCTTCCTCTGATTTTGTATTCCCGATTCCTGTGTGGTATTTGTATTGTGTCCGCTGTGTAGAGCATTGCGCAGGTTTTGCATCTTGGGTCCTGGCATGGTTTTGTCCCGCATTCAGTTGTACTGCTGAATACTTTACTCCTCACCATAATATTCTTGAGATTATGGGGTTGTCTGTATGATAATAAGGGTGCTTCAGGGAAGACCTGTTGCAGTCTTGTATCTTCCTGGAGGATGGGTTGTAGTTTCCTGGCAATCTTGCGTAGGGCTCCTAGGTGTGGGTTATATGTGACCACCAAAGGTACCCTGTCGCTTGTCTCCTTCTGTTTGTATTCAAGGAGATCACTTCTTGGTATTCTGGTGGCTTTGTGAATTTGCTGGTCTACAATTCTGTGGTTATATCCACGGTTTATAAAGTCTGATCTCAAGGCTTTAATCCGCTGGTCTCTGTCTGCTGTGTCGGAGCATATCCGGTTGTATCGTATGGCTTGACTGTAGATGGTTGCATGTTTGGTGTGTGTCGGGTGGAAGCTGTTGTCCCTCAAATAGCTGGCTCTGTCTGTAGGTTTGCGGTATACAGAGGTCTGTAGTTGGTTGTTCTTTATAGTAATGGTGGTGTCTAGGAAATGTACTTCATCCGGGGAATGGGTGAGTTTGAGGTTGATGGTCGGGTGGAAAGTATTGAAGTTGTCATAGAACTGTAGGAGGTCCTGTTCGCCAGAGGTCCAAATCAGGAGGATGTCATCGATGTAGCGAAGGTATGTAAGGGGTTTCAAGTGACAGGTGGACAAAAAGTCACTTTCAAGTTTTGCGCAGAACAGATTGGCATACTGTGGCGCCATCCGAGTACCCATAGCGGTCCCGGTTGTCTGAAGGTATGTGTCATTTCCAAATGTGAAGTAGTTATGGGTCAGAATAAATTCGATGCATTTAGTCACTGTCTCTGTGAGTGGCTCCTGCGGTCCCAGAAAGTATCTGCAGGCTGAAATCCCATCCTCGTGGGGGATGTTGGTATAAAGTGACTCTACATCCATGGTTGCTAGTAGTGTTCCTGTTGGGAGGGGGCCAATTGCATTCAGTTTGTTTAGCAGGTCGGTGGTATCCTGGATATAGCTGGGTGTGTTCCTGACAAGTGGTTTTAGAATGCCCTCCACACAGCCAGAAATATTCTCGGTAAGTGTGCCAGATCCAGAGATAATAGGGCGCCCAGGGTTGCCCTCTTTGTGAATTTTAGGGAGCATGTAGAATATGCCAGGTTTTGGGTTAGCTGGTATCAGGTCCAGAATTTGTTCTCTTGTGCGGATCGGGAGTGTTTTAATGATCCTGTTGAGTTCTCGCATGTATTTTTTAGTTGGATCCTCCTGCAGTTGGGTGTAATACTTTGAATCAGAGAGTTGCCTGTGTGCTTCCCGCAGGTAGTCTGTGGTGTTCATTATGACCACTGCTCCTCCCTTGTCCGCAGGTTTGATTGTGATGTTGTGGTTGGCCTTTAGTGATTCTATGGCTCTCCTCTCCATCAGTGTCAGATTATATATTTGTTTCCTTACTTTGTCCAGGATGGTGGTTTTGGCGCTGTGTCTGAAGCTTTCAATGTACTGGTCCAATGTGGGGTTGCGCCCAGTTTGTGGGATCCAGTTGGATTTTTGCTTCTCCCTGCTCATGTGCAGCGGCTCTCCTTCTGCCGTGTTGGCATAATCTTGGTTGTGTCTGTTGTGGAAGAACTCCTTAAGACGCAGCCTTCTGAAGAATTCTTCCAGGTCACTGCACAGCTCAATCTTGTCCATAGGCTTGGTAGGGCAGAATGTGAGACCCTTTGATAATACTGAGGACTCTGCTTGATTAGGTGTGTAATCTGAGAGGTTAACAGTGCAGTCCTGTTCTTGGTGACTGTCAATGTTTGTATTATTAGTTGTTGTGCTGGCTGCTGCCGAGTATCTCATTCTTAGCCTCAGTCTGTGCAGTTTCTTTTCCTTATTGCTAATAAGACCCTTCAGGAGTTTTTCATGGAATGTTTGGAGTCCTCTCCATGTGTCTGTGTGTATTTCTCCTGTCTCCAGGATGCAGTCTATCATCTCTTTTGTCTTTCTCCTGTTGCTGTAACAGATGCTGATCAGATGGTTCCTTAATCTTTCTGAGTTCCTGGTGCACAGTTGTTGGGAGAATTTTGTGTTGTATGTGGTGGCAAGTGGGTTTTTGAGGACGAGTCCTTTCGGGATCAGATGCTCCTTCTTGCATTTGCTGAGGAAGATGATATCGCTGTCTAGTTGTGCCTGTTTTTTCAGTAAATCCTTTAGCTTCATTTGAGTGCGGTACATTGTGGTATCTTCCATATTTTCATGTAGAGGTATCAGTACCGTGTTAGCCGAGCTTCAATAATCAAAAAATAAATAGATGATACCGTTCTGTGGCTAACGAAATGCTTTTATTTGTGCGAGCTTTCGAGATACACTGATCTCTTCTTCCGGCGATGTTACAATGAATGAAGCAAGAGACACTGTTTTTAAGTATACCTTTTGCTTCATTCATTGTAACATCGCCGGAAGAAGAGATCAGTGTATCTCGAAAGCTCGCACAAATAAAAGCATTTCGTTAGCCACAGAACGGTAGCATCTATTTATTTTTTGATTATATATATATATATATATATTATTCACTAAGATATATTATCTATTATCATATATATATCTATTTAATATCTAAATATAATCAATACGATACCATGTAGAGACGAATATCAGAGGCAGCACTCCAAATGGTTGTCAAAAGAATATACTGTATTAACAAGACATAATTTCCAACGTTTCGGTCCGCGTGAGGGACCTTTCTCAAGGTGATGTGATTACAGAGTGAATTAGAACACATATAAATACCCTCAAAACCCATGACACACAGGTGCGGCACATAATAAAAATTAAACAATACATGGTATACAATTATAAGGTCACGCACCAGGCATATTGCAAACAGGAACGGGTTTATTACTATACTCTATAGTAACAGGAACAAGGCAGGATCGGCCCAATACAGTCTCTCAGGATTTACCGGATGATGGTCCCTGGACCGCCACTACAGGCCAAGGCACCTGCTGCCGTCCTAGCTCTTCCCCACCTCCCTAGCGGAGGCAGAGTAGTGGTCCACACTCACTCTCCCCCGGAGGGAAGAGCACATGGGTAGGCCCCAATCTCAGGCTCCCAGTTGTGTGACCTGCTATCCTCAGAGGGGAAGGAACAACTACAACTTTAGGGGGGTCCTGCCCCTAAGTACAGCCTAAGGCGGGCACCCTGTTGTCCCAGCTGCAACAGGATGTGTCACCCCCTGCTGTTACTCAAGTGCAGTATCATTGGAAGGGTAAAACCCCATACAACTACTGCCAACCTGATAGTACCAGGGTTTACTGCCAGCCCTAGGGCAGAATAGTAGCCCTAGGGCAGAATAGTAGTCTACATGTATATAGAGATAAATTACAACGAGATATGCAACATAATACGTTCTGATTGTTCTCCGTCATCTGCATCTAGTGATACTTCAACTAAATGTAATGTTTTTATCCAAAAGGAAAGAAAACAAGAAGGGGGCGGTCGTCTATTAAGAGAGAAATTGTTGGGGTTACAGGAATAACCCAAGATGATATCTTCTCATGCGGGGGTGGATCCTTACTGCAGTATTGCAGTAATTAATTTGACCAACACTGGCTTAGAGTTATCCAATGGTGACAGACCCAAAATGTTGTAATTATGGAAAAAAATGGATGTTATTTTAAGTGGGCAAGTCGTCAAACTACTCCCGCTTGAAATAATGTATATTTTACAGCGCCCATGCTAAGTAGCAGAAACGAGAATCAAACGTGGTAAATAATGCAATTTTACGCACTTTTATGCTAGTCATTAAATTTAAATACCTGGCAGTATACTGTAGGGCTACTATGGAAAACAAAGAACAATTCCTGAACTCCTACCAATTGGGCTAAAGTATAATCGTGACATTTTTACATTTAGAACCTGTCTGTGTAGCAATTTATTTATAAAATATTTTACCAGGAAGTAATACATTGAGAGTTACCTCTCATTTTCAAGTATGTCCTGGGCACAGAGTTAAGACAAATAATACATGGTTACACATACAGTTGCATAAATGAACAGGGTATACATTATATACTAGACATTGCATGCACAGGTAAAGAAAATATACATTATGGGCGTATGCAACAGTTACAGACCAGATTTAAATGTGAGACAGCCTTAGATTTAAAAGAACTTAAACTGGTGGTGGATGTGAGAGTCTCTGGTAGGTTATTCCAGTTTTGGGGTGCATGGTAAGAGAAGGAGGAACGGCCGGATACTTTGTTGAGCCTTGGGACGATGAACAGTCTTTTGGAGTCTGATCTCAGATGATAAGTGCTGCATGTGGCAGGGGTGAGGAGCTTGATCAGGCAGCTGGGTAGCTTGCCCAGAAAGAATTTGAAGTCATGACAGGAAAGATGAACTTTGTGCCTACAATCGAGTGATGACCAATCTAGTTCTTTGAGCATTTCGCAGTGATGTGCATTGTAGTTGTATGGGAGAACAAAATGACAAATTGAATTGTAGAGGGTGTCAAGTTTGCAAAGGTGGGTTTGAGGTGGCGAGCCATATACAAATCAAATCAAATCAGCTTTATTGGCATGACGAAAGAACATTTCAGTATTGCCAAAGCGTGAATAATCGGGGGTGGGGGACAATAATTACACGAATACTAAGGGGTAGGGTATAATGATTGCACGGTATATGGGTAACAGTTTCGCACAGGGGTGTAGGGGTTAGTTGACGTCTCTCAGCTTGTGGCAGGTGCTGATATAGTGTGCAGCCAGTTCTGCTGTGGTTTCATCTTCTCCCAGGAGGATCGCAATTATTTGGTTCTCTTCTGTATTAGTTCTGGATAACAGCAGTGAGTTTCTCTAGGTGGGCACTCCTCACTTCAGAGTATTGTGTGCAACGCAACAGGAAGTGAGTTTCATCTTCTACCTCTCCTAGCTCACATCTTTGGCACAGTCTCTATGTCGCCATAGTCAATAATTGGCATTAGCATCTGCTGTGCGATACACTTTCTGACCAGGAGACTTAGGGAGGAATTGTTCCTGTAAAGTACACCTAGTTTGGCATAGGTCTTGGTTGTCAGGGTATCAATGTGCATCCCAAATGTTAAGTGGGAGTCAAACAATATGCCCATGTATTTAAAACTAGTGACAGGGGTTAGGGTGGTGTTAGCGTTGGTTATGATCTGGAGCTCAGTCGCTGGAAGCTTTAAAAATGTAGTCTTGGTCCCAAATACCATTGTTCCAGTCTTGTCAGTGTTTAAAAACAGTTTGTTTTGGGAAATCAAATTTTCGAGTCTCAAAAAGTCAGACTGAAGTATGTGTTGAAGGTCAGAGAGGCTATGGCTGTGTGCATATAGGATTGTGTCATCTGCATACATGTGTATTGAGGCTTCCTTACAAGCTGTGGGAAGATCATTAATGAACACTGAGAAGAGTAGGGGCCCCAGAACAGAGCCTTGCGGGACACCACAGGTGATATCCAGGAGGATGGAGTTAGAGCTTGAGATGGGCACATGTTGGGATCTAACTGATAGGTAGGACTGAAACCAGTTTAAAGCAAGCTTCCCTATTCCAGAGCTCTGGAGTTTGTTAAGCAGGATAGCATGATCAACAGTATCAAAAGCCTTTGCAAAATCTAGGAATACTGCACCTTAGAGTTGTCCCAGTTCCATTCCACACTGGATTTCATTACAAACTTTTAGCAGGGTAGTTATGGTGGAGTGTTTGGGGCGAAAGCCAGATTGGAATTGGCTATGGAAATTTTTTCTTGGTATAGTAATCGCTTAATTGGGAGTGGACATATTTTTCCATGACTTTGGATAGAATTGGGAGAAGTGAGATTGGCCTGTAGTTTGAGACAGTGTTTTTGTCCCCTCTTTTGAAGATTGGGACAACTGTGGCAGTTTTCCAGGTCTTAGGGATATGGCCTGCAGACAGGATAGAGTTGACTATGGAAGCTATTGGTTTGGCAATGGCTGGGGCACCAAGTTGTAGGAACCTAGATTGTAGTAAATCAGGTCCACATTGGCTGCTTAGTTTTAATTTGCGTAATCTCCTTTTCGGATTCTGGGCCAAATTGAAAATTGTGGGCAGTGTTGGGAGGGGGTGGGGCTATGTGGGTACTCCCAGGATGAGATTCAAGTTTGTGGTTTGGGCTGCGTTTCGCTAATAAGTTAGTGGCACACCCCACAAAGTAATCATTGAATGCATTTGCAATGTCATTGGGGTTTGTCAGAGAAATATCCCCCTTAGTGATAATACTTGGTTGTTGATGGCTAGGAGGCTGGAATATATTGTTGATAACCTTCCAGAAGTTAGCTGGGTTTCATGTATTCTGGTGGAGATTGTCAGAGTAATATTGTGCTTTTGCGTGCCTTGTGTGCACATGTTTCGCAGGCATCTGTAGTGATTGAGATCCTTGGTAGTGCCAGTTACTTTGTAGCTTTTCCACAAGGTATCACTGAACTGGTAGAGTGCTATAAGGTCAGTTGCAACCTATGGAAGGTAACAAAGGAGTTATTTGGTTGCATCTTTTGATTAAAACATGATTCAAGCCTGCCAATCTCGTCAAGGTAGAATCCGTTTAGCAGGTGCCTACACTAAATATATGTAATGTGTTATTGTCCTGTGGACTAAACTTTGTGAGATATGTGAAAATGCCCTGAAGGGGTTAAATAAATTAAGCATATGCTTATTTATGATTTAGTGCTATTAAAAACTGGCCAAAGCCAGTAACAAAGTTCCCTTATTATAAAGGTAAACTGTGGGAGCACAAATATCCTAGTGTGAAATATTAGCACGCACACACACACACACACCCACACACACACACACACACACACACACACACATATATATGTGTTTGTATACTGTATGTATATGTACTGTAGTGCCGACGAGTATTCTAAAACAAACCTGGGGCAATCATCAACAAGACCCAGATACATGTTGGGTACATGCTGCAACATTTCACTGACATTTCTGCAGACAGACTAATGGCCCATCGGATTAACAGCGGGGGTCCCTGGCAGTCCCGTTCAAACTGTGTAATGGGCAGAATATAAATATAGACAACCTAAACAAACCTGAAATAAGTGATGAATATGTAAAATATCATTTTACAAGATATTAACCCCTTAGTAGCCCAAGTGGTCAGCTAGTCATGGGATCCAATATCTAGCTTACCACTAAGGGCTACTAAGTGGTTAATATCTTCCTTACACTACAGTCTCCCTTGCCTACCTAAGAGACCAGTTATTCATTGTATGGCAAAGCAAGCAAGAGTAGGCAGAAGAAAGACAATTTTAATTATTAAAACTGAAAAAGAATCTTAATAAAGAGTGTTTTTGAAGTTTTTAAGTTTTTCACGCACCCCCGCATTGAAAGGTAAACAAAACAAAATGTCTCTACAAAGTGACATCCCTGAAATGTTTTGGAAAAAACACCACATGACAGATATAATTTTCCGAAACGCATTGGTACAGCAAACATGCTTCATGACTTACAGGAAGCATTCTTGGCAGCAAGACAGCTGTAGCAAAGAAATGTGACCTTCATATGTTATAAAGGCAAGAGTTTGGCTTGATGTTTTTAGAATTTAACGTTTTCATTAATTAATGTTGGAGAAACCTATTTCAGAATTCTAATCATGAATTTTGGTTACAACATGCACATTTTCCCAAGTACGTTATACAGTAAGTGGTATTGTTTTACATTTTTTACAGTAGCTTCCTAATTAAGTGTATCATATATTCTATCCAAAACACGGCAAATACAGTAACTCACTACTTGTACTGTTTAAGGTCTACAGATCTCTTACTAACATACGTATATTATTTAAAGTATTAGTCATAAAGTATATTGTACTGTACACTAGAGTAATAAGTATACCTGTAATATGATTTCTGCATCAAAATAAGACTTTTCCAAGGCCATCTGCCACAAGTCTTAAATTAACTCAATATTAGAAAATATACTCCTGTAATCACCAGTGATAATCCTCTTTCAGGCAACTTTAGTACATACCGTAACATTACCACATCCAGCAACATTCCCAAGAACAATTCTACTCTATCTTATCAAGTCCTTTATACTACAGTATATATTTAAAGCTGCCGTTCAAGCAATATCTTACATGTGTGTTTTTTTAAATAAATCAGTCCTGTACTATGAGAAAATACTTGTAGCATTTAAAAAAAAAAAAAAAAATAAACAATTTTAAAGACATTTTTAATGTATTATAATGTAACAAGCATTTTTTGTTCCTATAGCAGCAATTTAAACATCCCCTTCCTGTTCTGAAACAGGCTCTGGCACACCCCTTTTTGAGCCCTGCCCTCTCGCTAGCAGTGAACCAATTGTATCTAGTCACTGCCTGGTCAGAACTTTGATCTTGGGTCCTCTTCTGCTGCACTGACAGACATTTATTGAACCCCTGAGCAGAAACTTCATCGATCGATCACAGGATAACGGATCGATTGGCAACTTAGCTAATCGCTTGTCAGTGTGTAGATTGTATTGATGCACATATTGAATGGAAAATGTTTTTTTTTTTTAAATGGCAGCTTGAACGGTTGCTTTAATAACCATTAAACTAAGTTTTCACTGACCTCAAGGGTTTTTCCTTTCTCCTTGCCTTGTACAAAGTCTCATCTATATTTAGGTCTGTGAGCAAGATACCATTAACACCCTCAAATATTTTCCTTCAGTGCATGAGGTGGACAATCTTTGTGCTTCTCTTTTTTATTTGTCTGTCGCCTGAAATGGAATTTTGCCAGAATATGCTGTGTTGCTTAAATGCACTGTATTTGAAAACAATAGAAGGGTCTAAATAAAGACACACATATTTGTAATTGTATGAAGTGTGAAATTTACAGTTTGCTTTAACAAAATAATTCTAGATGTACAATCATATGTTTATTTCCATTCAAACGTTACAAAAGTTGCACATATAGCAGGGATAACCTTCCTTACCTCCTGGGGGAGAATAGCTCTGTAGAAGAGGAGAATATAGAAGCATTGCATTGGCCATGCTATGGTTGGCATGGCCCTTCACACTATGCAATGTGTATGCGCGGTGCCCATCTTGGTAATGGCGCGGCCGGAACGAAGAGGCAGGGACTTAAAGGATTTCCTCCTTGGTGCAGGGGTGACCTTGCCAGAGTATCCGGAGGCAGGGAGGAGGAAGGTAGATTCTGGGGAGCCTGCTGAGCTCCCGGACTAAGCCCAAAGCCTGGCTCTAGGTCCCTGGTAATTTCCCCTCACATTAGATCGTGTGCAAGGCAAGCCCTAGGCAAAGGTGGTTCCCGTTAGTTAGGGAACTGTCATGCCTGTATGCCCGCAGACCTGGCAAGACCCCAATACTGAGGTGAGAACGGTATTACACCACAAACCCACAGCAGTGGGAGCAAGCCCGGAGAGTGGTATAGCGTTGCTGGGCCTGTTGGAAAAGTGGTTAGGATACTTGCAACATCTTGTAGGGTTAAATGTACTGTAAGAATGGTCGTGTCCGTGTGCCAATGTCCAGGGGTACAGAGAGCAGAGTAGTCGAAGTTCAAAGCCAGGTCCAAGGATTCCAGAGGTCAGCAAAGCAGAGTTCGTAGCAAGGTTCAAGGGTTACAGAGAGCAGGGTAGTCCAGGACAAGCAGGGGTCAAAGCCAGGGAGATCCAAAGTAACACAGGAGCAGGTACAAGCAGGAAACACAGAGGGAGCAAAGCATAGGTCAGCACACAGGGAAACAGGAACTATGCAGAGCAATGATAGAGAGGACAGACAGGGATTATAAATGAAGACACACCAATGGGAGAGAGGTGAGGAGCAGAGAGAGACGTGGGAGACATCAAGGATAGGTCAGGGAGAGAAGAGGAGGAGACAGAGGGATCAGACAGAGAGATAGGTTGCAGGGAATGGGAGGAGGAGTCAGGAGAGCGACAGGCCCTAGAAGAGGAGCGTGTGCGTGCGCCCTCTGTAAACTGAGAGTGCGCGCACACAGGCTGCGTCACAAGACGCGCGGAGCGCCGCGGGCACCCCCGCGGAGGAAAGCAGAGGACCGGACAGGATCGCCACTGGAGGTGAGGGACTGGCAGCGGGTATTGAGATTGTCTGGGAGCGGGGAGCATTGCCGCAGGGGCTCGGGGACCACGCGGGTGTGCGAGACTTGCGGGGCATGCGCATAGGCAATGGGGCAGGAAGACAGGTAGACGGAGCGGGACAGGAGTGGGCAAGTGCAGGGAGATTGGCAAGTGAAGGGACAGAGGGAGAGAAAGAAGGGGAAGGAATCCCCTAAACCGTCACAGGAACACAGCAGAACTGACCGGAGCACAGAGCGAGGCTTCCCCCAGTGGCTTGTGGTACCAGCCACCATCCGGACAATATGGTGTGAGGGACTTGTTGTTGGAGATGCCGCAACATGGGACCTTGCTGCTATTCTTGCATTGCTGAGAGAGTGGCCTTGCTGGACTATAAGCCAGGAAGGTATTGTGCACCAAAGTCAGCGAGAGGGTAGCGCGGCCCTCACACACACTGGGAGGGGTTACTTGCTGGACACTGGATTACAGGTGCCCGAGCACCATAGGTACTATATTGGGGCTAGATACCCCAAGACTATATTATTTTTATACCTGTTGTCATTGTGTTTTGCATTGTAAGTGTCATTAAGGCATCCTGTGGGACCACAGTAAAGGAGTTATATTATACCTGATTGTAAATGTGTTATTGGGGTTAGGGTTACCAGGTGTCCAGTATTGAACTGGACTGTCCTGTATTTGGACACTCTGCCCAGTAAAAAAGAAGAGGTAATACTGGACATGTTTGTGTCCGTTATTACCTCTCTGGACATAGTGATCTGACGCCTGGGAGGTAGTGGTAGGGGATAGTTATAGGGGATAGTTTAAAAAAACCTAGCTTGGATTGCTCCTTTACTTTGAGAGTTTGCCAGTGGTTGGGATAGTCCATGGAGATATTATTAGATGTAATCAAACTAGAGTCCAGTATTGAACTGGACTGTCCTGTATTTGGACACTCTGCCCAGTAAAAATAAGAGGTAATACTGGACATGTGTGTGTCCGTTATTACCTCTCTGGACATAGTGACCTGACGCCTGGGGGGGGGCAGGATTTCCCAAGGCAGGGTGGTTGCTAGGGGGCTTGGCAGCTTTCTCAATCCTGACTGGCTGCTGCTGGGTAAGGTAGTCATTAAGGAGGAGGTGTCAGGAGCCTGGGAGGTGAGGCCAAAGAGAGGAGGAAACAGTATGGAGCGGAGAGAGATGACAAGTGTGTGTGTCTTGAGCGTGTCGCACCATTCACCGTTGTGTCCAGTATTTTTGGAAAAGCAGCCTGGCAACCCTAATTGGGGTATACCCTAAGGCAGGGGTGCGCAAGCGGGGTGTGTGAGATTTTTCTGGGGGGGCGCGGGCGGTTGCAGAAGCCCCGCACTCTTCCCCAAGGCATTAAAATGAAATGCCGCGGGATCACGTGATGCCTCTGGAACCTAAACCTACCTTGCTTCAGCCGGAGTCCAGAAGCATCTCCAAGGCAACGTATGACGGGGTTCATGCGGCATGATGTCACACACACGTTGCCATAGCAACGCAGCATCAAATGATGCGGCGGGTCACGTGACATCACATGACCCCGCACTACATTTAACGACACACAGAGTGAAGGGGGGGGCGCGAGCACCGGAGGACAAGAGGCAGGGGGGCACAGGAGCAAAAGTTTGCGCACCCTTGCCCTAAGGTATACAAGTTCCAATTACCCAGGATCTTCATAGGTGGAGGCGCTGCACAATATAGGGAAATATAGAACACACAGTCACTCCAGGCTCCATACAGTATGAGCGGAGGCCCAGGCCTTCTGTACCCCTCACAGGTAGCACCAGTACAGTAATTACCACTGTTTCCTAAGGGATAGGGGAAAGGGTGTTACATTTGGATGCACTGCTGAGATTCTGACCTGGGGTGCCCGTATAACGCAAAAAATTAAGTTAAGGATGATGTCACTACCGTCCCGACAGGAGGTCTATGACTGTGCCTTGAAAAGCTACACGCCACCCCAGCAAGTGCTCGCCATTGGGCAAGTTTCCGCCCACACCTCCTCATGTGATATGTGCATGGTGCTGGGGCAGTTCCCAGGCCTTACAGATGCTCATATCTTATGCCGCCGAACAGACTCAGAGGAGGCATGGAGTGCAGTTCTAGTCACGGGGACTGTGATTTGCAGAACAAATGAGGCCCCCCGACCTTGTGGTTCCATGGAGCACTAGCTAGTAGGTGTCCTATAATATATCCTGAAATACCCATAACAATGGAGGACTCCAGTTTTGCCCCTTACGTGGAGGAGCTTCCAGTAGTTATGTCTTTACCTTCCCCAGGAAGTCCTAGCAGGAGCAAGGACAGCGCCATGTCTGGCAGCAGCCGACGGTCTGCCCAGAGCAGCTGCAGTTTCTGCAGCTTGGCTGGAGAACAGGTACTGCACCGACACACTTTATTCGAGCAAATACCCAGTATGTACCTGGCAGATACCTGGAATGCGCCGCTCCTCACCTCTGACAAGCCCCGTTGCGTTTGCCTTCCCAGCCTGGGTTCATGCCTGGCTGACGGGCGGCTGATCTGTTAAATGATAATGATTAGGATTTAATAGGCTGCAATACTGCACAGTATATATATATATATACTGCATTACAATTCATGAATTTATGCCATCTGGTAGACACGCAAAGCATTGCAGCCTATTAAATCCTAATCATTATCATTTAACAGATCAGCCGCCCGTCAGCCAGGCAGATACCTGGAATGCGCCGCTCCTCACCTCTGACAAGCCCCGTTGCGTTTGCCTTCCCAGCCTGGGTTCATGCCTGGCTGACGGGCGGCTGATCTGTTAAATGATAATGATTAGGATTTAATAGGCTGCAATGCTTTGCGTGTCTACCAGATGGCATAAATTCATGAATTGTAATGCAGTATATATATATATATACTGTGCAGTATTGCAGCCAGCAGGAATAAAATGCTTCAATCCCTGCTTGGAAAATACCTCAATGCACTCGGGCAGAAAACAGTCACAAACCTCAATACACCCGGGTATACCCGAATTCGTGGGACTAGCCGAGCTCGAATAAAGTGTGTCGCCAGTGTACTCGTGGAAGCAATACAGCAGTTGGCTGCGAACCTACGCCCGTTACTCACGTGGAACCTCAGGCTCATGTAAATGCTGCCACCGTGCTGGAAGCCTCATCTGAATTACCCTTTGACTTCGGAGAATCCCCCTTGCCGCCCGAGTGGAAGACGTGGCTTGGGGACAAATTATCGGAGTGCAAAGAAGTATTCTCCACCAGTGAAATGGATGTGGGGTGTAGCAAAAGCGCACAACACACCATTAGGCTGAATGATGCCACCCCTTTCCTCGAAAGATCCAGACGTATCGGTCCAAGAGATGTGGACGATGTTAGGGACATCCTGAAAGAGATGGAGAATGCTGGCATTGTGAATGAACTCTGCAGACTCTACACATCACCCATCATGGTGGTGCGGAAGAAGAATGTTTCAGTGCGCCTATGTGTGGACAATCAAACCCTGAACCATCGCACGGTTCCTGACCTATATATACTACCTCGAATCGAGGAGATCCTCAGTGTCCTGTTGGGCAGTCAGTGGTTCAGGGTACTGGATCTGCATTCGAGATACTATCAAATTCCTATGAGCCCAGACAATCAAGAAAAAACTGCGTTCGTCTGCCCGTTAGGATTCTACCAGTTTACCCGGATCCTTCAAGGCATTTGCAGAGCACCTGCTACGTTCCAGCGGCTAATGGAGAAGACCATCGGGGACATAAACCCCAGAGAGTGTCTGGTCTACCTGGACAGCATTATTGTCTTCAGTCGGAATTTGGAGCATGAGGAGTGCCTCCTGAATGTCAAGGACCAGTTGCAGAAAGAAGGCCTGAAGTTGTCCCTAGACAAATGCAAATTCTTCTGGACCTCTGTCACCTATGTGGGTCATATTGTCTTCGCAGACGGAGTGGCAACAGACCCTCCCAAGGTGGAAGCTGTGGTGAATTGACCTCGGCCTGACAATGTGATGTGTGTGTTTTCTCGGCTTCTGCGGCTACTATCAGAGATTTGTGGAAGGCTACTCCTGTATTGCCAAAGTTCTGAATCACTTATTGAAGCTCTGTCCTGATGATCCTCGCCAGAAAGCTGCAAATTCAAGAACCCCATTTGGTGAGAAATTGACTTCTGCTTGTGAGGGGGCCTTGGTGGCCCTGAAGAAAAGGCTAACCGAAGCCCCCGTCCTGGCCTATGCTGACCCGGATCAACCGTACGTGTTGCACGTAGATGCCAGCTTTGATGGACTAGGAGCGATACTCCATCAGAAGTATCCAGCAGGCGTTGGCCTGTCGCCTACATGAGTCTCAGTCTAACTTTGAGCGAAAATAATTATCTGGTCCATAAATTGGAGTTTCTAGCCTTGAAGTGGGTTGTCGTAGACAAGTTACACGATTACCAATATGGGGTACCTTTCAAGGTAAGGACAGACAACAACCCGCTTACCTACATCCTGACATCCGCCAAATTGGATGCCACCGGCCACAGGTGGTTGGTGGCGTTTTCTAACTACAACTTTACCGTAAAATGCAAGCTGTGACCTCTGAACGTGGGACACGACACTCTGTCCAGAATACCTGGACTGAGTCAATCCCCTGACAAAGGAGAGTGGGAAGAGATTCCTGGTCCTGGAATTCAGGCCATGTATTCCACAGCTGCGGTAATTGAAGGAAATATAGCCGTCTCTGAATTTCGTGTCGCCGATTCACTGGGATGTCAATCAAGGGCCCTCCCCGGTGCGTACTGCCGTCCTGAGGCAATGTCTGTCAGTTCAGACACTATAATGAGGTGGAAGGAACTCATCCATGCGCATATGCAAGACCCGGTGGCTAGGATCGTATGCCGAGCTAGCCAAAACAAGAATCCCTCATTAGTGAAGCGTGCCCCCGCAGCCACGATCGCTATCCTCATGAGAGAATGGGATAAGTTTCAAATAGTCAATGGCCAACTTTATCAGGTGGTTCCGTATCACAAACACCCAGATAGAAGACAGCTGGTTCTGCTCCGGAAACTGCAGTGTATGGTCCTAAGGTCCCTGCATGATGACCACGGACACTTGGGAGTGGACAAGACCTTTGGATTACTACGAGATTGGTTATTCTGGCCCAAGATGAAGGAATCGGTGGAGCATCATTGCCGAAGATGCTTGAGGTGTATCCAGCATAAACACTGCCTATCCGGGCAGCTCCAATGGCCCACCTGAAGAGCTCAGGCCTATGGACCTAGTATGTATGGGACCCTATGGACCTAGTAGGTATGGACTTTGTGTATTGAGCTAGATTCTAGGGGTATCGGGAACGTACTCGTGATAACTGACCACTACACCCGATATGCCCAAGCCTTCCCCACCAAAGACCAAAAGGCCCTCACGGTGGCTAAGGTATTATGGGAGAGGTACCTTGTCCACTACAGCTACTCAACCAAATGCATTCATACCAGGGGCGGGACTTAGAGAGCAAACTCATCAAAGAGCTACTGAAATTACTCAACATTGAGAAGTCTTGCACTACTCCTTATCATCCTGAAGGAAATGCCCTACCAGAACGGTTCAATCGGTCCTTGCTAGACATGCAAGGTACCCTGTGGGACACCGAGAAGACCGGATGGAGTACACATGTGGAACACTTGGTGCATGCCTACAACTGCACTAGGCACGAGTCCACAGGATTTTCTCCATACTTTATGATGTTCAGCAGGGTAGCTCAGTTACCCGTGAATATTCGCATGAGGGTGTCTACCAATGGAGTATCAAACACACCCCCTAACAGTATGTACAGCGACTGAAGGACAATCTCCAGAGGGCGTATTAGTTTGCCGAGGAAGCCACCGACAAACTGAATAGGAACAACAAAAGGCAGTATGATTGAAAAGTGCGCTATCGGGAGCTTCAGCCTGGGGACACGGTTCTCCTGTGAAACCTGGGAGTAGCTAGGAAACAAAAGTTGGCTGACCGATGGTGAGATGCCCCCTTCGAAGTGGAGTCACAGATGCCTGGCCCTCCCATCTACTCTATCAAAGATTTAGAGGGTAGGGTAAAGGAATGGCATCGGAATCATTTGCTACCCATCCCTCAAGTGGGCGCTGATAATGAGTGTGATCGGTCGGTGGTGATGCCACAATTAGCACAGAAAAACCCCACAAGGATTCAAGATTTCACAGATGAAGAGACCCAAGGTTCAATGGAGAAAGATTCTTTCATAGCAGAGGAAAGGTCAGAAAATAGTCCTGTCGATCAGGGGTAATCTCCGGTAGCTTCAATCAGTCGGGTTCTTGACCCAAAAAGTCCTAGCTTCATTCCAAAAAGAGACTGTTCAGATAGGCAATGACTGCACTGTTTCTCACAGCTACGGAGCTGATCTCCCCCCAGGAGGTAAGCATATATATATATATATAACTAAGAAAAAGAAAAAGTAGGGTCAAAGAGGTGCACTCAAACACTGAATAATGAAAAATAGAAAAAAATGGACTTTATTAGCAAAAAGTATAAAAAACACATAAAACAGACCCACACAGATCGTATGACAAATCGCTATGTGACACAGCGTAGAAACACCAAAGAGGTACAATAGGTCTGGTAAGAACAAAAACAAGATAACAATATATTATTGCAAATATAACATAACAGAACCAGGGGAAAAAATTATTTTTCCCCCAGTAGTGTGACTAAGATCGGCCGATCCAATGCAATAGATAATGATTAATATGAATGGTAAGTAAATCCAGACCACAGAAAAAATATATACTGTAATGAATATACATAAAACTCTTAATAATGGTGAAAGATGGTAAGACACATAGCAAATGCATAAAGATTAGACCCTATAATCTGCTGCAAGTCAGCTCTATATACTGATGCCCGGACTAAGCTGCACATATGGAATAAGCAGCAGGAGAGAAAAATCCAAATATTGCACTAATAGCACTCATGTAAAATCCCCAGAGATGCAAAGCTCAAAGGTAATGAGCAAAAGTTCTATGAGAATAGCCCAAGGACATAGAGCACTTCAGATAGATAGTGTACAGGGCACTGAGGGAGTCCTGTGATAAGTCCCAGCATCTCACAGTAAGGCAGCAGGAAAGTCCTGTAATACAGACTAAAGTCTCATGTTATGGCATCAGCGACATCACAGGGGAGGATCTCAGGCAGTCTGGTGTTGCACATGGGTCACAGGGTGGTGGGGGTGCTGTCACAGCTCTGCTCCTACGGCCGTTTCGCCAAAAAGGCTTCTTCCGGGAGCGTACAGTGTCAGCATAAACAAACACTCTTAAAGGGCTCCGTTTTCACGCCAAAAGTTCACTCGTGACCAACAGCCAATAGGAAATTCTGAAAAATAGAACCGTGTCAGCTGTTGCTATGTGGGAGTGAGCAGAACTTTGGAGGCCGTAAACCTTAAAGAGACAGACATAAAAAGACACAGGAAATTACATAATGTGATTAAAATAAGCATAATTGCTAAGCAGAGTGTTGTAAAGCAGGGAGGCATGAATAAAAATATAAGTAGAACTAATTTGAAGAGTGATTATATTAACAATATCTTAAGGGATGTCTAATGAAGAAGCATTTTACTAAGTAAGATACCAAATATTGATAATTTTACACAGAAACATAAAATATGGAGGATCAAAGGGGAGATGAACCATAAGCTGTGATTGAGACTTAATGAAAGATTTCTAGGGAAGGCAGGGTAAGTTACATAAAACAAGACAGAGTCTCTAAGTGAGAAAAAAGCTAAAGGAACATTGCAAAACTGAGGTAATCATTTAATCCAGTTGGAATCATGGTCCCTAATTGAACTATCCATCTGCATTCTTTTTGCAGTAGGAGCTGCTCCACATTACCGCCGCGGATGCCTATGTTGATTTTATCAATGGCAAAGGCCACAAGGGATGAGGGGTCAGAGATGTGCACATCACGAAAATGGCGTGCCACACTGGTGATTTTTTTGAAGCACGCCCAGTCTTTAGTTGCATTTTTAATGTTACGTGTGTGCTCCAGAACCCTTACACGAAGTTCCCTGGTGGTCATGCCAATGTAAATCATGCCTCAGGGACAGTTCAGATGGTAGATGACATTCTTGGATTTACAATTTAGAAAATAAAAGATTCTGAAGTTTCTGGTGCCTTTAGAGTTATGAAAGACATCAGTCTGCTTCATGTGTCTACACGCGGAACAATGTCCACATTCTTAGAAACCTTTTAAATTTACTTGATTGAGGAAAGTAACTTTTGGAGGGGTAGTGTAATGACTCCTGACCAGCAGGTTCTTTAGGTTAGGTGCTCTCCTACAAGTGAGGCTAACTCTGTCACCCAGAATTGCCCGGAGATCCTGATCTGCCAAAAGTATGTCCCAATGTTTATGAAGGAAGTTTTTGAGACTGTTCCATTTGTTGTTGTAAGTTCCAATGAACCTTATTGTTTTAGTTGGTGTGGGTTTGGGTTTAGGTTGTAATAGAGTCTGTCTGTCAAGTTTATGACTATTTTTAAGACCCCGTTTTATGGCTGATTGGCTATAACCCCTTGCCTTAAATCTTTTGCTCATTTCTATGGATTGGATGTTAAAAGTATCCCTAGTCGAGCAATTGCGGCGAAGTCTGATAAATTCACCATTGGGTATACCCCTAATTTTCTATTTTTCATTATTCAGTGTTTGAGTGCACCTCTTTGACCCTACTTTTTCTTTTTCTTAGTTATATATATATATATTGTAAACACACAAGTGAATACCGCATCACTTCCAAAAAAAATAAATGCAATGTCAAATGAACCTACCTAAATCAGAAAAATATAACTGATATAGTTGTAACAGAAATAAAGTATAAGCTGTAGGTGGTGCTAGAGGAAAAGTATAGATATATAAACACAGAAGAAAAAGGAACCTCTAAAGTAGCACTCAGACAATAATTTGCAAAAATAAAAAGGGTACTTTAATTAAATCCAAAAGATAACAGAAATACAAACAACTGACTGATGAGCCTGCCTGTCTAAAAAATAAATTTGGTGGACACAGAAAATTAATCAAAAACACAGTATAATAAACCCAGAAAAAATAAAACTAAAAAATCAATGCCCTAAGAAAAACCTTGCTCACTGAGGGAAAGGATTGTTTCCCGCAGTGCAGCAGTACAGACCGGCCGGTCACCAAAGATGTTAATGGCTAATAGACATAGAGAATCAAAAGAAATGAGAATAGCCCAAGGACATAGAGCACTTCAGATAGATAGTGTACATGGCACTGAGGGAGTCCTGTGATAAGTCCCTTCCCTCCCGGAAGAAGCCTTTTTGGCGAAACGGCCGTAGGAGCAGAGCTGTGACAGCACCACCACCCTGTGACCCGTGTGCAACACCAGACTGCCTGAGATCCTCCTCTGTGATGTCGCTGATGCCATAACATGAGATTTTGGTCTGTATTACAGGACTTTCCTGCTGCCTTACTGTGAGATGCTGGGACTTATCACAGGACTCCCTCAGTGCCCTGTACACTATCTATCTGAAGTGCTCTATGTCCTTGGGCTATTCTCATAGAAACTAGTTGCTCGATTACCTTTGATCGTTGCATCTCTGGGAAATTTCTACATGATGCTATTATTGGCATATTGTGGGATTTTTCACTCAATCCTTCTGCTTAATTCCATAAATTTGGCAGCTTAGTCCGGGCATCAGTTCATTAGGCTGACTTGCAGCAGATGCTATAGGTCTGATAACTTTATTCAGATGTTCTCTGATGTCTTATACCATCTTTCATTTCACCATTATTAAGAGTTTTATGTAGATTCCTTACAGTATATATGTTTTTTCTACTGTGGGGTGGGTCGGCTGGAATTGTAACCAAGGTTACCATTCATATTAGATCATGTATATCTTATTGCATTGGATCGTACTGATCTTAGTCACACTACTGGGGGAAAATAATTTTTTTCCCTGTTTCGTGTTAGTTATATTGCAATAATATCATTGTTATCATTGTGTTTTTTCTTACACAAGACCTATTATACCTTCTTTGGTGTTCCCTATTACGCTGTGGTCCACATGACGAGTTTGGTCATCGATCTGGTGTGGGGTCGTTTTATGTGTTTTTTATACTTTTAATTGCTAATAAAGTCCCATTTTTTATTTCTTCTACTTTTCAATTATCAGTGTATAATGGTGGAGTCACCTCTTGACCCTACTTTTCTTTTTTCCTTAGGTATATAATTCCCTAAAGGGTTCGGTAGCACCAACCTCAGAGGTCACCTTTTGCCCTGACCTTTGGTTAACTGATTACTTTAAGTCAAATAGGGGTGATTATCGACTGCCACGTCAATCGGGCTCGCACCTTGTGGTCCTATATAGTATTAGGTACTAATATCATATATATCTATACTATATAATATAGGGGGGGGGGTATATATGCGGTATACTAAAGGGGGGTATGGTCGCGCTGATGGAGGTGGTGGTTTGGGGGTGGCTCATCTGGGGGGGTCATGCCTCTCCTACCTGCAGTAAGTCTGTGAGGGGGTGAGGTTTGCCAGGAGTAATCATGGGTTTTCCCCACACATGCGTGAGTCAGAGAAGGTGGGCAATCAGCCCTGCTGTCCAATCAGTGACAGAGGGCTGGTTCTCACTGGAACTGACTTAAGGAGTTGCACTTCCTGTATTTAGCCAGTCTGATAGTCTGGTTTAACCAAACTTAAGCTGTCAGGGCTCTGGAAGTTTGAGGCCCTCCCTTAGGGGAGCGATGGGAAACCGTTACCTCTTATCCCACCACGGGATAAGGGAAGAGCAAGGACCACTCTTGGTGCCCTTTGGCTGGGAGTGGATCCAGGGACATCCTTAGGGTGAATACCCTTTAAGCTGGTATCAACTGCAGCTGAATACAGAAAGACCAATAAAGCATCCTGTGATTTTATTATACCTCCTGCCTGAGAGTGAAGTCTATTGGGAGGAGGGGGAAGAGATTCTTCTGCAGAGACTTCACCCCATAAATCTGGGGGCTGAACGAGATGGAGGTGCTGCACCTGTGAGTACTATTCGAGCAAGACCCCAGAAGCCTGTCCTGTTATTCCCCTATATCATCATGCAAGAGACCCAGGACCCCCTGTTACCAGCCGTATGCACCACACTATACCATGTCACCAGAGCGAGTTTCCCAGAGATAGGCCCTATGTGAGATTGGGTGGGGGAAACAGGGTTACATATATAACATCATTTTGTATGATACAACCTTGTCATAAAATAAGCTGATTAAAAAGGAAAGATTTAGGGAACATTAAATGTTCATGTGACATTTACAGTAAAAACATCATATAACTTTAAATCAAGAAGCCTGAGCAGGTGCCAGGTTTTATCATTCCCTTCTGCACTGCCCATAACGATAACTATCATTCATTTCCTCCTAGTGAGAAAAGCTTTAAGTCAGGAAACACTAAAAACTGCATACACCAATACATCATGGCACTCCGTGTATTTATTTGGCTCATTCTCTCATGCATTTTTTCTATGTTACACTTATCTTTTGGTGTAAATGTAGAGCTTTACAATTACAGCTGAGAACCAGAATTCCAAACATGTATTTAAGTTACAGTTTTTGCGATGAGTAGCATGGAACATTTTGCAATAAAGACAGGAATCCTTGTGTAACCATGCTGTAAAATGGCTGCAGTCATCTCTCCTGCTGACAGTAAGGCCTGGTAAGTAATGGGCATGCCAGCAGTAATTATGGAGGTTTGCCCTCATACCCTGGTGAGGTGCCCTATGTATGGATGGGAGTGGTCACAGGCTCTGACTCCCTGGTTGGTGATGTCAGAGTTGTGTCAGCCCCCAGAGGATACATAAGGCACAGCACTGTTCAAAAGTTAGTTCTTCTTCTGGGGATTAAGAGTTCAGAAGCTGTTCAGTTAGTGAAGAGGAAGTTCAGAGTCAGTACACTAAAGGACTTATGAGACTGTGACCAGGGACCTGGCACAGGTGAAGTATCGATACGGGGATAGGGAATCCCTACATTAGGAGGACAATACCTTTCAAAGGGAAGTACGGTGAACAATGGAGGGCTAATTACACCCATTGTGGAGGGCAGTTGGCCCACCGTACCAATAAAGATGACTCTGATAAAAGAAACCCTCGTGTGTAAGTGTGGAGTGATTACACAGGGGGCTGCACCACAGAGGAGTTCCTCATCAGAATCATCCCCAAGCGGACGCCGGGATCCTGATGAGGTGGAGGCACTGCACTGGATATAGGTAGGACTCAAGCACACTACCTCAGCTGCCTGTCTGGGTTGGCAAATCCCCACACACCATCATGCGGGAGACTCAGGAGTCCTGTTGCCAACAGGTGCACCACCAGACATCACACTGTAATGGGGACTGGTTAGACCACAGGGGCCAATATGAGATTGGGTGGGTCAGGCCGGTTCAGAAAACCCGTACACTTGTAAAACAAAAGTGAAGCACAGAGGGTCCAAGAAGAAAAAATCCGGGGCTAAGCGAATGAAGTAAAAAGATTTCTTTATTGAGGGGGCACAGCTGGTGGTGCGGGGATATGCCTTGACATGTTTCTGCTAAGATACGCTCTCTCATAGAGTATCTATCAAAGGTTATGGTGTTATGGCTTTCTAATTAAATACCTTGTCAACAACCACCGAACATAATTGTGTAGAATGGCATTGTGCTCTATTATGCAACAAAGCCTTGCCATCACCCCAAAGAGGAGTACGCAGTGTGACCCTAGTGGATGGCCACAAAAGTGTGTATCTTACTGTAATCAAATATAAACGTGCAAAAAACATTGTTTAAACAAACATAATAATAAAAAAAATACAGATTACTGAACGGTAAGAGAAAATTACAACCACAACCGCAACAGTGCAAAGAAAGACGTGGTAGTAGTTTTAAAAAGCGTATACTAATACTTAGTGCTGTGAAACAAGTACATTTTGGCGTACAAAGGTAATAAAATGGATAATAGTCAATAAAAAAATTTGTTGATACTGGAGACAGAAAATAAAGGGAGTGTAAATAATATACTAAAGTTATAAATATGGAAGTCACAATCAGGTAACAACTAATATTAGAGTCACATGTTACAAATCTAAAAATGGTTTGAATATACATTCACTCTGTATGAAGCGCAAATATCAATAGTTGTTAGTCACAATGAGGTTATTACGAACGATCAGTGATTCAATGTGCAGTAATTGATACGATGTATATATAACTATTAGATATAGGTTTATAAGTTGTAAGCTCACCGAGTATCCACGAAATGGAAATAACAATACATCACATGTTAGCAGCGATCATACTGTAGATAATCATATGTACAGTTCTGCAATGATAACGAGGGAACCATTGGCAATAAAGCTAATATATCTCGTCACAGGGACCAGGGTAAATAACACTTTTTCATGTGGATCATACATTGAGCAAACAAGAATGGTATGAATAAATTGCGTTTATTTGCATTAAATTCCGCTTACACCAATGATAACAAAATACAGACAAAAAAGACATTACATCTTTGGGACTAGGAGAACACCTAGACTTTCTAGTGCAGGAACTCCTATCGAGGTTTTCCCCTCGGATCCGGGACTTAACCCGGATCTCCTGGAAAACCAACTCCGCTAAATTCCACACGCACACCGCATGTTCTCTTATGAGAACTTAGTCCCTTCCTGACCGCGAGTTAACGCGCGCTTGGCCGCTGAGCGTCGCTCATGATTGAGAAGGTGACATCACCCTCTCCAAGCATGAGCGATCGTGTCCTGCAACATTTTTTAGACAGGAGCTGGGGTGCCTGGCTTTACGGGGGGCGTGGGCTATTACGGGAGGAGCGTTGGTCATTGGCTGTATAGGGGCTGTCTTGTGGTGTATGTGTGGTCGGTCGCATGTGTGTCGTGTGTCCTGTGTTGTTATCTTTTGTGTGTGTGGCCTCTTCTCCGGTGTATCTCTCTGTGTCTCTGTGTGGGTGTCTCATTGTTTCTGTCGTTGTTGGGGGGGGCCGGCGCCGCCGTCTGTGGGTTATATCTGTGTCTTATCGTTTCTCTCATCCCTTCCTCCCCTTCCCCTCCTCTCCATTACTCTCCTCTCTCCACCGCATGCTCTCTCTCTCTTCCCCCATGCTCTCTCTCTGCCCCCCCACATTGCTCTCCTCTCCCAATTGCTCTCTCTCCCCCTTGCCTTTCCCACCGATTGCGCTCTTGCAACCCCCCATGCTCTCTCATGACCCACCTGCGCCTCCCTCTACCGCTCCCCACTCTCTGCTCCCTTAGCTCTCTCCTCCCTTCTCTCCCATTCTGTCCCTGTCTCCCCCCTCCTTGTCCTCCTCTCCTCCCAGTGTCCTCGCTCATCAGCTCTGCATCCCCCCTTTCTCCTCTCCCCTTCCTCCTCTCCCCCGCTCGCTACCCCTTCCTTCCTCTCTCAACTCTGCTCCTCGATCCCCCCTCCCTCCACTCTCCTCCTACCAGCTCCTCCCCCCTTTCCCTTCCCCCGATCCGTCCTCTCCCCCTTCCTCCTCTCCCTCCCCCTACCTCCTCTTTGCCCCTTCCACCTCCTCCCCCCGCTCTCTCCCCACCGCTTTCCTCCTCTCCACCCCCACCGGATTACCACTTTCATAACCCTCCGTCCCAATTGTCACTCCGTCCTACCCCTCCTCTCCTCTCCCCTCATATTCCCCTCTTTCTCCTCTCTTCTCCCTCTATCCCTCCTCTCTCCCCCCCTCTTCTATCACCCCCCACGCTCTGCACCACAGCCACCTTCCATCCTCTGGATCCCCGCTCTCTCCATGTCTATTCCTACCCACCTTCTACTCTCTCCATCCCGCCTCTCCCCACATTGACTCCCTCTCTTTCGCGAACCGCTCTTCCCTCCTTCCCTCCTCCATCTCCCCCTCGCTCTCTCCACCGCCTTCCCTCCCTCCGTTCTCTCACATTTGCTTCTTTTATTCCCCTCCTTCTCCCCTTCCACTGTCCTACTATCCCCCCTTCGCTCGTCTCCCCCCCTTGCTCACCCCCTTCCACCTGTTACCTCCCTTTCCCTCCTCCTCTCTCCCCTCTGCTCTCTCTCTCCCCCTTCCATCCCTCCTCTCCCCTTCGCATTCTCACCCCCGCTACACACCTCTATCTCCCCTTGAGCTCTCTCTCTCCCCCATCGCTCTCTCTCCCCCCCCTAATCGCTTCTTCTCTCCCCGCATCGCTCTACTCTCTATCTCTCCCCATTGCTCTCTCTCCCCCTATGCTCTCTCCCCCATTGCTCTCACTCCCCCCATTGCTCTCTCCCCCCTTGTTCTCCCTCTCCCCCCATTGCTCTCTCTCTCCCCCATTGCTCTATCTCTCCCCCTCATTGCTCTCTCCCTCCATTGCTCTCTCTCCCCCATTGTTCTCTCTCTCTCCCCATTCTCTCTTCTCCCCCCATTGCCTCCTGCCCCCCCTCCACACTCACTCTGTTTGCCCCCCTCACTCTGTTTGCCCCCCTCACTCTGTTTGCCCCCCCTCAGTCCATTTGCCCCCCCTCTCAGTCTGTTTGCCCCCCTCTCAGTCCGTTTGCCCGCCCCCCCAGTCTGTTTGCCCCCCATCAGTCTGTTTTCCCCCCCTCAGTCTGTTTGCCCCCCCTTCTCAGTCCGTTTGCCCCCACTCAGTCCATTTCCCCCCTCTGAGTCTGTTTGCCCCCCCTCTCAGTCTGTTTGCCCCCCCCTCTCAGTCTGTTTGCCCCCTCTCAGTCCATTTGCCCCCCCTCTATGTCAGTTTGCCCCCCCTCCCAGTCCGTTTGCCCCCCATCCAATCCGTTTGCCCCCCCTTCCCCAGGCCTTGCCCCTTCTGTCTAGCCCCCTCTGTTCATTTGCCCCCCTCTCATTCCGTTTGCGCCCCCTCTCACTCCGTTTGCCCCCCATGTTTGCCGTTCGTTGCCCCCCTCTCACCCCCTCTCAGTCGTTTGCCCCCCTCTCTATCCCGTTTGCCCCCCTCAGTCCGTTTACCACCCCTCTTAGTTGATTTTCCCCCTCACTCAGTCTGTTTGCCCCCCCCCTCTCAGTCCGTTTGACCCCCCACCTCACCCCCAGCCTCCACTTTGCCCCCCCACCCCCCCCTCCTAAGACCTTTTGACCCCCCCCTCCCAGTCCATTGGCCCCGCCCCCCATCAGTCCGTTTGCCACCCCCTCTCAGTCCATTTGCCACCCGCCCTTTCCACTTCTCTCTGCTAAATTCAGTGTTTGTGTTTGGTGTATAGTGACAGGACACTAGAACACGCCCTCTCTTCACATTGGTCAGAGCAGGGTCATGTGACCCTGCTCACCGCCCGAAAGTATATCTCCCTTGTCTCCCAAAGCACAACGCTTGTGATAGCGTGTGTGCACGCGCATGAGCGCGTGCGCACAGCGGGAGAGGGAAAGTTGCGATGCACATTACATAAGGTAACCGAGCCAAGCGCAAAGTGCGGACCTCTCCTATAGAGACTCAGCCTTACTCCAAATCTCCTAGAACTCAAATCGGCATAAAATCCAAGCCACATCCGCTGCGATCGTTTCTGAGAACTTGGGCGCTAAAGTCGGGACTTAAACTCTGGCAGGTAGGCTTTTATGGCTTGAAATTGGAGTCGGTTGCTCTGCTATTCGCACAGAAGCAGCTTTGAAAAGCCCGCCCGCGCTCTTACTACGGAGGACTACAATCTGGCTCACAGATTCTCACAGATTCTTATAGTATTCTGAGTTTCATTCACAAAACTCAGCAGCCAATCAACACGTGGGAAAATTCCAAAGCAACCAATCAGATCCAAGCCGGCTAGAAAAGCCGGGTCAACGGGAAATCTGAAATAGCCAAGGGACATGCGCAAGGTTGCCATCTTTCTCCCTGGCTAACTCAATGCCACCCGCTGGGACAGGCTCCACCAGGTCTGGCAGAGAAAGTGCAGCCCGGAGGACTGCCAATGATCTCCAGACCTGGTACTCCGCCTTTCCCCGCTGGCCAAATGCTATTCTCACCTGTAGCATCCTCTGACTGCTTTGAACTCCAATGTCCAGCAGACTTACCGGCGCTTATGGGTTAGCTCGGGCAGACTGTTTGAACATTGGTTCCTAATGTAAAAACACATTACATTTGAATAAAGTATTTTTTCACTATACTCTTGAGTCTTGGGGAACATGGGACAGAAAGGGAAATTTGTTGTAGTTTTATTTCTATCTGCCTTATTTCCCACACACTATCTTTTGGACTCAGTCTGGACTCTCAGAGTGCCCCCTCAACCTCATATATGGTTGGGTTACCCACAAACCCTATACTGGTTGTGGGTTATCTGGGCACTACCTGGGGTACCCCCCTTAACCTGGGGATTCCCTCAGCTACAGGAATAGATGTTTTTATCCCTGTGCCCCATTCACCTTTTTGGGCTGTGCTGAAGCAGGGTACCCTAGTGGTGAGTCGCACTTGCGTTTTCAGGGGAGATATTGCCGGGACAATGTGCCTACATGTATCTGAGAATCAGACATGATTCCCGGGTACAATTATGGGGGAAACGGCAACTCACCCCAACCTCCTAGGCACATTCTGTCAACGGTTCCTCCGCAAAACCCCCCTTGAAACTCATACCCTGCTTGATGGCATACCCGGAAAGGGAAAAATACAAAAAATACTTTTATTGCATACAGTACAACAGAATGGTACAAGATTACTGAGTCAAAGAGCTAACTCTCTTGGACTCTTATACATGGATCAGTGGTAACCAAAATAGGCTTAACCCTTATTTGAGAGCGTGGTTACACCCCACCGTCACAATAACATGCTTATGTTTGGTTTTGAGATGATAGTTTATGCTAAGCCAAATTGCTAGCATCTAGAAGCTCATTAGAAAATGTAATAACCAAGTTACTTATCAAATATAAATGAATTTACCCTTTGTTGACAGACACCTAATGTTGGCATCCTGCAGCAATTTGATGTAACACTCCCAAGAAAAAATAATTAAATGTTTTATGTTAAATCGGTTCTGCTGAAACATATTTCTATACAAAGCAACATCGCTGCTAAGCCAAGGACACCTAGCGCTGGTAAAACCTAAAGACAAAATAAAGATACGTGTAGATAAATAATAAAACTTTGGTCTTTTAGTTTCACTCTGCCGTATTAGGAGAGGATCAGACAGAAAGATACAAAGCACAAAAATATGGTGTCTGATTCTGGTTTGTTTTCATATAACACTGTACTGTATGTGCTATTAAATTGAGACAGCACTTAAACTAAGACATAACTCAAACCACAATCAGTGCATTTTGTGTTATGTCATTATAATAGGTATTTTGACTTGAAAAAAAAAAGCGAATTTTAATAGCATGTGGCTTCCAAATGAATCAATATTCTTGTTTTACAAGAGCAGGCTATGTCCCCACTAGCAACATGCAGCTGAAGTAGAATGCAGTAAATTGTTCATGGCTCCTCTACGTTAATCCTCTGTGGATCAATTGTTCTCAATTCATATTGGGATGTTGACAACTTTCTACAATGAGATGAACTGGATACGATTAACATTAGTAAAATGTATGTGCCTGTTAGGTAGCACTCCATGTCAGTGATAAATAAACAAGTAAAGTGAATTGGTGCATGGAAGCAGGGTGAAAATCTATCACCCCAAGGTGAATAAAGATATATACATAGGCCAGAGCACGCAACAATAGAAGCAATAGACAATAGTCAATTGGAATAAGTCAAAAGTGTATTTGAAAAATTATCTGAACAGCTATATATTGAACCCAATAGCAGGGGGTCCTCTATTAATGTATTACCCTCATCCATTTCGTGTATTGTACGTATATATTGTTTTCTCCCCTTCTGTGTTTTTTATTCTTTTCCCCTTGTCTTCCCCCTCCACCCCTCTCTCTCCTTATTGTGGTTGTCTCTACAGGAGAGGTTGGCTCCATACCCTGCTATTGGGTTCAATGTATAGCTGCTTAAATATTTTTCAAATACACTTTTGACTTACTCTAATTGACTATTGTCTATTGTTGCGTGCTAGGGCCATATGTATAAATCAATACACTTGTAATATAAAAATAACTCACAACTGAGTAACTTGATAACAAGCACGGCTCTAATGTTCAACGAGACAATCTCAGCATTAATGCATAGAAAAATAAAAACATAGCACAGAACTGCTAATAACTAAAATGTAATAAAACACATGTAAAAACAAACAACTGGAATGCCACTCACAAACTCCTCATCCTTTAAGCGCCTTCCAACCCATTAAGCCTGGTTGTGGGGGCCCTTAAAGGTCTCCTCCTTCTGGATCTGTTTAGATCGCCGCTCTCACCTGCTGCGTGTGTTTCTCTTGCTCGGTCTCTCAGCCTCCACACTCGTGATCCTTCCAGGTGTTAATTCCCGGTCCTCCTCGACTACTACAATGACGTCACACGTTCTATCACGTGATGACATGACGACGTGATGACACAGCAGTACGGCTCGTTCCGTGACTACGTCTTACATCCTCTAAGTTCTAAGCTCCTATGTCTCACCAGTACTATGTCCTCCACTAAGACCAACTGGAGCTCCCATATGAAAATTTACATTGAAGGCAGGATATTCGTAGAGTGTGAGAAGTGGCTGACCTCACCCTATGCGTTTCGTGAGAATGTCTCACTTCATCAGGGGCATATTGACAACAAGAGGGAGCAAACCCCCTTATCTAGTCACTTCAATCCAATTCATCACAAACAATGAAGATACATTAACCCAGGGGCGAGCAAACATTTTATGACAAGCCCCCTTTTTTATCCATAAAATTTCTCAGGCCCCCCCTGCCTGATGTAATCAAAATCACATGACTTCAGCGCACGTGAGCTGGTTCAGCCAATAAAGGCGAACCAGCTTTGTGATGTATCCGCCACGTGTCTACAATCTCCTGCAGCCAAGTTCACAAATCGCTTGGGCTGCGGGCATGCTCGAAGGAAGTATACTAGTATTGGATCACTGTTTATTTTGTTGTTTGCTGGCATCTGGCAATATTTTTGTTCTGTTGCACAAAGGCAATCCATTTGAGGGGGCATTCATATACCTCTTTGCTACCTCCCTTCCCCCCCTTTTTTTCCCAGTACCCCTACCTTTTTTCCTTCTCCCATTTGCTTTCCCCAGTGTCATCCACTCCTCCCTACCAGTTTTATGTATTATTTATTTATTCCCGTTTTAAATGTTGCCCAGGGATCCCTATAACCAAACTCAAAGGGGTGCTGATGAATCTCCCCTGTTGATCAATACTCACAAGTGACCCCCCTTACCCAAAGAATAACCCTCAGCCCCCCAAAACTCATCCTCCTCCCAAGTCACTCAATTCTGCCATCTCTGCCTGACCTTCATGCCTCCGTTTAGCTGGGGGGTGGGGGGAGCGCTCAGTTGATCTCTTCCTGGTTCTGCTGGAGCTCCCTAGCGATAGGCGATCATGAGGCGGGGGCATGCTCCGGCTCCTCCAGGTGCTGGAAGGCCCTGCTACTAGTGGGTGTGCAGCTCATTGGTCTGAAAAGGGAACCACACACACTCTAACACTCTCTCTCACCATTGTGTCTTTCTCTCTCACCTTCCCCCTGTGTCTCTCTCTCACTTTCCCCCAGTGTCTCTCTCACCTTCCCCAGTGTCTCTCTAACCTTCACCCAGTGTCTCTCTCACCTTCCCCTCAGTGTCTCTCTCTTAACTTCCCCCCAGTGCCTCTCTCTCACCTTCCCCAGTGTCTCTCTCACCTTCCCCAGTGTCTCCCTCTCACCTTCCCCCAGTGTCTCACTCTCACCTACCTCCAGTGTCTCTTTCTCACCTTCCCCCAGTGTCTCTCTCTCACCTTCCCCCAGTGTCTCTTTCTCACCTTCCCCCAGTGTCTCTTTCTCAACTTCCCCCAGTGTCTCTCTCTCACCTTCCCCCAGTGTCACTCTCTCTCACCTTCCCCCAGTGTCTCTCTCTCACCTTCCCACAGTGTCTCTCTCTCACCTTCCCACAGTGTCTCTCTAACCTTCCCCAGTGTCTCTCTAACCTTCTCCCAGTGTCTCTCTCTCACCTTCCCCCCAGTATCTCTCACCTTCCTCCAGTGTCTCTCTCACCTTCCCCCAGTGTCTTTCTCTCACCTTCCCCCCAGTGTCTCTCTCTCACCTTCCCCCAGTGTCTCTCTCACCTTCCCCCAGTGTCTCTCTCTCACCTTCCCCCAGTGTCTCTCTCACCTTCCCCCGGTGTCTCTCTCTTTCTCTCTCTCACCTTCCCCCAGTGTCTCTCCCTCTCACCTACCCCCACTGTCTCTCTGTCTCACCTTCCCCCAGTGTCTCTCTCCCCCTCCCCCAATATGTCTCCCACCTCTCCATATCTCTCTCTCCCCTCCCCCCAATATGTCTCCCACCTCTCCATGTCTCTATCCCCTCTCCCCCCAATATGTCTCCCACCTCTCCTTGTCTCTCTCCCCTCCTCCCCCTAATATGTCTCTCACCTCTGAGAATTCAAAGTAGTGTATTGCAACACAAAAAACAATGTTTCAGTTCCAATTTGGTTCAAAGTTCAATTGGCACAATTGTGGTCTCCCTGATGAGGAGACTCAGCTGACAGATGAACTGCTGCTGTCCCTCCTGAGCACGATTTGGCCAATCATCTCTCTGCTCTGCTCCCCAACACCGGCATCTGCTACTGCTATGCCAATCAGTTGCTCTTCTCCCCACCGGCATCCCCTGCTCTGTGAGACCCGGGACACTCAGCAAAAAACGGGACATTTCTGGGTATGTCAACCCGCCGGGACACATCACAAAAAAAACAGTACTGTCCCGGCTAAACCAGGACATCTGGTCACCCCATCTCGTCTTTAAATGAGGACAGTTTCTACTGGATTCGTTCCTGCTGGATTTAACTTTGAACCAAATTTGAACCGAAACATTGGTTTTTGTGTTGCAATACACTACTTTGAATTCTCATTCTGTGTGTGCTGTCTCTCCTTACTGGACCATCAGCTGGAAGTTTCATCTGATGATCCGATGATTGAGGAACTGAAAAATTACTCCTTTTCATCCCTACATTTGGGACTTCCAGGACAATCACTCATTTGGACTTTCAAGACGCCGGTATCTCTTTTGTTTTCATGTCCTATTCTGATTGTACTATCAGGTTCCACCAGGCAGCCTAGTACCCCATTAGTGGGTTTATCCTAATAGAGGGCACACTATTCACTTGTTCTTTTTAGCGCTATTTATACATCACCTTTTTTCTTTTCTCACCTCTCCATGTCTCTCTCGCTCCCTCCCCCCATTATGTCTCCCACCTCTCCATGTCTCTCCCCCTTCCCCCAATATGTCTCACACCTTTCCATGTCTCTTTCTCCCACCTCTCCATGTCTTTCATTGTCACACACACTCACACTCACACACACACTCTCACACACTCTCACACACTCTCTCACACACTCACCTCATCACGCGACATTCAGGAAGTCAAAGCCGGTGCTGCATGAGCTGTGCAGCACAGCGCCACCTAATAGCTGCAGGAGAAATTGCAACTACAGACTGCCTTTCTCTCTGCTTCTCTGCAAAATCGCCCCCGCTGCCTGCCCCCCTAAACAATCTTGCGTCCCCCCAGTAGGGGGCGCCCCCCTGTTTGCGCATCTCTTCTCTAAGGTATGCTGGCAATTTGGAGACATATTTATGTAGAAAATTATCAATGTACTGTGAGATATTTGAAGTCAAGGACTTTAATCCCTGAGACTACTGTATGGGCCTGCCTGGGAGGTGAGTTACACTTTTGTGCACCCTGGGTATAAAATAAAACACAGGAATAATTTGATCCTTAGAATCCAGAAATCCATATTCTTTATCAGTAACTGTTTTATGATCAAAGCCCCCCCCCCCCCCCCCCCTTCAATAGTTCTCTCAATTCTATCAAGAAATCTATTGTCGGATTTTTTCTCAATTTACGGTAAGTAGTTTTATCACCTAATGGTCTTGCAGCTTCAGCTATATAGTAGGACCGATCCATTACAACGATCCCACCGCCCTTGTCTGCTGATTTAATTATGATGTCGTTATTAGACTCTAATTTCCTAATGCACTCTTTCTTGTTTTGAAAGATTATTGTTTTTGCTTGAAAAATTGGCAGCAGTAGATTCTAGATCCTCAATAACCACGTTTGAAAAGGTTTCTATGAAATTCCCTCTACAAAAACTGGGGTAGAAAGTTGAGGGTGTTCTGAATGGTGAGTGTGATGTTTGTACATTATGTTCATTCTGCTCATTATCTATCACAGTTATAGTTACAGGCGCTGTGGCTGAACTCCCTATGTCCAATACTGCTCTGCTTACCGCATCTTTCATGAAAAAAGTTTTTAAAGTAAGCTTCCTGACAAATTTATGAACATCAATATATTGATTGAATGAGTTGGGCCCTTTTGATGGAGCAAAAGAAAGACCTTTATTTAACACTCCCTATTCAGCCCCCGTTAATGTATATTTGCTAATATTAAAAATATTATTATTAGCTACACTTTGTGATGGTTCTCTAATGCTTGTTTTTTCCTTTCTTTCCCCACCTCTTTTTCCTCTGAGTCGTCTTTTCTTTTTCTTCTTGCTGTTGCACCCATATTCTCTGTTTTTCTTTAAATCCCAGTTGGCCTCTAATTTCCTGTCTTTTCTGCTGTCCACCCCCCCCTTCTCCCCTAAAAAAGGTGAATACCTTCTTCTAATAACGGGTTCTGGTGATCGATATCTATCCCTCCTCTATTGATTGGACGATTGATATCTATAATATTCTGGGGTGCAATATCTCTCTCTAATTTGTTCTCTTTCCCAAGGTCTATGATTCTCCTGGGTTTTGGTATTCTTCTCATAATGTACCCGAAATCTATCAACAGGACCTTTTTTATGGTAACGATCATCTCTCTGTTTCTTAAAATCTTGATTCATATGTTTTTTAGCACCCTTTTTGTGTCATTTGATATTTACCCTTTGCTGTCCCTACCGACAGTTCACACGGAGCCTATTTACTCCCTCCTTAATCGGTCCATCACTCTACCTATGATTACCATTCACTGCTGTTTCATTACACTGCCAGGACCACGCTATACCCACACTCAATGTTGCTGAGTTGCCTAATGGAGAAAAAGAATGGTGCAAATAGAGCTACAACTAAACAATATATATATATATATATATATATATATATATTGTGACAAACGCCCCTCTTTTGTAGTGCTGACGTCTGTCTGGGTTCTTCCCGACACAGTCTTCTAGGGTTAATTATACAACAAACAGGATCATGCAAAGTATTGTGCTGCTTAACTCAGGCTTCTGCCTGCTTTATTTTCATCCAATTAAGGTACTGCAGCTTTAACATGTGTAGGTTAGAGGTACTCAGATACTTTCATTCAGCAGTTCACACATTTCAGTGTTACAATATTTCCCCCTCTGTTATTTCAAGAAATAAAACCAAAATCATATAAGCAAATCCTATCCCTTTCAGGGATCTAACTACACTTCAGAATCAGTCTCTCTAACAGCTGCTGGCCAACTAAACTGGTTCCCCAGCTTAAAACAATGCTCTCTCATTTAGGGACACAAGATACAGCACAGTCTTTTAGCAACAGCAGTAATCATTTGTTTTGTCTTATCTGTTCGTGGGGTCCAGGCAAATCCTCTGGTACTGTCATACGTGGAGAGGCCGTCAACCTCGACACTGGATGCAGGAGAGCAGCGACACCCCCAGCCCCCAGGCTCCAAGGAGAGAGAGTGAAATGCAAAACCTCTCTGCTCTAAATACCTGTGCATGTGATTAGAAGAGCAGGTGAGGGAGAACTAGAGCCATTGTAATCTGTGCTCTGGATTTTCCATCCAGCTGCCTGAGTTAATGGGAAGCTGTGGAACGGATCATTTTTAGCTATTCCTGCACTTTCTGCTCTAAAATGGGGCAGAAAGCTGCCTAACATCTTTGGACTATGTCACAAATATATCAATAATAGAATAGCTTATATATATAGATTATAGATAGATTATAGATATATGTATATTATAGATAATATAGTATATATAATATAATATATATATAGAATCTACTATATAATATATAATATATATATATATGGTGAAAACTAGTAATAAACACTCAAATGTACCCAGCACTTTCTGGCAAGGCTGTCCAGGATAATTGACCCAAAACTAAGTCAAACAGAATACAACAAAAACAATACAAACCGGCGCCTAAACAATTGTGTCCCAAATCAGTCTGATTAAAGTCCAAGTGAAGGAAAAACTTCAAAGACGCTTGAACTCTGTGTTTCCCAAATTTGGATGAGTCCACTGCCAATGACTCTGGATAGTTGGAATAAAGAAAGAAATAATAGTGTAATACCGTAGATCAAACAGACATGTAAACACAAACACAGGACAAACACCACTTACAACAATAGATGTGATTAAGAAGTTATCCTATCAGTTGCATCAGAATGATAAAAGCAGTCGCTGCAGATTGAACAGATCACAAGCATATGAATTGTAACGCATCAGATGGCACTTGGATGTCCACTGCACCGCTGTCAATCCGCGGAGCTCACCCAGTCTCAGTGCACCAAGTACACACCACATTCTCCCGCCGGTATTACTACTGATGTAGGGAGCGAGGTGGCAAGTGCGCCACATACGCCTGGGTTGTAGTGGTCATCCTCACGGAGGGGTGGAAGTGTACTGGTGAGTCTCCAGGGGAGTGTGTTGAAAGCTCGAGGCAGATCACCGCAGAAGTCTGAGACAACACCAATAATAACGTGAACAAAGCGCTGACGTCACGTGGGCGGTACGTGAACGGCGTATCAGTGTGGATGTTCTACTCCGGGTGTAGTTAGTACGATAGGGAAGGGGAAATACCCACGCAAATACCCCAAGAAGTATCGCACGAAAATGCAGGATAAGGCAGCTTGAAATTATGTGGCACCGTACTACCAGCGTGATAGCAGCATCGCCATGGGGGCTGTCAACTGGACCGGCCGGTTGTCTCCTCCATGTTCCTCCGTGTTGCACGCGGACTACTCGGGTGTAAGCATATCAGCAGGATGTAATAGTGGAATTCCCCAGCAGCAGACGGGACGTACCATGACCAGACAACTTATTCGAGCAAATACCCAGTATGACCTGGCAGATACCTGGAATATGCCGCTCGCTCACCTCTGACAAGCACCGTTGCGTTTGCCTTCCAGCCGGGTTACGCCTGGCTGACGGCGGCTGATTGTTAATGTAATGATAGGATTTAATGGCTGCAACTGCTCGCGTTCGTGTCTACCAGATGGCAAAAATTCATGAATTGTAATGCGAGTATTAAATATATAACTGTGCCGTTTGCAGCCAGCGGGATAACTGCTTCAATCCCTGCTTGGAAAATTACATCCATGCACTCTGCAGAAAACAGTGACACACAACCTCAATTATCACCCGGATACCCGATTCGTGGGACTAGCCGAGCTCGAATAAAGTGTGTCGCCAGTGTAGCGAAGCACAGCCGTAAGAAAAACCAGGGTCTAACATAGGTGGTGACTAAAAAAGAATTTATTGCACAAACATGTGTAGCTGGTGGATCCTTTTTTAGTCACCACCTATGTTAGACCCTGGTTTTTCTTACGGCTGTGCTTCGCTATCTTCCCGCTGCTGCTGGAGGAATTCCACTTACAACAATAGACAATAAAAAGCAAGGCTGAAAAGGAAGAGCTAATTTAATACAAAATAAAACACATAATTGACAAATAAAAACAATAAGCAGGCAACTGGTCCAGTTGGTGTAAAACTGGAATCCTACTCACAAGAAGCTGTGAGAAAAATCACAGTGAATTGCAGTCTTAGGAACAGCTTGTCCTCCGGTGGTGTCTGGCTGCTTTCTCAAACACTCCCAAGCTCTCCTGGATCCTAAAGTCCTTTACTGGAGGTGTGCCGGGGTCCTTGCTCCTGCTGCTGCCAAACACTGCGCACTACTGCATCGCCTGCGACTGTTGTGGATAACAAACTCTTACACTCTGACCCTACACGTTTCGTGCGCATGCACACTTCATCAGGAGTACGCCCAGGGGAACCCCAGGGGAATTCATCAGCAGCCCCCCCAGGCCATTCCATGTCAGCATCCCCCCCCAAGTCAGCATCACCCCCCAAGTAATTTCAGCATCCCCCCAGCCCATTTCATTTCAGCAGCCCCCCAGCCCATTTCATTTCAGCAGCCCCCCAGCTCATCCCATGTGAGCAGCCCCCCCCCCCCAAGTCAGCATCACCCCCCCAGGCAGCACCCCCCCTAAGGTCAGCACCCCCCCAAGTCAGCACCCCCCCCCCAAGTCAGCATTCCCCCCCCCCAAGTCAGCATCCCCCTCCCAAGTCATTTCAGCAGCCCCCCCAGCCCATTCCATGTCAGCAGCCCCCCCAACCAAGTCAGCATCCCCCCCAAGTCATTTCAGCAGCCCCCCCCAGCCCATTTCATTTCAGAAGCCCCCCCCCATATATACGAATATACAGCCATAAAAATATATATTAAAAAATTTAATCATTTAAAGTGTATTTCCACAACAATAAACATGCAATATTAAGTGTACACCTTTGCAATAAAATATGTGGGTGTACAACATTAAAAACCTCATAATTAGAGAACAGCAAGAAAAATCAAAAATAGAAAAATAAGGCATCAATTTAACAATATTACATAATATACAAAACTTAATAACACAATCAATATATGTCCCAAGTGTAGTCTAACATGGCTAAACAATGCTAGACCACCATGGGGAGATACTAGTAGCTAATCTACGCTTTCTAATTTATTGCACAGCAAATTGTGTGTAAATCATTTCTAATTTATGGAGAGAGGGAGAAATAGAAACAAGGAATTATAATCAAACATGGTATGATATATTAATATCCATAGATTAAAGTGCTCACCACCACCAGTGTTGGTAGTCTATATATATTACATATTTATTGGTTAATGGTGGTTATTCGATAGAGACATTATCCAAATTAGTATATAGAATTATTTTCTCTAATTGCTGACATTTTTATATATGTCCTACTTAGACCTTGATTATTAAATCCTGGAGTGTAACGGATTTTCCACGTTGTGAATTTTTATATATGTTATATTACATCAGACCCTGTCCCATAAGTATCAAAACCCAGAGACTACCAATCTTTTTTAATAATAGATCTCTTGCGGTTAATAATTTCACTATTGTTGAATCTTAAAAAATACACATACTGTATAATGAATCCAATTATATCCGTAAAGGAGTCTAGAAATATAAAACAGGAATTTATAGCTTATAGCTATAGATGAAGGACAACATTAATATATAAGACAATTGGTCAATCTTATTATAGAACATCTACTTAAAGTGATATACTGTATGTAAGGGTGCCGCGTCTCCTACCTGCCGCAGCGTCCCGTCCCTCGGCTCCGACGCCCGCCTCCTCCACTGCCGGGGCGCGCAGGATCCGGCCCGCATCACCTCCTCCCTCTGCCCGTCACCTGCTGGATGTGCGCGCCACCAGGGCAGACCCCCGTGTGCCGACGTCTCCCAACTGCCTTCGCGGCGTTGTCCCGCTCCTCCTTCCTCCACGGGTGGCGCGCGCGCGCGCACGCTCGCATGTATGTCCACCTCCATTGCTTCTTATGATTTTGATCCTCCCACACCTGCCCTACATCCAGCCACAGCCTACAAACGCTCTACCTACGTCTGACCTTACTGCTGGTAGTTTCCTATTGGCTCCTCTCTGTATATAGAGCAACCAGCCCTCAGCTGGTTGCTGGGCATAGTCAGTCTTTGGTTGTGCTTGCTACAAGCCACTTCGCAGTCTGTTCCTGTCTCCTTGTTATAGATCCTGCTCTGTATCCAGACTCCTTGAACCCTGGCTCGCTTATCAAACTTCTACCTTCTCCTCTCCTCGTCCTCTGGCATTGGACTTCGACTACTCTTGACCTCTCAAACCCTGATTCCGGCAAGTACCTCTACGATCCGACACTCTCCTACCCTGACCCAGGCTATCCACAACTTCTCTGCTTACCGGACCCGCCCTCGCGGCTGTAGGTCGGTGGCTTACCTGTATCCCCACCTCGGCCCCGCGGTCCAGTCTGGTTTGTGGTGAGCACCTGTGACAATATACTGGTGACATATTAAAACAGAAACAAGAGAAAGGGGGAGAGACCACAAAGGGTCTTAAAGAAGACTACGCTATTTGAACCAAAGACCTCTGGCGTTATGACAGAAATACCCCCAGCTTTAAACAAGTTATTAGGTGGCATGGGTGACCATCTAGTCACTCTTTTGTGTGTTTTTCTACATCTGGGTAACATAAGGCGAAAAATTATGAGCCATAATGTTGCAAAACATTTTTCGATGTTTCATCAAGCCGACCCTAGTGGGTTAAAATTTACGGCTATGGAACATGTGATGCCCCACTGTAGAGGTGGTGACCGGGAGAATGACCTGACTAGGCACAAATCTTTTTGGATCCACCAGATCAAAGCTTTAGTCCCAAATGGACACAATGTGGAACAAGTGCGCCGAGACGTGCGAAACAGCTATCGCGTAGAGTGACGTCAGTCCTCCTGACTGTCACGGTGACGAGCGGAGTGCTGTGAATGTAGTAGAGTATGGATACGTAGCACACAGATTACTTTTCTGAAACAGCAAACTAGAAACACACCACGGTCTGCAGTGACTCTACATGCCAGGTTGTATTGCTCTATACTATTTGTGGCAGCAACTTATGAGGATCCCATTTATTCCTTTGTGATGTGTTTTCAATCTGCTATTGTGGCATTGAATGCAGTAACGGATCATTAGTGATTTCCCCTATGACAACTGAGTCTGGCAGCACTATGCTTCATACCTATAGTTGAGTACTTAACTATGACTTAAAGGGCAGTATCACTACTTGTTGGGATTGTGTGTGTGTTCAATCTGTTGCTGCATTTACTTTATATGTGAGCATGGACATTGTTCTGTTTCTCCAGTGAATATCTACTTGGGGTATATATAGTTCTATCAGACCCTATATCAACAGGACCTGTTTAAGTGTGGTTACTATACCTTTCAATTATACTTCTCACTGGACCTGTAGCCCCTACATTTATTCACTAGCTGCTCTGTCTCGTCCGTGGGGTGTTTTAACTACACTGTATATATTTTGTCATGTATTTTCGTCGTGTTTTACAGTTTGTTAAAGTTTATTATTTTGCGTTTTGTGTTCAATGGTGTTGCGATACCATTGGTGGTCTGTTCCCATTTTTTGGTAGTAGATTATTAAACTACTACTTGTAGTATACCTTGTTCACTACTTTCACATCATGAGTGCAATTATTAGGTGGCATGGGTGACCATCTAGTCACTCTTTTGTGTTTTTCTGTATCCATTTCCCCTATACACCAGATATTTCATTGTCTGTTTGGTGAGTGTAGTGTCTCTGTGTGTCTGTGTTACCCAGATGTAGTAGGACTCTAACTTTTACAGGCCTACTTGTCTTGCCCACATATTGGAGGCCGCAAGGGCACTCCAGGAGATATACGACAAAGTCTGTATTACAATTTATGTATCTTTCAATATTGTAACTCTTTTTGGTGACAGAAGAGTAGTGAATTTAAATTTGTCTTGCTTTCTATACTTACATGCCTTGCATGATGCACAACAAAAAAAGCCTTTGACCTTAGCTAACCAGTTATTACTTGGTTCTTTGAATGTTTGTAATGCGCTTGGAGCTAGTCTTCTTTCAAGGTTATTCGCCTTCCTAAAAATTACACTTGGTCTATCCGGAACTACATCTCTAAGTATAGGGTCATTCTTTACCACATGCCAGTACTTGTTAAGGATTCTCCTTATTTTGTCAGCATCCTTATTGTAGTTGGTCATAAAGGACATATTAAACCATATCCCCCTCCAGGTATTTGATTCTTCTCCTTCGTTTTTATTAATTCTTTTCTATCAAGGTTACGTACTTTCTCCAGTTCTTCTTCTACCTTGGTGGATTGATAGTCTCTTACCAAGAATCTATTTATTAGGAACTTAGATTGTTCTTCAAATTCTTGATTTCCAGTAAGTTACGTTTAACTTGCCTGAATTGACTGTACGGTACATTATTTATCCACCTTGGGTGGTGACCGCTATTTTGTAAGTTGAAATTGTTGCTGTCTATTGGTTTGAAGTATGTTCTTGTTTAACTAGATTATCCTGAATGTATACAGTATGGTTAACAGGAAATTAATTTTTTCCTTACTGTACAGTACATCCACTAATCAATAACATTAACTTAGATGTCTAAAAAAAAAACAATCATCCACAATAGTTGCTATGTCTTCGTACTGCTCTCCAACAAAATGTCTTAATTAATATAAAACATAACATAAAATATGGTGATAAAATGCAAATGGGATCTTAATGTCACATTGCTGTAGATCAGGAGTGCGCACATTTTTCAGTCTGTGACCCCCTGCTCATGACCCCTTCCTTACCTTGTCTCAAGTGTCAAATGACACTGCGGGTCACATGACGTCATGTTACTATGGTGATGCATCGCCGAAGATAAGGTAAGGGAAGTTGCAGAGGCCTCACTCAATCCTCCAGCATTTCATTTATATGCCTTGAGGGACAACGCGGGGCCCACCCTGGTAAATCTTGCGCTCCCCAGTTTGTGCACCCCTGCTGTAGATAGTTCTATTAAATTTTATTTTTAGGAATAGTTGGAATTATAGTCAAGGTCATATTTTAGTTGTATTTTATATGTAAAATAAATTAAGATACATATATCATGGAAATGGAACAGTGCATTCTTGTATTGTTGCCTTTTAATATAAATATATAATATAAATACCAAGAATAGCATCAACCTGCAGTTCAGCTATTTAACATACATGAAATGTGCCTGCTGCTTCTCTTTACTACTGAATATATAAAAGTAATGGATTAAATATTATTAAGTATACTATCATTAGCACAAGAAAAATTGCAGCAAAAGTCCATTTGTGCAAAACATTTTTGGTGAATAAGGCATACATTTTAAAATATACAACTGAATGATAACACAAGCTAAGGCAGTAAATCGAGCCTTTATTGTATTATACAGTATACAGTATTATAATGGTTGCAAGAAAGAAAGAAAACTAAGGTTCCAAGCAACTCATCATCTCATTGAGTAACTATTAATTGGTTTGGACTAAAGAAATCCCTGCATGCCTTCTTTATCAGCCTGTCCTTCTTTGCTAAGTACAGTAACTGGATTGTTAAGCAATCATCACACAACAGGAGTGATATAACAGTGCCAGAAATATCTTTGTGACCAATTATTGTGAAAACGCACAGTAAATTCCATCTGAATAGAGAAAGCCTTCCCTAGTGTTACAGCACCAGCTCGTGGTGAGTTGGGGAAGGTTTGTTAAACTATATGGTGCTGTTGATTTCACAGGCAATGAATAACACTTGCCTAAGCAAGTGGAAAAGACCCCTATGTGACTAGCACTCAAAGACGGGATAGTATAGTCAGATTAAAATGTAACTTTTATTGATATATGCAACAATGAGTGAACAACACTCTGTAATAAACACACAACACTAATAATTAATTAATTAAAAAATGTATTAAATAAATTGAATGAAATAAACCACCTCCAATATGATACCAGGCTAATGGGGGTGGTAAATAGAGGGACTATAAGGCACTGGCACCATGCAATGAATGGTTCTAATACAGGTGGTGCCTCAGGGTGGTAGGTATGTATGAATCTCGGTCCAGGGTGGGAAGGGAGCGATATTCACAGGAACACACCGGAAAAAATAGAAAAGCAATAATAGGGTAGTATATCAACACACTAAATGGTCAGGTGAAGTCTTGGCTCTGTAGAAGTGCCTACTTACAACAGATCAGAATAAAAACAGCAGTGGTCTATTAAGCCAATAGAAGGCGGACTGGATCCCCAGCAGAAATGGGTATTCAAAACGGGAGATGCAGCAGGAGAAAACTTCTCAGCCAGGTGTGGTGCAGAAGAGATACTGCACCGACACACTTTATTCGAGCAAATACCCGGTATGTACCTGGCAGATACCTGGAATGCGCCGCTCCTCACCTCTGACAAGCCCCGTTGCATTTGCCTTCCCAGCCTGGGTTCATGCCTGGCTGATGGGCGGCTGATCTGTTAAATGATAATGATTAGGATTTAATAGGCTGCTATATATATATATATATATATATATATGGTGAAAACTAGTAATAAACACTCAAATGTACCCAGCACTTTCTGGGCAAGGCTGCCAGGGATAATTGACCCAAAACTAAGTCAAACAAGAATACAACAAAAACAATACAAACCGGCGCCTAAACAATTGTGTCCCAAATCAGTCTGATTAAAGTCCAAGTGAAGGAAAAACTTCAAAGATACGCTTGAACTTCTGTGTTTCCAAATTTGGATGAGTCCATTGCCAATTGACTCGTGATATGTGGAATAAAGAAAGAAATAATAGTGTAATACCGTAGATCAAACAGACATGTAACACAAACACAGGACAAACACCACTTACAACAATAGATGTGGATAAAGAAGTTATCCTATCAGTTGCATCAGAATGATAAAAGCAGTCGCTGCAGATTGAACATCACAAGCATATGAATTGTAAGCATCAGATGGCAACTGGCCCAGCTCTAGGCACCAGTAGTTGCAAAAAACTCACGGTTAAGGAGAGCGGCAATGCCGTGTTGAATCCTCAGTAGTAGTGATGTAGTGTTGCACCGCCAACCCTATCGTGACTGTGACGTCACGTGGGGCGGTCAAGTGACCGGCGGTGATCTCCTCCGGTGTCGATAGGGTAGGGAAATACCCGGTGCCGTGCCTCAGGTAGGCAGCTTGAAATTATGTGGCACCGCTAACTCCAGCGTGATAGCAGCATCGCATGGGGCTGTCACCTGACCGGCGGTGTTCTCCTCCGTGTCTCCTCCGTGTGCAGCGGCTACTCGGTGTGCATATCAGCAGTATGTAATAGTGGAATTCCTCCAGCAGCAGCGGGAAGATACTGCACCGACACACTTTATTCGAGCAAATACCCAGTATGTACCTGGCAGATACCTGGAATGCGCCGCTCCTCACCTCTGACAAGCCCCGTTGCGTTTGCCTTCCCAGCCTGGGTTCATGCCTGGCTGACGGGCGGCTGATCTGTTAAATGATAATGATTAGGATTTAATAGGCTGCAATGCTTCGCGTGTCTACCAGATGGCATAAATTCATGAATTGTAATGCAGTATATATATATATACTGTGCAGTATTGCAGCCAGCGGGAATAAAATGCTTCAATCCCTGCTTGGAAAATAACTCAATGTACTCGGGCAGAAAACAGTCACAAACCTCAATACACCCGGGTATACCCGAATTCGTGGGACTAGCCAAGCTCGAATAAAGTGTGTCGCCAGTGTATCAGGATCACTCCAATTCGTAATGAGACCATGAAAGACAGAGGCGGACTATAGTGTAGATCGTCATATAAAATTTATAAAAGAAGCAAGGTAAGAAATGTACTTACAATAAGTACACCACGCATGTACACATAATGTTATCTTGAGACAGTAGAGTGCCGGGCCCGTGTGGAACAGCTTGCTGTGCCGTCTCTGACTCCCGTCGTGCTGCCGATGGATGGCGTCTGACGTCACGTCCGGTGAGGGAATGAAAATGTCCGTTCGGGAACCAGGTAGGCAAACAGCGAGGAAAAAACCACAGCAGACTCTACCGTCTTCACTTCTGGAGCAACTGCAGCAAACCAACGGATAGCTCTACGCGTTTCGCTGTATCAAGACAGCTTCCTCAGGAGAAATTGACCACCCCTAATGGGTGCATGGTATATATAGGCTATCTGATTGATAACAATTATTCAATCAATGAAACAGTGAATACAATTACACACAGGTTCTCCTATTCAAGGTATAAAACTCTGTGGTCAAATATACGACGCATTTATAAAACACAATAATACTAACAATCAATCTAACTTTAATATATATGATCTAATTTAAAACAATGTTTTTAAAACGAACTAATATTGATTTGTAAAATACATAAGAACTCACAGTCATAGTGGGGGAGAGAGAGAGATAGTCCGCCTCTGTCTTTCATGGTCTCATTACGAATTGGAGTGATCCTGATATCTCTTCTGCACCACACCTGGCTGAGAAGTTTTCTCCTGCTGCATCTCCCGTTTTGAATACCCATTTCTGCTGGGGATCCAGTCCGCCTTCTATTGGCTTAATAGACCACTGCTGTTTTTATTCTGATCTGTTGTAAGTAGGCACTTCTACAGAGCCAAGACTTCACCTGACCATTTAGTGTGTTGATATACTACCCTATTATTGCTTTTCTATTTTTTCCGGTGTGTTCCTGTGAATATCACTCCCTTCCCACCCTGGACCGAGATACTGCTGTAAGGAACCTTACAAATTCCTTGGAAGGTTGAGAATCTTTTCGGGTTCACTATCTAATACATTTTGTTTTTTGTTTTTTGCTTTTATTCACTTGTATTCACATTATATGCACAACTATCACATTGTGGTGTTTTAGCGCCGTTTCAAATCACTTTGGTTTACAGGTATGTATGAATAAAATTATCCACGGAAGGTGTGGTGTGTGAAGATATGGTAGGTATATACAGTCCTCACACCTCCCAACCGCCCCTGATAAAAATGGTCACTCAAAGGTGTATAAACCAGGCTGCAAAGATCAACAGCAAGGGAAAAGGTTGGAAATGCCCTTTTCTGATAGGTAATGATGTAAAAACCATAAGTAAAGCAAATATGCTGATTCTAGCCTGATAAAGTGGATACTATGAGCTAATACTAGCTAGGCTCACAGTAATTCCACTAAATAGGGAGTGACACAGGCCAAATGATCCTGGTAAGCAACGCAAGTAAAATACAGATAGTTTACAAAAACTAGACTACTATGTAGCTAGGATGAAGTAACTGGTGATTGGGGACCCTGGATACATTATATAAATTTATCACAAACCAGAGTGTCCAGTCAAACAGAGTGACAATGGTATACGTTAGTATCTAAATACCAGAGTCAAATGAGCGCAGTGTGTAATACAAGGCACTGCTGCTCGGTTACTCTGTAGAGGCAGCGGTGACATAGTAATGGTAACTATTTAGTTATTGTATAGTATATAAGATCAATGTACACTAAATATAATACAAACGAAAAACGTGTGCAGGTTTACAAACTTATGTTAATATTGTGTAGTTGGTAGCTGGTCTGTTATAGGGCTAAAAATCGTATGCAGCAGCTATATCTTGTAACAGAGGTCTGTGATGTAGCCTGCATAAATAGCTGCTGCAAAGTATAAACAGATAATGGCTCCGATATACACTACAGACCCCCACCCGGCGTGGTGTATTCATGAACACCACAGAACGTGAAGTGCCGGATGGGGTAGACTAACCAGATGCTAAACATATGAGAACGGCAGTTCTCCTCACTGAAAGGACTGAGGGAGACTGCCGAGATCGTGTCTGCACACCGCCGTGCTGACAGGTGACATCACAAAGTAGCGTCCACCACCACCAAACTATATGGTGCTGTTGATTTCACAGGCAATAAACAATACAGTATGTATCTGTACAAAGGAATTCTGAAGATGCACATACAGATGTGTGAAAAATTCGCCCAAGTAAAGGCAACATTTTTCCTTTGTCATCCATGTAAAAATCTTGATCGTGTCAGAGTTTGCAAGCAATGTGCCTAGTTTTTGTAATCCAGACCCTCAAATAAAGTAAGACTTTTGCTGTTGAGGTGAGATACCTATGAATGCAGCTAATATGAGTATGCAAATTAGCTGGTTTCAAAATGCAACATGCATCGCTGCATATCTCTCTCTCTCGCCTTATTTCAGGGTCTGTCCTTCTCTGTGAAAATTTTGGGTTTTTGGCAACATTTTTGCGAAATTGAAAGCGACATCACTGGCTATTTGCTACACCAAGATATCTAACTTTGCCGGTTTACTATAAACCTTATACATCTAACTTTTATTCCAATTGTCACCACATTTTAAATGTCCAGCTCTATTTAATATTGTCTTATCTTTCCTTATAAAAATAATTATTCTAGATTTGCAGGACGTTGTAAGTGCAGAATGATAAAATGATACAGAAGGTAATGCATGTAATTGCAACTCCAGCACCGTACTGTATGTCTCACTGAGCTTTATGATATTTTAAAAATGTTGTATTGTGTACAGGCATACCCCGGTTTAAGGACACTCACTTTAAGTACACTCGCGAGTAAGGACATATCGCCCAATAGGCAAACAGCAGCTCACGCATGCGCCTGTCAGCACGTCCTGAACAGCAATACCGGCTCCCTACCTGTACCGAAGCTGTGCGCAAGCGGGGAGACTATAGATCCTGTTACACATGTGTTATTTACATCAGTTATGCACGTATAGGATGATTGCAGTACAGTACATGCATCGATAAGTGGGGAAAAGGTAGTGCTTCACTTTAAGTACATTTTCGCTTTACATACATGCTCCGGTCCCATTGCGTACGTTAGTGCGGGATATGCCTGTACTGTATTTCCACAGCTAACTCTGAGAGAAAGCTACTCTGTTATTCTTTCTACATAATACTCAGAATTCAGCATCTTTTAAAAGGCCTTAAAATCACAGCACTGAATATTCAATATTTGACATACAGAACGTTATTGATAAATTAATGGATTGATTCATCATTAAAACAGAGTTGCCAGTCAAATGTAAGTAACACAATAACAGAGTAGAGTATGGCCAAATTTATGTCAATTGAGTTTGACCTTTGTTAAATTCTCATTGGGAAAGATGCTCATACCATATTTTATGTTGAATCCATGAATCCATAGGAAGGCAAATAAAACAAACCATTGAATTATTTCTCATAGGGAAATGTTTTTGGCTGAGTCCAGATTTCTCACTGGATCAATGCTTTTCATAGATATTTACGTATATCCCCATAAATGTCCCGCATCACTTGACTGACATTTAAACGCATAGGAGATACCGACACCCCATACCGGGGCCTGTATCTCGGGAAGCAAGGGATCCCCAGACTTGAAATCAATGCAGTTCTGCGTCAGAGAACCCCTGCTCCCATACACTAGTATTCAAATTTGACTAAAAACTGCGTTCGCCTGCGAGAGCTGTGCAGGAAGAGGTGGCTCTCTCTGCAGATCATACGGGGGAGAACTTAGAAAAAGCTGAGGTGAATTTTCTGCTATGCCGAGCAGTTTTGGCATTTTATTACCTCATGGTTTGAGGGTTTCAGATGGTTTCTGAATACCGTGATAACACAAATGACAACCTGTTTGGCGAGAACATGCTGAACCTTGCGATGTAGCAGCAAAGTTATCGAAGCTACTAGAATAGGTCCCCATGTCTTTTGAAACATAATGATGCATGAATTAGACAAACAATGAGTAATTAAGAGTCAGGGTATGTGTAAAAGTAAGTGAAACCATGGTTTTATTAGCTAAATTAAAGGGGATAATTAGAATCAGGTGTTTAAAATTAAAATTAAGTAGATCTTCAGGTGCGAGTTTGGGAGGCCCCACCCTATATAAAGATCAGAAACTTTGTGAGTTTGGTCTTCACCATATAGGTAGGTGTGTGGAAACACGTCATGCCATGTTAAAAAAGAAATCTCTTAGGAACTCAGAAAAGCGGTTATTGATGCTCGTCAGTCTAGAAAGGGTTACAAAACCATGTCTAAGAATGTGGGGCTCCACCAATCCACAGTCTACAAATGGAGAAAGTTCAAGACCACAGTCACTCTACCCATGAGAGTCATCCTACCAAAATCTCTCTAAGAAGAAACAAGCAAATCATGAGGAAGACACAAAGAACTCCAGATGTTAGGATGGAAGGGTTCATGTGAGGGTTCATGACTCAACTATCAGAAAATAGAAAAAGCACCAAAGAGCACATAAACGATTCGCAAGACTTCTGGAACACTGTTCTTTGGACAGACGGGCCAAAGATAGAACTTTTTGGCCTCAATGAGAAACAATTATGTTTGGCGAAAATCAAACACTTAATTTGAACAGAAGAACCTCATCCCAACCGTCAAGGATGGTGGTGAGAGTGCAATGGGTTGAGGCTGCTTTGCTGCCTCGGGACCTTGATGGCTTGCCATCATTGACACAACCATACATTCTGCATTGTATCAGAAGATTCTAGAACAGAATGTCAGGCCATCTGTCTGTGAGTGGAAGCTGAAGCGAAAGTTGGTCATGCAGCAAGACAATGATCCTAAACATACAAGCTGATCTACAAAAGAATGGCTGCAGAAGAAGAAATTCCATGTTTTCGAATGGCCTAGTCAAATGTTGTGTCCATGCAAAGAAGCCCTCAAATGTCACTGAATTGAAGCAGTTCTGTAAGGAGGAATGTAGATGGCAAAGAAGAAAAAACGGAGCACTAATCCACACCTGGCAATGCCAGAAGAAGTTCAAGGATGCGTTCCCGTCAATAAAAGCTTACTTTAATGGATCATATACCAGAAAAAACCACACCAACGCGTTTCAGACTATCTCTAGTCCTTCTTCAGGGCTCTTCTTCAGGGCACGAAACGCGTTGGGCAGTTTGAGAGAGAGTTTGCAGTGAGCAGAGCAGATTAATACAAGAGCGCTACGGAATACAGGAATAGGAGAAGGGAGTTCCGGTGACTTGTCCCGCCCTCAGTGACGTGTTTCCGGTCACGGAGCAACAGACGGCATCAGGAGAACGAGCCCACGGTGACGCACAGTATGATGCAGAACTAAGGAAGTGTTTGCAGTCTCCCCCGATCGCCACGTGTCTATCAGCAGCCGCCGCCGGATTACACACACTGTTTATCCCTGCCTGTACCTTTTGGACGTCTTTTAAGTAGGATTCCGGTTTTACACACCGGATCCGACATCTGCTCTAGGCATATTCATTGCATTTTATTGTGTTCTATTAAATACTCCTTAACTATTTGTCAGCCTATCTGTCATTGTCATATGTCTGTCTTGTCTTATGTGTTAAATGTTTAGTCCATACTTTGTTGCACTATGATTTTTCCTCTTGTCTCCCTTGCATTGCATATGATTTTTGTTGCTGTGGAGCCTGCTGTCTAAAGATTGGATCATCTTCCATTGGACACTGTCGCTATTCTTTGGACTATACCATTGTTCCCCCAATCGGACTTTGAGGTGCCGGTCTGTATTGTTCATTTGTTTTTCTTTTCCAATTTACCCACAGTTTGTCATGGACTTTCATAGTGTTTTCCATTTTAAAAGTTGCTTATACTACTGGTCACCGGAAGGTGTATTGCTATAATTATATCCTTACTGCTTTGCCTTGTGGGATTATAGTGTATCAGTTTGCAGCTCTTGGAAACATCACACAAATGTCTTTATTTGGTTAATTCCACTCTACAGGACTTTATTCATACCCAACACTGTTGTTTTATTTAGAGCATCATACAACACTTTTTTCTTCTCTAAGGAGGAATGGGCTAAAATTCCTCAAAACAGATGTGAGAGCCTGCAGGAAACGCTGCTCAAGGGGGTGCCACCAGGTACTGAATCTAAGGATTCAAATACTTTTTCACACATGGATATTGAATGTTGAATCATTTGTAGATAAATAAATATGGAAAAAGTATAATGTTTTGCTGTAATTTTTTGATCGGGTTATCTTTATCTATTGTTAGGACTTAGATTACAATCTAATAACATTTTAGATTTGAAATATGTGAAAATCGTCGTCTCCTGCCGGACAGTTTGGATTAAAAAATAATGGTTGAAGAAGGGGGGAGAGCATGTCAGCCCTACCTTAATGGTCGATTTATCCCAATAGAACATGGAGTGATCCGTTAAAAGGAACATCGCAGGCCTCCCTGGGGTGTACAGATTTGGGATCTAAAGTAAGTTAGCAAGAGGAAGTTGGCGTTTAGGGTCGGTAGTTGTATGCCAGTGACTGAGGGTGGTGATCTGAGCCTCTACTAGACATAGTGTAAAGTTGGGAAGGATTAGGCCTCCCCTGCTTGTAGGCCTTTGCAAAATAGATGTGGCTGTTCTAGTTTTGTTACCGAGCCAAATTAAATTATTTATTTTTGACTGAAGGATGTTCAGATCCCTTTGGGGAATTGTAATCGGAGGGGCCTGGAACATATATAGCAACCTTGATAGTATATTCATTTTAACTGTAGAAATTCTGCCCAACCAAGATATCTCTGATCTATCCAAAAAGTTTAAATCTCTTGCAAGTGTTTTAAACAAAGGGGGTAGTTTTCCTGAAAAGGTCAGATGGGTCCTTAGTAATATGGATACCCAGATATTTTATGGAATGTTTATCCAGTGGAAGGAAAATTAAGAATCCAATGCCTCCACCAATTTTTGCTGCACCCCAATTGAAAAGGCCTCACACTTATTTTCATTAATTTTATAATCTGAGATTTTGCTAAAGTTAGGGAATACTTTTTGTAAAATTGGTAGAGAAATTATTGGTTCTTTAATGTTAATAAAATCTAATCTGCATATAAACTCAGTTTATATTAATTGTGGCCTAAGGTGTATCCTGAGGTGTCTGGGCTATTCTTTATACTAATAGCTAAAGGCTTAATAGCCAATGCAACAATCATTGAGGAGAGAGGGCACCCCTGGCATGCACCTCGCAGATTGGGATCCATAGAGAGCCGAAATAGCTACCAAAAAGCTCCCATCAATACCAAATACCCTTAATATTTTGAACATGTACTACCAATTTAACCAGTTGAAGGCCTTCTCTGCATCCAAATAAAGAAGAACTAAGGGAATTTTCTTAGACTGCACATAATGTATAAGATCTAGATTTCTTCTAGTATTGTCTGTGGATTGGGATGTACAGTATCAGAGGAGGGGGAACTGTTCCCAATCGATTTGCAAGAATGTTAGCGTATAGTTTTGTTTCAGTATTAAGTAAAGATATGTGTCAATAGTTTGAGCAAATATTAGGAGCTTTACCTTCCTTAGGGATAGTGACTATGGTCACCTACAGCATCTCAGAGAGAAGCTTACAAATAGAAATACATTTATTAAACACACTTGCAAGCTGAGAGGATAATATATCTACAAAAGTCTTATAATATTTATTGGAGAAATCGTCTGGACTTGGAGATTTTGAGATTTTAAGATCATTAATGGCAGACTTGAGTTCTTCCTGCACTATAGAAGAATATAATGTTGCCAATTTTATGCCTGTTTATTTGCCATTAATTCATTCTCAAAAGGTAGGGGAGCGCAGATATCAGTGTTGTATAGGAAAAATAATGATAAAGAGAAACATAGTGCAAATAAAGTTTGTAAATCAAGTAAAATGTGCTGGAAGAAGCTCTCTCAAATGGAGAATCACATCAGAAATAAAAAGGCATCTCCAAAACTGTGGCAAATGCAGGACTCCGTGTAAATGGATGCAGTTCTCCACTTGAATGCGATTCTAGTTTGGCGTAGTCTCACTCAGATGGCAACATCAGTGGCAGTATTGGTATAGGTAAACAAGAAAGCCAACAATAGTGTAATACAGTAAGATATAAAACAACCTTTTAAATGAGTAAAATCAACACTTACATAGTGTCATGAGATATAGGGCGCATAAAACTTTGGTGTGCGTTCAGCTCAGGTACTCTCCGCTGCCTCCGTCTCTGACCTCTCGATCGCGTCGTGTCACTTCCAGTCTGTGACACGTATCGGACTCCGGGTATTCCTGGATGTAGGAGGGTCTCAGCTGAAAGCTCTGCTCAGATGGGGGCAGATAGGAGTCCTCTGGGTACGTCACGATAACGACTCGGTGTTTCGCTTGTAAAAAGCTTTGTCAGGAGCCTGTCTGCTTTATTCCCTTTAGTATAGAATTTTTGCTTTGTCCACTTTAGTGATTTTACCACTCTCTCCAGAAGAAGAGAAGTTTAGTTCTTATAGAGGTTATTGAATTTACTAATATCCTTGCAGCAGTACACGTATTTAATGATGCTAGTCTGGTAAACTCCTTTTGTAAATTGCAGATTTCTGCCTCCCATTTTGTCTTAAGAAAAGAGGCAAGGCAAATTATATGTCCACACATAACAGATGTATGTGCAAACCAAAGGGAAGATGCGCTAATCTCTTCAAAAAGTCTCAGGGTGCCTGACTGAAGTACGTAAGGGCTTGTTACCACTCTGCGGGGACTTTCACCTAATATTGAAGCCATCCCTAGACAAATCTAGCAACCTATCCAAAAATGGCAATAAATTAGACAAATCTACAATATATCAAAAGATTTCGAGAATATCATTTAAAAACTTGTCTGTAATAGATGCCTGGAGGTACCTAAATTCCAACTTGAAAGATTACACTTTCTATTCTGCCCCCACTTGTCCTATTCTAGGATTGAGCACATTTTTAGTGACATTAGGTTAATTCATTCTATAATATCCTCTAAAATTGGTATAATCTCATGGTCGGACCATGCCCCATATAATTTACCTTACAAGATCCTGTTAACAGACTTCTTTGGAGATTAAACGACTCCATTCTAGACTTTCCTGGCAATGTAAAACATTTGAAAAAATGTTCAGGAGACTCATTAAGTGAGGTCTCTTTTTAAGAGCATTGAGGTTCCTTTCCTTGGACTCGAAATAGTGCATCCGCACCATTGCATCCCTTGGTGTCTCCCAAGGGGCGCTGTGACAAGACCTTAACCTGTGTCTGAAAGGGCTTCAATAGAAAGCCTGTATTGGTCTTTGCAATGCTGCAGGAAATTGGTTAATTGCAGCTACAGACAATTAACATGTCCCCAACGGGCTCATCAGAAAGGTAGAAAGCCGTCTGCATTAACTGCAGGAGATTCCTTGAGCACAGAGGGACTGTGGTGCCAGAAAGAAACTCACAGGAACCATTGTCTTGAGCACAGAAGAACTGCGCTGCCAGCATAGATTGCTGTCAAAGGTTGGCAAGAGGCCTATCCTCCCAGGCCTGCGATTAGGGACTGGGAAAGTGAGTTAGTCCTCACAAAAATGATAGACTGTTTATTTGTATGCTTCCTTAAACTGTATTGCTTAAAGATACAGGTTGAAAAAAAGCCATGGTTTATTTTCCCCAAATATGGTGGCACTCTACACATGTCTCCTATAGGTGGTTCTGGGTTTAGGAAGGTGATGAGCCCGGTCTATCCGAAATTATTCTTCAGTCATATCAAGAAGCAAGAGTAAGAAAAGATTGGAGAGATAGATTTTCACGACAATATATGTCTTCTGGAACAAGTTTAATTTGCACTTATTGCGACAGGACCTGTTTTTGAGGTATTTTTTTTTTTAACCTTGTAGTGATTCGTATGAGGCCTCCAGGTGAAGTTCTTTCTGTTCCAGATCTGTGTGAGCAGTAGCAAGGTCATCAGTTCTATGTTCCAGAATCTCCGTCCGTTCTAGCTGTAATATCCTGCCTCAGTTCTGCACTACTTTATTTAGCTCTGCTTGGAAAGTAAGTGTGAATTCTTTAAATAGAGATTTTAACTCTTTAACGGATGCTGATACTGGGAGCTCTGGCTTAGGTTCAGATTAAGTGGATCCTTCTTTAATGGGGCCTGCAGCAGCTTGTCGTGAGCTGCCACGCAGTGGATTTCCCCTTCTAGCAAACAATTGGGAGACCGGCATAGAGTCGTTACTTTTTTGCTTTGTTTTCATTCTTATGATTTAGTGTGCTTTTGAGTTGCTGGTAGGTAGGGAAAAGGTGAGAAATTATGATGTTCATGTGTTAGTCCTATTAGATATGCTTTGTCGTGGAATAAAACGTTAAATATTAAATAGTCATTCTGCTCCGTCTTGTGTGTTTCCCTTTCATTTATATTTTAATGTGCATTGTTAGGTCATTCAGGAATAAGGGTCTACAGGAATGCACATTCCACATCTGGGAACAACATAGAGTGATAGAGATAAAACATGGGAGAGGAGATGAGAGAGTTCAGGGGAGAGGGGTGAGAGAGAAGGGGGGGGAGAGAGCAGGGGTGAGAGAGAGCGGGGTTGAGACGGCTGTGAGAGAGCAGGGGAGGGGTGAGAGGGGAGGGGTGATAGCAGGGAGGTGAGCAAGAGCGGGGGTGAGAGAGAGCAGGGAGAAAGAGAAAGTAGGGGGGAATGATAGAGCGAGCAGGAGAGTAGAGAGGAAGGGAGAGAGAGCTAGAGGAAGGGAAATGTGGTGATGGGAACAAGAGGGGATGACTGAGATCACCAGCCACATTTTTCCTGCTCCCTCAGTTCAGGGACTTGAACGTCAGAAGGCCACATGCACAGCACTAGTCCCTGCAATGCCATGGAGCAATCCTCCCTGTCTCTCAGTCCCACTCCGAGTCTGCCAAAAATGGTTTGCTGCCTCCATCTCGAGTACACTCACACAGCCCCTCTGCAGCTATGACCTCTACAACATTAAGACTAAAACTTAACCACGATCTTGGTGTAAAAAAGGCTGGGAGAGTGGAGGTCCAGGAGGCCATGACCACATGATCAGCCCAGAGTTCATCTGCACTACTGGAGCAGGAACCCACGACAGCCGCCATACTTGCTGATCCTCCGTCTGCAGCTCCAACAGTCACCACACTTCGCTGGGACCACTCGATCCAGAATATCTCCTTACCACAGGGCAGGACCATCTGTCTCACCCGCAACGCAAGCCGACACATCCATAGATGGCTCACTTACGCTACATCGCCCATCGGTTAAGGGTCTACAGGAATGCACAGACCTGTATAAATTTTGTAGGCAGAAGGGGAGGGTGACGGCCCAAGGCTCAAATATCCAACATGGCCTGTGTGCCGAATTCATCCAAGATGATCCTAAGTCTAGGCCTCAGATCTTTAAACTACTACAGATTTATTAAATATTGTTTTTTTTCCAAAATGTGGTATTGGTGTTTTGCTTATATAATATATTTTTTACAGCGTTTTGTTGCAAAATAAGGTGGATGGCACTAGATTAAGAGATACTGTATACCTGGTGGAGCACTAGCTTTGCGCGGCCATCTTGTAGAGCTCCTACTGCTATTGGCTTTTCCTATTTTTTAACTAGTTTGGCACATTCCTGTATAAAGTACAGTACCATTCTTGTATACGTTTCCTTTCTAAAAAAGATGTTTTACCTTTTCTTAAAGATATCTACTATCTTCCATCACAGTCTCCATGGGTAGATTATCATTTTTATTACTCTTGTTAGAAAGCCAAATTTCCTTTCTTGCTTGTAATATCCTCTTTCATTTCCTTATCTCAATGGATGACCCCTTGAGAATAAAGATCTCTTAAAATATCCCGTCTCGGAGACCTCTGTTCCTCATAAATCTGACCTTCCATCTTCTTTGTCAAGTTGGTGGCTCTTCTCTGAACTTTTCATAATGTCTTCATTATGGTAAGGTGCCAAAAACTGTACCCACATGCAAAGTGTAGTTAAAAAAACTAAAATGTACATTAGGCTGTTTATTGCATTTATACAGTACAACGTGTTCCAGTATGCATGATAATATCCTGGCAGCCTTTGCAGCTACTGACTGACATTGGCCACTATGGTTCAGCCTTCTGTCTAAATAAACTCCTGAATTCTAAAACCTACATCAAGGAGTTTTGCCCCATTTAGTTTGTAAGGAGTAATACTGCTGCTTCCCAAATGCATAAATTACATTTATTTATATTGAGTTTATCTGCCTAAACTCCAAGTTTATCCAAGTACTTCTGCAGAGAAATTACAACATGCACTGATTTGACTATGTTACATAATTAAGTTCAATCAGCAAAGATTGAAACTTTGATCTCTATGCCTACCTCTAGATCATTAATAAACAAGTTAAAAAGCAGTGGCCCTAATACTGATCGTTAGGGCACACAACTCTGAACATATTCAATGTATGATAGCTTTCTGCTGTCTATCCTTTAACCAGTTTTAAATCCAGGTGAAAATATTTGTGTGGCACCATATCAAAAGTCTTTGCAAAATCTATGTACCCCATATCAACTGCATTGTCTTTGACTACATTCTTACTTACCTCCTCAAAGAAATTAAAAAGCTTTGTTTGGCATAAACTATGCCTCATAAATCCACTCTGATTATTCCGAATTATTTTGTTATCCAAAAGGTATTTTTGAATGTTATCACTTATAAACTTATAAATAAACCTTCAAGTAGCTTACGCACTATTGGCTTCAGGCTTGCAGGTTTAAAATTCCCTGATTGTGAATTAGCTACACTTTTAAATAAAGACACCACATCTGTTTATGCCAACCTTGTGGTGCTTAGCTTGTGAAAATGGAGTCCTTCAATATTACATATAATAGTCTGGCTTATTCTAAATTTAGCTCTGTTAGAACCCTGCGGTATATACCATGGCGCCAGATGCCACCATTGCACTTCTTCATGTGGTATCGTAAGATTGAGAATTCTTTTGTGGCAATATTTTTTTTCAATGGGCTCCTCTTTAATATAGACAGAGGCAAAACATGTTATTAATTCTTCTGCTTTCTCCTCATCACCAATAATTTGCTTCCCCACTGCACAGTGAAAAAGTCCTAAATCCTATGATGGATGTTTTCTATTACCCAAGGCTATACACTGACAAGTGTACTAATCTATCAATGATTTAAAAACTGTCCTGTCCTTCTATCTTCTCTATATATTGTATTTTCTTTAAAAAATCACCCAAATGTAAAATTTGCCTTGGTTGACTCAAATCTTTGTTGTCCCCATATAGTCCTAATTTGAATAGTCTTTCCTCACAAGTCAGACCTTCCATTCCCTTTATTCATTTAATGGCTCTTCTCTGTAGTTTTTTCATTTACATAATTGTTACGCTTATGCTCCTACACACAAGCCGAGAGAGGGGAAAGGACCCAATAGCGAGGTAGGGAAGCCGCAGGAGACACGATATACAGTAGGAAAAGTTGCCGCGCAGTTGGGGATCGGCGCACGTAGCCACGTGAGCACGCCGCGCACACAGAGTATTTTCATCAAAGTCTCCCAACTGCAAAATGGGAAAAATTTGTGGGAAAAAAGATTTATCAATGAAAAATATTTCAATTAAAAGCAATGACATTTATTGCTTTGATAAATCTGATGCCATTTTTTACACTGGTTATGCTTATGTTTTGCAGCTTGGAGACTTAATACAAATACATACTGCAAACCTCCATATTTCTTCTAAAATTTTCTCCATCTTTCTTTCTCTTCGCACTACTGTACTTACCCTTTGTTCTTGATTTACTAGACACATAAAAAGAGGATAACCATTAGTGATGAACAAAAACGGATGATCAAAAAAGGATACCCATCTGTTTTGTATGTAGCAACTGCTGCAAAAGTCATTTACTGTATAGGAAAATGAATCCCAGTCCCACTACATATCATGAGATAATGGAACCCAATTATTAGAATGAAATTTCACAGTACAGTAGCTTCAGGGTGGGATATAAGAAACTAGAATAGTATAGTACATTATATATAGTACGTTATATCTGTAGCTTTGAAGAGTCAGCTTTTGGCTTTATTTTTAGGTTTGTCAACTTTAGCTTCCATTTCAATTTTCCTTATCAGAATGTCAATTCTTCAGAACTTTTCATTTTTTTGTAGACTATCTTCACCGTATTAGTCACTAGGGCCATTCAACACACTCCAGTCAAGGATTATTCTGCAAAGCAGAGAGTAGAAAGGATTACTTAGCATTATTTTTATACACACCTCAGTGCCTTCAGTGTTAGCACAAATAACCTGCAACTCAGGGAATTAATAAAAGCTATAAAGTGCTGTTTACATTTTTTTTTTTTAAACAAATTTAAGTAGCAGTATTAACAATTTCAATTTAGTTACAAATTCCCCCAACTGCAAAATGAATAAGAACTTAAATAATAGGTGATTTCATAGTTTGTGTTGACAGAGAGATACAGTATAGGATTTTATTCTCTCGTTTTCTGAACATACAGTACTTGTGAACAAGAGAGAAGACAGAGCATCTTCAAACAACAAACGATCAAAATAAAGAACACGGCAGTGTCAGGTGAGTATTCTAACTTAATGGGGACACTGCAAGAATGGATTTTTCAAGCAGTAAAGTGTGATATTGCTCAGTAAAACATTTTGTTGTATTCATTAACCTCTTCTCACATGTCTTGGATGTGTGTTAGGTAGGTTGCTATTTAATAATATAGTAGGTAGAACCGGAGCACAGCCAGTAATGGAGGAAAAAATGAAAAATCCTGGGCAACTCCAAAATAGAGATGAATTTATTGTAAAGTCACAAAGAATGACAGATGGAATGCACCTACACGTTTCGTGCACAAACACTTTATCAAGGTGTAAGGTATAGTGGTATAGCACACATTTAAATACATACCATTTTGCGCCATTCATTGCCGGGTATGACGTCATCTGTCCGCGACTCAAAATAGAGTCGCACTGATGCAACGTCTATCCCCATTGGCCATGAATGTCAGCTGACTGAATACACAAGAAACTTTACTCAGCTCCAAAAAGGATAATCACAATCTGATATCAGTAATAACATACAAAACAACAACAAAAATGTATTACAAATATATGCAAATCCCTGCCAGATGCCTTAGTGAATTCCATAAAGTATATCCACTGTGAATGAATCCATATAAGATATTTTAAATGCATGTGGCTAATATCATATGAATTTGGCCAAATGCATTGTGACAGGGTGAATGAACGTCACCAGCCATATACCTGGAAAACCTATGTTTAGGCTTGCAGTGCAGCAGTGACGAGGTTAAGTTGAGAAGGGCTGCTTAATTAGTCTGATCCTAGCTGCATAATCAAGGTGTTAAAACCCCAGGCTGTACACTCATGCAAGAGAGCTGGTCAGGAGAGAAGTTTTGAAAGTACTGAGGAGATTGCTGCTATAAGGTCGGTTTGCAAAGTACATGTTTTATGAACTATTGTGTCCTGCATGCTGAAGAGAAGCTGCTTTGTTTGCCATGCTCAAGAGAAGCTGCTGTGGTTTCTATGCTGAAGAGAAGCTATTTTGTTTTGTCTGCTGAAGAGAAGCTATTTTGTTTTGTGTGCTATATGTTTTTTTAAGGCTAAATAAATAAGCCTTGTCAAGAGACCCCACGTGTGTAGTTGTATGTACCCTGCAACATATGGTGTCAGAAGTGCTGGGATTTTGAAAGGCCCCTGCAGTAAAAGGGCCACACACAAGAATGAGAAAAATGGAAGAATTCTTAAAAGAGTTTCTGTGCCAGCAGGCCCAACTACAAGCAGAGAGAGATGAAAGACTATTGCAGCAGTAGACAGCACAGGATGAGCGAATGGCCAGGCTGCTGACCCAATTCCAGGTGTGTGCCAGTCCAGAACCTGCAAACAAACCCCCGGTTCTCATGAGGAAAATGGCTCCGAACGAGGATCCAGAGGCTTTTCTACTGACATTTGAAAGGGTTGCCGAAACACAGGGCTGGGCTGCAGATCGCTGGGCAACTGCTTTGGCCCCACTCCTCATAGGAGAAGCCCAGGCCTCATATCAGGGCCTCCCAGCAGATCAGGCAATGGACTACCGACAAGTAAAAGCCGCCATACTGGATCGCTTAGGTCTGATCCCAGAGACCTACCGGCAGCAGTTCCGGAACCTGAAGTACACCGGTAAGATGAGACCCTGGGTCCTCGCTCAGCGGTTATTGGACTTGTGCACTCGCTGGATACAATCCGAGGAGCGCACTAAGGAGGAAATTCTGGAGCAAGTTTTTTTGGAACAATTCCTACAGGTAATACCCCCTTCCGCACTCTCTTGGGTAAAACGCCATGCTGCTGAAACCCTAGCTTTGGCTGTCCGACTCTTTGAGGACTTCCTTGGGGCTGAGGAGCAGGCGAGTGTCCTTGACCCGACGGATCTGACTCCACCAGCACTTGCGGACACCAAAAGAGGGAGGTCGGATCAACGGGGAACCTATGGCCCATCCATACGCAACCGCCAAGTCCAACGGAAGGAGCAGTCGTTCCAGCAAGGGCGGAGATCAAATGCTGGTCCCCGCAGAAGACCCTCATCTACTTTCTGATGTCGGCTCATCGCCAAATGAGAGGAACTTCCGAGGACCCACCAGATGCCTGGTCTCCAGTATCCGGTCCAGCGGAGTGCTATCCACGGCCCCCTCCATCGAAGGAACCCTCTCCATGTTCTGCCTGCGGAGAACAAGGCCATCGGCATGTGGACTGTCCACAGATGGATTGTTCATTCAGCAGGACCGTTGCCTCCGCCTTCACTGGAGAAAATTACAAGCCCTGGCTACTTCCAGCCCAGGTTGGGGGAAAAGCCATCCAGGCCCTTGTAGATTCGGGCTCTGGGAAAACTCTGGTCTTCCAAGAACTGTTACCGCATAACATGTGTTCTTTTGACTCTCCTTGGAGTATAGAATGTATACATGGCGATGTAAAACGGTATCCGAAGGCCAAAATCCGGCTACAGGTAAAAGGTCAGGAGGCCTACCTCGAAGTAGGAGTCGCTCCTTGGCTCCTGCCCCCGTTGTGCTCGGCCGGGACTGGCCTTTCTTTTCTGACCTAATGGCTCCAGTCTCTCACGAGGAGCCTTATTCTATGGCTCAGGAGAACCCTGGCAAACTGTTCCCCTTCTCGACAGACCTTTTTCCAAGTAGAAACCGGGTTCCAAAGACTCGGAAGCAAAGACGCTCTGACAAACAAGACTGGTTGCAAAAATCTGGGTCTCAAGGTGACCATTCTAGTAGCGAGAGGTCACAAGTGATGGCTGGGGATGGCCAGAGGGAGGGGGATATGGGCCCTGGAGATTTACCAGACCTATTCCTCCCTGATTTTCGTCAGAGGAAAAGGGAAGACCCAGTCCTTGCTAGACAGTATGATAAGGCGGTAAAAATTGATGAGCAGATATTGAATGCACAGGGGGTGATAGTATTCCACCATTTTGAATGATCAAATGATATCCTGTATAGGGTGAATAGGCAGACACAAACAGGGGAGGTCACCAGACAGATATTGGTTCCCAAGGTGTTTGTTAAATCTGTGTTCACTCTAGCCCATACTGTCCCTTGGGGTGGTCACTTTGGCAGAGATAAAACATTGGACCGTATTTCGTCCCGATTCTATTGGCCAGGGATGCATCGTGATATTGCTAAGTTATGTGTGGCATGTCCTGAGTGTCAGCTAACTAGTCCGAAGGGACAAAAACCAGCCCCTTTGGCTCCTCTACCCTTGGTGTCAGTTCCCTTTGAGAGGATTTGGGTAGACTGGGTAGGACCTCTAGAACCTTCTGCGAAAGGACACAGAATAATTCTTGTAATAGTTGACTATGCAACAAGATATCCCGAGGCGTTCCCCCTGAGAACAGCAACGGCGAAGCAAGTAGCCAACAAATTGTTAGAGCTGTTCTCACGGGTTGGACTTCCCCAGGTTATGTTGACAGACCAAGGTACAAATTTTATGGCTAAACTGATGCAGGATGTCTTAAAATTACTAGAGGTCAAGTCTGTTCGGACATCGGTCTACCATCCACAGACTGATGGATTGGTGGAAAGATTTAACCGAACTCTAAAAGGGATGCTGAGGAAATTTGTAGATTCTGAGAAGAGAGCCTGGGATGAACTTCTCCCTTTTCTGCTGTTTGCAGTGCGGGAAGTTCCCCAGGCCTCCATGGGATTCTCTCCATTTGAACTGCTGTATGGCCGCCAACCCCGGGGTATCCTAGACCTCCTAAAGGCGTCCTGGGAGGAACAGCGGTCCCTTTCTAAGAATACCCTGCAATATGTATTGGACCTTAGGAGAATCTTAGATCAGGCCAGGACTCCACCACCCCCCTGAAGAAGCGTGGTGTACACGTGAAACGATCGTCGGGCAATGCGATACGTCACTAGTGACGTCATCTGAAGTGGCGACATCTCCGATACTGTACAATAGATGGATGCTCAGTCAGGCTTGTATCCACTGCTGTATTTGCTGCGGCACAATAGACCCGCTGTGGTCAAGGTTTATTACTTACCCTACGATGGTTATGCCTTGCCTTTCGGTGTATGAGCACTGACTCTGAATAGCAATGTTGTTTAATAAACCCTAACTGTTATATGTGCTCATAGGTGTTTATTATCACCCACAGCTATTCCATATCAAGATACGATTGCAGGAACATTTATACTGGCTATATTATACATCCTGACTTTTGAGCATTACGTGTTTATCTTTGGTTATCAATTGAATGATATGTATATTTATATACTATGATATACATCTAAAGTGACCAACCAGTTATTATTTCGCCGGGACCACACTATATATCCGATTACAATGATGTTTAAATTGGAGTAGATGTTTATGGATAGTAGCCACCAATCTAGCCACTTCTATACGGGGTCATTTTAATGTATGAATGTATTTATGTGTTTTTAACACATATTTGAATGAATAAAACTTTATTATTTTCTGGTCTTCCCGGGTACTATGGGTCTAAAGACCCACACAGTAATTATCTGTTGGATCAATGTTATCCATCTACTTAAACCCAGCATTGAGTGCTATATATAGAGGAAACCTTTTTGATCCCCTTTGGATCAACCCTGTCATTATTATTCTCTTTTTCCTCTGAGCACCTGCTCATAATCACCTTAATATACACATATGGGATGAGCGGTTTCATCTCCTATATTTTTTGATCAGGCCAGGACAGTCAGGAGAGACATTACAATCAAAATGCTCGTATGAGAGTGTTTCACCCGGGAGATCAGGTGATGTTGTTGTTACCCAGTTGTGAGAGCAAACTCCTAGCCAAATGGCAGGGCCCATTCGAAGTACTCCGTCGCACGGGTGATGTGGATTACGAGATCGCTCAACCAGGGTCCAGGAGGGGTAAACAAATTTACCATGTGAACTTGCTGAAACCCTGGAAGATGCAGCGGTCTCTATTCATCCACCCGGTGGAGTAGGAAACGGATTTGGGTCCTCAACCCCCACAGGAGAACATCGTGGGTGACGATAAAATCCCAATGGGTAGACAGTTGTCCTCTGAACAAAAAGGGGACTTGTTAGAAATAATTACACAATTCCATGATTTTTTTTCTGATTTGCCAGGGAAAACTAATTTAATTTCACATGTGATCGAGACAGCACCTGGGGTAAAAGTACGTTCCCATCCTTATAGGTTGCCTGAGAGTCGTAGGGCCCTGGTAGAGAAGGAGGTACAAGAAATGTTACACTTAGGAGTGATTGAGGAATCATGCAGTGAGTGGTGTAGTCCACTAGTTATGGTCCCTAAACCCGATGGGAAGGTAAGATTTTGTGTGGACCTCCGAAAGGTCAATGCGGTATCCAAGTTTGATGCATATCCGATGCCAAGGGTAGACGAGTTAATTGCCGCCCTTGGTAATGCGGAATATATATCCACACTGGACTTAACAAAAGTATACTGGCAAATACCTTTAGAGGAAAAGTCCAAGTGCAAAACAGCCTTTGCCACTCCCATGGGTTTATACCAGTTTGTGACAATGCCATTTGGACTGCATGGAGCCCCAGCCACATTTCAGAGACTCATGGATAAAGTGCTGAGACCCCATATGCCTTATGCCGCAGCCTACCTTGATGACATTGTCATTTAAAGTAAACACTGGCGGGCCCATCTAAATAGGCTGAAAGAAGCCCTCAAATCTCTAAGGCTGAGTCCATAGAAGGCACGTCCGTGCTGAGCCGTGCGGACGCTCCGCGCTGAGCCCCTGCATCCTCCATGAGGATGTCTTTAGAGGGGGCTCACACGAGCGTCCGCCGGCATGCTAAGGCGCTGGATTTTTCAGCCGACAGCCAAACTGTTTTTCAGAGCGCTGTCGGCTGAAAACATCCAATCAGCGCGGAGCAGCGTCAACGTCATGGCGCCGTGACATCGGCGCCGTGACGTTGACGTCAGTGCGTCGCGGGCGATTGGCTCAGCGACGTCACTGCCCCGTCTCCCTCAGTCTCCCCCTGCCTCCCGATCGCGCCCGCTGGCTCGCCTGCATGGGTATGAAATCACGCAGATTTCAGCAGGCGAGCCTCAGCGTCAGCGCGCCTTAGCCTTGCTACCCCCTCTATGGCCCCAGCCTTAGAGAGGCAGGGCACACAGCCAACCCTAAGAAATGTGCTTTAGGTAAGGCGGAAACCAAATACTTAGGTTATGCAGTGAGAGGTGGAAAAGTAAGGCCACTAGCCGACAAGGTAGTTGCCCTGAAAGAAGTTCTGACCCCCCCAAACAAAAATGCAGGTACGCTCTCTGCTGGGTTTAGCAGGGTACTATAGGCGGTTCATCCCCAACTACTCGGAAGTTGCAGCCCCATTAAAGGACCTCACAAAAAAGTGTGCCCCTACACAAGTGGTATGGTCAAGGGAGTGTAAGAGAGCCTTTGAGGACATAAAAAGGTGTCTATCAGAGGGTCCCGTCCTTAGAAGCCCAGACATCAACAGGCCTTTTGTAGTGCAAACCGATGCATCAGAGATAGGGCTAGGGGCAGTGTTGTCACAACAGTTTGAGGGAGTGGAACATCCGATCCTTTTTCTGAGTAGGAAATTGTTCCCGAGGGAAATAAACTACTCAGTGATTGAGAAGGAGTGACTCGCAGTAAAGTGGGCAATCGAGGCTTTGAGGCATTACCTGGCAGGAGTCCATTTTACTCTGGTGACGGACCATGCTAAAGTGGTTAAATAGTATGAAGGACTCCAATGCTAGATTGACCAGTTGGTATATGGCTCTCCAACCCTTCTCATTTGAGATTCAGCACAGGCCTGGAAAAGAAAATGCTAATGCTGACTTCTTTTCTAGAGAAGGGGTGGATGATCGGGCTTCAGCCGTGCGTGGCCCCCGCCACACACTAACAGGGGAGGAATGTGACAGGGTGAATGAACGTCACCAGCCATATACCTGGAAAACCTATGTTTAGGCTTGCAGTGCAGCAGTGATGAGGTTAAGTTCAGAAGGGCTGCTTAATTGCTTGATTATCAAGGTGTTAAAACCCCAGGCTGTACACACATGCAAGAGAGCTGGTCAGAAGACAGGTTTTGAAAGTACTGAGGAGATTGCTGCTATAAGGTCTGTTTGCAAAGTACATGTTTTATGAACTGTTGTGTCCTGCATGCTGAAGAGAAGCTGCTTTGTTTGCCATGCTGAAGAGAAACTGCTTTGGTTGCTATGCTGAAGAGAAGCTATTTTATTTTGTCTGCTGAAGAGAAGCTATTTTGTGTGCTGTAGGTTTTTTTTAAGGCTAAACAAATAAGCCTTGTCAAGAGTCCCCGCGTGTGTAGTTGCATGTACCCTGCAACATGCATAAATGAACATTCAGTACTCTTTCACCAGATGTATGAAAATAGTCATAACAATCTGGCCAGGAAAAAATGAACCTTAATTGCATCTGTAATGGATATCAGTATAAAGGCCAAGAAGTCCAATAGATATGGAACAAATATAGCAATATGGAAAATTTGTAGCAGTATAGAAAAAGTTATATCAACACCTGATAATTATATTGTATTGTATTGTATGTCTTTATTTATATAGGCCATTAATGTACATAGCGCTTCACAGTAGTAATACATGTGGTAATCAAATAAATAACAGAGCATGGGAATAAGTGCTTTAGACATAAAAGTAACATTAAGGAAGAGGAGTCCCTGCCCCGAGGAGCTTACAGTCTAATTGGTAGGAAGAGAGAACGTACAGAGACAGTAGGAGGGAGTTCTGGTAAGTGCGTCTGCAGGGGGCCAAGCTTTATGTATCATGTGTTCAGAATATCCACAGTGCTATTCATATGCTTCTTTAAGCAAGTGTGTCTTAAGGTGGATAGAGAGGGTGCAAGTCGGGTACTGAGGGGAAGGGCATTCCAGAGGTATGGGGCAGTCAGTTAAAAGGGTTTAAGGCGGGGGAGGGCTTTAGATACAAAAGTGGTAGAAAGAAGACATCCTTGAGAAGAACGCAAGAGTCTGGATGGTGCATAACGAGAAATTAGGACTGAGATGTAAGGAGGGGCAGAAGAGTGTAAAGCTTTAAAAGTGAGGAGAAGAATGGAGTGTGAGATGCAGGATTTGATCGGAAGCCAGGAGAGGGATTTCATGAGGGGAGATATATATATAGTGACCATATACTGATATAAAATAAAATAAGAATGGACAAGATCATTAGCTACAAAAATGCAATGGCGAAATAAATGCATGTTGGCCTGTCGGCATGTCAGTCACAAATATATGAATATATATCACACAAGTATATTGTAGACCATATTTAATAATGGATTGTTAGTCCCGTGAAAATGTAATATGTGAATTAGCAAAATTATGTATTCACAGGCTATATAATAATAAATTGCAAAAACAGAATTGACAGCTAAATTAATGCAATTTTTTTTCTCGGATACATCAGGCTGGCGAGATTGATAACTGTAAATATCATTAATATATTTAAATATTTTTATGCGCACAAGTGTACTATCGCACATCAGGAAACTGGTTGTTGACAAGAAAAATCAGAAAAAGTAAGAAATGGAAAGGATTCGAGTTGGGTGCTAGAAAAGTCCAATGTATACTTTAAGGCATCAACATATGGCAGCCCTACTTTTGATATCTTACATGTTGCATACAGTAGGTAATTGGATACGTTATCACACCATTTTTCTAAATGCTGCATATTTTATCTGAGGAAAAGATCTAACAAAACGCTATTGATTAAATCTCATTCAGTAGTTATTTTACTTACAACATGATGATAACTAAATGTGCTCACTGTACACTGGCAAGACTCAAAAAAAAATCTTAGAGACAATTCAAACTCCAATGCAGTGTATCGCACAAGGCTCAGCTTTAACTGCCATTGACTTGAATGGTAGTTACTGCTGGATTGTGTACGATACTCCACGTTGGAACTTAATGAATTTGACACTTAATTGCATATGACAAAATAAAGAATTATATGATTGACATACATACCTACAGTACTTTTTTCATCATTGTTCACTTGTGGGCCTTCAGGTGTTTCGCATATTGGACTTTCGGATGTCTTTGACTTTGGACTTTCAGGTCTCTTTGACTTTGGACTTTCAGGTCTCTTTGACGTTGAACTTTCAGATTTTTTTGACTTTGGACTTTCAGGTCTCTTTGAATTTGGACTTTCAGGTCTCTTTGGCCTTTGAGTTACATATCTCTTTATCTTGGGACTTTTAAGCCTCTTAGTGTCAGAATCCGCTGCCTTCATTTGCTCCTCACTCTCACTAAAACGAACACTTCCACACATTCGTGGAAAAAAGTAGATATTTTATATGTCCCCTTTGTTGGACTGACATTGACAATAATCAAAGGCACATATCAGTATTGTAAGAAACAATTTATACATACAGTGTAATGGTTGTAAAAAAACTTGAAACAAACCCAAGATTATTCAAAATAAAGAAAAACTGAGCTAATGTTTAGTCTAATAATGTTTTATAGTAAGTACAGTATGCAGAAAGGACTATGGAGTGAAAATATCCCTTCTATGACCTGCTTTTCTATAGTACAATAGTAATAATGTATTTAGGAGTAAGACTATATAAGGTGTGTAGCCAATATCACTTATTTACACTCACCTTAGTGAATCTATTTGTAATTATCTCTGTCAAGACATACATTAGTTTTCCCTTATTTTAAATGTCACACATTGTATGAGGGTATCTGACTGCACCGACACACTTTATTCGAGCAAATACCCGGTATGTACCTGGCAGATACCTGGAATGCGCCGCTACTCACCTCTGACAAGCCCCGTTGCGTTTGCCTTCCCAGCCTGGGTTCATGCCTGGCTGACGGGCGGCTGATCTGTTAAATGATAATGATTAGGATTTAATAGGCTGCAATGGTTCGCGTGTCTACCAGATGGCATAAATTCATGAATTGTAATGCAGTATATATATATATATATACTGTGCAGTATTGCAGCCAGCGGAAATAAAATGCTTCAATCCCTGCTTGGAAAATACCTCAATGCACTCGGGCAGAAAACAGTCACAAACCTCAATACACCCGGGTATATCCGAATTCGTGGGACTAGCCAAGCTCGAATAAAGTGTGTCGCCAGTGTGATAAATATACTGATAATAGACACCTGTTTAGAGTAGGAAGTCGCTTTGTTTAATTGCATGTAAACTGTTACAGTGATTTGCTAAATATTGCTATGTTAATAATGCCACCATAAGAAAGATCTGCAGAAAATTGCTCTGCTCATCAAAAATGATTTTATTATTATATTCCAGAGCAGGGGAGCGCAAACTGGGAGGCGCAACATTTTCTGGGGGGAGGGGCGCACAGAGAGGCCCGCTCACTTCCTCACAACATTTAAATAAAATGCCGAGGGGACGCCCAAGGCCTCTGTATGTCTCTTACCTTCTCTCTGACTGCTTCTGGCAACGCATCGCCATGACAACGCAGAGTCAAATGATGCCGCAAGGTCAAATGACGCCACCAATGCCGGAGAAAAGGTGGCGGGGGGAGGGGTGGGGAGAGGGGTTGGGAAAGGAAGGGGGGTCACGAGCAGGAGGGTAGAGCAGGCAGGGGAACACAAAGAAAAAAGTTTGCGCACCCCTGTTCTAGAGCACATTATTTTAATTGGAACACATCAGTACAGTTTAAAGTGCTGTTACATATGATATGCTATTAAATGCTGTTGAGTTTATTTAATCCTCTTTAAGGCTCTGTTAGAGTGTTGTTGCTACTGTACATACTGGTGCAATAGTGATAATGCCAACAAGCCCTTGCAGAAACATTAAATTGAAAATACACTATAGAAAAATACTGGATTTCTCTCTGTTAGCAGAACAAGAAATCATAGTTAGCTATACACAAAAAGAGATCATAAAGGCAGCCATATTTTCCTGGGGTGTATTATTTATTGGAATGATCTTCACAGTTTTGTCCTTTTCTACCCCCAAAACGTGTTTCCCTAAGCTATTATTAGTGAAAGCATAACTATTGATATATAATGTAGAGGAATCTGATGAGTGTATAGCAAACAACATATATTGGAAACTACATAGTGAAAAGACATCAAGTATCACTGGTGTTTACTTATGTCTTGGAACTTGAACTTTAAACATACACTAACTCTAATTTCATACAAAAAAGCTTAAAGTCTTACATTTACAACACCAGACATCACAATTTAAATGCAAAAGGCTACTAATACATAGTCGTTTCTGATACTGTAAATATGTGATCGTGCTAGAAATTGGATTTAAGTGTAATGTAACAAAACAAATGTAGTTGAAGGCATTGATATACTGTATCATACGGATTTTTTTGGGTTGAGGCAGAATTTCTCTAGTTTAATCCTGAACCTTGAACTAGCAAAGGCTCTTACCTGGTTTAGGTTTAGTCTAGAATTTACAACGTTATGTACATGTAAACATTTTCCATTTTAGAGCATTTTCCTACAGCATTTCTCCATTTACATTTACAGCATCTTATCCTATGCATTAGTTGTTCTCAGTCATTTAGTTGTTCTCCAACTTTTTCACAACTGGCACAATGGCCAGGAGTTACTCTTCTCAGGGTTTATCAATGATCTAACTACAGCTTGTAAGGGAGCTTCAATACACATGTATGCAGATTATACAATCATATATGCACACAGCCATAGCCACTCTGACCTTGAACACATACTTCAATTTGACTTTTTGAGACTTGAAAATTGGATTTCACAAAACAAACTGTTTTTAAACACTGACAAGACTGTAACAATGGTATTTATGACCAAGGCTAAATTTGTAAAGCTTCCAATGACTGAGCTCCAGATCAGAACCAACGCTAACACCACTCTAACTCCTGTTACTAGTTTTAAATACTTGGGCATATGGTTTGACTCCCATTTAACATTCGGGATGCACATTGATACCTTGACATCCAAAACCTATGCTGAACATGGGGTACTTTACAGGAACATATCCTCCCTAAGTCTGCTGGTCAGAAAGCATATCGCACAGCAGATGCTAATGTCAATTATCGACTATGGGGACATAGTATACGGCTCGGCACCCCAAACCCACCTTAGCAAACTTGATACCCTCTACAATTCAATATGCCATTTTGTTCTCCAATGCAACTACAACACACATCACTGCATAATGCTCAAAGAACTAGATTGGTCATCACTTGAGTCTAGGTGCAAGGTTCATCTTTCCTGTCTTGCCTTCAAATTCTTTCTGGGCAAGCTACCCATGTATCTGAACAAGCTCCTCACCCCTACCACATGCAGCACTTATCATCAGAGATCTGACTCCAAATGACTGTTCATGGTCCCAAAGTTCAGCAAATTATCTGGACGCTCCTCCTTCTCTTACCGTGCTCCCCAAAACTGGAACAACCTACTGGAGACTCTCACAGCCACCACCAGGCTAAGTTCTATCAAAACTAGAGCTGTTTCACATTTTAATCTGGTCTGTAACTGTTACATACACATATATTATATATTATCTCAAACTGTGCATGCTATGTCTTGTATATCATGTATATCGTGTTCACTTACTTAACTGTAATTGTAACCATGTACTATTTGTCATCTTAACGCTATGCCCAGGACATACTTGAAAACGAGAAGTAACTCTCAATGTATTACTTTCTAGTAAAATATTTTATAAATAAATAAATTATCGAAGCGTGATGCACGCTATCATGCCGGATACGGTGAAGTCTGAAATTAACGTCAATGGCAGATTTCGCCGATTAGGGCGCAATAGTGTGGATTGCACTTTGATGACTCCTGGCCATTGTACATTCAGGATAGTTTTGAATTCACACATTGGGGCCGATTCACTAAGCTCTGTTAAGAGCGCAAAGTATCCTTTAAGCCCGATAAGGCTGCAGTGAGATTCACTAAGCAGTAATAACTGCGCTTTATCGGTCTTAAAAGGTATTTTTATTGCCCTGTATACATACAGGTATAATAAAAACTTGTTGGCTTGCCCTGTTTGGATGTTTTTTGGAATGACAATTTGCTGCTTTGTGTTAAAATGTGTTTATAATGTACATGTCATTTTTGCAAATGTTTAGTTAAAGGCTGATTGCTATAGATTAGTTTATTGGCTTATTTTTGGAAGATAGATTTATTTTGATGGTTACTTTGACATAGATTATTTTTCACAATGGTTTGTTTGTTGGATTTGAAGTGTGTAATTGATTTGTATTGTAATTGATTGGTGATTGGATTAATTGATGGTAAATTAATTGTGTTGATGCTTTGTTTTTCTTTAATGATTGTATTTGTATCTTGTTTGGATTAGTGTATTTGATTTGGAGCATTGTTTGACATAGTATATATGATGAAAAGATTAATTGTATCATGTACACATTGTCAAATGTATTAGAATATATATATATATTATAATATATCTATATATATATATAGATATATTATAATATATATATATATTTATATATATATTATAATATATACATATATATATATATATATATATACATGATGAAGCCACTGTACAAATAAATGGGTGAAGGGTGGGTATCGGGTCAGGGTGGGCTAACCCCTTAATGACTGTAGCGGTTAATAACCGCTAAGGTCATTAAGGGGTTAGGGGACATTAGTTTGGCACTTTTTCTTTTTGTGTATATTTTTCAGCACCACAGTGTATGGACGGGGAGGAAGATGCGGGTGGCCTTCATCGTGGGTGCCAGACAAGGGTAAGTACAAAATGTATTTATTGTGATTAATGTATATTTAATGGGCAAATGCATTATTATCCATATGTGGATAATAGTAATTTTGCCCATTAATGTATAGTATGTTTTAGGGGGCGGGGGGATGTGTGTAATATATTGCTATGTTTATCGGGGGCAATTGTTCCCAATAAACATGCTCTTATGCCTTAAACCCTTCATTGCCTTAGCGGATAGCAGCTAAGGTAATGAAGCTGCTTTAATGTATTTTTATTAATATTGTGCTGTAGCACACACTATTATTAAAATGTACATTAATGCAGCTTCATTACCATAGAGGATAGCCGCTATGGTAATGAATTATTATTTATTGTTATCTGTTATTTAATACTAGTGTAGATGTGCAGGGGGTCTCCTGAGCTGAAACCCATTGGTCTCAAGTCTGAGGTCCCCCTACTTCAGGAGTTACAGGCCCCTGCTCATGTACACTACTATTAAAAATCATATTTGGCCAGCACGATCACCTGTAAGAGCCGTGCATTGAGACGCAGCGTCTACATGCAGTTCTTACAGGCTGCTTTGTATATAATATTGCTGCTTTTATAATAGTTATTGTGCTAAATAACCTTTAGCACGATAACAGGGGGGAAAAAGGTGATCGTGCGCTATGGCCCTTTTGGCCAAGGCCGGCCGTAAACGCGCCAAACAGCCTTAGTGAAAGCGCTTATGGCTTCAGCCTTTTGCGGCCGAGCGATATAACACATTTTAGCGCTAGTTAACATAGCTTAGTGAATCGGCCCCATTGTGTTTTGTGCTGCTTTTTCCCACTACTCACATAACTTCACGAAACTCCTCCAGCTTACCTTTTTGGGGCAGTACTAGCTTGTTTCTTGTCGAAAACTGGTTTTTTACTTTTGTTCTTTGTTTCGTCCTTGTCAGTCCAAACCAGTGATTGTGCACTGTGGTATACCGGTAATCTATCAGCCATAAGAACATTAAGCCAGTATTAACTGCTATTTTCAATCTACAAAACATCTGGGAAAAATTCATTTTAGTCTTTAAAAGTGCACACCAGAAAAGCTACTGTTATTAGACAAGACTGAGAATATGTGGCCTTTTAACAGGGATTACATTTTCATAATAAATAAATACCATATAGTTCAGAATTGAGCCTCTCCAGAAAGGGCAGTAGATGAGTGTATCAATAAAAATGCCATAGATGCAATTTGTGTGGTGTCACTGAATGAAAACTAAGGCTAAACATTAATGCAAAAACCTATCTTAAAAAACACTGAACCCTGATAACTGACAAACATTAAAAAAAGAATTACGTTAAATAGGTATAATTACTTGTCAAAGCGTGCGCGCAAACTAAACGAGCGCATATACCACTTATTTCTAGTGGTGGTATTATTCAGTGACTTGGATGTCCCAGGGACATTTTCAGCTTTACTATCTGCTTCTGTTGCCATCTTCTCCTTAGCCTTTTTCTCCCTTTCTTCTTTTTTCTCCCTTTTCTCTTTTTCTTTCTCCTCTTTTTCTTTGGTCTTCTGAGCCTCTTTCGCCTTTTTCTCCCTCTCTTTTGCCTCTTTTTCTCTTGCTTTTTTTACCTCCTTCTCTTGTTTTAATTTTTCCTTGCTTCCTGTTACCTTCATTTCAGCAGCATGAGATGTGGAATCTTCATTCATTGGTGGATCACTTATTGGGTCACTCATTGGTTGATCATTTATTGGGTCAGTCATTGGTGAATCACTTATTGGGGAAGACATTTTTTACGTTTTAGCAGAGATTCCCCTTTTTTGCGTCTTTCCTTTTTATGAACAGTTTGTCAGTTACAATTAAATTCCTCTCAAAGGATCTGGAATAACAGGCTGTAAGATGTTGCTGTGGTAAAGGAGTGCCATTGAATTGGCTTAATGTCCCTACAAAAATGAATAATTTTGTTTATAAGAAAATACTATTGTTATAGTTATGATATCATTCTAAGATACATTGAAAAGAATTCATAAACAGAAAACATTCCCAAAATAAAGTTTTTTTTTAAATGAAAATCATACGCAGAAAGTTCCAAAATAACACAATAGATACGTTGAAAAAAACATTCTGTATGTCCATCCAGTTCAACCATTGTTATATTCTAACTGAAATAAATACTCATCCTATATTTATAGCTACATTGATCCAGAGGAGGCAAAGAAAAAGCCCCAGGGAACCATTTGTACATATGTTTTGGGAACAAAATCCTTCATAACTCCAGTAATAGCAAATTAGAGAAATGTACTGCTTCTCAGATGTGGCAGACTTTTCTGACACTAGCATATGGATAACAGTGACAGACCTACAGTAGATACAGAAATGGATACAGTATGTGCATCACATACAGTATATAATATAATATACTGTACTATAATATTGTATAATATAAAATATATTATAATAAATATGTATAATATTATACAATCTGGTATAATATAATACTATAAAATACAGTTAGATATGTGTGTACGTTTTCCTTAACGCTTTACAGTGACACACATTTCAAGCTGATGCTTGATGGGATTCTAAAGCAGTCAAGTGCGAGAGAAAGTACTGTACATAAAGGAGCGATCACATAGCCGCGACGTGCTGAAGGGGCTGTGGCACCAGAGAGTTAAGGGTTAAAAATAAGAGTTATTGGAAAATTATTAATATTATGTTTTCTGCAGTTTAAGAGATAATATGGGGGGGGGGGGGAATCTTGACTTCCTTCTTCTCTGTGACGTTTTAATCTTTAATCCAATGTTCCTTATGAAATTATGAAAATATCTCAGTACATGATACAGTATTTGCATTATTCAGAAGAGCTGTAGTTCTTCTCAGTCTGCCTTGTAAACTAATCCCTCCACTAGACCCCTACATCCTCTAGACTCAAATAAAAGGTCCTACTGTACTCGTCACCTTCTCTTTGAAAATTTCCTTCCAGATCTCAACTAGGGGTGTGTCTTCTCCAAAAATATTAGAGACAATGATGAAAAGTGTGAGGCACACACACACTCAACACACACACGCTTTTCTCTCCTCTACAAGCGGTTTACGCCTGCCCTTGGTCCCACCCCCAGGCTCCTGACACAACCTCCTGATTGACTGATGCTGGATAATGCAGCCAATCAGGATGTAGGAAGCTGCCCAGCCCCCTAGCAACAGCCCTGCTCTCTCCCTGCTCAGGGAAATCCCACGGCCGGTTAGGTCACTACATCCAGAGAGGTAATACCGGACACATACATGTCTAGTATTACATCTATTTTTTTACTGGACAGTGTCCAAATACAGAACAGTCCGGTTCAATACTGGACACCAGGTACCCTAATCTCAACCCAAAGATTACTTTCTCTGCTCTGACCAAGATGTACAACTCTGCAATCCCTACACTACCCACACACACATTAGTATACTATTTTGATACAAAAGACGTCACTCTTCTTTCACTTTCTCTGAAGGTTCACATGCTCTACGTGCTTCAACTCAAGTTTTCTTTCAATGTCACTAAAGTTCTTTCTGTGGCAACTTTGCTATCTCTGGTATCCAAATGAATACCATTTCTGAGGCCGCCTGGCTCAATGGTTAAAAGCCTATCAGTAGCAACATTGAAAGCATAGGTAGAATACTGCTGCTATGCCCCTGTACTGGCCATAGATTAATGCTGTAATAATATATTTGAAGAAATGCTGATGTTTTGTAAATCATGCACTTCAAAATATTTATAATTAAGGCATACTTGATGGTGCATTCTATAATTTCACAATTAAATTACAGATAAATTAAATTACACCAAAATATTTTGAAGACTATGTACCGTATAAATATGTGTATATACAGGCATACCCCGCATTAACGTACGCAATGGGACCGGAGCATGTATGTAAAGTGAAAATGTACTTAAAGTGAAGCACTACCTTTTCCCACTTATCGATGCATGTACTGTACTGCAATCATTATATAGGTGCATAACTGATGTAAATAACGCATTTGTAACAGGCTCTATAGTCTCCCTGCTTGCGCACAGCTTTGGTACAGGTAGGGAGCCGGTATTGCTGTTCAGGATGTGATGACAGGCGCATGCGTGAGCTGCCGTTTGCCTATTGGGCGATATGTACTTACTCGCGAGTGTACTTAAAGTGAGTGTACTTAAAGCGGGGTATGCCTCATGGTGGTATATATACACAAACATAACCACAAATATACACAAATTACAACTATACACAATATATACAAAAAATAAAAAATATATACACAAAATACAGCATGCTGCTAGATTTTGAAGAGATAAATATCTTTTAAAGCAATACACTCTTTCAATTAATAAAAATATAATATATATATATATATATTATATATATATATTATTAATTGAAAGAGTGGATTGCTTTAAAAGATTATTATCTCTTCTAAAATCAGTAGAGCATGCTGTATTTGTGTATATATTTTATTTTGTGTATTTTGTGTATATTTGTATATAAGTATATATAATTATTATAATTAATATATATATATATATATATATATATATATATCTAATATATAGAGAGGACAAAAAAAGAGAGAGAGCGCACGCCCCATAGCATAATACTGCATAAAATTTATTAAAAACAGGAAGGGGATGGGAAATGGGGGGGGGGGTAGGAATCGCACTCACAGGAAGCAAATAGTTAAAAGGCAATTTGTGATATATCACCACCATCCGGTTCTGGATACTGCCAACACGTCCACGGAGACGTGTTGCAGTATCCAGAACGGATGGTGGTGATTAATCACAAATGCCTTTTAACTATTTGCATCCTGTGAGTGGCGATTCCTACCCCCCCCCCATTTCCCATCCCCTTCCTTGTTTTAATAAATTTTAGCAGTATTAGCTATGGGGCGTGCGCTCTCTCTCTTTTTTTGTCTGTAGATATCTGTGGAGTTGGTTTACCCTGTGTGAGAGCAGCCTAAAGACCCCTTTCAACATCAGACATTCTATCATCATGGACTAATTATGGAAGGACTGGTTGGAGTTTTTTGATTTTTGTGTCTTTCTTTTTTTCTTTTTTGAGCACGTTCATGCACTGTTTTGTACACTTTTATTGGTTGTGTTGTATCAATATGCACTAAGGTCACATTAGTGTAATTGAGATATTAACCCTTTCATACATCATTCACTTTACACTACTTTTTATTCATTAACTATAGTCATAATTAATTTATTATATCACTATTATATGTTTATTTTTTGGCGCCACACTTTTTTGTTTTATATATATATATATATATATTATTAATTGAAAGAGTGTATTGCTTTAAAAGATTATTATCTCTTCTAAAATCAGAAGCAGCATGCTGTATTTTGTTTTATCATTATTCATGTTCGGAGACTTGGAGCACATTTCTTATTCTTTATATGGTGTCCATCATGGTCATACATATGAATAGAAATCAGCAAACTTTTCGTGGAGATTTGAATCTGCTGCAAATTTGCAAGTTCCTTTCTCCATTGGATTTTCGCAGATCAGTCTCAAAAAAAAAAAATGTAAACATCAAAATTGACAAACGTATTTCAATGTATAAAAATCCCACCCTGAAGGTCCCCACCTGCCTACCCACACACTAACCCAGCCACCAGCCCTGTACCACACACACTCTCTTTTCCCTCACAATCACAAAAGGAACAACAACAGTAAGGAAGAGGGGAGCTTAGCGTCTGCATGTGAATTCGCCCCTCTCTGCATGTGAATGAATGCATTAAAAATGGTTTGCATCTACTTGCATTTATATTATACACCAAGAAAAACTTGACTGTCAATTCTGACACACTTATGGCTGCAGAGGTGTGGCATGCTTGTAATTTATTATTCATATAATTTGCACCTGTACGTGCGTCATTTTTTTCTTTGTGAAAAAAAAGTTTATACACATTTATTAATACACAGTGTATTAAAGTGAATACGTTAAAAAAAATTGGTTGTTTCCTTTGGCATACAAATGCTATTCATCTTTGCATTAGTTTTTTTTTTTTTTTTACAAAATGACACTTTATATTTAGGCCCTTTCAAGTATAACACATAAGTTGAAGTAAAATAAATGCAGATCTTTTCTGTTCACTTTTATTCCAAGTACACACAGTTCATACATACCCCTCAAGTGAAATTGTCTAATATAACCATATTCTTTCCAGACTTCTTTCCATACAAGAAGGAAAGCATGGTCAGGAAAGTTTTGGTTTGTTAAAAAGACCTTTAAAAAAAAAAAAGGATTCAATATAAAACCTGTCCCCTTTCTTACTGTATGCTCATTCATATACAAGTATACTGTAGCAAGTTACAAAAGCAGTGTTCATAATAGTCACCTGATATGCAGTCGGATATCTAGTGCCTCTGGTTCTGATTTTATTCACTCTTCCCTTGTTCTTTTCTTGATTGTTATGTTAAAACATTATATTTAGCTTTTACACTAATGTCTGTATCTTACCAGGTCAACATTAATTATGTAGCAACCAAAATTCCCTAGTGACAAATTGCTGAAGTCATCTGTTACATCACAATAAACTGTGATGCAGTGAGAGTTGCAGCAGCATCAGCAGCTTTTTTCATAAAGCTGTAAAAAAACACAACATTTTGTTGACTTTCAACAAAAATGTATGAATATATTTTAAGGTACTTCCTTATAGTCAATTTCTGAGAGCCAAACGGATTATCAGTACCCCAGGCATTGTCACTGACGGGCTTGATGATGTGCAGAAGAGGTTCACTGACAGGGATTATCCACGCCCATTATTACACGAGCAGAGAGAGAAAGCGAATTCTACCATAAAATCCACATTACTACATAAGGGACCACGTCTAGCCAATACCACAAGGGCATTCTCTGTTCCCTTTGTGTCCACATTTAGCACCTGGAGTGGACACATTAAAAATATCATCCTTAGGCATTGGCATATACTTTGCTCTGACGAACTGAGATCAATCTTTAATTTTAAACCTCTTTTCTCCTATAAAAGAGGAAACAATCTTAAAGATCACCTCATTAGAGCTGACATAGGTGGCAAGAGTCAATCTCAGACTTTTCTAGGGGTCCCCAGATTAGGGCGTTTTCGTTGCTATAGCTGCAGTCAATCTGCAAGGATGCAGGAAAGGAATTTGTTTTTCCATCCCCTATCATTGAAGAGATTTTTTATAAAAAAAAAATGCTACACATGCCTTTCTAAGAACTTGATCTATCTCATATATGAATTAATTTTACATATCTAGAAGGTTTCATCTGTAGAACAAGAGGTTGTGTCAGTAGAATACTATAGTAGTTGTTTCCCTTCTATAAGCAATCAGAACACAGATAACGCTTTCTCCTATTTTAATCTCTGGAGCAAAGGGCATTTTACAGTAATGAGGATAAGGTGTTTTTTTTAATTAATTCATATTTTTGGATTGCTATTGATAATTAAGGCGACAATTCTGTATACTTTTTTTTTTTTATAACTCCTATTTTATTGAAATAATTGTGCATGAAATACAATAAGACATACATTGCATAGTTGTTTTGTGCATCACAATAAATTAAATACAATCATTAGGACATATTGTATTGTATAAATCGGGGGTCTCACAACTTTTTGCGCCCTACCGAGCCGTGTAGATCGGGGTAGAACCGGGATTGGGAAGAACGGGGGGGGGGGGGGAGGGGGGGGGGGGGGGGGTAGGGGAAGGGGGATTAGGGGTTGGGAAAGGGGATGGGGCGGGATGGTATCTATTAATAAATTTTGGTACCACTGAGTCAAAGTAGATTATTCCAACTGTCGGCAGCAATACGTGGGCACGAGCTCATGACAGATGTGAGAGATGGAATATTTTGGGATCTTTGTAGTCACCCACTCCTAGGGGAGAATTCATCTATCGCTATCATTGCCAAATTGTGTTACGCTCAACCCCGGGTATGTCTGTCTGTACCAACCATGGCAACCAGACTTTTAGATAATTGTCACCAGTGTCGTTAACTAGACTCGTTAACTTTTCCATCTGGCAAATAAACCATATGCTATTCCGAATCTTTGGGATGTTTGGTATGTCGGGGCGTTTCCATAATGCTGCGATCTCACACCTCGTTGCAATTGCAAAATGAGCAATTAATTTATTATGTGATTTTGATAGATCTTTTAGAGGTCTGTTCAGAAGGAACAGCCATGGATCTGGGGGAATAGTAAGGTCAAATATCCTCTGTATCCAATTCCTGATCTCATCCCATATTTGGGCTATTCATGGGCAAGACCACAGCATATGTAACAAGTCGGCCGTTCCCCCGCATTGCTTGGGGCACAATGGGGAGGAACCAGGCACGAACTTAGATAATTTGAGTGGGGTGAGGTACCATCTCATAAGAACCTTATATGCGTTCTCCTTTAGTGTGGTGCATATAGAGCTTTTTGCCGTAGCTAAGAATATGGTGTTCCATTCTTCATCCTCTAGGGTCTCTCCTAGGTCTATCTCCCATTGGTTTCTAAATGCTGGGGTGTGTTGGTGTGCGACTAAAGAATAGACTACCTCTCCGTATATCGTTGATATAAGTCCCTTAGTGTCGGTTTCTGCCCGACAGAGCTTTTCAAATTTCGTCAAAGGGGGGTACGGGGCGAATTTGTTATAGAATGCTCTTATCTGGAGGTATCTAAAGAATTCTGCATGGGGTATATTTTGTTCTGATCTGATATGATCGAATGTTTTAATTTTTAGATTATAACCCTCCAGGTCTTTGATCCTATTGTATCCTTTAGACTCAGTCAATTGGTCAGAAGTTTAGCATATAATTTGATATCAGTATTAATTAAGGATATAGGCCTGTAACTTTTACAATTCAGCGGATTCTTACCAGGCTTATGTATTAGTGATATTGACGCTCGCAGCATGTCTCCAGGGATTGGAGCTCCCGCTAAAATCACGTTGAACATGTGGAGCAGCCTTGGGGCAAGTAATTTCGAGAATTTCTTATAGTAAAGCCCCGAGAAACCATCCGGACCAGGTGCCTTTGATGATTTGAGTTCTTTGATAGCTTGTGACACTTCTTCTAAAGTGAAGTCAGCGTCAATCTTTTCTCTATCGCTCTCTGTTAATCTCTCTAGCTTTGAGCTGGCTAAGAAATCTCTTAGAGCCTTGCTCGTTTTGCTGTTATGTGCCACTTTCTTCCCATCATATAAGGAACTATAAAAAGAACCAAATTCTTCTACTATCTTTTGGGGGTTGGCTGTGTGGATGCCAGATTTTAAGCATAAAGCTTGGATATTAAACTTAGATTGTCTCTCTTTTAGCGCTCGGGCTAGCATCATATCCGGCCTGTTCGCTTTTTCATAAAACTTTCTCTTTGACCAACTTAATGAGTTATCGGCCCTGGAAGTTAATAACATATTCAATTCAATTTTGGTATCTTTTAATGCCTGAAAAGTTTGTTTGTCCGGGCGAGTTTTGTGAGATATTAGGAGAGAGTCGAGTTTGTCTTGGAGAATAATAATTTTAGCATCTCTCTCCTGTTTTCTTTTAGCGGTGATGCTGATTAATAGGCCCCTTAGTGTTGCTTTGTGAGCTTCCCATAGAGTAATATGAGATTCCACAGAGCCAGAGTTTAGTTTAAAGAATTGTTCAATATCTTGACCTATAGCATCGTAAATTTCGGGTATCTTTAAGATTGACTCGTTGAGTTTCCAGTTCGCCCCCGGTCTAAAAGCCTGAATTTTGTTGCACCACAGCTCCATTGATGCATGGTCGGACCATATAATATCGTGGATCTCGGAGCGAGCGACCATAGGAACCAATTGACCCGAAACGAAGAAGTAATCGATTCTGCTATATGATGTGTGTGGGTGGGAGTACAAAGTATAATCTTTACTCGTCGGGTGTGTCTCTCTCCATATATCCACTAATTGGTTATCCTTTATGTTTTTGAGGAGGGAAGAATGTGCTTTTTTGTTGTCTGGGTCTTTTCCTCCCGATCTATCTAGAGATGCTTGCATTACGATATTGAAATCACCTGCAAGGATGATGCTACCTTGAGATACTGAGCTTAGGGTTCGGAAGAATTTATTAAAGAACGCGGCGTCCTGTATACAAGGGGCGTATAGGGATGCTAAAGTGATATATTGTTCATGTATAGTGCCTACAAGTATGAGAAATCGACCTTTCGTACCCTTTTTAATTGTATGGACTACAAATGGGATTTTGTTACTGAAGAGTATGGCTACTCCGCTCTTTTTGGTAGACGCTGAAGCTGTGTAAAACTGGGAGAAGCCCTTGTCTAAGAATTGGGGTGTGTTGTTTTTATTAAAGTGAGTCTCTTGGAGGTGTAACACCTCAGCTTGTTTTCTCCTATAGTAGGAAAAGGCTAGCCTTCTTTTTATTGGGCTATTAAAGCCCTTAACGTTGTGTGATATTAAGGTTAATGCCATCTTTTATTAAAGAGGAGGTGCGATGTGTTACAAGGTAAATACTCACTGCTGGTGTTGAAGGGTACATGAAGGGTAAAATAAAATAAATGAATTAATATACAAAATAAGAAAAATGAAAACGAGGATGGAGAAAAAAGAAAAACAAGAGCTCGCCTCGGGGGCCCCCGAGGACGGCTCCTGCGCCCAGAGGGAGGGTCTTCTGGCATCATCACTTGGATGAGCCAGCCTCCAAAATTTGAGTCAGACCTCCCTGGGTCTTGGGACTGGTCCCTTGTTTTTGGGGACCACACTGGAGAACACATATGCTACGCCGAGGCTGGGCCCATCGGCATTCTTCTGATAATTAAACTAAAGTGCGACAGACAGATTAAACATATTAAACAACTTAAACTTTAAATAATGAAGTATAATGCTTTCTACTAGAAAGCGTAAAACCCTCTATGGAACAGACCAATACCCGCTAGTGTTATTTAACGTTAACTCTGCATAACAACAACTTATATAATTTGGGAATATTATCAAACTATATGTAATAATCTATTAAGGTTCCAACCAACCGTATACTATGTGTATGATTCGGCTATCCTGTACCGCAAATGCTTACAATGATGCATACAGATCTATATAAAAGCGAACATAGGGGGATATCTGCAAACATTAAGTAGTGTTATCTACTATATGTGAATAAAGCCTATTTAACAATAATCTCTATGGAAGGTAAATCATTTACTTTTTAAGTTTTGGGTTGAGACTTGGAGTTATAAATATTGAAACCCTTGAAAATATGGTAAACTCTTGATAATAAACAATTACAAACTATGGAACAGACAGATAATTAGTGGGCCCCCCCGCCCTTCCCCCTGCGAGGCAAAATCTGAATGCCCCATTCTTATATTGGAGCCAGATCAGAGTCAGAGTCAATATAGAGATTCAGCAAACCACAGTTCGAGCTAAATAAAGAGATGTTAGCGAGCATGTTGTAGAGATATACTGGCTATTCTTAAAGTACTTTAATGGGTGGTATTGTTTAGTGTTGCCATGTGTTAATAGCCCATAGATATAGGAGATCTCCCTACACCAAATTCCATTAGGACCAGCACAAATGGAGAGTGACCGAGTTTGTTTCTTTTCATTCAAGCCTTGGAGATAATACGGCTGTGTGTCAGTGGTACGGGACCACAATGGCATTCTATGTCTGTAGACGTGTTGGTGAGTGTTAGGATGGCAGCAGGTGTTACAGGATGCTGTAAACCGACATAGACAGGACATATACGGAATACATACCCACACATAAATTATATGTATATATAGTGGATACAGACAGATACAATGTGTGAGTATTGTATGATTAATACATCAATGGGGTTAAGATGATAGCCATATTTAGGCCCCCCAGGTAGTAGACTAAGTATAAACATAGGATATGAATAAATAAATCATACTTAGATAGGAAAAAGATAGTTAGTAAAATAATACGTAATAAAGTGACATGTAACCATGTAATTAAGCCAATGATTTAAAAATAAGAATTTAGTTCATTTAAAGGCTTTAATTTAACTCCTCTCTGCATATATAACTTATATAACTCTTACATATATTCTCTCTATATACTTCTATATACTTCCCACTGTGTATCGTAGTATCTATATATATTCCGTACATACCCCATCGTATACAACACTATAGTGTACTATGTCACCCCACACCATACCATCCATGCCTATATACATGTAAATGTACAACACGTGTACAACCCATGTATATATATATATATATATATATATATATATATATATATATATATATATATATATACATGGGTATATATATGTGCACAAAGTACTGCATCATGTTATACCATATATCACACTCTATCATTCTATGCATATATTATATGACATATACCCCAGCATATACATACACACATACTTTCACACATACAGGTATATACAGGTATACACAGGCACGTACATGTAGATACACACATACACTACCGACACGTTTAATTCGAGCACGGCTAGCACCGCAAGCCGGGGGATGCCCCGGCGTGCTAGCCGCACTCCCTCAGCGTGCCGCGCATCACCGATGCGCGGTCACGCGTCATCGGGTGCCTGCGCCCCCTGCACGCGCGTCCAGGGCTCCCCGAGGGAGGGAGGGAGGGAGGGAGGGAGAGCGCCCCGATCGGAGCCAGGTTACTGCTGCGGCCGAGAACGAGCAAATGCTCGAATAAACTCGGCCGCAGCAGTATATACATACATACATATGTATCCATTCGAACCTGTGAATTGTGTTAGTTTATTAGTTTATTAGTGTGTGTAGTGTAGTGCATTAGTGGGGTGGTTACTGGGGAGAATGTCACTGTGTTTTGGCTCTCTGTTGTGGTGTGTCACGGAGGGCTGGTGTGCCTCCGGTCAGCTCCTCCGACTTCGACTTCCTCCTTCCATCTCGGGCTCTTCCTGCATCCGGGACTTTGACGACGTCATCGGCGGCCATCTTGGTGGTGGCGCCGGTTAGCTAGGATCGAGAGAGGGGGAAGTGTGATGACGACGTCATATCCAGATCCGCATCATTGCAGCTCCCACTCTGCTCCAGGAAGGGTCGAGGTAAGATGGCTGCCGTTCTGAGGTGGTGTGCGGATCAGCTCCAGGCAGGGATCTGGATTCTGAGGTCAGGGTAAGTCCAGATACTAGCGGGGATTGGTATGTGAGTAGGGATACGTTGCAGCTCCTTCTGAGCTTAGGGAAAGCTCAGATACATGAGGACCGGGTTCATTCAGAGCCTGATGTCTCAAGCGCCGTGTTGTTTTTTGCTTTGTTGGCTCCCACTTTGTTCCACGAGGGGCCAGGGGTGCTGTTAGAGGCAGACGGTTGGCTTGTTGGTGGGGAACCTGGCATGCTTCGGGTGGCTCCGGTGATACCCAGTTTAGTCAGGAAGCCCTCACCGTCTTCAGGTTTCCTTAGTGTATGAGCAACTCCATTTTTGATGGAGAGAAGGGCACACGGGAACAGTCAACGATATTTAATGTTATTGTCTCGGAGCACTCATGTGGTAGGGGCCAGGGCTCTCCTTTTCATAAGGGTGGCCAGGGCCAGGTCTTGGAATACTTGGAGCTTAATCCCTTCAAACTCCAATGACCTGGCTTCCCGGGCAATTCTGCATACTTCTTCCTTGGTGCGGAACTGATGGAATCTGGAGACAATGTCCCTCGGGGGGTCTCCAGTCTGTGGTTTCCCCCGGAGTGCTCTATGGCACCGGTCCAACCTTATCTCTGCCTCCGGTTTGTCCGGAAGGAGGTGCTCCAACCATCTGAGAGTGAAATCCTGTAAGGAATCCGCTCCACGGTTTACTGGTTGCCTCACCTTGCAGACTTGTGCAGTCCTGGAACATTTCTCCTGTTATTTACTGCAGCCTGGATTCTCTCACCAAAGCAATACTGTCACACACTCCCTCTGATATTTACTGCAGCCTGGATTCACTCACCAAAGCTATACTGCCACACACTCCCTCTGGTATCTACTACAGCTGTGCAGTCTATCACTGCAACCTAGATTTGCATTTACTCATTGGAGCAGTACCTTCACACCCCCCGCCAGGGATTGGCCCGCTGGCCTTTAAGTACTGTGTTCCCACAATGCTCCCTGCCGAGCATAGTCCTTACCGAATGTCACTACCTGTTCTGCCACAAGATCTCGCTTGTTCTCCTGTGCTGAAGCGGAGGTTTCGCCCTGCATTCTTCAGCTCCTGTTCTCCTGTGCTGAAGCGGAGGTTTCGCCCTGCGTTCTTCAGCTTTCTGTCCTCCTGTGCTGAAGCGGAGGTTTCGCCCTGCGTTCTTCAGCTTCCTGTTCTCCGGTGCTGAAGCGGAGGTTTCGCTCTGCGTTCATCAGCTTCCTGCTTCCCTGTACTGAAGCAAAGGTTTCCCCTGCATCTTCAGCTTCCTGGTTCCTGGGGCCTACTCTTTCCCTAATCTAGAGAGGCCGTGTCCTGGTTCCTGCGCTGAAACAGAGGATTCCCCAGCCCGCTCAGGAATCTTGCGCTGTGCACTGGTTTACCCGTGCAGCCAGGCGGTGTGCTACTCTGGTCTGCCTACCACCTCCTGAGACCAGTACCATGGGCCATGGTCGCCGCACGCGCAGAGGCCAACCCCGCGCTCCTAAGCTGAAGCGGGGTCTTCCTGACTATCTGTTGCCGAACTCTTGCTTGAACAATGTTTATCCTGATGTCTCCTGTCCTGACCCTGGCTTGTACAACGACGATGCTGTCTTCTCCTATCTTGATCCTGCTACGTATGACTACGAACTGCGCAATCCGGATCAGCCTGCGCGGTCTAAGGTCGGTGCTTTTACAACCCTACCTCAGCCACGCGGTTCAACCCAGGTTTGTGGCGAGCACAACCGTGACAAATCCTCTGTGTCAGTGATACTCTCGGGGACACCACACAGTCTAATGTTGCATCTCCGGTCGCGGTTCTCTGCGTTTTCTGCTTTGTCCTCAAGGAACCTGACCCTGTCTGTTAGAGTGGAGATTTGATCTTGTATGTGGGTGATGGCAGCCATTGATTCATCTGCTTTTGTTTCAAGAGTGTCAGTTCTCTCTCCCAGGGCATCTACTGTCGCGGCCGAGTTTATTCTTACCTTTGCCTGGTCTCGGCCGCGACAGAAACCGGGCGCGCGCCGGGGTGTCCCATGCGCGCGCCGAAGCCTCGGAGGAGCGGTCCTCCGATCAGGGCTTCCCCCTCCCGTCTCTGGGTCCGCCGGGTCCCCCGGAACCCCCCACCGCCGTCCCCCACATCGCGGGACACGAGGGAGCCCTGGGGACGCATGCATGGGGCGCAGGCACGCCGAGGGGATTGCGCTGCAACGGAGGATTCCCCTGCGTCTTCAGACTCCTGGTTTCCTGCTCTGATGCGGAACTTTCCCTGTGTATCTTCAGCTTCCTGGTTCCTGGGGCCTACTCTTTCCCTAATCTAGAGAGGCCGTGTCCTGGTTCCTGCGCTGAAACAGAGGATTCCCCAGCCCGCTCAGGACTCTTGCGCTGTGCACTGGTTTACCCGTGCAGCTAGGCGGTGTGCTACTCTGGTCTGCCTACCACCTCCTGAGACCAGTACCATGGGCCATGGTCGCCGCACGAGGCCAACCCCGCGCTCCTAAGCTGAAGCGGGGTCTTCCTGACTATCTGTTGCCGAACTCTTGCTTGAACAATGTTTATCCTGATGTCTCCTGTCCTGACCCTGGCTTGTACAACGACAATGCTGTCTTCTCCTATCCTGATCCTGCTACGTATGACTACGAACTGCGCAATCCGGATCAGCCTGCGCGGTCTAAGGTCGGTGCTTTTACAACCCTACCTTAGCCACGCGGTCCGACCCTGGTTTGTGGTGAGCACAACCGTGACAGTATGCTCGGCCCCACAAACTCGGACCGCCCTGTGGTGAGGGTTGGTAAGTTTCTGTCTGAAAGCCTGTCCCGGCCTGTAAACCAGTCCCAGTTTGAATAACAGTTTCTATGTGAGATACTACCCCTGATTGAAGATCTGATTGTGTTTGAAGGTTTAACCCCTTTGCAAAGTAAATGCCGTAATGATCTCATGATGAAGGTTTACTGCCTCCGGGACTTAAAACAATCGCTGGCCGCTTGTATTTGCTTTCCTGGTTACCCTTTAACCTGGGAAAACGTTTACCCTTTGGAACTGGACGACGCCCAAAAGGAACTCTCTTCCCTGGCCTTGTCTTTAGACATTTATATAGCACAAGAGGACCCTCTCCTCATGTTGGCTCACGCCCAAAAAACACTCCAGGTCCTTTCCATGACATTGGACATTTGCATAAAGGAACAGGATCCTCCCCTCGCCAGCTTCGCTGCCGCTTGGCTGTATCCCTGGTCTACCACGGATCCTTGCCCTGATTGTATGGCCGGGTTCCCTGACACTAATGATATGTCTACGTTAACCCCTGCCGATCAGTCCTGTGAGGTCCCCCTGGAGGATACATATGTTTCTCTACCCAACACTAAGGTTCTAGTATCAGAGAATAAGTTCCTTAGTTCCCCTATTTCTAACTCTGAATCTCTCACTCCAGGTCCTGAGGGTTTTCCAGCTTTAACCCCTGCTAGGCAGTTCTGTGCGCTTTCCCCGTCAGAGAAAGAATCCCTAAGTTCTGTTCCCAGGGTCATTTCTGTATTAACCCCTGTGGGGCAGCTCTCTGAGTCTCCTTTGGTAATTCCCTGTTCTCTGCCAGCCATGGTCACGCCCCTAGCTCCAGAGGAGAGATTCCTTGTCTCTCCTAATACAGAGAGAAGATTACCTATGTTCTAATCTCAGGCACTGTCTGCATTAACCCCTGTAAATTCTTGCTGCCTCCAAGTTAATGCCTTCGTTTTAGCCTCAGAGAATGAGTCCCCAAGTCAGACAGCAGAGGTTCCATTGAAGGATTCCCCTAACCTTACGGAGTCCTTAGAAATTCTTTGCTATAAATCCCCTGCTTCAGCTCAAGTTTCCGCAGTCTCGCCTCCGGAGATTTCGGCTAAAGTTCTGGTTCCTGTAAAATGTATTCAGGAATCAGGTTTTCCCCTAAGCTTGCTCACAGAGTTCCTTCTCCCGGGTATTTCACTGAACCAGCCTGTCGCCCAGAGAGCGGTGATCCCTGCTTCAGCATATAGTCCCCACATTGTGGAATCTATAGTCATTTCTGGTTTCCCAGACATTCCTTACCAAATACCTACTTCAGAGACCAGTACAGTTATGTTTAAACCCCATGTACTGTCTGTGTTCTCCTCCTCTCTAAGCTTAGGGTTAAAAACATACAGTAGTCTGTATGTTTCTCCTGGGGTTCATGTTATGTTCCCAGGAATGTTTGCTGACACACGACTTTCTCTCAAAAGTGACGCTTTTACACATACAGTATACTAGTAAGAAGCCTGCACACAGTTTCTCCTCTCACTGTATTGTCGACGCCCAAAAGGAACTCTCTTCCCTGGCCTTGTCTTTAGACATTTATATAGCACAAGAGGACCCTCTCCTCATGTTGGCTCACGCCCAAAACACACTCCATGTCCTTTCCATGACATTGGACATTTGCATAAAGGAACAGGATCCTCCCCTCGCCAGCTTCGCTGCCGCTTGGCTGTATCCCTGGTCTACCACGGATCCTTGCCCTGATTGTATGGCCGGGTTCCCTGACACTAATGATATGTCTACGTTAACCCCTGCCGATCAGTCCTGTGAGGTCCCCCTGGAGGATACATATGTTTCTCTACCCAACACTAAGGTTCTAGTATCAGAGAATAAGTTCCTTAGTTCCCCTATTTCTAACTCTGAATCTCTCACTCCAGGTCCTGAGGGTTTTCCAGCTTTAAACCCTGCTAGGCAGTTCTGTGTGCTTTCCCCGTCAGAGAAAGAATCCCTAAGTTCTGTTCCCAGGGTCATTTCTGTATTAACCCCTGTGGGGCAGCTCTCTGAGTCTCCTTTGATAATTCCCTGTTCTCTGCCAGCCATGGTCACGCCCCTAGCTCCAGAGGAGAGATTCCTTGTCTCTCCTAATACAGAGAGAAGATTACTTATGTTCTACTCTCAGGCACTGTCTGCATTAACCCCTGTAAAGTCTTGCTGCCTCCAAGTTAATGCCTTCGTTTTAGCCTCAGAGAATGAGTCCCCAAGTCAGACAGCAGAGGTTGCATTGAAGGATTCCCCTAACCTTACGGAGTCCTTAGAAATTCTTTGCTATAAATCCCTTGCTTCAGCTCAAGTTTCCGCAGTCTCGCCTCCGGAGACTTCGGCTAAAGTTCTGGTTCCTGTAAAATGTATTCAGGAATCAGGTTTTCCCCTAAGCTTGCTCACAGAGTTCCTTCTCCCGGGTATTTCACTGAACCAGCCTGTCGCCCAGAGAGCGGTGATCCCTGCTTCAGCGCATAGTCCCCACATTGTGGAATCTGTAGTCATTTCTGGTTTCCCAGACAGTCCTTACCAAATACCTACTTCAGAGACCAGTACAGTTATGTTTAACCCCTGTGTACTGTCTGTGTTCTCCACTTCTCTAAGCTTAGGGTTAAAAACATACAGTAGTCTGTATGTTTCTCCTGGGGTTCATGTTATGTTCCCAGGAATGTTTGCTGACACACGACTTTCTCTCAAAAGTGACGCTTTCACACATATACAGTACTAGTAAGAAGCCTGCACACAGTTTCTCCTCTCACTGTATTGTGTCTTACTGGTCCTGAGTCCCTGAGAGGTGATAACCCTCCTTCGGTTTCTGAATCCTTTCCTACAATAGTTATCCTGGCTGGGGGTTCCCCTGTTTTCTCTGCCCGGGCCAATCCTCCAGGGATCAGCATATCTATGGTTACTTCATTAGTTCTGACTATGACTATTCTGCCTTTATTACAAGTCCTGGGGTTTAAATCTGAGCTATTTAGTTTTCCTGCCCTTGCTAAAACTCAGTCCCTCAGTTCTGCGTCTAAATATGCTACAGCAACCATTGGGTTACTCTGGGTAGAAATTAAAGCTCCTGTCGTAAAGGGTATTTTTTCACACATGTCCAACAAATCTAGAACCTCAGTAATTGATTCTAAGTCATCTGTCAATACATCTGAGTTTTTCACTAGCCAAACCCAGACACCCTCACTACTGGCTAGGAGTCCTGCTTTCAGAATTTGTGCACCAGAAAACATGCCTATTCAGGTTTTTGTCAGGTTAAGTACCCCTGTGGTTAGGGCTCTTGCAGTTTCAGTTAAGGCTCCCTGTGCTCCTAAGGTGCCTGTCACTAAGAGTTTCCAGGGTTCCCACTTGCCGTTTGTTGTCTCTCAGGTCCCTGTCACTGAGGTACAGACTTCAGCTTCTGATGTTAGCTTCCCTCCCACCACTACCCTGGCTCTGCCTTTTTCTCAAGCTCCTGATAGGAAAATCCCAAGGCCTATTCCTGATTCCCTGACAATACTATCTCCCACTGAGGATTTCCCAGTATTTGAGAGCTCCACTATGGTTTGCTCCTCTGCCTCTGCTAAACCATGGTTTTTTCCCTCGGAACCTTCGGCTGTCCCTGTTATTTCCTCTCAGTTGGAAATACTCTGTATGTATCCCAAGATTTCGGTCTCGATGCCTGGTTTACTGCTTGCCTTGTTACCTTCCATACCAATACCGGGAGATGCTTGCACCCAGCCTATTTCTTCACTAACCATTACCTGGGAGACTTCTGGAGGGAGAGTCCCGCGCAAATTCCAACATGCAGTAGTCAGCCAAGACTTTTTCTGTCCCGAGATTCCTCCTGGGGTTTTCGATCAACTATCAAGGCCGCTTATCCTAGATTCTGGCTCCTTTACTAAAGTCTGGGTTTCCATTGGGGGTTCTTCTGCCGTTTCTGCTCTGGAACCCTCTGGTTCTTCACAGCCCTGGATTTCCAAGTCATTTTGCGGGGCGAGCCATGTACCAAGGATGTTTCTTCCACCACTCTCATATCCTAGAACTGTACTCACCAAAGAACTGCTCGTTTACGGATCCCCTTTTCACCTAAAGAACTTTAGGAACAACTCGATGTCC